>JAGXOD010000011.1:885000-1485000 GCA_020368025.1 Brachyhypopomus occidentalis | reverse complement strand
ACCCTGCTGGCCTGTGTATGTATACCCTGTGTATACCCTGCTGGCCTGTGTATGTATACCCTGTGTGTACCCTGCTGGCCTGTGTATGTATACCCTGTGTGTACCCTGCTGGCCTGTGTATGTATACCCTGTGTATACCCTGTTGGCCTGTGTATGTATACCCTGTGTGTACCCTGCTGGCCTGTGTATGTATACCCTGTGTATACCCTGCTGGCCTGTGTATGTATACCCTGTGTGTACCCTGCTGGCCTGTGTATGTATACCCTGTGTATACCCTGTTGGCCTGTGTATGTATACCCTGTGTATACCCTGTTGGCCTGTGTATGTATACCCTGTGTGTGCCCTGTTGGCCTGTGTATGTATACCCTGTGTGTACACTGCTGGCCTGTGTATGTATACCCTGTGTATACCCTGTTGGCCTGTGTATGTATACCCTGTGTGTCCCCTGCTGGCCTGTGTATGTATACCCTGTGTATACACTGTTGGCCTATGTATGTATACCCTGTGTGTACCCTGCTGGCCTGTGTATGTATACCCTGTGTGTACCCTGCTGGCCTGTGTATGTATACCCTGTGTTTTTACTTTGTCTTCACTGGTCATTGTACGTCGCCTCGTGTGTTTTTCATGTGTTTGTGTTTCATGACAGCGTTGTATTAGTATCTTAGTTTGTTGAACTTAGTTTGATGTACTTAGTTTGTTGTTTTACTTTCACTGTTTATCATGTCTTTTCGTGTTGGTTATATGTCTGTCTCAGATTACCCTTGTTCTCTACCCCCTAATAAGTCTCCTAGTGAATGTGTCCGCCTTTCTATTGCTCCATGTTACAGGAGCAATGGTCTGTTCTACAAAGTTCTTGAACGTGTTGAAAAGTGAAAACCAAACAACACACAGACATCTGGTTAAAAGACCGGCAACAAAACGACCGTGTTCTCTGAGTCCAGAGTGTGGAGAGAGTCCAGACTGTTGCTTCGGACCAACATTGTTCTACATCTACATCAGTGAACTGGCCACCATGTGAAAGCGTCCACAGCACCTGGTCTCCCTCGTCATGATGGAGGGACCAGAGTTCTCACACACACAGCAGGAGCCCCAGCAGAGCGCAAACATTAGAAATAGAATTAAAGATTAGTTTAACTGGAAACTTTCATCCAGCAGCCAGTGAGATAAAGTAATAAAAATTATAATCAGTGTTTCAATTATTATTGAAGCAATTCTACTGTATAGGGGGCCAATCTCAGTGGAACAGTGGAACAAATACACAGCTGATATCTGCACACTGAATTTTGGAAAAGCATCAGTGCACCTAACACACAATGCCTGAAACAATAACTAACACACAATGTCTAACACAACACCTAACACAGAAAGCCTAACATTACACCTAACACACAACGCCTAACACAGCATCTAACATACAACACCTAGCAAAACACCTAACACCTAACACAACACCTAACACTGCGCATAGCACAACACCTAACACACAATGCCTAGCACAACACCTAAAACACAATACCTAACATGGCACCTAACACACAACACCTAACACAACACCTAAAATGACACCTAACACAGCGCCTAGCACAACACCTAACACACAATGCCTAGCACAACACCTAAAACACAATACCTAACATGTCACCTAACACACAACACCTACCACAACACCTAACACACAACCCCTAACACAACACCTAACACACAACCCCTAACACAACACCTAACACACAACCCCTAACACAACACCTAAAACACAACACCTTACACACAATGCCTGCAGAGCTGAATTAGGCCAATTACCACTATTACTCAAACTCAAAACAGGAGTGACTGATCTGAACTTCCTGACTGTGAAATATCTGACCAAATATATATTTACTCTACAACATGTGAGATGATCCACTTCAACATTAAAGGTCTATCTAATGCTGACAAACTATACATGCTATTGGGAGAACAGGAAGAAAGCAGCACTTTAGCTGGGTGATATAAATCTTCCTGCCACAACATGAGGGACAGTGAGTAGCACACACACACACACACACACAGAGTCAGACGTGAATGTGAATGTAGTGGAGTTGACTTGGGAAGAGTGGGAATTACTGTGCTCTGAGTTTACTCAGTTACCCTGTCTACCCTGAGATGGCTAGTGCTATGTGAGACACAAACTAACAACATTTTCTTGTGAAGTAAAAGTATGTGGCTTTATGGTATTTTAGGCTCCAGAAGGTGAAGGCAATATAATTTTTATACTCTCTCTCTCATACACACACACACACACTCACACACACAATACATTCTGAAGTGTTTTTAGTGCCCTCGAGATAAATGTTGAAAGTTGGAGTGTGAGAAACAGTGCAGATGTGGAAGCTGGGGAGGGCCTCTTCCTAAACACCATCTACCACCTCCCACGGACATTTAGAACTTAATTTAATTGCTCGAAAACTTTTTAAAAACATCTAAAAAGCAATTTTTACACATTTAGACTTTAACTGTTAAAAATGTTCAAACACCTCAATAAAATATTCATTATTAGAGTTGGGCAGTATTTAATATCCTACACTGTGAAATTAATCTACTACTGTGCCCTTCAGAATTATTAGAACCTTTGGTCAAAATGAAAAAGAGGTTATTCATACAAATCTAGTCATGTACTTACTTTAAATTATTAAAAACTTAAAGATTTCTCAAAATATTTTACTGTTAACATTAATTTAAAAAATGTACATTAAGTATAATTATATCAAGTAAGCATGAGTATAATTTAGCTCTGTTTGTCTCTGGCTCTCTCACACAGACACACACGCTCGCATACACACACAGACATGCACACACACACACACATACACAAGCATGGCCGTGCTATACAAATTTCCTCTTGGAAAGGATATAATCAACATGCCTTTGTGGAACTAGCAAAGTATGCTAATCCAAACTCATGCCTGCATTTATGCATTTTTCTGTCTACTGAATATGAAGCTTTTCCAGCAGTCATTCTTAATCTCTTTCACAGTACATCTCATGTCTTCCAGTATCACAAACTAGCCAGACAGGAGAAAGGATGACTCCTCTACTAAACACTCAGCAGAAAAGGGGACAGACTGCTGCCTGCCAGTTGGAACAAACTGCATTGTGCATTCATGTTGGAGAATAAGGCCGAAAGGAAGCAACTGGTTGACCAGTGTGTGCAATGACACACACTGAGAGGAAACAGGCCAACTCAAAAGACGAAGCATGAATCACTTCTTTAACCAAAGTACAACTCAGAGGATGTGACACTTCATCAAACGGCACATTGTCAAAGTGAGAGGGAGGGCAAGATAAAGCAAAAAAAAACAATTCTTTATCCTCACATGATAAAAATCTTTTTTCCAGGGCTACACTGTAATGGAAATTACGAATAGGCAATTTCACCCTTGGATGGAAGTAAAGTGGAATGGCATGTTTCCTGCTGAAACACAGAGAGGACATGTTCTAGAACCTACCTTAACACAGAGAGGACGTGTTCTAGAACCTACCTTAACACAGAGAGGACATGTTCTAGAACCTACCTTAACACAGAGAGGACATGTTCTAGAACCTACAGAGAGGACATGTTCTAGAATCCACCATAACCTGGAGGGGACATGTTCTAGAACCCAACTTAATACAGAGAGGACATAATCAAGGTAATAATAAAGAATGCACCTTTACACAGAGACATAATGATCAAGAACCCACAGTAACACTGATACACTAAAGAACTTCAGACAGACTTCAGCAAAAACTGTGCTGCACACTCACTGTCTGCACTGCACACTCACTGTCTGTATTGCACACTCACTGTCTATACCACACACTCACTGTACATTTCCTGGAAGTCTGAATGCTCATTAGGCTTTAAACTGAGAGAAATTTTACAGCAAACAGAAGAGTCAGGATCCACTTCAAACACTTCAAAAGGGCTGGACAGGGTTGTATTCATAAAGACCCCATATCTTTGTGAATATATGTAAAGGAAGAGATGTAAAGGGAGAGACAGAAAGAGAGAGTCAGGAAGAGACTTTAAAAGCCATTTATTTGATCATCAATTAAAGAGTTTAGTTTAAGAGTTACAAAGTGAAGCATCAGTAAAGGAAATAATACACATTATCTGGACATCACTGTACCACACCAGAGTAAGCAGCCAAAGATTATAGTCAGTGATCACTCCATACACATCCACTGACCCAGGACCAGCACAAGCACAACAGTCCTCTCCCTCCCACTGACCTCGTCCTTCAAGTCACGGCTACACAAACTGAACACAAATGGCATCACATAGCATTACATCCAGTGATTTACTGTAATAACAGGCTGACAAGATCAGAGCACTGAGCACAGCAACTAAGACTTACACTGCATATATTTATTTAAGATCCCACAACTTTAACCACAAGCTTACCATCCAGACACCAGGACTACACACAGAGCAGAGTAAATGCATTGAACAGAGTAGTGTAAAGGTTTTAAACAGCAATGTAAAGGCTTTGAACAGAGTAGTGTAAATGCTTTGAACAGAGTAGTATAAATGCTTTGAACAGAGCAGTGTAAAGGTTATGAACAGCAGTGTAAAGGCTTTGAACAGAGCAGTGTAAAGGCTTTGAACATAGTGTAAAGGCTTTGAACAGAGCAGTGTAAAGGCTTTGAACATAGTGTAAAGGCTTTGAACAGAGCCGTGTAAAGGCTTTGAACAGAGAAGTGAACAGAGAAGTGTAAAAGCTCTGAAGCTGACGTCACTCATCAGAGATCAGCTCACATCTAAGACCACAACTAAAACCAGGACCAGGATCAAAGTCCAAAACCAGAACCAGATTGAAGACCAGGACCAGAACCAGGATCAAGACCAAAACCAGAATTGCTGTATAATCTCACATTATAATGCAAATGTGACTGCACAACCAAATGTATTTGAAGGGTTATTAATCGTAAATGTTTGAGCAGTAAATTTTAAATGAAGATTAACTACTTAACATATTCATGATAACTTGTACAATCATACAAACTTTGTTCATAAATGTTCGTATCCAGTCATGAGCTATTCATGCTGAATCAATCAAATCTTTTCCTGACTGACAGCAATTGTTGTACAACAAAATGTAGAAAAGCAGAACACATTTACAGGTCATGGAGCAAACATGAAAAAATACATTAAAAAACAAACAAAAAACAAATGATAAAAACACTGCTACATATTTAACAGTCAAATATTCAGGTGTCAACCTGCATTAGGAGACACCTACACATGTTATCACTGATCCTTGTGACCATAACAAGCCATTTTGAATTTATATAACCAGAGAGTGAAGTGTTTTAATAGAAAATGAAATAAAGCAGTTCTTAACCCTCTTGGCTGTACCACGTGGCATTCTAAAGCCCCGACTGTAGGGTAATAACTCAAATCAGTGGGTAATACTGTAAATCAGAACACAATAACTCAAACTGTCCCTTGCAGGTGGATAGGGATAGGTTTAGGACTAGGGCTAGGGCTAGGGCTAGAGTTAGAGCTAGTGTTAGGGCTAGGGTTAGAATTTTAGTTAGGGTTAGAGTTAGGGTTAGGGTTAAGTTTAGGGTTACATTTAGGGTTAGAGTTAGGGTTAGAGTTAGGGTTAGGACCAGGGTAATGACAAAAGCACTGTCCCCTCCACCATATGCTCCTTAAACAAGTGA
Source organism: Brachyhypopomus occidentalis (assembly GCA_020368025.1). Lineage (NCBI taxonomy): Eukaryota > Metazoa > Chordata > Actinopteri > Gymnotiformes > Hypopomidae > Brachyhypopomus > Brachyhypopomus occidentalis. The sequence continues at coordinate 1,479,312 of JAGXOD010000011.1, read as the reverse complement.
GTTGATTGATCCAGGCCCACCCCTATAACACTACCACCCACATCACAAAGCCATGTTAATGTAGTTAATGTAGATTAAATAAAGGTACACTTATTCATCCCCATCTTAAAAGTTTTATTTCTGTTTTAAATTCCATTTCCTCAAAATTTACTATACTGTCCAAAACGATGCCAAATTTACAAGTCAAATGTATTTGTCTAGTGCTACAGCACACATTGTCATAAAGCAGCATTACACACACATGGGTCCAGACCCCTAATAAGCAATCCAGAGGTAACATTGGTCAGGGAAAACTCCCAGGGTGGAATTAAAGGGGAAATGTTGAGAGGACCCAGACTCCACAGGGAACCCATCCTCCCTGGGCAAAACAAGAGACATTACCCGTTTATTAACTGACATATACAGTTTTGATTGTGCATATTCAGTGAGATCTGTCAGGTAATGAAACAGTAGACATTGTATTTAATTTATCAATGATCCTCAGAGGTGGGTTGAGTGTGTTGGGTGTGGATGAGTGTGTTGTGTATGGATGAGTGTGTTGGGTGTGGTTGAGTGTGTTGGGTGTGGATGAGAAAAAAGAAAAGTTAGACAACTGATTCATGAACTGAGAGGAATATTTTTGAAAATTGAGATATGCTTCATGTCGGTCCATCTGGTTCACCCAAATCCTTATTTGTATTCTTTTTTTTCATTTCTTTCATGAGCTTGGGTTTCACAGCCAGTTATCACACCTTATTTCAACATGGCTATTAGCTCGAAAATTGTTTGATATATTGAAGTTTGGTTGGAATTGACTTCTCAGTCAGTTTGGAATTGTAAAGTATGTGTGAGAAGCTAGACGCTCTTGACATTTTGGAAATCCACCTGCATCTCATCAGAGGTGCAATCAACATGCCTTTGGTGTTTCCATGTTGAGTTACTCTGACAAAACAAAGGATGAATGTGGACCCAGTGCACCACTGTCTGCCAGAGAAGCATGATCCTGGCACCCATATGCTTTAAAATAAACCAAAAACATACTTCTTTCTAAATGAGCTAAAGGTGGTTATTAAATTAAACCACTAATCATGCATCTTTTATGGGTCAGAAATCCAGAGCAATAGTTAAGCATGTTTATGTATGAGCAGTCAGTGACATTATGTACGTTTTGGTATGTTTTTGTATGTTTATGTATGTTTTTGTATGTTTATGTATGTGCATGTATGTTTTGCATGTTTATGTATACTTTTTGTATGTTTTTGCATATTTATGTATTTCTATATGTTTATGTATGTTTGTACTGTATATGTTTTTGTAAGTTTATATGATTTTGTATGTTTTTGTATGCTTCTATATGCTTCTGTATGTTTATATATGCTTTTTTCTAGACTGTGTATGAGTTTTTTGACCCTGTGGACTGGAACAGAGAAAACTCCATGTTTCCATGGAGAAAACAAGGAATACAGAGAAATATCTGACAGGAATTCACCCCCTACAAATCCCAGTGCCACCAATTTCTGGGTGGAATATAGCACTGGAGAGATGTTGATTTGTGATGAAAACTTCCTTCAGGAACTTCTCAGGTGACCCCAGTTCCAGCTCAGCTTAATGCTCGTTTGGAGATGTTATTCTGCATGCGGCGGTGTGGAAGTCCACATGGATCTGTTCCTCAAGAAAGCAGAAATCTGAGGTTTCTGGACATCTCAGTCAACTCCAAGACGATACTGAACCCACATCTGAGCTGTTCCCCAGGTTTCCTCTTGAGTGTGACAGTTCTGGCTTTGTCTGTTGAACTAGTCCTACTCTTTGGATTGTTCTGCAAGTAATCTTTCAGATTACTCCTAAATACCATGTCTCTGTTCACTCCTAAATACCATGTTTCAGTTACTCCTAAATACAGTGTAGCAGTTTACTTATAAATACAATGTCTCAGTTTACTCATAAATCCCATGTTTCAGTTTACTCATAAATACCATGTCTCAGTTTACTCATAAATACCATGTTTCTGTTTACTCATAAATACATCTCAGTTTACTCATAAATACCGTGTTTCAGTTTACTCATAAATACCATGTTTAAGTTTACTCATAAATACAATGTCTCAGTTTACTCATAAATCCCATGTTTCAGTTTGGTGATTTTAATGGTGTCTGCTGATGATGACACTGCTGCTTTTAAGTTTATACTGGCCTGATGTCACTTGTGCACATCACTTGTGTGTGCGAAGTATGGATGGTTGAGCACTGGCCATGCTGAGTCGGTCCATCATGGGTTTTACTCCAGCTCACTTTATTCCTCTTATATTAATTTTCAGCTGATCTGAATAAATGATTTTTATCCTCTGCATGACTGCTGCCCTTCACAACAATAATAATAATTTCTAATGCATCAACAGTAATAATTCACAAAGAACTCTCATGGTATGTTGATACTCTGAATCAGACAGATTCCTCATGAATGTTTTTTTGTTGTGTCAGGATTTTAATTAACTAACTGTTCTCACTACACAAATAAATCGTCATGTCTTCATGTCAGAAAACAGTACACTGTCAGAGCAGCGCTAACACACAAAGCTAATGCCACAGTCATTCATATACATACATGAGCATTCACACACCCGCACAAACACATGAACACACACACATGCAAATAAACACATACGCACACTTACAAAAGCGCATAAACACCTACACACACATGCATGCTCACACACATGTACAAGTGAATTCACATCCTCTCTCTCTCTCACACACACACACAGTTAAAATGAAATACACACTCACAATCACACTACCCTCAATGCCCTCGTCCCAGGGCCTGATTATGCAATTTTCAAAATGATTAGCTCATTCTGGCCCAGTGATAACCGTGTGTGTGTGTGTATCACATACAGAGATACTATGCATCACTTTAAAGGTTTATGAGTGCCAGGGTCGTTTGAGGCATGTTGTTTTTGCTTTGAGAGTGTGTAGCGTTGGGTGCTCGGTGATAAGACAGTCAGATTTGCCATCTGCGCCAGCCCTGCACAAACCTGATTTCCTGTTTTTATGGGTGCATTATTAATCTTGCAAGACCTCCATGACCTGATCAAAGAGGTCTAATAACATCCAGGAGGAACAATAACCCTCAGAGTGTGTTTGTGTTTCCACACAGCAGAGTTTCTCTCACCCCGCCTGCATCTCTGTTTATTTTATTCACCTTCGAGTTCACCGAGCAATGGTGAAGATGATGTTTAAAAAAGAATCCTTCGCTGGAGCAGACTGAGGAAGAGGAGGAGATGGGTTAAACTCTGTCTGGCAAAGAGGCAAAAGACATAGTGAAGGGTGGACATGAACCTGAAACAGAGAGCTGAACTGGAAGAGCTGTTACTAAGCATGCTATTTAAGGAGGAGTTGTTATTATATTAAACATGTTATTTAAGGGGGGGGGGGTATTATTTAAGCATGTTATTTAAGGCGGGGTTATTATTTAAGGATGTAATTTAAGTGGGGTTATTATTTAAGGATGAGTTGTTAAGTATTTTATTTAAGGAGGAGCTGTTATTAAGCATGTTATTTGAGGAGGAGTTGTTATTTAGCATGTTATTTAAGGATAAGTTGCTATTTAAGGAGGAGTTATTTAAGGAGGAGCTGTTATTAAGCATGTTATTTGAGGAGGAGTTATTATTTAGCATTTTATTTAAGGATAAGTTGCTATTAAGTATGTTATTTAAGGAGGAGTTGTTATTAAGCATGTTATATAAGGAGGAGTTGTTATTAAGCATGTTATTTAAGGTCGGGTTATTATTTAAGGAAGAGTTGTTATTAAGCATGTTATTTAATGAGGAGTTATTATTTAAGGAGGAGTTGTTATTAAGCATGTTATTTAAGGAGCAGTTATTATTTAACATGATATTTGAGAAGGAGTTGTTACTTAGCATGTTGTTTAAGGATGAGTTGCTATTAAGCATGTTATTTAAGGAGGACCTCTTATTTAAGGAGGAGTTGTTATTACATATGTTATTTAAGGGCGAGTTGCTATTTAAGATGACTTGCTATTAAGCATGCTATTTAAGCCGGGAGAGTTCCATGTTCTTGCTCTGCTCAGGCAACCCCTCCTGACAGCTCCATCAGGAACCCAGGCTCACCAGTGTCCTACTCAGCCAAGAAGCAGCTGGGAAATCTAGTCAATGTGGAGGTACTCACACACACACACACACACACACACACACACACACACAGACAGTCCTTTAAAATCTTTACTGTGTCATTGGACACATGTCTTTGTCCATTTTCCTAAACACAAGTTTGCATCCACACAAGCTTTCCACATTTCATTACACATGTTGGGTGTTCATCCTCCTCCACACAGTTTGCCTACCATTAACAGCAACTCTCCCCAGTTTGGCTACCATTGGTAGTGACTCTCCCTCAGCTGTGCACAGCTTACTTCCTACTGCACTGAAAAGCTCCAGTCCTTCTCCTGGAGATCAACCACCTTGCCGAGATTTGTTCCAACACTGCTCCTGAGAACCAAGCACCTTGCAGAGTTTAGTTCTAACTTTAATCTTCCTCCAAAAACTTCCTCCAGTTTCTGGAAACCACGATTCAGCAGGCATGCTAGGCTAGAGCTTAGTATTATGTAGCAGACATGCTACATTAGAGGTGGAAGAAAATGCTTCCAAAAGGTGAAGTTGGAAAAGGTGCTTTCTGCACATCTAATTCTTTCCTCTTCCGGTAAAGACAGTCAAACTGTAACTGAAATAGTCTATTGAATTGTAGTTTTACTGTGCATGTGCTGGTTATTTAATTTCAATATGAATGAAACATTATAAAATATAGTGCAGTCCATATAGAATCACATTCTGCAAGAACACATTAAATCACTTCAAATAATTAAAATGTGTGTGTTGGGGGTTTATTTAAGACAAAGGCATGGTGGAGAGGTTTATTTAACACAGGTTTATGTTGGGGGGTTTAATTCACACAAAGGTGTGTATTGGACGGATTTATTGAACACAGATGTGGGGGTTGTGGGGGTTTAATTAACACAAAGGTGTGTGTTGGGGGGTTTAATTAACACAAATGTGTGTGTTGTGGGGGTTTAATTAACACAAAGGTGTGTGTTGGGGTGGTTTAATTAACACAAATACAAAGATGCAAACAAGGTAGTGATGAATAAACAAGGGTTATCAGCTATGAAAGAATGAAAGAAAGAGACACAGAGAGAAAAAAGAATGATCTTTCAAATAAACAGGACAGTTCTCTGGGGCAATTTGTTGAGAAAACAAATTGTTAGCAAGAAAGTTCTAGCAAGAATGTTAGAAGTAGAAACACATTTTATTTTCAAACTTTTTCCTCATATCTCACTTCAGACATTCACAGCCACAGAGATTCACAGCCACAGACACAGAAGTCCGCAGTTTCCCACACCACCCATCCCTGCTACGTATTCACCACACCAGTCATCCCTGCTACATCTCCACCACAACACCCATCCCTGCTATGTCTCCACCACACCACCCATCCCTGTTAAGTCTCCATCACACCAGTCATCCCTGCTACGTCCTCCCATGCTACTCACCCCCTGCTATGTCTCTACCATGCAGCTGCAGGCCCCTACTGTCAGAGGAAGGGCCGCCACTCCCAGTCTGATTTTTCAAACTACAGTCCAAAACCTTCATGAATATCTCCAGTCATGATACTGGACATAATGACATACCAATTCTACTTTGACAGCAATTTTCTTGCCTGAAGAAAGATCCTAGCAAAATTGTGGAGGACGTTTTAATCACTCAAGGTGACGTAAATGTCTTCTGTCACACAGCTGGTGGACACCAGAACTCTTCTCCTCTTCCCCAGTGTTCTGTCTGGCATGTGGAGAGTAGACCATTATATTATCGACATTGTCAAGAAACGCCTAAGTGATTTGCAAAAACACATCAAGAAAAGGTCCTGACAGTCTTAAAGAGAAATGTTTCCTCAGACTGAAACTTTTCATTGTTTTTTTTTTTTTTTTAGCTTAGCCACTATTTGAAACTTGGCGTAAAACCTTACTATGTAAAATGAACTGGGTAGGATACCACTGGGTGAAGTTAAACCCATTCATTGTTAATTACATTGTAATTAGCATGTTATAGGGCTTTAATTTTCTACCTTTCTCCAAAGCAATTGCTGAAGTTCTGATTTAATTAGCTTTAAAAGGCCACTGGGCAGACTTGGCCTGCCATCTGCCTTTGTGCTCAGTGGTGCACTGCAGGATAAACGCTCCGTCTGCAAAAGAGAGTGTGAGCAGGACAGAGAGATTAGACAGACAGAAAGAGAGAGAGAGAGAGAGAGAGAAGCAGAATGCAGACAGATGAGATACCGATTGTGCAGTTTTATAGACAGTGTTTATTCAGCATTCTATCTCCATAGATGCAGTTAATAATTCAGTGAACAGTTATCCTGCATTTACAGCGTCAGTGTGTGTGTGTGTGTGTGTGTGTGTGAGAGAGAGAGAGAGAGAGAGAGAAAAGGAAGAGAACAAGAGAAGGAAAAATTTAGAAAAGGGGTAGTGGATGTGTTGAAGAAAAGCCTTTGATAACAACTTTTTTTGGCCTACAAAAACCAACTAACAAGCCTTAACCCTAATGGCTGTGCCCTGGCTGTGAGGAGCTGTACAACTGTGGGTAATCTCACTAATACACTTCAGTAACACTGGGTTAATGGCTTAGGTAGAAATCTGAAGAAAATTCCAGGTGAGTAATTTCAGTATTTTAGTAAGATATGTACTGATATTCAAAATTGTAGCGAAGTACACAACGTTTCCAGAGAAACAGGACGTTTTGGACAGAGGTCCTTCATAGCAGCTCCTCCCCTTGCTAATTCAGAAGGGCTTTGCTTGCACAGTTGATGAAGGACCTCTGTCCGAAACGTCCTGTTTCTCTGGAAACTTTGTGTACTTTATTACAATTTGCTCTCTTTTTCTCTCCCTCTGTATATATATATATATATATATATATATATATATATATATATATATATATATATATATATATATATATAGTCAAATCTGTATAGGTATATTCAGTCATATCAGAATATTTTGACATGCTATTTTTAATAGTAGGGTCAACCACCCTTGGCACAGATGACACCAATGGGACGTGGTGGCCTGGACTGTATCAGGTACATGTCACAGTTCAGCCCCGGACCCCTCCCTTGGGGCGTGTGTTATGTAGTCTACGTCTTGCTATGTTCATATGTGTATTTCCATGGGTGTGGTTCCATGTGTGTTCATCAGTCTCACCTGTGGCTCGTCTCGTCATCACTTGGGGTTCGCGTAGTTCGTCTAATGTGCGTTTATGCAGCGTCCCATGCTCGTCTTTGTCAGAGTCTCACGTCAGTAAGTGTTTATGTGAATGTGCGCTGTCTGCACTATTGTTCTACAATAAACGTGTGTGTGTGCTAAACACACTCGCCTCGCTGTGCTGCCTACCCTCACTGTTACAGTACAGAAGATATCTGGGGACACTCGAGACCATTCCACCTGCCGAATAGCTCTGAGGTCTCTCACAGTGTGGGGCTGTGGGTCAGCTCGGTGAACCTGGTGTTCCCAGATGTGCTCCACTGGATTTGAGTTCGAGCTAACTCCAGGGACGGACACCAAAGTCATTGTTGTGCTCCTGAAACCATTCACCACCTTTGATTGGTGAGGTGTGACATCATCCTGTTGATAGGGAGGGATGTCAATATATATATATAATATGTATATATTCAGAGGAGATATTCCTAATTGTAGTTGTTAATGTAGTGGGGGAGGTTTAATCCAGTTTAATCCAGTGTGGATTATCACTCTATAACTCTATAAACCCTTGTTAACGGAGTGGCAGGCAGTGACTTTGTTTCAGTATTAACCCTCCCCCTGGAGTGCGGAGTGTCCCATTGTGGCATGAGAGAAACTGTTTCACTGTTTCTTCTGTTCTAGGTTAACATCTTTATTATGTCTCTTAATGTCTACTTTCAATCGGTTTGGTGATGTTTTTACAATGGCAGCTTTTATTTGTGGTTTTAATTACACCCCGAAGAAGAAAGTACAACGTCAGCTATTTAATTTCATTCTGGGCCAATGTTAGACGGCAGTTTGGATTAGCACTGTGTTGGATCGAGGGTTAGGTGTAGAGCAGTAGTGTAACTGTGTTTACAAGATTGATGAAGAGTCATATATTGTTAGGTTTTATTCGGCCATGAACGACCTGATTATGTTTGAAAACATCTGGGGTTATAATGAAGCTCTGTCCTCTGTGGAAAACAAGGAGGCTATTTCTTGGTTTTGGTGATCCTGTCATGGTGATCTTGTCTTGGTGATTTTTTTCTTGGTGACCTTTTGATTATTTTATAAGACATTTTGATTGTTTGTTGTAAATCGTAACTGATAAAGTTTTTGGTAACTCTCTCTCTCTCTCTCACTCACTCTACGATATATAGTGAAACAAGAGGAACATTATTGTGAAGCATTTTGGAACTTTCTGGGATTCAGCATAAATGGTTCCTGAAATGTCACCTGGTTTTCATCATAATCAATAAAGAAAACCTTATTTAACTAACAACAGAGCATTGCTTATAACAGTTCCGTAACTGAACACATGAAAATTTTCCTGTACCCTAACTAAACACATAGTGCAGTTAATGATGGTATGTGAAACTCTAGGTTAATGAGTAACCAGATTGGACTTCCAGTCGTGTCATTTGTCTTTTTCCATATTATGATCTCTTTTGTTTTGAAATTTCCATCCATCAATTTTCTTCCTCTTATCCGGGTCCGGGTCGCGGGGGAAGTAGCCTAAGCAAAGAGGCCCAGGTTTCCCTCTCCCCAGCCACCTCTTCCAGCTATTCTGGGGGGATACCAAGGCGTTCCCAGGACAGCCGAGAGATATAATCTCTCCAGCGTGTCCTGGGTTTTCCCCGGCCTCCCCCAGTTGGACATGCCCAGAGCGCCTCCCTAAGCAGGCGCCCAGGTGGCATCCGAACCAGATGCCCTAACCACCTCAGCTGGCTCCTCTCTACGTGGAGGAGCAGCGACTCTACTCCGAGCCCCTCCCGGATGACTGTGCTCCATACCTTATCTCTACGGGAGAGCCCAGACACCCTGCGGAGAAAACTCATTTCAGCCGCTTGTATTCGCGATCTCATTCTTTCGGTCACTACCCAAAGCTCGAGACCATAGGTAAGAGTCGGAACGTAGATTGACCAGTAAATTGAGAGCTTTGCCTTTTGGCTCAGCTCTCTCTTCACCACAACGGTCCGGTACAGCGACCGCAATATTGCAGCCGCAGCACCGATCCGCCTGTCAACCTCTCGTTCCATCCTTCCCTCACTCGTGAACAAGAACCCGAGATATTTAAACTCCTCCACTTGAGGCAAGGACTCACTCCCGACCCAGAGAGGGCACTCCACCCTTGTCCGACTGAGTACCATGGTCTCAGTTTTAGAGGTGCTGATTCTCATCCCGGCCGTCTCGCACTCGGCTGCAAACTGATCCAGCGAGAGCTGTAGGTCTCGGCCTGATGATGCCAACAGGACCACATCATCTGCAAAAAGAAGGCGTGTAATCCTGAGGCCACCAAACCGAACCCCCTCCACCACTTGGCTACGCCGAGAAATTCTGTCCATAAAAATTATGAACAGAATCGGTGACAAAGGGCAGCCTTGGCGGAGTCCAACTCCCACCGTAAACCAGTTTGACTTACTGCCGGTCATGCGAACCAAACTCCTGCTCTGTTTGTACAGGGACTGGAAAGCCCGTAGCAACGGGAACTCTCTTCTCCAGAACCCCTGCATAGACCTTCCCGGGGAGGCTGAGAAGTGTGATTCTCCAATAGTTGGAGCACACTCTCCGGTCCCCTTTCTTAAAAAGGGGAACCACCACCCCGGGTTTGCCAATCCAGAGGCACTGCCCCCGATGTACACGCGATGTTGCAAAGACATGTGAACCAAGACAGTCCCACAACATCCAGAGCCTTAAGGAACTCAGGACGGATCTCATCCACCCCCGGAGCCTTGGCACCAAGGAGTTTCAAAACTACCCTGGTCACCTCAGCCCTAGTGATGGGCAAACCCCCGTCCGAGTCCTCCAGTTCTGCTTCCTCTATGGAAGACGTGGGATTGAGAAGATCCTCGAAGTATTCCTTCCACCGCCTAATGACATCCCCAGTCGAGGTCAGCAGATCCCCAGCCCCACTGTATACAGTGTTGGTCGGGAACCGCTTTCCCCTCCTGAGTTGCCTGACGGTTTGCCAGAATCTTCTCGGAGTCAATCAAAAGTCACTTTCCATGGTCTCACCAAACTCTTTCCACACCCGAGTTTTTGCCTCTGCGACAGTCAAAGCCACGATCCGCTTGGCCCCCCTGTACATGTCTGCTGCTTCCAAAGTCCCACGGGCCAACCAGGCCCGATAGGACTCTTTCTTCAGCATGACGGCCTCCCTTACCCGAGGTGTTCACCACCGGGTTCGGGGATTGCCGCCACAACAGGCACCGACAACCTTGCGGCCAAGGCTCTGATCTGCTGCATTGACAATGGAGGCACGGAACCAAACCGTTGGATTTCTGTTATTGGACTTCTGTGTTCGTCACAGCTTGTCCATAACGAACACCATGTTTGAGCACAGAGGTGTCCATAAGTGCACATGGCACCAGGACACCTTAGGTCACAGTTTGATGATCGATTTTGTAATCGTATCATCGAACTTGTGACCGTGTGTCTTGGACACTCGGGTGAAGAGAGGAGCTGAGCTGTCAACCGATCACCACCTAGTGGTGAGTTGGATCAGATGGCGGATGCCGGACAGACCTGGCAGACCCAAACGTACTGTGAGGGTTTGCTGGGAACGTCTGGCAGAGGAACCTGTCAGAAAGGTCTTTAACTCCCACATCCAACAGAGCTTTGACCGCTTCCCGAGGGAGGCCGGAAACATTGAGATTGAGTTTTGAAATTTCCTCAGGTAAAATATAGCCTAGTCAAAAAAGGATTTCTGAGGACAGCCATATGACTGGAAAAGGTAACACAAAGACTTCTAAAGGTTAGGGCCTTGGCGTGATCGCTTCCTTTTAGTTCGCACTCTCTGCCCGTCACAGAATAACCAGCCATTTTCAGAAGCCGCCAGTCTCCTTTACTTTCTCCTTCGTTCGTGGTCATGTCTCGTGGTAAGTGTTTGTCTGCGTGTTATTTGTTACGTTGTTTTGTGTGTGAGGAGAGCCTGGTCACTCACTGCTCGTCCCACAGTGAGCTTGTAACCACAACAGTGCTCTCCTCCTGTGTGACTGCGCGTGCCTCACGTGCCATCGTTGTTATGTGTCTGTGTGTGTATACGTGACAGTGGACTGGCACTAGCGAGTGTATTGCACGCATTTCGTTTGTTTTGTCCCTCTCCTCCCCAAAATGTGTTTTTGGGGGGAGAGTTATGGAGGGTCCTGTGCCACCGTCTGTGGCACAGAAGGCGCAGCTCCAGGAGGAGGCCTTGACTTGGTGGAGGGTGTCTCCTGAGCCGGTAGGTGCCCCTAAATCCAGTGGGGTATGCAATGCAGAGGAGGCATGCGGTACTCTGCTGCAGGGTGTCAAATCCGGCTAGGAAGGAGATCCCTCCCCCTCCCCATGTAAAGGGGTTAAGATGGTCAGGGCAAGTGCGCGTTTGTGTTGTGTCTGTGTGTATGTGTGTGTGCGTAGATGTTGTGTGCAGGTTCCTCCTGGCAGTTGACTGCGGTGTCCCTGGACCTTGTGGGATCTCCAAAGTAGGCAGGAGCCCCCTGATGTTATGGGGTGACCGCAGCCCTGGTCGCAAATAGCCCCTCTGGAAGGGTAAGGGCCCCCCGTATGTGTGGGGACTATAAGGCTCTGGACTGAAGAGCTCCTGCCGAAGACAGAGATCCCCCCTCGTGCTCGGGGTTGCCCAGGGTCACGCCTTGCTGGGTGGAAGGGTCTGCCCCGAGCCGAGAGGTAGGTCCAGGAGGCGATCAACCGCTCCCTGGGGAGGTAACCTGCACACACGCACACTTTGTGGGGTTTTAGGGCATGAGGGCCCTGTGACCGACTGGGGCGTGGTTTGTGTCTTGTTGACGGCCCAGCCGGTCCAGGGTCCCGCCCAGGAAGGCGGGAGTTTATCTGTGTTTTATGTTTTGTGTTATAGCTCCAGGACCGCAGGATGTGTCCCTGCCTAGTCCCCGCCTTCCTGCCCCTTCGTCTTGCGTCTTTTTTACTGCCCCTGTGGCAGATATTCCACAGGAAGGGTGTCTATGGGAGTATATTCCACAAAAAGGGTGTCTACAGGAGGATACTCCACAGGAAGGGTGTCTATGGGAAGATATTCCACAGGTAGGGTGTCTACAGGAGGATGCTCTGTGAACCTCTCCTGTGTGCCAACGTCTCCTTGGAAGTTCCAGGAACACAGTGGAATGTTTATTTTTTTGAGCGGACGAGTCAAAAGTTTAAAAGTTTAACTTTTTCATGGATGTGCGCAGTATTATGTTTAGAACAGAACACTGTATGCCAAAATGGAAACCTTGTCATAGCAGTAAAACCTGGGGTTGCGCTGGGTGTGGTGATGCTGTTTCAGGATCAGTTCAGCTCACAGTCCCTAAAGGGACAATGAATTCTGAGCTGTATCAGAAAAGTCCACAGTGGGATGTTCAGTGCGGCATGACAGTGATACAAAACAGAGGAGAAGTGAAAAGACAGAGACATCAACAGTACAAAGTTCATATTTTACAATGGCAGAATCACAGCTCTGTTGACCTCAGTGCCATCGAGGTGCCATTGGTGTGATGAGAATGAGTGATGGGGTGATGAGGATGGGTGATGGGGTGATGAGGATGGGTGATGGGGTGATGAGGATGAGTGATTGGGTGATGATGAGTGATGGAGTGATGAGGATGAGTGATTGGTTGATGAGGATGGGTGATTGAGTTATGAGGGAGGGTTTGGCCTGAGGTTCCTGGCCAGGCAAAGAGCTTCTGCTAGTTACTCAGTAGGATTTCACATACATTTTTCATCAATTATCTTTTTGTAATATAAAATAAAATATAATGCAAAATATAATGTAATTTATAATATATGTCTCTATAATATGTTGCACATTGTCCATTAAATAATTTTTTGCAGGAGTGACATGAGGAGAGGGGATGAGAGAGAGTCTGTCAGCGTTCACGCATGAGCATATGTGCATGTGTGTGTGTGTGTGTGTGTGTGTGTGCATGAGAAAGAGTCTGTCAGTGTTTGTGTGTGTGTGTGTGTGAGAGAGAGAGAGAGAGAGAGAGAGAGAGAGAGAGAAAGAGAGAAGTACTTTGATGCTTGGGTGTCTTTGAAGCCACTGAGTGGTGCTAGGCTTTAAATGTCTTTTACATGTACTGAATCCCCCTCTTTAATGGATCCCTCAAATACAAACAACCGGTAACACCCCAGCCACCAGGACAAGGACTAACAAAGCTAATAACCCACTGAGAGAGTAGATTTAGTAGAAAAGAATAAAAATGAACAGTGATCACTTTACAGACTCCACCTGCTCTGTACCTGTTTCTCTCTTCCTAGTGGGCTTCCATACATTGTACAGGTATCTAAGCGTTTCACGCACCACTGTTATACAGTGACGTCAGCAAACCCACGGTAATGGAATCTGGGAGCCTGTTTACACTGTCATCATTTACTAGACCCTGACCTGCTTTTTAGGTTACTGCTTAGCTTGCTTTTAAAGAAACAATAAGTAATTTTTAACTGAAAAAAAACAATCCAGCAAAGAATATTTATGAAAGTTCTTTTTTTATATAAATTTCAGTTCACATGAGATGAAAAACCAGATTGTGCTGTAGTCCTCAAATGAGCTAGTTTATGCTCCAAAGAGCAGGTCCCCCAAGTGGAAGCTACCATGTTTAAAGTAAATTTAGTACCGAATATCTGAAACATCCAGGCCACTAGGTGTCAGCGCAATGGCTTCAAAATGTGAAGAAGAATCATTGGAAAAAGCATTGGACTAATTGCTCCTTTAAATACATTTATATTGTAAATGCACATGGAAATAATGATTATGCACCTCTGAATGCATTTACATAAAATGTATGCATATACACACTGCAGTGTATTGCAGTTAGAGATATAGCGATGTTCACATTTTTAATGAAGTAGGCCTACACAGCATCCAGAGAAATGTTTCCTTCTAGACCTCTGTCTGAAATGTTCACTGCTTCAGTCAATAGAATTATTATTATTACAAATTATTACCAAACTTAGGTGAGGGATAAATGTGCGAATTAATATTAAATAAATGTGGGAACTTTTATAAGCGAAACTCTCTCTACATCATACATTTACTACATTAAGCTGCAGAACACTGCATACAATTATGCACTGTAAACAAATTTCATTCTATAAACACCTGTCACATCTGGTCTCGCCCCACCTGTCTGTCTTGCTTTCGTGTTTCTTTAGTCCCGCCTCTGTTTTGGTTTCTATGGTTTTCTTTCAGTTTGTCATCTCTTCGTTCTCCCCGGCCCTTGTTATTCAGTTCAGCTGTCTCTTGTTCATTGGTATGATTGATTTGTTTTATATTCTTTCGGTTTTCCGGTTTTGTTTGTGGGTCAATGTTTATTCAGTGGTTTTCGAGTTTACGCCATGTTCTATGTATGCTTCGTGACATATGGTGAAGTTTCCCTCGTTCCATGTTCATATTCTGTTCTGGTTATTGTTAGTTGTTCTACTTAGTTTGATTGTCTGTTTTATCGGGTTTGGCTAGTTCTGTGGTTAAAGTGTCTTCTGGCTGTTAGTGTTGTAGTATATCATCCATGTGTATGTGTTCAGTTTCCTGTATTGTACTTTCATTGTAATCGTCTTTACTTTGATATTCTTAGTCTATCTCTGTGTATTAGTGTGTTGTGTATTAATGCCTTGTCGTCCCCATGCCCTTCGTGTCTACACAACTCGCCTAAATACTGTATGTCAGACAACACAGATGTTAATAAACCCTGCTCTACACAGCACGTGTCCGCCTCCTAGCTCCCCACCGTTACAACACCGGTCACTTTACATTCTATAAACACTAGTCACTTTACATTCTATAAACACTGGTAAATTGTCACTACATAAACACTGCTCACTTTACATTCTATAAACACTAGCCAATTTACATTCTATAAACACTGGCGACTTTACATGCTATAAACACTTGACACTTTACATTCTATGAACACTAGCCACTTTACATTCTATAAACACTGGACACTTTTCATTCTCATATAGTTTTGGCCTGTGTAACTACGTTCCTCCATCTAAGCAGCAGTCTTTTGTCTTACTACAAGTAGGTATCAATTACTTTCTTTTCTGTAATGCAATTGTGAAACACAAATCCTCCTATATCAATAAAGCCTCTCTGTATTTATCTATTGAAGGGCATGAATGTATAACTGAAAACCACTATCCAATAGTACAATAGTAGTTCTGAAGACAGAAAACCAGGGTCAGGGTCATATTTTCTAGAGCAGACTTCATCAACTCCGGGCCTTAAATCAAAAATCCAGTCCTGGATTTTGGAATTACTTGCAGTAACTTGATGTCATGGAACATCCAACCATCCATCCATTATCCTTAGCGCTTAATCCCACTAGTCAGGGTCACAGGGGGGCTGGAGCCAATCCCAGCATCATTGGGCAAAGGCAGGGTACACCATGGGCAGGTCGCCAGTCCACAACAGGGACAACACATACGCACACACTCACACCTATGGGCAATTCAGAGTAACCAATCAACCTAACACGCATGTATTTGGACTGTGGGAGGAAACCAGAGTACCTGGAGAAATCAGGGAGAACATGCAAACTCCACACAGAGGGGACCAGACCAAGAATCATACCCAGACCACCTTGCAGTGAGGCAACACCACTAACCACCAGTGATGGCTTAGTTACCTTGAAAAAGTAATCTGATTTCTGATTACTGATTATTCCTTTAAAAAGTAACTTAGTTACTTTGCTGATTATAACTAAGTTAGATTACAAGTTACTTTATTAGTTACATTCAGCAGCTGCCGACAACGACAAAATGACAATCAATTTTGCCAATGCTCACTTAATTGGAAGAGCGTTTGAAAGAGTAACAATGTATCTCCTGACATTACGATTGTGTCGCTGCACGGAATTATATGTAAATGTATTTGTAAACGTAATACAAGTTACTATTCAGTCAGTACTATACTATTCTGTCAGATAGCTATTTATTGTGAAACGAAATACAGTTCCAATTTCAAGCATTTTCAAGTACCAAAATTTTTAGCCAAAATTCCAGCACTTTTCAAACCTGGAACACAATGCAACTTTAAAATTCGTCAGGTAAATGTTCCTTCACCTGTTTTTGCAGGGGTATTCCTTTACACTACCACGTATCATTTGGGAGAACACTGCAAAGAATGTGACGCGTCAAGTATAAATGCTTCCGCCGCTCTCACAGGTTCACGCGTAGTATGCAAAGTCGAGCTCTACGGTCAGACACGAAAGTATAATCTAGTCTTAATTATCGCATAGGCCAGATGTCACTTCCTGGGACGCAAGAAGAAAGCAAATATATCTATCTTTACAAAGGAAAATAACAAAAATAGTAACGCACAGTTACTTGGATAAGTAACTTGAATCTGATTACTGGATTGGAAATAGTAACTCGTTAGATTACTCGTTACTGAAAAACCTGGTCAGATTAGAGTAACGCGTTACTAAGTAACGCGTTACTGACATCACTGCTAACCACCACACCACCATGCCGCTGTCATGGAACATAGATTAGGTAAATCACAGCCCTCGGGTGAAAGTGCTACAGATTGTCTACCCTCCTTTAACTGGCCAATGAGTTACATTAACTTTTATTAACTGCAAGCAATTAGAAAATCCAGGACTGGAAACAGTACTAGATGTCCAGAGCTGAAGACATTTGTACATTGTAGTTGTAATAATGAGAAGGTTGCTGGTTCAAGGCCCACCACCACCAAGTTATCTTTATTAGGCCCCTGAGCAAGCAACTTAACGCTCAAGTGTTCAAATTGTATTCAGTCATGATTATAAGTGACTTGGGATGAAAGCATCTGCTAAAATGTAAAGTGTAGTGGTATATTAGGGAGAAAGGTTGTCTAGCCTCTTGTAAATGTTACGCACTAGCTCTTTCTCTTGAGAAAAAAGTCAGGAGACTTCTGCAACCAACCAGAAAGAAACGCATTTACTTCCAACAACTGCAGGACACGCTGCACCTGGTAGCGACATTTCCCCGAGAACATCCCGTTTCAGACATGTCTGACCCTGATTGCCCTCCTTTCAGGGTAATATAAAATTTCCTGATGTTCTGTTGTGCCAGCACGCTGGAGCATGGCTGCTTCACCTGCAGAGCTCAGGGGTGTGAGGTGTTTCAGTGGCCCTAACTGATCAATCAGCAGGGGATAATGAATCAAGTAATTAACCATGGGAGTATTAATAGAAATGCAAATCACACTGAGCTTCTCTGAGGTCTTTGAATATTCCCTGGTGGTACCATTATCTTAATGAAGACAGGGACGTTTCAGGTCTACGTCTAACTGAGTCTGTGACACTGATTTTGATTAATAACAAGATTTTGCTTATGGGGCCACCTTGAGAAGCTCTACCTGAAGAGGATTAACTGAAGTTAATCCAAGGGCAGAAGTTCCATTTTGTATTTTTTAAAGAGCTGCTAGAAATAATCTGGGACAAGAGGTAGGAGATGTAACAGATGGTCATTTGTGAAATTATTTTGAAACACTTTGATTTGGGGAAGATTAAAGCCAAAAGCCACAACGGAATGGCCCAGTTCTTCTAGGTAGCATGTTATGTTTGATTCATGGCCCTTAGCAAAGACAGCAGTGCAGTTCATATTAAACCTGTTGGCCAGTTGAGGTGGAGAGAACCGTGGGTGTAGTGTGTTTCTAATGAGTTGTAAATACTTAACGTTTTCAAATTTATCCAGGACCCAATAAGTTTATATTTGCACTGATTCTTGTTTCAAATGGATTTTCAATTGTTCAGTTAATCATCTGAAGTAGCATTGAAAATTATAGTGATTATAGAATATTGGAGTATTATATAATTAGTATTATAGATTATTCAAAAGTCATTTATTTCATTCACACAACACAATTGATGTTAATTGTGTGCATTGATCTTTGAGGCACAAATGACCACACACTTTCAGTGGAACGTTTATGTTTGTGGTTATTACTGCTTAGGAAAAGCAATACTTTTATTTATAGCAGTAAATAAATGTATTATTGGTATGCTGTCTGTAATGTGTTAAAAATCTACAAAATAGTAGTTTTTAGTAGTTAGTAGTTACTAATTGTAATTCCTTCTGATCCACTCTTTAAAGAACTCATGGCCTCATAAGCTTGACTTGGGGAAGTCTCTGTGTGGGACTTTCTAGGGGGGTTGAAAGATCTCACTAACATCATGCGTATGTTGTGCACCTTGACTTGTTTGCTATATACGGTACTGTATGTATTTTAGGAATGCAGCCCAGAGCTGGTGGCAGGAGCATGTTCAGTGGGAGGGGCTTGTTCAGTGGCAGGGGCACGCTTGGTGGAAGGGGCATGTTCAGTGGGAGGGGCATGTTCAGTGTGAGAGGTATGTTCAGAGGGAGGGGCATGTTCAGTGGGAGGGGCATGGTCAGTGGGAGGGGCATGTTCAGTGGGCATGTTCAGTGGCATGTGGATGTGAAACAGAAGACTGAACTGGCTGCTCGTCTCTCACACATGAAGCCAGGAAAAATAAAAGCAGTGGACCCTCTGATCTCTGTCTGTGATTACACGTTTTTTACGGGATCAATTATTTATGAAGAACTTGAATCCATTTGCAAGAGTGAATTATGTTTGAAAGGTCTAGTTAATTTCAGTGGATTGATGGCCTGGAATGTTGTGTTTGCTAATACAAAATACCACATCAAATGGAATGGGACTACACTTAGGAAACTCTTGCTGGGAATGGGTGTGTTGAATAGCCTCCACATCCTCCCTCCTCCCGCCCAGGAGACAGCAGGCAGCTCCGACCCAATATCTGCAATTAACGTGAATAATCCACTCTGCATGTGAATAATCCACTCTGCACATGAATAACACGCTGAGTCTTCCAGGAGCTCAGTTGTTGAGCAAATGTAAAGCTCTGTTTGAGCATTTTCAGGCCATCTGTTCTTATTTGCACTTCCTGTTTTACTCTGTTAGCCCAGATCCCACAGTATGGGCTTCCTGTGTCACAGAGACGCTGGCAAAGTCGACTCCGATCCCTGCATTTACGTGGGACTTTTGGAACGAGACGCCTCAGCATGGTCAGACCAGGGTGCACTAATGCTCTTCTTCATCTTAAGCATGTTGAGTAAGAGAAATGATTAAAGAGAACTAATGAGGAGCTTCTGAAGAACAGGTGGCTCAGGAACGGTGAGAGCTGCCCTGGCTTCATCTCTCCTCATTGCCCTGTTGGTCTTAACTGTCATTAAAAAGACTTTGGCAAGCACTATTTGATCCATCTTAATAACCCAGCAGAGTTGCTAGAGTTTCTAGGGAGTGCTGGCTTATTAAAGTCATGTTAAAGTTGCATTAAAATAAAGAAATGAAAGAAAAAAGTACTACAACACTATAAGTACTCTGAACTGTAGGAGCCCCTGGTATGTTGCGTTCATAGTTAATATGAGTTTTTGTAATTTTGGAAATAATACAATAACCAGAAGGCACAATGCAGAAATGTTCCGTTACAAGGAACTTTCTTCCTATTTCCCCCCAAACTCTTCCTCAAGGTCTTCCTCACCTGGGCGCTGAACTTCTCTGAGCCGTTCCTCACTGACCTTCTTTCCGTTACCAAGACAATGCTGTGTGACCTTATGCTGACAAAGACGAGATAAGCCGTGCAGAGTAGTCATGAAAAACAGAATGAAGGAGACGTATGGAAGGAGAAAGAGAGAACATGAAAAGAGAGGAGAGAGGAGATAACATCAGCAGCACACCAAACAGACTTTCCAGGATTAGCACACCAGCCACTTCCTCTGCACACTGAGGAGTAGACTGGCCCAGAGAGCTGTGCTGGTGTGACTGTCGGTCCAGACTGGCAGACACAGGCAGCAGTACCCAGGGACGGTTCCCTGCCCTGCTCAGACACAAGCAGCTCAGCTCCCTGAAACACAGCACTCCGGACGTAATATTAGATGTATGATAAATGACATAGGGCCACTGAACTACAAAGGATGAGCAAAAACAATCCATCCGGTTGATGAACTGGATAATTAGCTGGTGATGACGGGAGTCATCGGTGCTGAGTTAGTGTTAGCACTGGATCTGCAGTGGTGGGTAAGTGTTAGCACTGGATCTGCAGTGGTGGGTAAGTGTTAGCACTGGACCTGCAGTGCTGGTTTAGTGTTAGCACTGGATCTGCAGTGATGGGTTAAGTGTTAGCGTTGGATCTGCAGTGGTGGGTAAGTGTTAGCAGGGGATGTGCAGTGGTTGGCAAGTGTTAGCACTGGACCTCGGTTAGTCTTAGCATGGTGTTTGCAGTACTGGAGATCCTGGAGTGAAGCCTGGCATAGCTCTTCCACGTCCCTCCAGCCATGGAAATATAACATCCCTCTTCTTCTCTTCTCAGTGAGCTTCAACATAGTGCTCAAGTGTCTCTAATCTGTTACAGATGGATAGCACATTATATATTCTTTTCTTGATTACTATTAGGCCACAATGTAATGAAAAGGTACGACATGGAGATGTTCCACTTTTGGACTAATATTTTTGAGAAATCTCCCAGCTGGGTCTGCAGTGCTGTGTTAGTGTTAGTGTTAGCGTTAGTGTTTATACTGGGTTGAGCTGTTTTTCAAAGCCCAGCTCACGCTTTACCTGGACTGTCTATCACTGCTCTCCTACACACACACTAGTTCAGACCCTCAGCAGTAAAGTCAAAGAGGGTGCTTGTGGTGCTTCATTAATCATTCTTGACAAACTGTGAAGACTAATTAGTTTGCCAGTAATAAAGGTAATTTTTTTTTGTCTATCAAGTAAAAAAAACATTTTGATGAATTTTGAATAAAAAAAAAACATCTAAATTTATTCAGCAGGAATGTTAAATGGAATAGTAAGAAGATGACAGATAGGAAGTGTCAGAAGACATATGCCCTTCTGGGAGCAGTCTCAGCAGCACACAAACACCACCCAAACACTGCCCAACTAGGCAGACAAAACCAAACTAGGCAAGAGCATATGGCAACACAGAAATGAACACAAGCATGTTTCAATCCCCAGAGAGGGTAAATCACAGACTAACGGATCCACAAAACTGCAGGGGGAACAAAGGAAACATTTGCTTAGGGCAGCTGTGACTACAGCTCAGTGAGACGCTGTAAGACATACCACAGGGTGAAGAGCACTAGGGCCATGACACGCTGTGACAACAGCTCAGTGAGACGCTGTGAGAACAGCTCAGTGAGACACTGTGAGAACAGCTCACTGAGATACTGTGAGAACAGTGAGATGCTGTGAGATGTACCACAGGGAGAAGAACACTGGGGCCGTGAGATACTGTGAGAAGTATCACAGGGAGAAGAGCACAGGGGCCCAGGACACTGGGCTGAGGTCAGGTGACCATGCATAATATGATCGCTTGGAGGTGGAGCTCCCCAGTGAGAGACAAGGGTCTCTCAAGAGTGGAGTCTCCTAAGTGGAAGGAACAAACATTCTTTTAATTTTTTTAAGTACTTATTAGTGTTTCTGTATAAATCCCTTCCAGAAATTTAATGTGATAAAGAGAATAAACTAAAAAGAAGAACCTGCGGCTGTAAGGCTTATCTATCAATGTGTGTGTGGGTGTGTGTGTGTGTGTGTGTGTGTGTGTTGTGTGTGTCATGTGTGTGTGTCTCTCTCTCTCTTTGTCTCACTGTTATTGTTAAGCACACACACATTCACACCCACACATAAAGACCTACCAGTCTTCTACAGTGTTTGACAGCCCTTCTGTATCTTCCTGTGGCAATCCTCTCTCATCTGCCTATCACGATGACTGACAGCTGAGGACAATCTGGTTGAATTGTGGCAGCCAGAGAGATTGACTGACTGGCCTCTGTTCTCTCTCTCCCTCCCTCTCTCTATCTCCCTCTCCCCCCTCTCTCTCTCTCTGTTTGTGTGTGTGTGTGTGTGTGTGTGTGTGTGTTGTGTCATTGATGGGGCTATAATGTACAGAGAAAGAGTCTGTACATCTGTAATCACACTAGGTGCACAAACACACATCTCCACCTCTGCAACCACCTCCGTGTGGCAGCTGACGGGGATTAGAATCCCATATAAGTACAGAACCATTCATTAAGAGCCTGCATCTCTACACCCTCTCTGTGTCTATATCCCTCCCCTTCTCCCTCTCCTTCTCCCTCTCTCTCTCTCTTCCTCACAGCACAAACAAAGGAACGTCTCCTCTGGCTTTCATCAGAACACACACAGATGGGTGATGTCCACTTCCTCACACAGTCCACTTCACTACAGCTCTGTTCCATTCGGTTTATTTTATGCACAAGTACAATGAAACTGAAGCTTTTCACTAGTAATGCAGGTAAAAGTGGAAGGAGGTTATTTAAAATAAATGGGAAAAAATAATGATTAGAATTATGAAACCACAAGAAAAAAATCAGGTAAAAACATGCGCTCAGGAGAAACTGAGATAACCGTTGTTAGACAGCTGTAAAGCAGGAAAGTGCAGGTAATGAGCCTTAGTGGCAGGAGCACAGCACTCCACTGCTGTGGACGCAGAGAGGAGCAGCAAGCAGGACCTCTACACAGACTGCATTGTATATCATTAATATGAAGTTATGGACTATTGCATTACATTACAGCAATATGAAGTTATAGTGTTGTATTACATTAATTCCATGTTATATAGTGTTGTATTACATTAATATGATGTTATAGAGTGTTGTATTACACCTATATCCCTGTATTGGCTTACATAGACATGGGGGTGTGGAGTATTGTATTCCATAGACGTAGGGGTGTTGAGAATTCTATATATGTATGGGTTTAGAGTATTGTATTATGTAGAGATAGATATGTAGAGTATTGTATTGCTTAGATATATGGCTGTAAAGTATTGTTTTATGTAGAGATAGAGATGTAGAGTATTGTATAGCATAGATATATGGGTGTAGAGAATTGTATTATGAGAGATAGAGCTGTAGAGGATTGTATTGCATAGATATATGGGTGTAGAATATTGTATTTTGAGAGATAGAGATGTATTTCATAGATATATGGGTGTAGAGTATTGTATTATGTAGAGACAGAGATGTAGAGGATTGTATTGCATAGATATATGGGTGTAGAGAATTGTATTATGAGAGATAGAGATGCAGAGTATTGTATTGTATAGATATGTGGTACATCCTCCTCTGATTAATAAAATATCAACAGCAGCAATATAGGTCCTAGAAGGCTCTGGGTTCTAGAAGTCCTAGTGTGGGTTCTAAAAGTTCTTGTATGGGATCTAGAAGTCCTACCCAGCTGAGAGGGGCTGCAGCAGGGGTAGGGACCTGGGGGTGGGAGGGGCCACAGCAGGGGTAGGGACCTGGGGGTGGGAGGGGCCACAGCAGCAGATCAAGGCTCAACAACATTATGACATGAGGACTGTCTAGATCTGATCACTGAGCACTCAAACCCAAGTGACAAAATAAAAACTTGAAGCATCACAATGTCCCACCCTCAGTGTAGAGCTGTAGAGCAATCCACAGGTGCAGTACCAGAGCCAGAGGCCTTGATTTCAGAGGTATATGCTTACAGAGTATTGGAGAGGAAAGGGATTATTCAGTCAATCAATAAGACCCTTTATTTATGTAGAGAAAGCCCAACAGAGACCCATTTGCCCTGCTATGGAATCATAAAGGAATAATATTGGACTGCATTTTTTTTACAAAGCATAGATATGGGAGTCTAGCCAGTTGCAAAAGTATGAGTACAGAGTGGGGTTAGAGTATTGTTTTACAGTAAAGTGGAGGGAATGCAGTATAGTTTTACAGTGAGGTGGGTGGGGATGGGGTTAGAGTATTGTTTTACAGTATAGTGGAGGGAATGCAGTATAGTTTTACAGTGAGGTGGGTGGGGATGGGGTTAGAGTATTGTTTTACAGTAAAGTGGGGGTGTGCAGTATTGTTTTACAGTGAGGTGGGGGTCTACACTATTGTTTTACAATGAGGTGGGGTATACAGTATTGTTGTACAGTAAAGGGGGGATAAGCATTATTGTTTTACAATGAGGTGGGGGTATACAGTATTGTTGTACAGTAAAGGAGGCATAAGCATTATTATTTTACAGTGAGGTGGGTGTATATAGTATTGTTGTACAGTAAAGGGAGGAGTATGTAGTATTGTTTTACAGTAAAATGGGGGTATACAGAATTGTTTTGTAGAGGTAAAGAGCACTGTTGAGCACTTCCTAAAAATATCAGGAAGTTTGGGCTCAGTTGATCTCCAGCTGAACATCAGCAGGTCACACACTAGCAGCCTCCACACTTAAACACAACTGTTACATGGAACTGTGTTTGACACACTGCTGACAGTATGTAGCCCATATGAGAAAGGAGATATGGCATGTGTAGTGAATGGGAAGGAAGAGACTATTACAAGTGACAAGAGCAGACATAGTATATAAATAGCGGTATATAAAGTGGATGTTGCAGTAGTGTACTGTGTGCTAGCGTGAAGGGTACTGGACTAATGTTTATACAAGTGTCTAATAATTCAATTAAGATTAAACATCATTGATGTATGGGTGTTTGGTACTGCATATACAGATGGGTTTTGAGGATGTGATGGAGAGTGGGGGAGGGGTGAAGGAGAGGGGGGGAGGGGTGATGGAGAGTGGGGGAAGGTGATAGAGAGAGGGGGAGGGGTGATGGAGAGAGGGGGAGGTGTGGCGGAGAGAGGGGGAGGGGTTATGGAGAGAGGGGGAGGGGTGAAAGAAAGTGGGGGAGGGCTGATGGAGAGAGGGGGAGGGGTGACTGAGAGAGGGGGAGGGCTGATGGAGACAGGGGGCGGGGTGACGGAGGCTGAGGTGGAGTGATGGAGACAGGGGGTGGGGTGATGAAATGTGATCATATTTTGGAGAGTGTAATCACAGTCACAGCACATCAGAGAAGACAGGAGGAAGCCATGTTTTCCTCGTTGAAAGAAAAAGGGAAACCTTAATTCTGTTATTCATCTTTTAATTACCCTCCTGTACCTTCATCTCTCTCCGGCTGTCGTATTTTCACGCCTCCCCTCTCTGCCTCTCTCACCTCCTCCCTCTCTCTCTCTCTCCTTGTCTCACTGTCGCTCTCTGCCTCTGTCTATATCCTTTGTGTAGAGTGGGTGTGTTAGTGCAGAGTGGGTGTATTAGTGTAGAGTGGGTTTATTTGTGTAGAGTGGGTGTGTTAGTGTATAGTGGGTGTGTTAGTGTAGAGTGGGTGTGTTAGTGAAGAGTGGGTTTATTTGTGTAGAGTGGGTGTGTTAGTGTATAGTGGGTGTATTAATGTAGAGTGTGTGTGTTAGTGTAGAGTGGGTGTATTAGTGTAGAGTGGGTGTGTTAGTGAAGAGTGGGTGTATTAGTGTAGAGTGGGTGTGTTAGTGAAGAGTGGGTGTATTAGTGTAGAGTGGGTGTGTTAGTGAAGAGTGGGTGTATTAGTGTAGAGTGGGTGTGTTAGTGAAGAGTGGGTGTATTAGTGTAGAGTGGGTGTAGTATTGTTTCCACAATACTGGAAGTTTCCACATATTATTCAGCAAGAGGTCTCTCAACCTCTCTCTCTCTCCCTCTCTCTCTCCCTCACTTTTTCCTTATTTCCTATTCAAATTCGAATTGTTTTATTGGCATGAAGTGTAATTAACAAATGTTGCCAAAGCAATATATATATATATATATATATATATATATATATATATATATATATATATATATATATATATATATATATATATATATATATATACAGTTTGATGTGTTGTCTGTGTGAGTTATAAACATTCAGAATCTCCTAAGCACAGCATATGTTCATTTCTCATCATATTCTCTTTAAAATATGTTTTTAATGAATTTAAGAAGTCTTTTCTGAGGTGTGTATATTTGGTGCATGATCAGAGGAATTATTGTGCAGTTTCTGTTTCTCTGTCACTCCCTCTCTCCATCTCGTTCTCTCTCTTCCTCACCCCCTCCCTCTATGTCTCTCTCTCCCTCAGTTCAGTAAGCTGTACATGATGACAGAAGATGAGGAAGATAAAGAAGAAAGGGAAAGAGATAAGAATAAGGAAGAAATAATAAATACATAAATATACAAAGTTGTGTGTATGTGTGTGTGTGTGTATGTGGAAGTAATAATAAATACATAAATACGCAAAGTTGTGTGTTTGTATGTGTGTGCGGGTGTGTGTGTATGTGTGTTTTTGCATCCAGCTAAAGTGCTGCTTGCTTTCTTTGCTCCCAATAGGATGGACAGGTTTGTCAGGATAAGACACACATATAAGGTTGGGGTGTATCAGATAAACATTTTGTCTAGGAATTTCCATGTATTTGGTTTCACATTCGGTGAGAAAGTGCACCTCTGTCTCTCTGTCTCTGGTTCTCTCTCTCTGTCTCTAGTTCTCTCTCTCTGTCTGTCTCTCTGTCTGTCTCTTAGTCTTTTAGTCACTGCTGGCAGAGTCTGTGCTCACTGGGCAGTCAGTTCTTATTTTGGCTGGTCTGGAAGGCCAGGCTGTGTTCACTGAGTCTGGACAACGTGGTTCTGTGTCTAACATCAGCCACTGTGAGCAGGTATCTGCTGCAGTGTTCCTGTAGTGCAGGGTCCTTCCAGGGCCAGATAGCACTGCATTTTGTTTTGTGATTGTGTTTGTGTTTTGGGTGATATAGTTTTTGAAGTTTTCTGATTGGGTTTGGTGTGACTGTGTTTCGGTCTGTTCCTGATATGGACCAGTGTCAGTGTTTGTTAGTGTCAAGACCAGCTATGTAAGGAGAAGACCGTCTGTGTGAGGGGACCGTCTGTGTGAGGAGACCGTCTCTGTGAGGAGACGTCTGTGTGAGGGGACCATCTGTGTGAGGAGACGTCTGTGTGAGGAGACGTCTGTGTGAGGGGACCATCTGTGTGAGGAGACCGTCTGTGTGAAGGGACCGTCTGTGTGAGGAGACCGTCGGTGTGAGGGGACCGTCTGTGTGAGGAGACCGTCTCTGTGAGGAGACGTCTGTGTGAGGAGACCGTCTGTCTGAGGGGACCGTCTGAGTGAGGAGACCGTCGGTGTGAGGGATTCTCTTCTCTGCTGATCTGCTGATCTCTTGGCATTGCAGGGCTTTGTACCAGTGGCAGTGGGGGTCCGTGTTTTAGTATTTACAGTTTTTTACGACTGCTAACATCCTTTTGTCCAATCTGTAGTCACATTTGCAAAACTCTAAACACAGTAAACACAACTTCAGTCTTTAGTGGCTATACAGTTAATACAATTCATGTTGTTTTTGCACAAAATGCAGGCATTTAACATGTTTATACAATGCTTACATTTTCTATACACACAAAGTTACCCAATAACAAAATTATGGATCATTTTGGCTTTTTTACAAATGCTTGCACACAGCATGTCAAAAATGAAAACCTATGGTTCAAAACCTTAAATATTGTATAAAATGCAAAATAATGCAAAAAAAAAGCAGGTGAAAAGCTATTACTGTAATACACATTTTTTGCACATACAGATCATTGAAATAAAATACAGTAATAGACCAACCACAGCTGATTCAAATCCCACTTGGAGATACAAACAGGTGCTGTCAGTGACATGGACTCATAAAAAACAGGAGCTTGTTTGGACTGAGTTTGGTCAATGTGGGCACAGGAACAGAGAGAGTAACAGAGGAAAGAAAAATCATGTCTGCACAAGGAAGAGGAACAGCTGGGCCAGGGCGAGGTAGAGGGAGAGGAGGAAGAATGCGTGGTGGTGTTCAGCGAAGATCAAGAACTACTGTCACTGATGAAATTAGAGCCACCATCATAGACCATGTGATAAACCATGGTCTATCACTGAGAGAGGCTGGTGAAAGGGTGCAGCCTAATCTCAGACGGTCAACTGTGGCTTCCATTATCCGGACCTTTAAACAAACTACTGTAACAGGTAAACAATACATTTCACAAGTATATTCCTACTGATGCTATATCTTACAGTATAGTACCTGCAGGCCAGGTCCTACTGCTAATACATATATTGTGTTTTTGTTCTTTTTTACAATAAAGGATGCAGCGTCTGCCTCCCTCTGGGGGAGGGGAAAACTCTTGAGTGAAGACCATGAGCATGGCAAGAGACAACATCAGATGTGATGTTGATGAAAACATGTGGCCAAATGCTGAAGACCGTTTAGATCACACCTAATACTGTAAGACTGTTCAGTTTTGTGTTCTGTTTATTCTCCCTTCTGCATTTTTTATATGTGTATTTTTACACATATGGGACCATGGCTAATTACAGTGTTTGCATGTAAAATTATTGTAAATCTTTTTTGAGTTAAGCTACAATTTCATGTCCCTAATACAGTAAAATATTACCTTTACTGAATGACTGTCACAGACTCCTTTTTTTTGTCTAATCTACATTCCAAACAGTACGTTACAGTAAATATCACTCAAGACCAAGGTGGTATGACAGTATGTTGCCAAAAATGCACACATTTGAGTACAAAGTCCAAATGAAGCAGATTACATTATGTAAAAATGAACGGACATAAGAAAACAACAGAACTGTATAATGTCTGTTGTTTGCTGGGAGAGAGTAAAATATTACATGTAATACTGTTTCTGTAATGCCATCAACTGTTAGTTTTTTTGACAGTTGTTGTGCAGTGATTGACCTCATGTTCCTCTTGAATAGAGAATCTGTGCTAGTGTTTGAAAGAATGATTGGATACTGAACCAGGTTTGTTGTGTTTTAACAAAGTTGGTGTATGTAGAGAAAACTTTGTTTGCATTTTGAAATGCAGAGTTGGTATTTAGTTAAGTGAATGTGCTTTTGAACAGGATACTAACTATTTGGCTATTTGTATGAGGTAAATGTGTTGCTGTGTTTAGAGTTTTGAAAAAGTATCTTAAGTATTGGGAAATGCTTGTTAGCAGTCGTAAAAAACTGTAATAATCCTGTTTTGAGTTTGAGTAATAGTGGTAATTGGCCTAATTCAGCTCTTTGTGTTAGTGTCGCTTCCTTTGCACATGAAGGATACTTTTCTATAATTCAATGTGCAGAATTTCAGGTAGGTGTTTGTTCCACTCTGTGATATTTTGCTTTGTGAGTGGCCCCCACACCTCACTCCCATCCATCAGAATTGCTTCTGAAATAATTTAAATAATTTTGTTCCATTTTATATTTTTTATTACTTTATCCCAGCTCACTGGCTGCTGGATTAAAGTTTCCAGTTAAACTAATCTTTAATTCTATTTCTAATGTTTGAGCTCTGTGGGAGGCAGCAGAAGCAGGTCGACTATGCAGAGCAGAACTCTGGTTTCTGAGTGCTGAAGAGAGACCAGGTGCTGTGGAGCACTCTAAAATGGTGGCCAGTTCACTCATGTAGGATAATGTTGGACTGTAGCAACAGCAGCCTTGTCTTACTATATGCTCTCTCTCTCTTTCTCTCTCTCTCTCTCTCTCTCTCTCTCTCAATGTAGTGCTGATCCAGCAGACTGAAAGTGAGAGAGAGAACAGGAGCACTCGGAGGCAAGTGCATAAATATGAAACATTTTTCCTCTCTCTCTATCCTTCTCTCTCCTTCTCTCTCCCTCTCTCTACTGAACTGTTGTTCCTCCTCTTCCTCTGGCCCTTGACAGGGTCGCTGCCCCACAGCCATATGGTTGCCCCTCTAAGTTAAACAAAAACGTTGAGTACGCAGACGTGTCCACCGTTTCCCCCAGGGTTCGCTCTATCCGTAGACTAAATCAGATCGCTGGAGGTTCGTATGGTGAAAAACATATTCAATAGGCCTATAATCAGTCAGGCGCTGTCTGCAGTCTCCTCTCTGCAGTGCCCGTGGAGAATTAGGCTGCTGGATCACACAGACAAAGCCAAACTCCTGCAGAACCTCTGCTCACTCCTTCAGTTTGGTTCTGATTTATTTAATTGGCCATGTACGTTTGTTTTTCTACAGTACAGTTCCAAGCTGTAGAACAGAGTGCACATTTGGTCTTGCAAATGCCCCAGCATTTATGAGTCATAGGTCATAGTGTTACTGGGAGACCTCTTAGCAACCCTCCTCCATGACATACTTTCCCAGAATGCCCAGCAGGCCTTTACCACCATCCCAATGATCAGACACCTGGGTGAGAGTGTGAGAGGGTCAGACGATGAGAGTGTGAGAGTGTGAGAGTGTGAGAGTGTGAGAATGAGAGGGTGAGAGTGTGGTGAGAGGGTGAGATGATAAGAGGGTGAGACAATGAGAGGGTGAGAGTGTGGTGAGAGGGTGAGAGTGTGAGAGGATGGTGAGAGGGTGAGAGGGTGAGAGTGTGAGAGGGTGAGATGATGAGAGGGTGAGAAGATAAGAGTGTGAGAGTGTGAGAGGGTGAGAGTGTGAGAGGATGAGAGTGTGAGACATTGGCCTCTGCAGGTCTTCAAGTCTCCCTACAAAAGCAAGCAAACACGCCTTTTCACTGGGACACACAGACTAGCAAAGGCAGCATTGGTCTGGCTGCAGTGAGGGCTGTTCCTGAGGAAGAACTCTTAAAGATAATAGTGGTGTTTATAGTAAGGCAGAACCTGTCTGACGGGGGTAATGAGCCCCCTGGTGGGTTAAGCAGCCTTTGACAGTCTCTGCTATTTTTAATGCCGGCTGTTACTTGCACACAGATCCTTCTGTAGTGCTGTCTTCTCCACGCGTGCTGCTTCATCCCCTCTTCCTCTCCCCAGTTGATTAAGGTGAGGCACATTCAGACAAATTGCTGTTTTTGGTCTAAAACAACTGTTGGAGGGTTCGTAAAAAGGGCCTGTTGGGAATTATACATGTTGCTCTGATTTTCTGAGATCCTGAGGTCCAAAATTGTTGTTTGTGAACATGTGTGTGTATGTGTGTGTGTGTGTGCCTGCGTTGTGTATATATGTGTTTTGTGTGTATGTGTGCCTGTGTTGTGTATATATATATATATATATATATATATATATATATATATATATATATATATGTGTGTGTGTGTGTGTCTGTGTGTGTATGTATGTCTGTGTTGTGTGTGTGTGTGTGTGTGTGTGCCTGTTTTTTTTTGTGTGCGTGTGTGTGTGTATGTATGTGCCTTGGTGTGTGTATGTATGTGTGTGCGTTTGTGTGTGTGTATGTATATGTGTGTGTGTGTGTGTGTGTGTGTGTGTGGGTATGTATGCATGTATGTGTATGTGTGTGTGTGCATGAGTTGGTGCGTGTGTGTGTGTGTGTGTGTGTGTGTGTGTATGCTGAGCTACTAGCTGGTCATAACGAGTTTGAAGATCTGGAATGAGCACAGCCCATCCGGCGCTGGACTGATAACTGGACCCAATATCTGGGTATTAGACTCAGCAAAACCACAACACTGCTATGAAACTGGTTAGCATCATGATTCCGTTTCAACTGTATCAAAACATACAAGAAGCAAAGAAGAACCTACATGTCATCCACCATCCAATGATGTGGAGGGGACTATTAATGAACTGGAGATACCCTAGTCCCTCTCAGGTAGGCCAGTCCAGGACGTCTGGGTTCTGAAGGAGATTGTCCCTACTCTGGTCTTCTGTTTGCCTGTATAGTGACCAAGGGACGTGCTGACAGCAAGGCGCCGTATGCTTGCATAGGCTTTGATCATGGAGCTTTAATCATGGAGCTCCTGTTAATGTCACAACATCTCATAGGGAGCAGGAGACGCAGAGAGATTCCCTTGTTTACAGTAAGGGCCATTCACAAGCAGACTTTGTCTCATAGCTATCAGCTGTCTAGATCTTGTCTTTCCTCATGCCCCCTTAGAGAAAGAGAGAGACATAGAGAGAGATATACTAGCACTGTTAAGAATAATAGACAGGTCATGACCTCAAGCCAAGCCAACCCTGAGGAGTGTATTGAAGCATTTAGGACAAAATGCCTGGTGAGAGGAATTCAATAGTCACTTTGGATAGTGCTCAGTATGGATAGTGTTTGGTGTGGATTCAGTGCGGATAGTGTTTGGTGTAGATATTTTTCAGTGTAGTGTTCAGTGTGGATTGTGTTCAGTGTAGATAGTGTTTGGTGTATTGTTCAATATAGATAGTGCTCAGTGTGGATAGTGTTTGGTGTTGCTAGTGTTCAGTGTAGATAGTGTTCGGTGTAGATAGTGCCCAGTGTGGATAGTGCTCAGTGTGGATATGACTCAGTGTGGAAAATGTTCAGTGTGAATAGTACTCAGTTTGGATATTATTCAATGTGGATAGTGTTCAATATAGGTAGTTTAAATAGTGTTTAGTGTGAATAGTGCTCAGTGTAGATAGTGTTTAATGTGGATATTGTTCAGTGTGAATAGTGTTCAAAATAGGTAATGTTCAGTGTTTGGTGTAGTGTTCAGTGTGGATAGTGTTCGATGTAGATAGTGTTCAGTATAGATAGTGCTCAGTGTGGATAGTGCTCAGTGTGGAAATGTTCAGTGTGGATATTGTTCATTGTGAATAGTGCTCAATATAGATAGTTTTCAGTGTGGATAGTGTTTGGTGTAGATAGTGTTCGGTGTTGATAGAGTTCAGTGTGGAGAGTGTTCAGTGTGGATAGTGTTCAGTGTGGGGAGTGTTCAGTGTGGGGAGTGCTCAGTGTGGAGAGTGTTCAGTGTGGATAGTGTTCAGTGTGGGGAGTGCTCAATATGGATAGTGTTCAGTATGGATAGTGTTCAGTGTGGATAGAGTTCAGTGTGGATAGTGTTCAGTGTGGGGAGTGCTCAGTATGGATAGAGTTCAGTGTGGGGAGTGTTCAGTGTGGGGAGTGTTCAGTGTGGGGAGTGCTCAGTATGGATAGAGTTCAGTGTGGGGAGTGTTCAGTGTGGGGAGTGTTCAGTGTGGGGAGTGCTCAGTATGGATAGAGTTCAGTGTGGGGAGTGTTCAGTGTGGGGAGTGCTCAGTGTGGGGAGTGTTCAGTGTGGGGAGTGCTCAGTATGGATAGAGTTCAATGTGGATTATGCTGGAAAGTTCTTGGCCTTGGGGAACAATCTGTTGTAAATAATGTAGTGCTGAAGTATATAATGTTTGTGCCAGTCCGACCACCCCACCAAAAGCCAGTTATGTTCCATCATTTATCAGTACTAAAACAACTGACTTTACTGACTTATTGCCGGTTTACTAATTAATGGTTTAGCTGTTTGAGAAATTTGTATAAAACTGCAATATATCTGAATATCGTATTCATAATTTTTTGTTTTTCACATCATTGTGACATCAAATATTTAATTCAAAGGCAAACATTCAAAAGACATATCTGTATGCTATTAGCACTGAAAATTATTTTAATATCCACTGAAAATATTCCCCAGCTGTTTGAAACTATGTCAGAGATGTTGATGAAGCTGTTCTGAGCCAAACTGTGCTGGAGCCTTCTGAAAAACAAGTGGTAAAGTCTTTGGCTTGTCATGACTAAACTCTTACTTCAGGCAGTGTTGCATGGTGGAAGTCGCTCAGCTGCACTGATCATTCATAATCAGGGAGAAAAACGTTGCAGCTTAACCTGCAGAACAGCTGCAGGTGGAGGCCTCATCTGTTATGCACCGCAGTGTCCACAGGGGGCGCTATGGAGGAGCTGCGTGACCAGTCTGCCTCAGCCCTGCTGGGTCCACTGGGAGAGTCTGGTTTCATAAGGTGGATCTTAAATACTTCATTAGTCCACTGTGGAAACACTCCACTGTGGAAACACTCACTGTGAAAACACAACATCCCATCTCTCTCTCTCTCTCTCTCTCTCTCTCTCTCTCTCTCTCTCTCTCTCTCTCTCTCTCTCTCTCTCTGCACCCCCCTCTCTCTATTCAACTATTCCCATTTTTCTTTCAAGCAGTTTATTGGAATGCATGACTAATAACCAAGGCTAACATCTTTACACTTATACATTTTAATGTATAAATAGAAGGAAAGTGGTCCAGACAATTCTGACTACTTTTAATGTTTTTATTATACATTTATTAATTTTCTTATATAGTGTCGTGTTATTTCATGATGAGGTATGATTTAATTTTGAGATCCTAATAAATAATAAGGCATATGTCAGTAGTAATTATTTCACAGACTTATTTAAAGCGCAAAGGTTTTGAATATTTCAATAATATGTTTTTAGATTTGGTCGGACCTGTTCTCGTGGGAAAATCTGTAATATGCATATATGTATGTAATGGCTACAATTAATCCATATTACTTTTGACATTTTTCTGGTGTGGAATGGTTTTAATGGTTTTTATGGTTTTTGACTCTTTTATTTCTGTCCACTATAGTTAAAAGCGAACATAGATCCGACATTATGACGGAGATCCAGAAGAGTTTGGCGATCATATATCAGCACAGACTTGACGTGCAATGTGTAGTTACTTAACAGCAGCAAGGACAACAAGTCGTTATACTATATATCGTTATCGTTATAAGTGCTATATAAATAAATAAACAAACTTTTATGACCATTGGGCATGTGGTAGACATGTTGGAGACTCTGCCGTGACCGTTGGGCATGTGGTAAGAGGCCATCCCAGGGGAGCAGGTGTGTACTCAACCCTCGACACGACTGACATTTACATTTACATTTACATTTACATTTACGGCATTTAGCAGACGCCCTTATCCAGAGCGACTTACAAAAAGTGCTTCATTGTTTTACTCAGAAAACAATGAAGCAGACCTGACAGACCTGACAGACCTGACCAGCACATCTGCTCTGTGGTGTCAGGGGGCTGCAGTACAGGAAAACCCTTAGTCACTCGTTAGCATTTTAACTGAAAAACTACTACATGTGATTATTACTCACTACATGTGAGTCTTACTGTCACGGTGAGGGAGGCTCCCCCTACCGGTCGCCTACTGTACAGCGGCAATTGTCCTGTTGTTGTTGCGTTGTGTGCGTCCCTCAGGTTGGCGGGGCTTATCATCCCCCGCACCTGATGGTCATTTGTCTGTCTATATATGTCTTGTCTTTGTGTCATTGTATCCTTGATTTGGGTCAGTGCACGGGATTTTGGTTCGCGCACGTTATATATTAAACCCCTCCTTTTCTCTGAGACTTGGCGTGATCGCTTCCTTATTTGTTCGCACTCTCTGCCCGTCACAGAATAGCCAGCCACCTTTCAGGAAGCCGCCAGTCTCCTTTACTTTCTCCTTCGTTTGTGGTCATGTCTCGTGGTAAGTGTTTGTCCATGTGAAATTTGTTGTTTAAATGTTTGTGGTGATTGAGCCTGGTCGTCTGTCGCGTGTTCCGCCGTGTGTGCATGTTTGTGTTTATGTTTAAAACACCGTTTAGCCCGGCGATGTCTAAATGCGAGGTTCTGTAAGTGCTCTCTCCATAGAGGCGGCGCTTTCTCGCCATATGCTCGTCCTTCGTCATTTGTTGTGTCTATGTACATGTTTAAACTGTGTGTGTGGCGACGTGACTTGAGTTAAGCGCTCGTCCGTCGCCATTTGTCTATGTATGTGCATGTATGTAGTGGCGTTGGACTGGAGCATGCGAGAG
Organism: Brachyhypopomus occidentalis; assembly: GCA_020368025.1. Lineage (NCBI taxonomy): Eukaryota > Metazoa > Chordata > Actinopteri > Gymnotiformes > Hypopomidae > Brachyhypopomus > Brachyhypopomus occidentalis. The sequence goes on along the minus strand of JAGXOD010000011.1, from coordinate 1,443,674 downwards.
TGAAAGCATGTCTGCCTTGTGTTTTGTCTTGCGTGTTTGTTTTGTCCTAGAGTGCTGCGTGAATTGTTGTGTGTAATTCTCTGTTGTGGGCCTCTCCAAAGTATTTTTTTGGGGGGGGGGCTATGGGTTGGGTCCCGAGCCATGTTAGTGTCTTGGAGGTCGTGGATCCTGAGGGAGGTCCTGACCCGTTGGAGTCTCCTGAGCAGGTAGGTCTCCTCATGCGTAGACGGAGCTCCCTACCTTCCCCGGTGAAACAGGGGGGGTAGAGGGTCAGGGCTACGCGCATTTATGTTATGTGTTATTTCAATGTGCCTTAAGGGTTTCTGTGCAGGTCCTGGGCAAGATGCGGCGACCCCAGGACATGGGATCTCTGGCGGAGGGCCGAGATTCCCCCCTAGTGTGCAGGGTGACCAAGAAGCCCCTGTAGTGCCCTCCCAATGGTGAGGTGAAGCATGGGGCTTCGTCTCTGGAGCTCCTGGGTTCGGTGGAGGAATCCGCCCTGCGATGAGCCTCCCTGTAAGGGGTTGTCACACCAGGAGCCCAGGGTGACCCCTAGTGCAGGGGTTCAGCTCCAGTACGCAGGGGTGTCTGGAAGTCGGGATGGTGAGGTAGGCCGCACCAGGAGACTAACCTGCTATCACCCTAGCACTGTGGACGTGTGGTTGAGCTGTGCTCCCTGTTCACACCCCTGGGAAGGGCCCGTGCCAGTGTCTGTCGCACTGCGGGAGATTCACCAGGGGTTTTATCTGTCCAGGGAGTGGAGGGCTCTCCGGAGATGGTAGGGCCCCCCCCCCTTTGTAAGGAGGTTCAGTACTGGTGTCCCCTCCTTCTTAGATGGAGACCCCACTCCCTCCCTTTTGTTTTTTGTGCTGCCGCTGTTTACCGGCAGTTGTCCTGTTGTTGTTGCGTTGTGTGCGTCCCTCAGGTGGGCGGGGCTTATCATCCCCCGCACCTGATGGTCGTTTGTCTGTCTATATATGTCTTGTCTTTGTGTCAGTTGACTGCTGGCTATTGTATCCTTGATTTGGGTCAGTGCACGGGATTTTGGTTTGCGCACATTATATATTAAACCCCTCCTTTTCTCTGAGACTTGGCGTGATCGCTTCCTTATTTGTTCGCACTCTCTGCCTGTCACACTTACAGTATGCATAAGACAGGAATAGTGATTATTACAGTCTTACAGTATGCATAAGACAGAAATAGTGATTATTACAGTCTTACAGTATGTATAAGACAGGAATAGTGATTATTACAGTCTTACAGTATGTATAAGACAGGAATAGTGATTTGCAGAGAGCTTCCTTAATATGCATGTGCCCCTGAGATCAAAGGTTAATTTTTATCCGTCATCCTCGAATGATCCTAACCAGCTTCACAGAATATTTATAGCTTTTCATTTGTTTCAACATGTCAGTGTTTCAAGTAACCAAGAAATAGAGATGTTGATAATATATTTGCACACTGACATGATTTGATTAAGATGTGTTAAACAAAGTAGATGGAGGTTTGCAGGGCAGAATACAGGTGTGTGTGCAGGTGTGTGCAGGGTGGAATGCAGGTGTGTGTGAAGGACAGAATACAGGTGTATGTGCAGTGTTGAATGCAGGTGTGTGTCCAGGTGTGTCCAGGTGTGTCTGCATGTGTGTGTGCAGGTGTGTGTAGGTGTATGTTCAGTTGTGTGCACATGCGTATGTTCAGGTGTTTGCGCAGGTGTATTTGCAGGTGTGTTCTGTGTGAGTTCTTAAGGCCATGGAGTCTAACCTCACAACAGAAGATAACCAAGCCATTTACTCAGACCTCACACGTGTTCAGGGTCCTCCAGTACACAAAGACACTGTTGCTTGTTTTCAAAATCGTGCCCTAGAGATGTTCCACTCATACGCTCCTGAAGTAAGAGGCTTGTATCGATTGGGCAGTGGAGAGGCCATTTCACTGATATTACAGTGGGCTTGAATAAAGGCACATTATCTCAGCCCTCACAAAGCCCACATGCCTTGTATGGATGTGAGAGGAATCCCACTGAACTCTGTCTTTGTCTCTTCTCTCTGCTTTTAAATGTCTCAGATTGGCTCTTTCTGTTTCTCTCTCTCTATTTTTTCTTCTTCTATTTCTCTCTGTCTGTCTTTTTTGTTCAACTTGAATAACCAGGTAATTTTCTCCTAAGAGCGTTCACTCACTTTGCAAAGGTCTTTCTCATTAAAGAAACGCGCCTAACTGTACAAAACCATATAATTCTGTTCTAGTGTTTGTCCCTTCTGTCTTTTAATGTGTCTAAATGGTTTGATAATGGATCCCTTTGGGGAAACTTCTTTGCAGTGGTTTGATTGTCATCTTTAGCTAGACATTTCATGCAGTCATTTATTTTTTGAATGCCAAACAGTTTTAATACACTTTCCATCAGTGTATGTAAGGTTTTTTTAAAGCCATAAACTCAACCTAAATTTACTCCTTACCTCAAATTTGTCTCCTACATCATCTCAACAGTCTACTATATCTACTGTTTTTCAAAACCTATGTTCATATTTTTGAGGGTACTCCTAACTTCAACATTGTTCACAAAGGAAACTAATGAGGCTGTTACTGAGAGTATTTTAAGTAAACTTTGCACATAATTATTACCCATAAGCCCCGAGCTTGGCGTGACAAGGAAAAATTGAAGACCAGGTATATGTATAGAACCTTTTCACCATAGTTCCAGTGCGCTTCTAGATTTGATTGATAAGTCCTGTATTTTTCTTCAGGGTGTGTGTGTGTGTGTGTGTGTGTGTTCAAATCACTTACCACACCAATAGAGTAATTAATATATATCACAGCATTGCACACCATTCGTTTCTCATGGAAACGACCACTTAAGCTTCCCTGTCTTGTGTGTAACTGCATGTTTCATGAAACAGATGGAACACTGAGGCAGGCCCTGGCTGTCGCCATGACGCTGTGAGATGGCACCATTCAAAGGAGCAGTTCAGGAAAAAATGCTAGCAGTGTTAACAGTGCTAATGGTGAATGGAATCCACTGCCACATAATTAGCATTATGCAAATGGCCTTCTGCTAATTGGTGACTATAACTTCTGTTAGCAACATCAACAGTTTTCACTATATTTTTTTCAATATTTAGATATATTTGTTATTCAATCGATCAAAAATTAATAAAGAAACAAAAATAAAGTGAAAAATAACAATTGAATCATTTAATTTTAATGGCTAGGTTGACCAAATAATTGAAAGACCTCCCCCCTCTGTTTTGGTCAGAGTGTCTGGAGCAGAGAGTGAGACTAAGACATCACCTGTCAGAGTGACTGGCCCTGTTTCAGCAGGACACAGGAGGTGAGAGGAGAGGTGGGGTTCTGCCACCCTCTGAGCCCCACACAGGCGCCTCACACAAGTCCTGAGACACTCATCTATGTTTCAGCATTCTTTCTGCTCTGACACGCCCTCAGACAAGTCCTTAGACACGCCCTCAGACATATCCTTAGACATGCCCTCAGACATGTCTTTAGACACGGCCTCAAACGACCTTAGACACGCCCTCAGACATGTCTTTAGACACGCCCTCAAACATGTGCTCAGACAAGTGCAAATCCACATTTTGTTAATATTTATACTCACTTTATGTCCTTTTTATGTCTTTTATATTTGCATCGTGTTTCATTTTTCTGTATTTATTTTATTGATTTTATTGAATCTTTGCTTGTACTCATAATATAGTCAGAATGCTTAATTGTGGTACCATCAGGTTATCAGTGCTCACAGACTGGCCTGGCGTTGGTCCTGGTGCCCTATGGTAACCTGGTGTGATCCTCACCCTAGTGTTCTCCTCAGCCTGGTGTGATCCTCACCCTGGTATTCTCCTCAGCCTGGTGTTAAGAGTGGTGTGAGGACTGATAGAGAAAGGAGAGGACTGTTACAGTGGTGTCTGTTAGAGTAGTGTAAGCAGTGTGAGGACACCAGTGTGAGGACAGTTAAAGTAGTGTAAACACTGTTAGAGTAGTGTGAGGACAGTTAGAGTAGTGTGAGGACAGTTAGAGTAGTGTAAGCACTGTTAGAGTAGTGTGAACACTGTTAGAGTAGTGTGAACACTGTTAGAGTAGTGAGGACAGTTAGAGTAGTGTAAGCACTGTTAGAGTAGTGTGAGGAGAGTTAGAGTAGTGTAAGCACTGTTAGAGTAGTGTGAACACTGTTAGAGTAATGAGGACAGTTAGAGTAGTGAGGACAGTTAGAGTAGTGTAAGCACTGTTAGAGTAGTGTGAGGAGAGTTAAAGTAGTGTGAACACTGTTAAAGCAGTGTGAGGACAGTTAGAGTGAAATTAATATCAACCCAAAGGAGTATTCAGACTCATTGCTGTCTGAATTGTGTGTGTGTGTGTGTGTGTGCATAATGGAGAACTCCATTATGCACACACACACACACACACACACACACATGCACACACACACACAGACTAAAGAGAATAATAGATACACCAAGCAGAAACCAAGAAGATGGAAACACAGTACAAAACACAGTACAAAACACAGCACAAAACACAGCAAAAAACACAGCACAAAATAGTATAATGGGACTGTGAAACCTGAGATGAAGGAAACACACACAGAAAGAAAGAGTGAGACACAATGTGTGTTTGTGTGTGTGTGTGTGAGAGAGAGAGAGAGAGAGAGAGAGAGAGAGGGCAAAAACAGTGTCTGTTATCATTGTTTTATGTACTCAATGTTCTTTCTTCAGAGAGGTGCTTAAATGGGCACTGGTGATGCTCTAAGATCAATGAGAAAATGAACAGACAGCGTTGTGGTGAAAACAAGCTGGTAGAGAGACTAATGTTGATTTTCCACTACAAGGGGAAACCACATCAAACAAGGGTGAGGACTGAGAAGAGGTCAGAGGTCGAATGATCCTGAATCTCAATTAGAGAGCACTGCAGGATTAACAGATCGCAGTTGCACTTGGTTACACTGAAGCAGGAACTGATTTTGCATGCAGGTAGTGTAATAAATGTGAAACTTTATACACTTAACTACTGTGAAACTGTACAATCCAAACATACAATATGTGATATTGTTCCGCATTTTTTCATGTTAACATCCTTTTGAACACCTAGTGGCTTAAGTGTGGAATACCCTCAGGTGTTAATTTACCCTCAGAACTTGCGACTGCCAGGTTTCTAGTACCTACATCAAAACATTCCCCTAATTTGCTCACATTTGTTTCAAACTAGCCATACAAATGTGCCCTGTACCTGAACAGCTGCACCGCTATAACGTCAAGTAAGTTCATGTAGTGTACTACTTTTTTTGTTTGTTAGTTTGTTTACACTTGACAGATTTGAGATGTTGTTTTTTTCATTACCTCCTTAAACAGTCATTGTTTAGATGTTTTCTCAGGCATTACTTAATCTTTAGGCAGGCAGATCCATTCTGCTGTAACATTATTCTCCTACACACTGTTTCACTGTGATGTGCTCTTGGTTGTTAAATCTGCATCCAGAAATGTGAATCATGTTTGGAATAAGCCTGGTTCTACCCTTGATGTCTGTATTTGACCTCTGGCCTTTATTCGGTCCTATGAGATGACATTTTCTTTGTGGCCGTTTCAAATTGAGTCAAGATCAAATAAGCCAAAGGTCACAGACAAAGGTCACAGACATCAAGGTACGGCTCGAGGTTCTCGGGAGCAGAATCAGCAGCCATCAAAAGGAATTTCCTTCTTCATACAGTAGATAACTTATATATAAATCTTGCTATCAGAAGACCTGAAACTCAATTACCCACAATCTGCTCTTGTTCCCTTCAGGACTGTACCCTGCGTGAACCCTGGACGCTGGCGTGCGGAGCCGTGGCTGGCTTCATATCTCTCTGCTTCATGGAATTGGACAGAGCAGAATTTCATTATTGGCGGGTGAATCAAAAGGGCAGAGCAGCGAACGAGGAGGACGATGCGAATGACCACAGCCGTCTGCGGCAGGGGTCGATTTGCACTCGACGTGCCATATTCTGATGGGGATATAAACAGCGGGTTTAGGGAGTCGGCCGGATGGCTCGGACACGGACGGGCGGATCAGGTGGGCAGGGCTGGGGTTCTGGAGCTCTGAATGGCTGGAGGCTTAGTGTGGGTCAAAGGTCACTGACCCTTGTGTTCAGTGTATACCGCTCCTGGTCCAGAGAGCAAAGAAGCTGAGCAGGAAGAGGGTGGAGGAGAGGCTTTCGACTTCAGTGTTCTCCCATATATGTCCAGGAAGTGCATAGCAGCCTAGTTTCTGTTATTCCTGGATGAACACACCTGACGGCAGCTCCAGCACCAGCTGATCTCTGATGGTGTTTCGCTGTTTGAGGACAATCCTGTGTTTTAGGACAGTCGGTCTTCAGTGTTTTAGGACAATAAGGCTTCAATGTTTTAGAACAGTCATGCTTCAGTGTTTTAGGACAGTAATGCTTCAGTGTTTTAGGACAGTCGTGCTTCAGTGTTTTAGGACAGTCATGCTTCAGTGTTTTAGGACATTCATGCTTCAGTGATTTAGGACAGTAATGCTTCAGTGTTTTAGGACAGTCGTGCTTCAGTGTTTTAGGACATTCATGCTTCAGTGATTTAGGACAGTAAGGCTTCAGTGTTTTAGGACAGTCGTGCTTCAGTGTTTTAGGACAGTCATGCTTCAGTGTTTTAGGACATTCATGCTTCAGTGTTTTAGGACATTCATGCTTCAGTGATTTAGGACAGTAATGCTTCAGTGTTTTAGGACATTCATGCTTCAGTGATTTAGGACAGTAAGGCTTCAGTGTTTTAGGACAGTCGTGCTTCAGTGTTTTAGGACAGTCATGCTTCAGTGTTTTAGGACATTCATGCTTCAGTGTTTTAGGACATTCATGCTTCAGTGATTTAGGACAGTAATGCTTCAGTGTTTTAGGACAGTCGTGCTTCAGTGTTTTAGGACAGTAATGCTTCAGTGTTTTTACGTCAGTCATAGTACTTCCAGAGCTTTTTGACCAATACACCCTGCAGTTAAGCCAGGACACGCCTGCAAAATATGTGCTATCCGTGGAGCAGAGAGGAGATCCATGCACCACCATGTTCCACCATGCACCACCATGCACCACCATGGACCACCAAGCACCACCATGCTTGTTTATGGAGATGCCTGCAGTCAAGGTGAATCATTTATTTTTTGTCTAACCTCCTATTTGTCTTTAGGCTCTCCGCCTATTTGACTGATTTGAAGCACTTGTCTCCTAAGCAGTTGCATAAGAAAAATTCAAAACTAACCCTGAACAATCTGTGTCCATTTTATGGATGTTCCCCGGAAGAGTCAGTATACCAAAGTAATGGAAACCTTGTATTCTCCGAGACAGCAGATCTTACTGTACAGAGCCTCAGTCATTTTAAAATCATCTCCTGGGATAAAAAAAAAACTATCCTTTTCATCAATCGTTTGGAAGTGTCTACTGAGACAGTGTGATGGGGAGAGAGACAGAGAATCCTCCCTGCTGTCAGAGAAAAAAAACATCTCGTTTCTGGGTTGGAATGATGATGATGATGATGGCGATGAAAATGTTCCTCAGCCCTGCTGGCAGAGGGAATGAAAGGACAGGTTCATTTTACCATGACAGCCACAGCACAGGGACGTCACGGCCGCTGAAGTGCTGGCTGGCCGTGGAGTTCTGACTGACGCATCAGAGCGGTGAAACGCAGGCGGAGCTGAGTGGAGCAAGATGCTGATCTGTGACGGTTTTTTATTCCCTCCAAAATGACAGAGCACCTCTCCACAAACACGCTGTTATCTGGACAGCCCTCCTGTGAGGCATTCAGACACCCTTCAGTGAATGCAGGAGTGGCCATAAAGTTATTACAGTTGGAATACCTACGTATCGAGCAAAATCCTACCAGCTAACATTTTCATCTATAGAAATCCATATCAGTGAAATAACTGAGGCCAACAATAATGAGAGAAAATATTTTGTTAGGAACTTAGAATAGTCTCTCTTTTTCTCGCTGTCTCTCTCATTTAACATCTCTGTGTCTGTTTCTCTGCCCTGCTCTTTCTATGCTGACATTTTCCCTACTCCTTTGTGTTTGTCTCTGTCTATGAGCTCCATTAGTATCTGAAGTGTAGAGGTGTGGAGGTGTAGGGGTGTAAGGGTGTAGGCATGTAGAGGTGTAGGGGTGTAGGGGTGTAGGCATGTAGAGGTGTAGGGTGGAGAGGTGTAGAGGTTTAGGGTGTAGAGGTGTAGGGGTAGAGGCGTGTAGAGGTGTAGGGTGTAGAGGTGTAGGGGTGTAGAGGAGTAGAGGTGTATGGTTGTAGAGGTGTAGAGGTATAAAGGTGGAGGGTGTAGGGGTGTAGGGGTGTAGAGGTATAAAGGTGGAGGGTGTAGGGGTGTAGGGGTGTATGTAGAGGTGTAGGGATGTGGAGGTGTTGGGGTGTAGATATGTAGGGGTGTAGGGATGTAGAGGTGTAGAGGTTTAGGGGTGAAGAGGTGTAGAGGTGTAGGGGTGTAGGCGTGTAGAGGTGCAGGGTGTAGGGGTGAAGGCGTGTAGGATTGTAGAGGTATAGTGGTGTAGGGATGTATAGGTGTAGAGGTATGGGGTGTAGGGTGTAGGGGTATATGGATATCGGGGTGTAGAGGTGTAGAAGTGTAGGGGTGTAGCGGTGTAGAGGTGTAGGGGTGAAGAAGTGTAGGGGTGATGAGGTGTAGGGGTGTAGGTATGTAGGTGTGTAGGAGTGTAGAGGTGTAGGGTTGTAGGGGTGTATAGGTGTAGGGGTGTAGAGGTGTAGAGGTGTAGGGGTGAAGAAGTGTAGGGGTGATGAGGTGTAGGGGTGTAGGTATGTAGGTGTGTAGGAGTGTAGAGGTGTAGGGATGTAGAGGTGTAGGGTTGTAGGGGTGTATAGGTGTAGGGGTGTAGAGGTGTAGAGGTGTAGGGGTGTAGAGGTGTAGAGGTGTAGGGGTGTATAGGTGTAGGGGTGTAGAGGTGTAGAGGTGTAGGGGTGTAGAGGTGTAGGGATGTAGAGGTGTAGAGGTGTAGGGGTGTAGAGGCGTATCTCACAAAACATTTTGCCTGGTTGCTTTTCACTGAGAAAAGAGGGCAAACAGAATTAGTCAATTAGCATAATGATTTAAAGGAAACAAAAGCCCAGGTCTCCGCCCACTCCAGACGAGCAGCTTCCTCGTTACTCAGCCACAGTTACTCAGCCACTGTCTCACACACACACCGTCACACCGAACACATGCTGTTAGGTCGAACACACACTGTTATGCCAAACACACACTGTTATGTCGAACACACTCTGCTACGCCGAACACACACGCTGCTACACCAAACATACACACACTGTTACGCCGAACACACACACTGCTACGCCAAAATATGCACACTGCTACACCAAACATATACACACTGTTTCGCCAAACACACACACACTGCAATACCAAACACACGCACACTGCTTGTCCTGTGTCTCTCAGTGAAGTCATTACGCAGCTCTGCTATGCTAAGCTGATGATGTCATGCTGTGATGTGAAGCTGAGGTGCGGGCAGGCCAAAGGTCACATGGCTATCATCCCAGTGTCAGGACGAGATGACTAGACCAGAGCCATTTGAGGAAGCCCACTGGCCACACCACCAACCCAAGGGACACTGAGTCGAACCAACATTGAACTGAATTGAGAAATCATTAGTGGAATGAGAAGTGTGTGAGGAGTGTGTGTTTCCAGAACACACTTATGGACACAGTGCACTGCAGCTGAAAGAGGCACATTACAGGAATCGATTTGGTAGGGGAGGTAAAACGCTCTATAAAAGAAGATAGAGGGTATAAAAAAGATTACAGGAAATATGAAGGCTACAGTGTCTTGCAAAGGGCATCTCAAAAAGGATTAACGAAAAAATATATAAAATAGAAATACAGAAACACAGAAATCCCAGTATATAGCACCGAGGTACCAGTACAGCACAAACAGACCAGTACAGCACAGAAATCCCAGTTTAGTACTGGGAGGATGATGGGTTTAGAGGAGTAACATTGCTGTCAAGACTGTTATGATTCCACCGTCGTGGGATATTTTCAAAAAGTGAGCACTAATTCTAAAGCTAACTCCACGTCCAGGTGCGGCGCTGATCCATCACTCACATCTACACTCGGGCTGTCATCGTGAGCCACCCGCACAGAGCCCCACTGGAAACACCCACGACCGTGTCGGTGGGCGGCGGCTTCCTCTGTCAGCCATCCGCATGTTCGCCAAGGTGAAGCTGTCTGACTGTCCCTCTTATCACGGTGAAATTAGGACTTTCTAGAATTACCTTCAGCACTGTCAGGTTGACTTGACCTAATCTGACAGCGCACAAGAGAGAGTCACATTAATACAATAATGCAGCCGGAGCAACGGTGAGTGAAGTCATAGCTCTGTTCAACTTTCTTCTGTGTCAGTTTCGATATTTACTTCTTTTACTTGTTAATGTTTTAATTTATTTATGACTTGGACTAACTAAGCAGCCAGGACCTCCCTCATGAGGCCAGCTGTCACATCTACATAGTTTTAATAGCTTGTAACTCTCAGAGTCCTCAGATGTCACCTCCAATCAGAGAGATGCAAGACTGTTTTCTGACATCTGTCAGCTCTGAAATCCAAATCGAATTCCCTGGACTTGCATCCTCTTAATTTCTCATCCTTTGCCTTCTTCCCTGTATACAGCCTCCATCAAGATCTAAATATAAAACGAGCGCTCGGTCTGAGGGTTAGTGGCAGTCTGCTATCAGAGTACTTTCAGGAAAAGCAGAGATCAATTATAATACGTTTTAGACATTTGTAATATACATTTTATAGGTTACGCCTAAATAACCTTTGAAAAACACATTAACATAAAAATACAGTCACATCCAGAAATAGGGTGAGCGTTCTACCTCTGATCCTTCTTCTTCCCGGGGAGCTTGTGGACCTGTGCACAGAACTGCTGTGTTATGCCACTCTACTGGTAAAGAGCTCGGCGCAGAAGAGATACAGTTCCCAAGATTTTGTTGAATTTCCTGCGTTAGGACAAACGTCCGGTTTCGTCCGAGTCTTGGGGGCATCTCAGTGGGGACAGAGAGCCTGAACGATGAACAGGAGGACAAGGAACAGACTCTGTGGGGCAGGAACAGATGAGAGAATCCTCAAGGCTCATACATGCAGAAACACGCCCAGGCGATCTGGCTGCACTCTCCCATCACCACCTGCACCAGTGCACGGCCGCATCCCATCACCACCTGTACCAGCACGCGCCCACACACCCCAGTGGAGAGTGGGAACACAACAGTGAACAGACGGACAGGTGCAGACCGAAGAGCTCATGGAGTTTAAATGATCTTATTATCAGTTAAGTTATAAAGATACACTAAAAGTGGTAATAAATATTGTGGGCATTACATAATAAACAATAATATGTCATTTTACAGCACTGTATGTTTGTTGAACAAATTGCAGTGATCAAAGTCACTGAGGGAAACGTTTGTGAACCTAGTGGGTATACAGCAGGGACTGAGCGCTGGGCTCTGAGTTGGCCATTAAGATAGTCCTGCTGCAGGTCATTAACTTGACCATTGTAAAGAAAAAGAATTTCCTGTGTTTGATTCTGTTATTGATTCAGTGCTGTGCTTGTGTTATTGTTCAGCTGCTGACCCTAACCCTCTTTTGTGAGTTTCAGATCACATACAAATGATCTGATTTTCTTTTGTTTTGAAATATGAAATTTCCATATACAGCTTTGAATTCATTGTTCTCTCTGAAAGCCATGAAGGTCCTGAGGCTGTTAGTGACACTTTCAGCAAACACAGCTGGGATGAGTATGTGTGGGTTTATCAGCCAGCACAGCTGGGTGAGTATGTGTGGGTTTATCAGCCAACACAGCTGGGGTGAGTATGTGTGGGTTTATCAGCCAACACAGCTGGGGTGAGTATGGGTGGGTTTATCAGCCAACACAGCTGGGGTGATGTGGGGTTTATCAGCCAACACAGCTGGGGTGGGTTTTTATCAGCCAACACAGCTGGGGTGAGTATGTGTGGGTTTATCAGCCAACACAGCTGGGGTGAGTATGTGTGGGTTTATCAGCCAACCCAGGGGTGAGTATGTGTGGGTTTATCAGCCAACACAGCTGGGGTGAGTATGTGTGTGGGTTTATCAGCCAATACAGCTGGGGTGCGTATGTGTGGGTTTATCAGCCAACACAGCTGGGGTGAGTATGTGTGGGTTTATCAGCCAACACAGCTGGGGTGAGTATGTGTGGGTTTATCAGCCAACACAGCTGGGGTGAGTATGTGTGGGTTTATCAGCCAACACAGCTGGGGTGAGTATGTGTGGGTTTATCAGCCAACACAGCTGGGGTGAGTATGTGTGGGTTTATCAGCCAACACAGCTGGGGTGAGTATGTGTGGGTTTATCAGCCAACACAGCTGGGGTGAGTATGTGTGGGTTTATCAGGTGGGTTTATCAGCCAATACAGCTGGGGTGAGTATGTGTGGGTTTATCAGCCAACACAGCTGGGGTGAGTACCACATTTATACCTATACCACATTTATTAGGTTTAAAATAAACTTAATAACATGGTATGTGATCTGACTACAATAAATAATGTTCTCTCCTATTCTTACACAGGCCTGTTCTCTCCTACTCTTTGACCCCCACTCTTACCTCAGGCTTCTACCCCCTTCTCACTTTTACCCCAGGCTTCTACCCCCTTCTCACTCTTACCCCAGGCTCCTACCCTGAAAAGCAATTAAGCGCTGACGCAAAGATGTGAGTAAGGCCCAGTGAAGGGTCTGTGTGCTGGGACAGGCATGGTGCCCTGATGAATGGTCTTGTCAGAGAGAGCGGTGTGTAATTATGGATATGCACATTGTTGTGCAAGGACCACACTGGTGGCAGGGATGACCAGACATAGGGGGCAGAAACAGGGAGTACGGTATGTCTGGTTAGTTATTAGGTAGTACACTGGGAGAGAAACGGGGCTACAACCTGAAAAACACAGATAAACACAGCGGGATAGATGAACTAGAACACGGCAGGATAGACAAACTAGAACACAGTACAGATTTAAATTCTGAAAGATCAGTTGTCTAGATTGTATACTATATAATACTATATTCTATGACCTTGGTTTTTGAACCAAATGTAATAACAAAACCATACAGTGCAATGAAAAATATTTTAAGTATATGAATGAATAACATTTCATTTTGAAATCCAAGTAATACACACAGGTTCATAAACTTTCTTGCCACTGTAGTGTTGCACAAGTTATTGAACTGCAGGTCCGCAGTTCATTACAGTGTGTTCCTGAGAGTTACCAGGAGCTTTATATTGTTAGGTCGTATTGATAACTTTAGCAGTGGTATCAGAGAACACAGAACACAAAGAACACAGAATACAGAGAACACAGAGAACACTGTAAATACAGAGAACACTGAGAATACAGGCAACACAGAGAACAATGAGAACACAGACAACACTGTAAATACAGAGAATACTGAATACAGGCAACACAGAGAACAATGAGAACGCAAAGAACACTGAGAATACAGAGAACACTGAGAATACAGACAGCACAGAGAACAATGAGAACACAGAGAACACTGAGAATACAGGCAACACAGAGAACAATGAGAACACAGAGAACACTGTGAATACAGAGAATACAGAGAACACAGCTTCTCCACAACCTTACGACTCATGCTCCTCTCAGCGCTGTCCAGTTTTAAACCTATGTGAGCGGCACTGAACCTGTTCTGAAAGCACCAACACCTGTCCCTCTGAAAAATGACTGCAGGTTTTACCTGCTAATCTGTATTTGGTGAACGTGTTTGCAGTGTTTAAAATGTTTAAATGTTTCAGGATGCAAACATTTCACAGATAATAACTGCTGTCCTGAGAGTGACTCTGTGAAACATTCGTTCTGACATCCTGCAGAATTTGATTAAATCGTCTTTCTTCGGGTCTTCTGTTCCTTTATGTGTCGAGGGAGTCACTGTTTAAAGGTTACATCTGAATGATTTCATTTCTCCAAATATTTCATTATTTCAATACTTTCATGTCATGGTGACACTTTGCTTGAGGTTCATGTTCTAATTTTGGCATAAACTAAAGTGGCAGGTTAGCAGAATATAATGTATGTGCATATACACACACACACACACACACACACACACATATATACAGAATATATATATATATATATATATATATAGTCCTCATGTCTCTTCCAAGTGGTGGTCATATCTGTTTCACAGATCTTCACAACCTCACAATGCATGTGGTTTTCCACCCGTGGTACAGCCTCCAGACATAAAAACATCCACAAATATATCCAAGCAATGGCACCCGAGAATGAGGGATCACACACGGGAACATACAGCATATGCAGGGCCTATGAGCTGGACATGCCCAAGTCCAAATGGGAGGAACCACAGAGAGTGGTGGAGAAGAACAAGGCAAAGATCCAGCAGGACCAGACAAGGGTTGACACCAAGAATATGGACATTATGGGACACTGTGGGACACTGGGTACCCCTACGTTGGAGGAGTGGCTCCAGAAGATTCCATGACAACATCACTATCAGACCAGAAGCAGTTCAATCCTTGGAACAGCCAGGATTCTGCACCATACCTTCAAACTCCCAGACCTGTGGGAGAAAGTGTGGAGACAAAACCACCCACTGCATGACTGAGACATGAATCATATTACTGATTCTTCATTTGTTTTAGCTTAAATACTTAATTCATCAAAGAGTCCTGGAGTATCGGATATATTTTAGACGTTCTCATGGTGTTTCTCAGGGTGCTTCAGTAGGACCGACGGTCTTACGGCAGTCCAAGATTTCCAAAATTTCTTTAGGATTAGCCTATAGAGGCTTGGTCAGTCAGAGGCTCAGGGAGTGTGGGGTGTTTGTGGAACCTTCTGTTCTTTCATGCTCTGGCATGCCCTCTTTGAATCTCTTGACTTTTATCAACTTTGTAATTATATTTTGGTTCTTTTCACTCCCTGGGTTAGGTTAGGTCAGGTCAGGTCAGACACTTGGCTCAGAGCCATGTGGCCCCATGTCACAGACATAGATCTTCCTCCTAATAAAAGCTGTTTATCGGGTTGGCATTATTTATTAGGAACATATTATGACTTGGTTGTGAGACATGACACAGCGGTTTTCAAACTTTATACTTGGGAGTCAGTCACACATGCAGCTACGCAAAAAAGGGGGAAAACTGGTAAAAGCTGAAATTATGAATATTACAGACATGCAATATTCATCTGCACTTGGACATTAGGTCTGCGAAGAGGAGCTAATGCCATGCAACATGAAACTAACTGGCACAAAGGTGACTGGGTGACTGAGTGACTGGGTAACTGGGTGACTGGTTGACTGGGTGACTGGGTAACTGAGTGACTGGTTGGGTGACTGGGTGATTGGGTAACTGGGTAACTGGGTGACTGGTTGACTGGGTGATTGGGTAACTGGGTGACTGGTTGACTGGGTGACTGGGTAACTGAGTGACTAGTTGGGTGACTGGGTGACTGGGTGCCTGGTTGACTGGGTGATTGGGTAACTGAGTGACTGGTTGGATGACTGGGTGACAGGTTGACTGGGTAACTGGGTGACTGGTTGACTGGGTGACTGTTTTTTTTTTTGGCTTCATATTCATGACATGTCTCATAAGCAGTAACTGAATAAACTGAATTATTTCCCCATCAAAAGAAGAAAAAACATCCACTCTGTCTGCGCCCCAATGATTCCCCGATTCCCCACTGGCTGCCGGGCATTGAGCTGCATTTTGTGTGTGTGGGTGTCAAGTGAATAAGTTAGTAAGTCAAATCTTTGCCAAACTCAGTCAGGGGAAAAGCAAAATCCTTGATGCCTTTTACTTCTGTGATAACGGAAAAATAGTAGCATCAATGTCTTGAATTTCTGGCTTTGAATCCATTGCTAAATGGTGACTTGGATAAAAAATGGCTGGACTAACAGTTCAATTTACAGTTCCACAGTCAGTGCAAAAAGCAACCAAAGATCAATTCTCCAACTAGATTTGATGAGTTACCACAGAGTTCCTGCTCTTAGCTGAGGCTGCTAGTGAGCTGGGCAGTTCATATTTGGGAGAATCAGATCACTGAATCATCAAAGTTCAGATTAGATGTAATGTGATCTAGGAGCTCACGTGTAACTCCAGAGTTCTGTTTCAGTGCTCATGCAATATTCCTTATAAAAGATAAAGTGCTCTTTTAAAAGTGGACCAAATGTTACAACGAAAATTATATTCAAAAACAATGTCAACTCTTAAATAATAGACTCCTACTTACCCTTAATCTGTATGGTTTTGAAGTTTTGTCTTTGAAGCATTTTCATCCCTTTCCACCAAATGAATAGTTAATAAAGTGTCCAATGAAGTTCGATTAACAGAACACGGTATGTTCTATTCGGACATATGTGCCACAGATGTGAATGTTCACCAATACTGCCTTATATGCATTGTGCTATAATCACTACAACCTTTCCCTATTCCCTATATAAGTGTCACACAAGCAGTCTCTCCACCTGAGTCACAGGCAACTGTGATTAATCATAAGTAGAAGAATGCAGATAGAGAAAGAGCGTGGGAGCGACAGACAGGAAGAGAGAGAGAGAATGAGGGATGGACAGAGTGACGAGGGTGAAGACACGCAGCAGAGTGAAGGAGACACCTGTCTGCGTTTCCACATACGGGGAGACTGAGGAGGCGTGGTCTGAAAACACCTTCTGGTGTTTGTGAGTGTCTTCCTGCATATATGTGCATGTGTGTGTGTTTGTGAGAGAGAGAGAGAGAGAGAGAGAGAAGGGGGATATGGACTGTGAGAGGGAGAGCAACTAGTTGCCATGGAGAATGCTGATCTAGCCAGCACACGGAGACAGAGAGTGAAACATCAGCAGACTTAGTGGACACAGTTGGAAGGGTCAGAGGGCACACAGGGCTGTCCAACATCACACCACCTTGGTTCTTAGCACCATCCTTGTTTTTAAGTGCTCATGCATATCTCTGTTTCTCTGCCTTATTCCTTCTTGTTCTGTAGCCTTCACACACAGACACACACACACATGCACACACACACACACACACACACACACAAACAAACACAGATGCACACACACACACACACACAGACACACACACACAGATGCATACACAGACATACCCACACAGAAGACACACACACACACAACACACACAGACACACACACACACACTGGCCGTGGGGTCTCATCCACGGATGAGATGTGATGTGTCCAGTATATGCAGGTCCAGCTCACCTGCCCCAACAGTGCACAGCAAGAGCAGACACTTCCCTCTCTGCCCAAGTCCAAAGCTTCTGCATGCCAATAAGGCATAGGAGAGAGGAGGGGGGAGGAGAGGAGGAGAGGAGAGAGGAGGGGGGAGGAGGGGGGAGGGAGAAGCTTCCAGCTTTGATGTCAAGTCAATATTTGCATCGCGGATTGAGGCCAGAGCAGTCAGTGTAATGGAGGAATAATTCAGCTTCAGCACTAAGAGAGAGAGAGAGAGAGAGAGAGAGAGGGAGAGAGAGAGAGAGAGAGAGGCAGACAGACAGAGAGACAGAGAGAGAGGGAGAGAGAGAGAGACAGACAGACAGACAGACAGAGAGAGAGACAGACAGACAGACAGACAGAGAGAGAGACAGACAGAGAGGGTGAAAGAGAGAGATAGAGAAAGAGAGGGAGAGGGTATGTGAATGTATATGAGAATGCGTTAACTGTGAGAGACTGCTTGTGTATCACAGTTCACGTTTGTTGTTTTACTCTGGCAAACGTGTATGCTGATAGTTATGCAAATAAAAGAAAATGAGAATGAGAGAGACAGAGGGCGAGAGAGAGGCAGTGAGAAGTAGAGATGAAGGGAGTCGTAGGGGGAGGGAAGGAGGGAGAGAGAAGGAAGAGAAAGAGGGAAGGAGAGAGAGGGAAGAGATAGAGGGAGGGAGAGAGGGAAGAGATAGAGGGAGGGAGCAAGGGAAGAGATAGAAGGAGAGAGAGAGGGAAGAGAGTGAGTCCTCCTCTCTAAGAGTCAGTGTTTTTCTTATCAGGGTAATTAATGGTGGACGCAGAGGAAGACAGCAGTATTAATAAAAGGTTTAGCAGTCGCACTGTACAGAGAAGAAATGGGTCATCCATCAACAACCGCCCCCCCAACACCCCACCAACACAGGAGCATCGTCCACTTCTATTCTCACACAGGGGCAGTCCTACCCCCACACAGGGGCAGCTTTCCATCCGCCCTTACCTTCCTTCACCCTGTTTCTTCCCCAGGCTTCTACTCCCACCTGGCTCTTACCCCAGGGCTTCTACCCCTGATGCCCGGTGATAAGCAATTAAGCCCTGACGCGTGAGGCCCTGTGTGTTGGGACAGGCATGGTGCCCTGATGAATGGTCTTGTCAGAGAGAGCGGTGTGTAATTATGGATATGCACATTGTTCTGCAGAGACCACACTGGTGGCTGTGATGACCAGATGTCCTGGCCAGACACAGGGAGTACAGTGCTGTATGTCTGGTTAGTTATTAGGTAGTACACTGAGAGACACAGTAGGACACACAACAATAGAAATAAACAAACATGAAAAATTTATAGAATTTTAAAAACATCAGTAACCTTCAGCACATGGGTAATCCAGCGAATGCGTGTGTCTGTAAGATATCTTTGAAAAGTGTGGTTTTCAACAATGAGAATTGCTAACTTGAGAGCTTTGCATGTTAAGAACTGCTTTGGGATTTGGACGGCTTTGTTGACATCTGTTAGCAGTCTAGTTGTAAATTAGTAAATGCATATCTAATTAAAAGCATATCTAATTAAATGCATATCTAATTAAAAGAAATCCGTCCCGCCACAGCCTGTCAGATGTTGCTGATGATCGGAAACACTTGCTGTGAATTCTCAGCTATTTCAAACAAAATGTCTTACATGATTTCAGTGTAAAAACAAAATTTTCCTGTTTGGAATCTTATATTAAATGTGTTTATATCATACATATTGCATTATTGGAGTGGGTTGTTAGGGTGTTTCATGCTGCTCAATATTGGAGTTGATTGGCAAGATTGTTAATGATTAGTATTGGAGTGGGCTGTTAGTGTTTGGTAATGATTAGTATTGGAGTGGCTGTTAGAGAGCATTTGGTAATGATTAGTGTTGGAGTGGACTGTTAAGATTTTTTGGTAATGATTAGTATTGGAGTGGGCTGTTAATGTTTGGTAATGATTAGTGTTGGAGTGGGCTGTTAATGTTTGGTAATGATTAATATTGGAGTGGCTGTTAGTGTTTGGTAGTGATTAGTATTGGAGTAGCTGTTAGTGTTTGGTAATGATTAGTATTGGAGTGGCTGTTAGAGAGCGTTTGGTAATGATAGTGTTGAAGTGGACTGTTAAGATTGTTTGGTAATGATTAGTATTGGAGTGGGCTGTTAATGTTTGGTAATGATTAATATTGGAGTGGCTGTTAGAGAGCGTTTGGTAATGATAGTGTTGGAGTGGACTGTTAAGATTGTTTGGTAATAATTAGTATTGGAGTTGGCTGTTAGAGTGTTGGGTAATGATTAGTATTGGAGTGGGCTGTTAATGTTTGGTAATGATTAATATTGGAGTGGCTGTTAGAGAGCGTTTGGTAATGATTAGTGTTGGAGTGGACTGTTAGTGTTTGGTAATGGTTAGTATTGGAATGGGCTGTTAGTCTTTGGTAATGATTAGTGTTGGAGTGGGCTGTTAGTGTTTCGTAACGTTTAGTATTGGAGTGGGCTGTTAGTGTTTCGTAACGTTTAGTATTGGAGTGGGCTGTTAATGTTTGGTAATGATTAATATTGGAGTGGCTGTTAGAGAGCGTTTGGTAATGATTAGTGTTGGAGTGGACTGTTAGTGTTTGGTAATGGTTAGCATTGGAGTGAGCTGTTAGTGTTTCGTAATGATTAGTATTGGAGTGGGCTGTTAGTGTTTCGTAACGTTTAGTATTGGAGTGGGCTGTTAGTGTTTGGTAATGATTAGTATTGGAGTGGGCTGTTAGTGTTTGGTAATGATTAATATTGGAGTGGCTGTTAGAGAGCGTTTGGTAATGATTAGTATTGGAGTGGACTGTTAGTGTTTGGTAATGGTTAGTATTGGAATGGGCTGTTTGTCACGGTGACGCCCCGGACTCCTCCCTAAGGGCGTGTTTATGTCGTCTGAGTCCTTATGTGTAGTTCCGTGGGTGTGTGCCGGTGTGGGTGTGTTCCTTAGTCTCACCTGTGGCTCGTCTCGTCATCACGATGGAATAGTGTTGTTTGTCTATTTAATGTGTGCTTGCGCAGTGTCCCGTGCTCGTCTTTGTTAGAGTCATTATAGTGGAGTGGTGCGTGTGAATGTTGTGTGTTCGCGCTGGAGAGCGCTGCGTGTAAAAAAGACGCTAAATAAACCATTGAAAGCTCAAGATCAGGTCGTTTGTCTCTGCATCCAATTCCGACGCTCCAGCGTGACACTGTTAGTCTTTGGTAATGATTAGTATTGGAGTGGGCTGTTAGTGTTTCGTAACGTTTAGTATTGGAGTGGGCTGTTAGTGTTTGGTAATGGTTAGTATTGGAATGGGCTGTTAGTCTTTGGTAATGATTAGTATTATCGGAGTGGGCTGTTAGTGTTTGGTAATGTTTAGTATTGGAGTGGGCTGTTAGTGTTTGGTAATGGTTAGTATTGGAGTGGGCTGTTAGTGTTTGGTAATGGTTAGCATTGGAGTGAGCTGTTAGTGTTTCGTAATGATTAGTATTGGAGTGGGCTGGATGGATGCCTTTGACGTTTATAAACAGAAGCTCATTCATAAGGTGTTTTAGAAGGACACTGCATTGCACTTACAAACGTCTATTTAGCGTTTTTACAGTCATCTCTGTACTCTCTCCTCCTCTCTCACCCCATACTCCCTGTCTCTCACTTTAATTACTCTTTCTAGCTCTCTGCTTCAGCATAAAGGTCAAAGTTCATCATTAACGACACCTACCTACCATGTAGCAGATGCTCACCTACCCATTAGATGCACTCTAGCAGCAGCCTTAGCCGTTCTCCCCAGGCCTGGACATGGTCTGTACATCCCCTGCCTCTCACTGCTCAGACTCGGCTGCATTCACAGAGGTATTTCAGCCTTGCTATGCAGTACATCCAGTTATAAACACCCTCCTCTTAAAGGAACCCCCCCTTTCTCTCTCTCTGTATTGCTTTGTTCATCCACCCGATACCACTACCATGTTTTCAACCACATCCACCAAATCCTCCACATCCACCACATACTCCACATCCACCTCATCCTCCACATCCACCACATTCTCTACATCCTCCACATCCACCACATCCTCCACGCCCACCACATTCTCTACATCCACCACATCCACCTCATCCTCCATATCCTCTACATCCTGCCCATCCAACACATTCACCACATCCACCTCATTCTCTACATCCTTCACATCCTGACCTGCATGTCTATGAAAAGATCGCAAGCTCGTCATGACCCCATATGCCCTGACACCTGTATCGCCTGACCCACAGCACTGAGATCCCACTGAAAGCCAAACAGCACAGGTACCTCACTGTAGCCCAGTCACCAGAGCAACCATTTGGTTAAGGGTTCTACGCCATTGTTTAGTGGAAAAAGCAGGTAAAGATAAAGGTGAAGGTGAACGTTAAGGTGACGGTAAAGGTTAAGGTGAAAGTAAAGGTGGGGGTGAAGGTGAAAGTGGAGGTGAAACTGTGGGTGAAGGTGGTGGAAGTGAAAGTGGAGGTGAAGGTAAAGGTGAATGTGAAAGTAAACGTGGTGAAGGTGGAGGTGAAGGTGTGGGTTAGGCAGTGACCAAATGGCAGAGAGACTCAGCTTGCTTCATTCACAGTGACCCGTATAACAGGCAGATGGGATGAGGGGTATGATTTGTTTGTGTCTGTGTGTGTGGCAGAGCTATTGTTATGCATTTGACAATTTTGGATGCTGAATGATTTCTTCCTAATCAAAGATGCATTTTAGAACTTTAGTTAATTATACTCTTTGCTTAGACAAGATTGATGGGTTTGCCATTCAAACTATAATTACATCTATGGCACAGTTTGGCTGTAGTGCTTCAATCTTCATGTTTTAGGACAAATCTTTTTAAAACCTTTTTTATCTTTTTTTGCACATATGCAATTCTCTCCATGTTTCCCACATCATCCATTAACTGATACGTACGGAACAACCCAGCACAGTCTAAGCAGTTTGGAGTTGGAATTTTCATCTTTTACTTACGTAAGACCACATTTTGATCAAATTTTGTCTTGTAAGTGTATAATGTGGTAAACTGTGAGGTAAGACTGTTTCCTGTTTCCCCTTATGGCAGTGGTCTTCTACTGCTCCCACACTCCAACCAGCACACCCAGGGACTGGCTACATCACACCAGCTGGTGCTGATTGACTGAGGTGTGCCAGGGGCAAGAACAGAGTGAAAACAAGATGATCCTGGATTGGATAAGGAACCTTTGCACTAAAGTTGCTGACATGCAGAAATGATACCTGTGGTGGACTTGTAGCCAAGTGGTAAAGAAGTCTTCCTCCTCTCCCAGTCAGATTGCATTGTGGTCTGAAACCATTATGTGGTGTTAGCCAGATTAACTCTAACATGTATCTTTCATTAACGGCGTCTGACCGGCACAAGATTCGAGTCACGGGACTGTTCTTCTTTCTTTCAGAATCCACCTTCAATTGACTGAGTTATCCAACGTTAACAGGACCTTTCCTTATTACCATGAAAGACAATCCATTCTGTTGAGCCTGTAATTAATTCTCTAGCATTACTCTACATTAGGAGTAACTTTAGGGATAAGTGAATGTGCTAATGGCCCAAATGTTGTTCTGCTGGAGTAGAATACACAAGAGGCCTATTCAGACTGGATACTCTTTCTGGATCCTGTGCATTCACAGAAACATCATCTATAAAACAAAGAGTCTACCAAACAAAAAGGTTTTTTCAACACCACCAAATACCTGGTCTTACACCTGGTCTTACACCTGGTCTTATACCTGATCTTATACCTGGTCTTATACATGATCTTATACCTGGTCTTACACCTGATCTTATACCTGATGCACACTAGGCTACACAAAGTAACTATGCAGCAATAGCGACTGAGATGAAAACCTGCAAAAGTCATTACTTTCTGGACTTCTGAAAAGTCTTGTTGTCATTCCTGAGTGCAGGTTCTTGAAAAGTGTACTTAAAACATTTAACATTTAAAAATCCAAACTATGATTTCTTTTTCCTCCAGTGAAAATTACTTTCAGGAAACTTCTTATCTATTTTTGGTGACAGCTTTGCTTTGTACACTTTTGGTGTTCTGTTAACCAGCTTCATGAAGCAGCTCCTATGATGCTTTTACATCCATCCTGAAGACATTCTCATATATGCAGAGCACCTGTAGAGTGAGGAACTGAAGTTCTGTGTGTGTGTGTGTGTGTGTTTGTGTGTGTGTGTTGAATGTGTGAGAATGAATTCATATATAACACCATTTCCAAATTATATTTGTCTTATAAACAAATTTAAGCATAATCGATTTGATTAAAATGTCTTTTTTACTATTAAGAACATGCATTTATTCAGGAATGTATTTATTAATAATTAATGAATTATTATCAAGTTATTACTAATTATTAATTAAGTTATTATTAATGATCATTAAGTTAGTACTGAACATCTACTGACTGATATATGTTTATATATGTTTATATGTGTATATATGTAGAGGGTATGTAGATATTTTCTCCACTGTCGGATGGATGGATGGATGAATGAATGGATGGATAGGTGGGTGGATAGGTGGGTGGATGGATGGATGAGAATAGTCTAAAATTCTTCTATTCTTCTGATTCTCTGTTTCAAAAGCCTTATTACAGGTTATTTCTCGTGTACAAGACATTACTCGATTGATCTCAGGGAAGAACCTTTCTTTGTTATGCTGTTAGAGCAGGCTTTAGAGGTTAAAGTCATTATTCTGTGTCTCTCTCACCTCTGGATTAACTAAAGCTTCCAGTTCTCCAAGCGTTACCATCAGAAACGCTGTTCACTACCTGCGTGACTGACAGGGAGTGAGTGTGCAGAAGTTATGAGAATGCTGATGAGGTAAAATTGCTTTTCATTTCAGAAGAGCAAAAAAAAAACCTGTTCAGGAACATTAGCAGAGCCATCTGTGAGCAAACGCTCATCTGCAAACCCTGCTGCATTTTGCAAGTGGCCGAACTTGAAACTTCATAAATGACTACCATTACAGTAGGACTAAACTCTATCAATAACTATCAGAGGGGCTTTGATCTCTAGCTCTCTGTGCAGGCCTATCTTCCTCTCGTGAGATGTAGAAGTTTCAGTGGATCATCGTTCAAAAAAATCTTTCATCTCATCAGAAACGTGGAGACACGATGCACCAGTAACTTAAATAAGCACTAAGAGAGGGCTCGTCTCCCGTCCCGTCTCTTAGGTAACCAGCACAGTTTGGCTGCCTTATCACAGCTCCATTCGCCAAACTCACTACCTGATCATCATGATTTCAGCAAACTGGAGACATTTTTCTGCAGTAAGAAAGAAATTGCCATGTGGAGTGGAACAGCGTGCAGTAATAAAGGGCCGATGGAACGTTTCACACCATCCTCCTCTGACAACACCTCCTCTCTTCGACGTGTACCGGTGAGGACATGGAGGGACTCCAGAGGGACGAATTAAAACCCAACAATGGATCAGAATCACTGGGCATGGACATCATGGCCACCTCCAGTCCACTCATGACGTATTATAAGCCATCGTTAAGGAAGCCGGCTGTGACGGAGATGTAGACAGTAGAAAGGTGTAGGTGTTTTTTTTTTTTTCTAGCAGGAACGAAAGTAGAAAAATATGCAAAGGTTATGAATGTGTGTGCGGTTTTTCTTTTAAATTCTGATCATGTGGAAAACCATCAGTGATAACGAAGCCGCAGAACTCGATGACTTTAAACAGATTAAGATCGTGAAGTCGTCCACATAATTCACATCTCTAAAGAATGTGCTTGTTTAAGCAGGGCATACCGTAGGCCCAACGCCAGCTCATACAGACAGGACTGGACGGTCTCATCTTGTGTCCTTCAGAGACGGGAACCCATGGCCACTCGGCGCTTTAATGAATTTTACGTTGACCCGGAGTCAGTCACAGATTTGACATGGTGATGCTGGCCAATGAGCTGGCCAATGAGGTGATAATGAACACTGGTCACTTTCCTTCAGCACAGCATTACACCGACAGCACTGGCAGTAGTAGTGACAGACCTCAGTGCATTAACCTTCTATCTCATGTAACAACTCCATTTTAATAATAATCTCTCCCACACATCTTCCCTGTCTGATTATGATAATGGTTCTGGGTGTCTGTTTCGAAAAGCACGGCTGGACTGTCAATGTGTCCCTGCAGGCAAACTTTCACAGTGTGCTGTCCTACGACTCCAGCTCTGGCATTTTTGACCAAGCTGAAATAGCTTCCTCAATCAGCGTTATATCAAAGTGTGTCAAAGCTCGGGAGTTTGGACCTGTGATGTTCTGTGTCAGGCCCGTCAGACACCAGCCCAGCTCTCTCTGGAGGAACAACATCACAAGTTCAGAACAGACAAGCAAAGGAAGTAAATGTAGTAAAGGAAGTAAAGGAAGTTTGCTTAATCGAAGATCCACAACAGTTTCTAATGGATTTTTAGACACATTTTTAAAAACATTAACAATATGCGCTCCATTTCCGCTACGCATTAGAAAACTGTTTTGCACACCTGTGTACTTTACATAATACTAAGCAGGTGTGATGTATGACAGCAGTCATTTGAACTGAAAGGCTGAATTATTAATCTGGACACGTGTGCGAATCATTTGAGTTTGAAGCCATGTGTAGTGTAATGATGCAATCACAGCACATGTGATCTAAGGACAGATATCACAAAGAGATCACAGCCTGGCTCCCTGTGGAGACCCCGCCCCAGCCTGGCTCCCTGTGGAGACCCCGCCCCAGCCTGGCTCCCTGTGGAGACCCCGCCCCAGCCTGGCTCCCTATAGAGGCCACGCCCTTAGGGCTGATTGAACCTGCTGTGCTGAAGAAGTCATTTGGATGAATCAGTGTGGTTAAACAGTAGCAGAGATACAGAACCAGGAAGACCTGTCAGAGACTGGGCATGTTTACACAGTCCTGGTTACACCCGGGTTAGCAGGGCCTCTGTATTCAGGTACTCCCTTAGTGTACTATACAGGAGCTGGTGTGTATATGTTGTACCTGCAGGCACACTATACCTAAACAATTTAGACTTTTGCTTAACTCCTCCCTAATGATTGTAGCAGTAGAAACATCTGTAAACACCATCTGTACATCTCAGCAAAAATTATGCAGTACGTGTTTAATTTTTCAACATTGCAGACTCATTGCTATTAAATGATGTGTTGTAACCCTGCAGGTCTGGAGTTAGGCCTGTGTTCAAGCCTGATCTGACAAGAGAGAGGATCACTGACACAGCAGAAAGCACACACACGCACACATACCCAGCACAGTTGGGAGTATGTCGAAGTAATTCACTCTGTGGTGTGATCAGGAGAGGAGTGAACACACTTCACTGTGTGTGTGTTGATCGGTGTGTTTAACTAAACTAAACTTAGTTTAACTTAACTACCACAGCAATACAGTGAAGGCTAGTCCTACTATGTTAATTTGAGTCAGATTTTAAGTTAACATGTTACACTACAGCACCGCTGTTACCCTTATAACTATGCCATTAATGACAGTGAAAAGTTAGCATGCCTTTAGCATGCTTGTGCATGATCTGTGTTATATTAGCGCACTGTGTTAGCGATGCTTTGCTGCTCATTGTTTTTCAGTATATCATACTGTAATTAACGGAACAGGCAGACAATGGTAGTTTAAACTGTTCTCTAACGTAATGACATCATGAAATGTCCATCACCCCATTACATTTACAACATTTAAGCAGATGCTTTTAACCAAAACGACAGTGAGCAGTTGATGGTTAAGCGTCCTTCTCAGGGGTAGTGAACCTGATGGTGTTCGGGATTGAACTGGGAACTTGATCTGGTAAGTACCTTAACCACTGAGCTACCACTTTAAAAAAAAAGCTTTACTTATCCTTTATGTGTCTTGAGGAATAGAGAATCTGAGATTTTACACACACTGTCATTCACAGCTGTAGAATTGTGGTTGGCCTGTGTGACGTACAGAATGCTGATTATTAGTTTCCAGTGCACACATAGTGTTCAGTACACATATAGTGTTCAATACACACAGTGTTCAATACAAATGTAGTGCCCAATATACACATAGTGTTCAATATAGATGTAGTGTCCAATACACACGTTGTCACGGTGAGGGAGGCTCCCCCTACCGGTCGCCTACGGTACAGCGGCAGTTGTCCTGTTGTTGTTGCGTTGTGTGCTTCCCTCAGGTGGGTGGGGCTTATTAGCTCCCTCACCTGATGGTAGTTTGTTTGTCTATATATGCCTTGTCTGTGTACCAGTTGACTGCTGGTTATTGTATCCTTAATTTGGATCAGTGCACGGGATTTTGGTTAGCGCACTTTATTTATTAAACCCCTCTTTTCCTCTGAGACTTGGCGTGATCGCTTCCTTTTAGTTCGCACACCCTGCCCGTCACAGAATAACCAGCCACCTTTCGGAAGCCGCCAGTCTCCTTTACTTTCTCCTTCGTTTGTGGTCATGTCTCGTGGTAAGTGTTTGTCTACGTGAGATTCCGTTGTTTGAATGTATGTGGAGGAGAGCTGGGTTGCAAACCGCTCGTCCCGTCGTGCCTACGTGCTTGTTTGTTTGTGTGTTTGTATAGCACGTTGTGTGGCACGGCGGTGACTGAAGCGAGAGACCCGATAGCGCTCTCCTCCAAAGGGGCGGCTCTTCCTCGCTCATGTGCTCGCCCGTAGTCGAATGTTTGTGTATATGTGTGTGTGAAAGGTGTATGAGGTGTGTGTGAGACTACAGGCTGGAGCTAGCCAGGAGAAAGCGCCTGCCGTTTGTTTTGTCTTGCGTGATGGGTCTTGTCTACGTATATATGTTGATGTTAAATGTAATTCCCCGTGTGCTCCCTCCCTTTTTTGTTTGTTAATGGTGTTTTGGGGGGAGGGGAGCAATGGAGGGTCCTGTGCTACCAAAAGGGGCACAGAGGTGCGCAGCTCTGGAAGGAGGCCCGCCGGTGAGAGGGTATGTGCGCGTGAGGTTCTGTGCCACCACCTATGTCCTCTATGTGAGGAGGAGGCATAGACGGCGCAGCTTTGGAGGGAGGCCCGCCGGTGAAAGGGTAAGTGCGCGTTTGTGTTGTCTGCGTGTATGTGTTGTTTGCAGGTTCCTCCTACAGGTTGGCAGTGGAGCCCCTGGACCTTGTGGGATCTCCCAAGTAGGCAGGAGCCCCCCTGATGTTATGGGGTGACCGGAGCCCTGGTCGTAACTAGCCCCTCTGGAAGGGTAAGGGCCCCCCCGTACGTGTGGGGACTATAAGGCTCCGGTCTGAAGAGCTCCTGCTGTGGGCAGGAGCCCCCCTTATGTTGTGGGGTGACCGGGTAGCCTCCCCTGAAGGGGGAAAAAGGGGCTTCCCAGATGTGTGGGGACCAGAGGGCTCCGGCCTGAAGAGCTCCTGCTGAAGACAGAGGTCCCCCCCCTCGTGCTCGGGGTGGCTAGGAGGTTGGTCCTGGGGTGTGACCGGTCACCAGTGGGGAAGGAGTGCTTCCCCCTGGAACCTCCGGCAGAGTGGAGGAGTCCACCCTGCTATGCACCTCCCCATGAGGGGCGGTCTCCCCCGGCCGGTTAGGGTTGCCCAGGGTGACTCCAGGCCCTGTGCAGGGATTGGCCCCGGGCCGAGAGGTAGGTCCAGGAGGCGTTCAACTATATGGTAGGTAGGTAGCCTGCACACACGCCCCCTAGTGTTTGTGTTTGTCCTAGCGTGCTTGTGAATTGTTGTATGTAATTCCCGTGCGCTCCTCCTCCAAGGGGCGTTTGGGGAGGGGCTATGGAGGGTCCCGTGCCACGGCCTGTGCCACGGAAGGCGCAGCTCCTACGCGAGGCCCTGGTCATGGTAAGTGCGCGTCTGTGTTGTGTCTGTGTGTGTGTGTGCGTATGTATTGTGTGCAGGTTCCTCCCGCGGTTGACTGTGGAGTCCCTGGACCTTGTGGGACCTCCAAAGTAGGCAGGAGCCCCCCGATGTGATGGGGTGACCGGAGCCCTGGTCGTAAGTAGCCTCCCTGGAGGGGATGGGCTCCCCGTGTGTGGGGGGACCAGAGGGCTCTGGCCTGAAGAGCTCCTGCTGAAGACAGAGGTCCCCCCCCTCGTGCTCGGGCGACTAGGAGGTTCGCCCTGGGGAGTAGCCGGCCCACGTTGGGGAAGGAGTAATTCCCCCCTGGAACCTCCGGCAGGTTGGAGGAGTCCACCCTGCTATGTACTGCCTCTAGTGAGGGGTGGTCTCCCCGGCCGTGCTAGGGATGCCCAGGGGAACTCCCGGCCCCATACAGGGGTCTAACCCGAGCCGAGAGGGTGGTCCAGGAGACGTTCAACTGTGCAGTAGGGAGGTAACCTGCACACACGCACACTTTGTGGGGCCCTTGGGGGCGTGAGGGCTCTGTGACCGACTGGGGCGTGGTTTTGTCTTGTTGACGGCCCAGTCGGTCCAGGGTCCCGCCCAGGGAGGCAGGAGCTAAATTGTGTTCTATGTTTTATGTTTCAGCTCGGGGACCGCAGGAGGCGTTTCCCTGCCTTGTCCCCGCCTTCCTGCCCCTTCGTCTGGCGTCTTGTGTTCTGCCGCTGTGAACCGCACATCGGGCCGTAGTGCGGCTTGGTGGGGGGATCTGTCACGGTGAGGGAGGCTCCCCCTACCGGTCGCCTACGGTACAGCGGCAGTTGTCCTGTTGTTGTTGCGTTGTGTGCTTCCCTCAGGTGGGTGGGGCTTATTAGCTCCCTCACCTGATGGTAGTTTGTTTGTCTATATATGCCTTGTCTGTGTACCAGTTGACTGCTGGTTATTGTATCCTTAATTTGGATCAGTGCACGGGATTTTGGTTAGCGCACTTTATTTATTAAACCCCTCTTTTCCTCTGAGACTTGGCGTGATCGCTTCCTTTTAGTTCGCACACCCTGCCCGTCACACACGTGGTGTTCAATAGACACTCAGTGTCCAATATAAATGTAGTGTCCAATATACACGTAGTGTCCAATATACACGTAGTGTCCAATATACACGTAGTGTCCAATATACATGTAGTGTCCAATACACAGGTAGTGTTCAATATACATGTAGTGTCCAATATACACATAGTGTTCAATACACAGTTAGTGTTAAATATACATGTAGTGTCCAATACACACAGAGTGTCCAATACACACAGAGTGTCCAATACACACAGAGTGTCCAATATACAGGTAGTGTCCAATATACAGGTAGTGTCCAATATACAGGTAGTGTTAAATATACAGGTAGTGTTAAATACACACGTAGTGTTCAATATACATGTAGTGTCCAATATACACATAGTGTTCAATACACAGTTAATGTTAAATATACATGTAGTGTCCAATACACACAGTGTCCAATATACATGTAGTGTCCAATACACAGGTAGTGTTGAATATACATGTAGTGTCCAATACACACGTAGTGTTCAATATACATGTAGTAGTGTCCAATACACGCGTAGTGTCCAATACGCAGGTAGTGTTAAATATACATGTAGTAGTGTCCAATACACATGTAGTGTCCAATATACAGTGTTCAATATACACATAGTGTTCAATACACAGTTAGTGTTAAATATACATGTAGTGTCCAATACACACAGAGTGTCCAATATACATATAGTGTTCAATACACAGGTAGTGTTAAATACACACGTAGTGTTAAATATACATGTAGTGTCCAATACACACAGAGTGTCCAATATACACATAGTGTTCAATACACAGGTAGTGTTGAATATACATGTAGTGTCCAATACACACGTAGTGTTCAATATACATGTAGTAGTGTCCAATACATGCATAGTGTCCAATATACATATAGTGTTCAATACACAGGTAGTGTTAAATACACACGTAGTGCTCAATATACATGTAGTGTCCAATATAAATGTAGTGTCCAATATACATGTAGTGTCCAATATAAATGTAGTGTCCAATATACATGTAGTATCCAATACACACGTAGTGTTCAATATACATGTAGTAGTGTCCAATACACGCGTAGTGTCCAATATATACAGTGTTCAATATACACATAGTGTTCAATACACACGTAGTGTTAAATTAGAGCTAATTAAACCTACTCCTTTAAGAGGTAATCTAGACCTATCCCTTTAAGAACTAATTAAACCTACTCCTTTAAGAGGTAATCTAGGCCTATCCCTTTAAGAGCTAATTAAACCCACTCCTGTAAGCGGTAATGTAGGCCTATCCCTTTAAGATGTCATCTAGGCCTATCCCTTTAAGAGCTAATTAAACCCACTCCTGTAAGTGGTAATCTAGGCCTATCCCAGTAAGCGCTAATTAAATCCACTCCTTTAAGAGGTACTCTAGGCCTATCCTTTTAAGAGTGAACACATCAGAAGGCAAATCAAGATTTTGTTTTGGAGTTGTCAGTAACAATTATGCTTTTGCCATTCTGTTGTTTTGTATATTGTGAAACCAACAAGAGGAAGAATGTAGAACATCTCGTAGAAGAATGCATATGGATGTGTGGGCGTGGATGTGGGTGTGTGCACATGCATATGGATATGTGGGCGTGTATGTGGGCGTGTGCACATGCATATGGATATGTGGGTGTGTATGAGGGCATGTGCACATGCATATGGATATGTGGGCGTGTATGTGGGTGTGTATGAGGGCATGTGCATATGGATATGTGGGCGTGTATGAGGGCACATGCACATGCATATGGATATGTGGGCGTGTATGTGGGCGTGTGCACACCCACTCATTCGTTCAGGATGTAGTTTCATGGTCAGATGTTTTGTAAGGGTGCTGCCTGACAGTGAGAGAGCACTGGCCATCCTCTGAACCCACAGGGTCAGGACACTTCTGGTAGACGGGAGAGTGGCCCGGGGGCGTAGGTGCAGGTCAGAGACTCACCTTCCCGACAGCACTGTGAGAGAGGAGACTGTACACCACTTTTCAGCTGGGTATGTGAACTCTGCCCTCTGCTCTCAGCAGTAGGAGGAACTGGACCAGGGAACGAGAATGAAGCCAGGCTCGGCGCAGAGGGTGTGTTTACGTTTATGTTACACGGCGCTTCGCATTCTAAGGCAGAAACCAGACTGCGTGGTTATCCCAGTAAACCAGACAAGACCACATGGTTATCACAGGAAACCAGACCAGACCGTGTTTACAATAACTGTGCGTGTTGGGGGGGTGGGGGGTTGTGTTTATCCTACAGTGCGTGTCAGGGGGGTTTGTGTTTATCCCACTGTCCTACCACATAAAAATACAGTTCTTTTCTTCACTTTTTCCCCCAAACACTCAAACACAATGAGCGCTCGCTGGTGTCATTAGAGGGGTAATGGGGCAGAGAGAGTGGTGAGGTTCATTTGGCTAATGCACCTCAATGTCCCTCACCGCCCTCACCGTCGTCCTGCTGCAGACTCAGGCAGTCAGCCAGGAGCACAAGGCATAAGCCATGCTGCTGGTACATGGACACATGTCCATCCCACCATCCCCCATCCTAGCTAAACTCAACGTGGACACGTGTCCCTCTGCTCATGCACATGTTAGTGACCTGGCCCACCATCTCATAGCCCATTGAGGTCATCAGTTAGTCCTCCAGCCTTCTGTGAGCTGACTGATGTGGGCCTCCATACCTGTAGAATAACAACCCTAAGAGTGGTTCGTCATGTCTACCCAACCCTGTATGTTTCATTCTGGGTCCTAACAAGATGTACCATTGAAGGAATGACATAACATTGCTGCGTCAAGTCTAAATATAGTGGCATGGTGAGAAAATGTTGAGCCTTCTGGGGTTCTTCATGATTCTGCCTCTTTTACTGACTGTGATGGATTTAGGATACTTCCGAGTGTAGTCTTCAGATAAACCCCTCCCAAGGTTGCAATGTACACTCTCTCCATCTTAAATCCACAGACATACAGGATCAATAACATTAGTCCTTTTTTCTGTCCAACTAGTGTTCAATCATCCTCTCGTCTAAGTTTGCTTAGGGCTACACCAGGTAGTAAACATCACGTTTACTACCCGTGAGGTCCTTCCATTAGCCGAGCATTCTCGTGCTTGTGAACTTGGTTGGGTCCAAACACGGGAGCCCAGTCCCCCACAGCCATTAGCCTCCCACAGCTCCACATCATACCGTGCACAATTCAGGAAACGTAGCTGCACTACTGATAGTCACAGCCACACAGGGTTTAGTGCTAGCCTTCCACTACCGTGTTAGTGCTAGCCTTCCACTGCCGTGTTAGTGCTAGCCTTCCACTGCCGTGTTAGTGCTAGCCTTCCACTGCCGTGTTAGTGCTAGCCTTCCACTGCCGTGTTAGTGCTAGCCTTCCACTGCTGTGTTAGTGCTAGCCTTCCACTGCCGTGTTAGGGGAAGTCTTCCACAGCAGAGCGCTTTTCGACCTGTAGATGGATATGACAAGTAATTGTTTTCAGATTGTCCAAAAGTCACATGGTAGGTAGAACCTGGCAGGAGTCAAGACAGTAGAAAAGAATGAGTCAAAAACACTCAGTTCTCAGAGCAGAACAGACCAAGAAACTCTGGATAATCAGAGCAGTACAGACCAAAAACCACTTGGTTCTCAGAGCAGAACAGACCAAGAAATTCTGGATAATCAGAGCAGTACAGACCAAAAACAACTTGGTTCTCAGAGCAGTACAGACCAAGAAACTCTGGGTAGTCAGAGCAGCACAGACCAAGAGCTCAACACAGCACTAGCCTCACTGTGGGGCTTTGGGGATGCAATTAATTAACAACTACAACAAAAAGATCCAGGCATGACCCTCCAGGGACACCCTTACCCTCCTCAGATCTGCCGCCCAGGCGAGGAGTCCATCAGTGGGCATGTGTGCAGTAAAACGCGCCCCAACCAGCAAGCTGTGTGAATTAAACATCTAAATGAGGTCGGCTGAGGAAAGGGCGATTGTGAAAAGCTTCTTAATGATGATCAGTGGGATCTAACAGCTGATCCTCTGTAGGCCTCAAGCCTCAGGAGACCTGTTCTCATCCTGGTCCTCAGGGCCCAAAAGCCCTCACCCATAATACAAAACATACAAAATGTTAAAAAAGGAACAATTAAGGAATAATTAAAGTGGTACATATCTGAAAAAACATCCTGAGCAGTAACCATAGTGTACTGCAGTTAAGAAAAAAAAAACCCTAGATGTTCCAGATAGATAGACAAACAGATGTTACCTTCACCTGCTCCGCCAGCAAAAAGCCAAAGAGCTTCTCGTTTGCTGATCAGTGGACATGAGGAGGCACACCTATGTGAAATGTTCACTTCCTTGGATACCTTTTGTACCCTATATACATATACATAAGATGTTCAAAATGAATATATACATGTTCAACATAAGACAATAGAATTCATAGATAACTATTTACAAAACAAAAAGGGCAAGAATAGAATTAGCAGATGAATTTAGGAGTTATGACTCCTTAATTCACATACAAGGTTGAAATGTGGAAAAACAGTTATAAAGAAAGATTTCAAAATAGGCTAAAACTACTGCTGAAGTTCGATTCTAATGATAAATCATCTATTAAGAGGTTTGAAGGGGGAATGCTGATATATCTTAGGATGGAGATATGACCTGACTCCAGAACTAACCCTAATCCTAATCCTAGAATGCAGAAATCTTAAGTTAAATTCTTGGATTCTTCAGTAAAGTAATATGTTGTCAGAGTATGAGGTAATTTTGTGGGTGGAATCAGTACACCATGCATTTGATCTTTTGACAAATTGTTGCCCCAATCGATTGTAAACCAGGGCAGGTAAATGGGGGAAGCCTGTGTTTAACCCCATTAAACTGTAAATTAAACTGTAAATTAATCTTCCCAGTGTTGACTATTTCCTTAGGAGAATTATGTAATGGCTTAATCTACTGAATACAATTCTTATCGAAACCAAATATTTCAAGCACTATAAAAATAAATTTCCAATTTACTCTGTCAAATACTTTCTCTGCTTCAAAGGACACTGTAATTGTTTCTATTTCTTGCCATGTAAAATATTAATGATATTGAATAACCGATGCATATCTGAAGACTGCCATTCCTTAATAAATCCTGTTTGATCTGGGTGTATAATAGATGATATGATTGATTCTAGTCGATTAAAAATTGATTTGCCAGTGCTTTGTTAATGATTTTTAAGTCAGCATTAATCAGTGATCTAGGGCAGTAGTTGGATCTGGGGTCTTGGTCTGGATCTTTACCTTGTTTTAGTGACACTATAAGATCGTTAGTCATCTATGGGGTGACTACTGATGTATGATTTATAAACGCTCCATACTTCAAAAACAGTGGGGAAAGAATATACTAAAAATGCAGCAGTGGTCTCCTGGGTACCCATCTGATAGATTGACAGTATATGTATATATATATATACATATATAGATATATCAGAGTAGCCTAATGCAGTCCATGATCAGAAATGATAACCAGGTAGATTTGCATTTTAACTTTGCAAGTTAGTTAGAGGTAGACTAACTTGCAGTTAGAGTAACTTAGAGGTAGAGTAATGTAGTCGTAGAGTAACTTAGATGTGTACAAAATATTAACATTCTTTTGTCAGTGGGTTTTGTGATTTCTAGTTGTCACTAACACCAATGTTGTCATGGTGAGAGGACAGAGAGGCCACCAGAGGGCGTCTACCCGAGCACGTTACACTAGGCACACTCCCTCTTCACGTTGGCACACACCTCCTCATTTCATACCACTCCCTTCATACCAATCACCTGAATACTAAGCACCTGTTCACCTGCCTGTCACCATGTACTTAAACCCACAGGTCTAGCTGTCTAGTCTTTTCGTTGATTGTTCAGAATGAACAATAAAGATCTTGGTTCGCTACCTACGCCTCCTGCTGCTCACCTCAAAACTTTACAGAATGTGCAGCCTGGTGCAGCGGGGGGCAGCAAGCCGTCAGTGATGGAGTCAGTTATGCAAGCATTGACTAATTGTGTGCACTCTCTCTCTGCAGGCTAGCACCCCTCCGCCCAGCAGGGTTGAGGGCATTAGATTGCCTCTTGCGCCCCCCGAGCCGTATGGAGGTGATCCCGAGAAATGCAAGGGCTTCCTGGTGTAATGCATACTGTATTTCGCTTATCAGGAGCAATTGACTGGTCCAGCCAAAGTGTCCTTCATGATTTCTAGGCTCACCAGCAAGGCTCTGACGTAGGGTGCTGCGCTTATCGCATGGGGATTCCCCCCTGTTACAAAACTTCGATGCCTTCCGTGACAAATTCAAGGAGGTATTTCACCACCCTCGTCAGGGTAGAGCCTGTGGAATTTCGCACAAATTCGCCCTGGAATTCCGCACAGTAGCGGCAGGTACAGGGTGGAACGATGCGGCCTTAATAGACGTGTTCCTGGCAGGCTTAAAGCCCGAACTATGGGCCGAGATGGCCTGCCGACAGGAGAACGAATCCTTAAACAAGGTGGTATGGTTAGCAACAAACTACGACCGGTTAATTCAAGAGAGAGGTACCCGCGCGCGGGTTCCACGCCAGAGGTGCCCGGCTGACGCCCCCGGAAGAAGGAGGATGCCGGAACCGATGCAACTCGGAACTGCCAACCCTGTCCACGAGGAAACCTGATCGTTGAGAGAACCTGGGTGAGTAGCTCCTTGGTGGACAGGTTGTTAAGCATTTTGGTGACGGTGACTTACCGGCGTATGTCTTTCGGCATCTCTGCCCTAGTGGACTCGGGAGCATCAGGGAACTTAATGGGAGCTGCCCTGGCCAGACGGATGAGGATTCCCCTAAGAGCCCTGGAGCAACCCCGGAAAGTGTATGCACTGGACGGCAGGCCTGTGGGTGGCAGCATACTGCGCCATCACACCCCTCCCCTCACTCTCACTCTCCAAGGTTGCACCGCTTCGATTGTGTTTTGCATTCTCCCCGATCTTAAACACGATCTCACGTTAGGGCTCCCTTGGCTACAAAAGTATCACCTATTGATAAATGGTCACATTTCGCACTGGGGCACACCTCCCATGAATACAGCACACCACTACTACTATTAGTACTACTACAATCCACCACCATGGAGAGTCCTAGCATGGCAAACCCTCAGGAGATCCCTCCACAGTACAGAGACCTGGCCGAGGTGTTCAGCCAAGCGAAAGCTACTCAGCTCCCTCCGCACCGCCCCTGGGATTGCAAAATAGTGCTCAAGGAGGGAAGTGTTGCCCTAAGAGGTGGCGTCAAATCAAGTGAAGTCAAATTTATTTATATAGCACTTTTTACAACACATGTTGT
This sequence comes from Brachyhypopomus occidentalis, assembly GCA_020368025.1. Taxonomy (NCBI): domain Eukaryota; kingdom Metazoa; phylum Chordata; class Actinopteri; order Gymnotiformes; family Hypopomidae; genus Brachyhypopomus; species Brachyhypopomus occidentalis. Next base: position 1,406,190 of record JAGXOD010000011.1, on the reverse strand, counting down.
CACAAAGCAGCTTTACAATCGTAAGCGTGTATCCGTTGTCCCTGAAAGAAGAGAAAGCCATGCAGCAGTATGTCAAAAAGGCATGAGCGCAGGGCTATATCGTCCCCTCCACTTCGCCAGCCTTGTCCAGCGTGTTCTTTGTCAAAAAGAAGGATGGTGGTTTGAGGCCATGCGTAGACTATCGACGGTTCAATTCCCTCTTGGTGGGCTATGCTTATCCGCTGCCTCTGGTGCCTGCAGCACTAGAGCAGTTGCGAGAGGCAGAGCATTTCACCAAGTTAGATCTGCGCAGTGCCTACAATCTCATCCATGTGCGTGAAGGGGATGAATGGAAAACGGCGTTCAGTACCACCTCTGGGTTATTATGAGTACCACGTCTTACCTTACGATTTGGCGTCGGCTCCATCGTGTTTCCAGGCGTTTATCAATGAGGTCTTACGAGAGTATCTGGGTAGATGTGTCGTCGCATACATCGATGACATCCTCATCTACTCGCACTCTGAGACCCAAAACTTGCATGATGTAAGAGCCGTCCTCTGTACTCTCTTGCGCAATCATCTGTATTGCAAGCTAGAGAAGTGCGAGTTCCATCTGCGGGAAGTTAACTTCCTTAGCTATACCATCAAGCCAGGCACGGTACACATGCAATCGGGTAAAGTGGAGGCGGTAACCGGGTGGACTCGTCCGCACACATGGCGCAAGTTCCAGCGTTTTCTGGGCTTCGCATATTTCTACCGGCGGTTCATCTGTGAGTTTAGCTCTATCGCGAAGCCTCTTACTGACTTACTGTGCGGTTAAACGGTTAAACGGTTAAAGCTGAAGAAGGGCAGACCTCTGCCTCCAATCGGCTTCTTTTCACGTAAGCTCTCCGCCGCCGAGTGCAACTGTGGGGTGGGCGATCGTGAATTATTGGCTATGCGACTTGCGTTCGAGGAGTGGCGGCACTGGTTGGAAGGCGCTAAACATCCATTCCTAGTGCTCACTGACCACAAGAACCTCGAGTATCTGCGAAACACAAAGAGGATGAATGCCTGGCAGGCTCGCTGGTCATTGTTCTTCTCCACATTCCATTTTCAGGTGACATACAGACCTGGGAAGAGGAACACCCATCACGTCTGGGACGTTTGTTTCCCGGCAGTGCGGAATCCACCAGCGAGGAACCAGTATCATCTCTCGAATATTTTCTAGGAGCTATGGACTGGGAGATCGCAACAGCCAACCCACACCCCCACTGTCCACCGCATCGAAGGTATGTGCCCCTTGCGCAGCGCACCGCTTTGATAAATTGGGCACATACTCCCCTAGGCACAGGACATCCCGGATCCACCAAAACCTCACAGCTCCTGGGGACACGTTACTGGTGGCTGGGAATGCACCGAGACATCCTCCAACACGTCGGGTCCTGCACCGAGTGTGCACGCAGCAAAGTGCCTAGGACGCTGCCTGCTGGTAAGCTGCTACCACTACCTATACCCTTGGACGCACCTTGCGCTTAATTTCATTACAGACTTCCCGGTCTCCGAGGGAAATAACACCATCCTCGTCGTCATAGACCGGTTTTCCAAGATGGTGCACTTCCTACCCCTGCCCGGACTGCCAACCGCCTGGGAGAGAACGCGCAAAACTCATTGGTCCAGGCCAGCACAGGACGCCCTTTGAATGCGTACTCGGCCGACAACCTCCGCTGTACCCATAGAACGCAGCTGCTTCAGACCAGCCCATCATCGAAGACTGGTGTAAAAGAAGTGAGAGTGTATGGGAGGACACCCACCAACGCCTGCGCAAAGCTGTAAGACGTTTCCAAGTGAAGGTGGACTGAAGGCAGTCAGAAGCGCCTAACTGCAAGGTGGGGGACAAAGTGTGGGTGTCGACCAGAGACAGTAGGCTTGGAACGCAAGGTAAGCTCGGGGACAAATACTCCGTTCCATATGTCATCACACGTTGTATTAACAGGGTGACTTTCAAAGTCGGCCTGCCAGGTGACCGGAGAGTATCCAGGGTGTTCCACGCCTCCGCTCTGAAGCCGTACAAAGAGGGACCCTTAGGAGAGCAAGCAGAGAGGGGGCCACCTCCGCCAGTGATGCTTCCGGACGGCCCCACCTACAAGGTCAACAAACTCCTGGACTAGGGTTAGTACCTGGTGATTTGGGAGGGGTATGGCCCGAGGAGAGATCATGGGTCTCCCAAGTCCTGGACCCCTCCCTACTTGCCTCGTACCACAGAGAACACCCGGACCAGCCAGCGCCGCGCCGCCTGGGACGTCCCCGGGTACGGCGGCCGGAGGGATCCTTGGGGGAGGGTTTTGTCACAGTGAGAGGACAGAGAGGCCACCAGAGGGCGTCTGCCCGAGCATGTTACACTAGGCACACTCCCTCTTCACGTTGGTGCACACCTCCTCATTTCACACCACTCCCTTCATCCCAATCACCTGAATATTAAGCACCTGTTCACCTGCCTGTCACCATGTACTTAAACCCACAGGTCTAGCTGTTCAGTGCTGCACATTGAAGAAGCCTGCGAGACGTACTGCTCCTCCGTCAGCTCGTGAGAAGTCCTTCTCCTGCGCATCACCGAACTGCTATTATTATAACGGCGCATTTTGTTTGTTCTGTTGTCTTTTCGTTCTTTTCGTTGATTGTTCAGAATGAACAATAAAGATCTTGATTCACTACCTACGCCTCCCGCTGCTCACCTCAAAACATTACAAAGGTCATCCATGTATTGTTTTTATAAACATCATTTTGATGCCAAAGTGGGAGGGATGTTAGTCAGTATGGAGATCTTAAACTGTACTTAAAACCCCCTCCAATGGCAACTCTTGAACCAAAAGAGTTTGAAAATGAAAAATTGCTGGTTCGTCTTTGTTAGGGTAACCTTTACTGGTTAGAGTAAAGGTTTTGTTATTGATTGATGCATTAATAATAACACCCCTCTGGGTCTGCTATTGATTTATTAATAATAACACCCCTCTGGGTCTGTTATTACCGAGTCATGGATTAAGAAAACAGCTTTACTGATTAAAATGGAAGTTCTTCCTTTTTAGAGGTAAGGTTTAGAGTTTAGGATGCAAAGCTGACATGGCTAAATAAATTCTTTTAAAATGTTTGATTTTCAAAGTGTGTGAAATGGGTTTCCTATATTAGAGTAGTCCAAGCATTGTGGAAGGAGATCCTTCTTCATACTTTCAGGAATTTTTAATGTTCAAGCATAAATCTTTTTACGTTTTTATCCAAGTCTCATTTCTTCTGGTATCTACACTGCTCAAAAAAATAAAGGGAACACTTAAACATCACAATGTAACGCCAAGTCAATCACACTTCTGTGAAGCTGTCATGGTGACGCTCCCGGACCCCTCCCTTTGGACGTGTGTTTACGTCGTCTAAGTCCATATGTGTAGTTCCGTGGGTGTGTCGTGTGGGTGTGTTAAGCAGTCTCACCTGTGGCTCGTCTCGTCATCACCAGGGGATAGTGTCGTTCGTCTATTTAATGTGCGTTCACACAGTAACCTGTGCGCGTCTTTGTTTTAAAGTGTTTGGAATGTCGTGACTGTGCTAAATGTTATATGCATATTGTATACACGCTACTGAAGTGTGGAATAGACAACAGGTAGAAATGAGTGGCAATTAGTAAGACACCCCCTATAATGGAGTGGTTCTGCAGGTGGTGACCACAGACCTTTTCTCTGTTCTCATCCTTTCTTGGTGATGTTTTGGTCACTTTTGCATTTTGTCAGTTCTCTCACCAAAGAGGTAGCATGAGGCGGTGTCTACAACGCACAGAAGTTGCTCTGGTAGTGCAGCTCATCCAGGATCAATTCGAGCTGTGGCATGAAGGTTTGCTGTGTCCGTCAGCATAGTGTCCAGAGCATGGAGCAGATACCAGGAGACAGGCCAGTAAACCAGGAGACATGGAGGGGGCCATAGGAGGGCAACAACCCAGCAACAGGATCGCTACCTCCTCCTTTTTGCAAGGAGGAACAGGAGGAGCAGTGCCAGAGCCCTGCAAAATGATCTCCAGCAGGCCAGTAATATCCATGTTTCTGTCAGAAACAAACTCCATGAGGGTGGTATGAGGGCCTGACGTCCACAAGTGGGGTTGTGCTTACAGCCCAACAACCTCACAGGGTGATTGGAAAACCAAGATTGGCAGATTCGCCATTGGCGCCCTGTGCTCTTCACAGAAGAGAGCAGGTTCACACTGAGCACATGTGACAGACATAACAGAGTCTGGAGATGCCATGGAGAACATTCTGCTGCCTGCAACATCCTCCAGCATGACCGCTTTGGCAGTCGGTCAGTAAAGGTGTGGGGAGGCATTTCTTTGGAGGGCTGCACAGACCTCTATGTGCTAGCCAGAGGTACCCTGACTGCCAATAGGTAATGGGATGACATCCTCAGACCCATTGTGAGACCATATGTTGGTGCAGTAGGCCCCGGGTTCCTTCTGATGTATGAGAATGCTAGGCCTCATGTGGCTGAAGTGTGTCAGCAGTTTGTGTCCGTTCCCCAGACCTGAATATAATCGAGCACATCTGGGACATCATGTCTCGGACATCATGTCTCACCATCCACCAACGCCACATTGTACCACAGACTGTCCAGGAGTTGACTGATGCTTTAATCCAGGTCTGGGAGGAGATGTAGGGAGGTCATACAGGCATGTGGAGGCCACACGCACTAATGAGCCTCATTTTAACTTGTCTTGAGGAATTCCACTGAAGTTGGATCGGCCTGTCATTTGATTTTCCACTTTGATTTTGAGTATGATGCCAAATCCAGACCTCCATGTGATAATAATTTTCATTTACATTGATAATTTTTTGTTATTTTCTTCTCAACGCATTCCACTATGTAATAAATAAAGATTTTCAACTGGGATATTTTATAGATCTAGGGTGTTATATTAGTGTTCCCTTTATTTTTTGTGCAGTGTATATATATATATAAAATTTTGTTTAATTTTACTTTTGCTTGAAAACCACAGAGATTGAGCAGTGTGACTCAATCACATTGCTAGCGAAATATATATTTTTCTATAAATTGCTTTCAATAAGCTTCCCAAACCAGTGCGCTTGGCGTCGTTACAGGTAGAGCACATCTTCACGGTCCAAACATGCAACATGCCATCATTCAGTCATCTCAACCTGCTCTGCTCTGCTCTTGATTGATCTGAAAATCAACGGACCCTGTCAGGAAGCACAGTGGGGAAACAGCAGTGCCCTGTCAGAACTACAAACAGAATCGACTACTTAGCAGGACTGTGTACTGCCTGCTGTGTATCCCCTTTCCCTGAAGTGCCTGTTTTTTCGTATCGGCTCTTTACAGCCTATCACGTTTGTCCTTCCTCCAATCGGCTGGCCCGAGCGATGATGTCAGGGTTTCACTCGCCGCTGCGTAGCTATGCTTTTCTGCGTGTTCATGAGGGGACGTGTCCTATAGGGGAGACCGCGCCGCTCTGGGGACGCGTGTCCCTTAATCCTGCCGCCCTTTACGGCAGAGAGGGCAGCGTCTGGTGTTCCTGCTGGAGAGGGGAGACCTTCTCAGGGAGCACCTGCAGTTTTATTAGCTTTCTCAGCCACTCTCCGTTTTTTGTGTAATTTAAGAGTTGGCTGCAGTGCACGGGCTGGCGGGGAGAGGTGTAAATCTGGCCTTATCTAGCACCTGCACACACACACTTCATCCACGCCACCTCCCTCTGCAACACACACACACACACTTCATCCATGTCACCTCCCTCTGCAACACACACACACACACTTCATCCACGCCACCTCCCTCTGCAACACACACATGCACACACATTTCATCCATGCCACCTCCCTCTCCAACACACACACACACATGCACACACACACATCTTCATCCACGCCACCTCCCTCTGCAACACACACACACACTTCATCCACACCACCTCCCTCTGCAACACACACGCACACACACATTTCATCCACACCACCTCCCTCTGCAACACACACACTTCATCCACGCTACCTCCCTCTCCAACACACACACACACTTCATCTACACCACCTCCCTCTCCAACACACACACACATACACACACTTCATCCATGCCACCTCCCTCTGCAAAACACACACATACTTCATCCACGCCACCTCCCTCTCCAACACACACACACACTTCATCCACACCACCTCCCTCTGCAACACACACACACACACATTTTATCCACACCACCTCCCTCTGCAACACACACACACTTCGTCCAAGCTACCTCCCTTTCCAACACACACACACACACACACACACACACACTTCATCCACACCACCTCCCTCTCCAACACATGGAGAGGGACCAAGACCAGGAGACAGAGGCGCACTGCTGGTGTTCCAAGAGGCTGAAGTCCTAATCTCCAATCAGGTGGACCAGGAGAGGAATGTTGAAGGAACAGGTCTTGTTCAGTGTGAGCAGGGGGAACCAGGTGTGGATTAGTCCGCACATTTGGTCATTACGATGGTGATGTTTTTTTGTGGTGGAGAGCTGAGGTCTTTATTCCGAAGCTGTGTTATGTAATCAGTGTGCTGGGTCTCTGTGTCCCTGCATAATGACATGTCTAGCTTACTCTGTCCACCCATGATAACTCCTCCAAGCTGAACGTTCCCACCTGCACCCATCTTTTCCAAAGCACTTCATGACCATGTGTTCATTTCTGGCTGACAGATTTCATCATCTTCTAAAGGAAAGAAAAAAAGACAATTTTTTAAAAAAAAAAAGGAAAATGCAAAAAAAATTATAAAAATAAAATATGGATGTGTCCTTTAAAAGGTTGCATGAGTGGTGTTAACAGTCCTCTACAGACAGAAAGACACACACACACACAAATGTACACACAGACACACACACCTCTACCTACACAGTCAGACACATGCACACACAATGATAAATGAGACAGCTTAGGTGAACTACTCTGGTGTTACCCCAGTTCACAGTACAGACAGAAGGCAAGTGCCACCACTCACCCCAGATCAAAACCCACTGTTCCTGGATCAGTACACCCAGGATGAATAGAGCCCCTCAGTAACACGGCTCCTCTTCCCTTCTGTCCTGGAGTCAGTGTCAGGGCCTTGGGAAAAGGAAATGAAATATGTAGAAGACGGAGTATGGATCAGGGGCCTGTGCGGGGTATGTGTGTGGTAATGACGAAGGATGTGGTCCCGTGGGCGGTGCAGGCCTCCATCAGGCCACTGCACCTCAGCACACACAGGCCTGGTCATGGGGATCACAGCCACACGGAAAACACCACCCATAAAAGGCCGATTACCTTCACCGCAGGTAATTCCACGCATATTCAGCTGAGGATTCGCTCCGCTACAGATCCCACCGAGCGTTCAGCCTTCCACTGTCGACAGTTGCTGTACTAATTGCGGATGACTTGTCTGTTAATTTGTAAAGAGCCAGTCGCCTGCCACCATGTGTTTAATTAGCTATGCGAGAGGTAAATTCATCTCAGTGGAGCTGTGGAATAATGATGTCACCTCAGGGACTCAGCTTAAACAGCCAAACTGGCTCCCGTTTCTAACACAGTGTAGACAAGAAATCACACTTATAGTCTAAAGGCATTACTGTGTTTGTTCATGATTCAACTTCAAACTGTGCGTGGAAAAGGGCATTGCAGGTCTAATTCCCTGTATGTGTCAGGACCTGCATGGTGCCCTGCCCACCTTCACATGACCTCCAGCTGCCCCGCCCACCTTCAGATGACCTCCAGCTGCCCCTCCCACCTTCACATGACCTCCATCTGCTCCGCCCACCTTCAGATGATCTCCATCTGCCTCGCCCACCTTCACATGCCCTCCAGCTGCCCCGCCCACTTTCACACGGCTCCTCCTACCTCCGCCAGGTCACCGGTAGGAATGGACTTACACACAAACAGAGGAAGAGAACATCTTTCATTACCATGAGCAGGTAACAGCAGCATGAGGGCAGGACTGGCGCCGGACTGGCCTGTTATTCTGTTATTCTGTTTGTGGCCCTTATTGGGTTTTCTTTTCACACATAAAAAAAAGATAATACGGACCTGGAAGGAGCTGTCTCTCTGTTGGTGGGGGGACAGATACACAGGAGGTAGAGACAGAGAGACAGGAAGGGAGAGAGAGAGAGAGAGAGAGAGGGCGGGATTGGTCTGAGTCTGTGATGGGAGCCCACAGGGCCCAGAAGGCAGACACTGTATCACAAATCTGGGCTCTTTTGGGTAGAATAAATAATAATAGCAGCATGACAGTGTGTCCTGAGGGTGAGCGTCCTCAGGCGTGTGGTCCCTCTGGACAAAAGTCTCCTCTGGGGGCCGCAGATGGACAGGACTGCGGATTTTAATTTGGGATTAAAATAGCAGATGAACAAAACAAAACGAAGAGGCAGGGTTAATCCCACGCACGTGAGCCGGTAATACAGATACTCAAAGAGTGTGATGTATTTTTAATAGCAATGCATGTATTAATTAAAATACATCAGTAATGTAAGGTATGAAATGATAATATTATTGTTCAAGAGCTGTGAGATGCAAAAATGTACATTTATAAGGGGGAAAAAAACAAAAAACTGATGGAACATGCCGTGTGTGTGTGCACTCGTTTTACTTGTGTGTGTGTGTGTGTGTGTGTGTGTGTGTGTGTGTGTGTGAGCGTGCATTTCCAAGTTACCAAGTTCACTCTCCTCTCTCTTCCTCTCAGGCCTCCTTCAGGAGTTCTTGAACTTTTCAGCTTACTTGAGGAGTGACTTCCCCTGCCCATTCTGCCAGACCTCACAGAAATCCAAACACATAAACATTTACTCAAAAGCACATCTCTCTCTCTCTCCCTCTATCACTCCCTCCCTCTCTCTCTCGCTCTCTCTCTGATACACTCTCTGTCTGTCTGTCTGTCTCTCTGTCTGTCTGTCTGTCTGTCTCAGGCTCCCTTGTTTTGCTATGGGCAGCAGGACACCAGACCGCCCAACTCCACACACAGTCCCAGAAGCTCCCTCTTCTCTCGGCCAGATGCCGCATGTATTAATGCAGAAGCTGAAATATTCACGCCTGTCTGTCACGCAGGGGGCCTCCCCAGCTGTGTCCTGTCAATCTCCATGAAGAAGAACATGTTGCGTTAATGACATGGGAGAGACTTGCTCCAGGGGCCCCGTGATCGTCTCTGTTCTCCACGTCTGCGCGAGCTCCTCCTCGCCGCTCTCACTGCTTGTTCTTGTAGACCAGTTAACAAGACAGTCGTTAGCCCAGAGGCCTGGTAAACGCACCCGTGAGGAGCAGGTGTGCATGCCTGCAGGGTGGGGGAGGGGCCTGCAGGGTGGGGCAGGGGCCTCCAGCTCCTCATGCACTGCTGAGATTTTTTTGACCGTTACCCCAGGGCAGCAGGTGGGGGGGGGGGGGGGGGGGGGGGATTGGGGAAGTTTAGACCAAAGCAATCCATGGAGGTTTGTGGAGGACAGTCACAGCAAGAGGCCAGTAGAGGTTGGAGAAGCTGGGCTGTGCTCTAGGGGTGCTGCTCCCATGCTGGGTGCATCAGTGCTGTGATCCAGTCAGAGCCGGTGGCCACACAGAACCATCCCTCCAGCATGACTAGTATAGCCAGTCAAGGGAGGTCAACATCACATCTGTGCACCTGCTACTTGTAAAAGAAAGAGGGACTTCAGAGGCAGGAACCACCTAGTGGTGACAATGGGAACAACAGCGCATTCACCTGATCTTCTCTCCATCTGTCTCGCTGTACTCCATAAAGAGTCATGGAGGCTGCCACCCATCGGCAGCTGATCCCAGCGTTCAGCACCACAAGACGGAACTGAGTTGCCATGACCACCTATAACGTGTCCTGGCAGTAGTCCGGCGGCGATACTGCGTCTCGTCGGCTTCATGAATGAAACCTCATTCACACGAGGCTCATTGCGTTTGAATTTGAATCGCGGTGGTTGATGGGGCATATTTCACCAGGATCACACACGGCACTTTGCGAAGCGAACGAAATACATGAGTGAATAACTCAGTCATGGAAGGGAGAGAGAGGGCGGGAGGGGGGTAGGAGAGAGGGGGGAGGGGGGAGAGAGAGGGAGAGGCGGGGGATAGAGGGAGGGAGAGAGAGAGGGCGAGAGAAAGAGGGAGCGAGGGGGGGGGGAGAGAGACAGTTACACACAGTTAGATATTTCATGTTTGTTTCACACAGGGATATTCTCCTCTGTAATGTGGGAGGTAATTAACACACACAGTAATCTCTCTCTTCTGCATCACAGACACTGAAAAAGAGAGGGATACAAATACCTCATCCCTCTCTCTCTCCCTCATCCCTCATTCTCTCTCTCCCCCTCTTTCCCCCTCTCTGCCCCTCTCTCTTAGCCATCCTTCCTCCACACTGTCTGTGTGACCCTGTGTGTGTCTTTCACCGAACTGCATTCGCCTGATCCCTCTCTCTGTCTCCCTGCACTCCATAAAGGTCCTGGACAGCATGTCAGGGACGAGCTCTGATGCTGGATGCACTTTGCAACACCACCTGTGCTCTGAACCCCGTGACGTGTCAGGCGGCATCTGACGAGCGTCTCCGCGTCCCACGTGGAGTTTGATTCCCGCCAGATCTGCACACACCTGTGCCCTCTGCTCTCAGATGAAGGGACGACGCCCACACTAATGCTAAACTCTAACTTCCTTTTATCGGAGCCATTTTTAAAATCGAATATTTGCTGAGAGTGGTTTCACTGCCACCTACCTGCTCGCGTGCCTGTTTAATATGTATTAACTGAAGGCACCTACGCTTCAAATTTCCACTGCAGAGCTTTGGAGGTAAAGACTGGGAAGAATTGCACACAGCTTACATAAGTACATTAGTCACTGTAAATGGCGCTATGGCACAGGGGATGAGCACAGACGTGCCCCGTCAGAGATCTGACACGTGACACGTGGTTCCAGACGGCGGCGTGGCTCACGTGTTCTGTGCTCCCTCAGCGGATGAACCGCGTGTTGTATCCACACTGGTCTCTAAAGGCTGCAGTGCGAGAAGGAGTCGTTTTTTATTACGCACTCACGTATATACAAACGTACGAATATACAAATCTACTGCAGTCAAGAAAAGGTCTAGAGGTCTGGAGACACAGGTTGGCGAGTGTGAAAAGGAACAGGTTTCCACACATTCTGCCCATCACATACACTAAAATTACTGCTGTAACCACAGAACACTAACCCCAGCTAAATCAAGAAGCCACAGGCTTTAGGAGTCTGATTTTCATATACAATCTCATATACAATGTGGAGTGTGGCATGTTGGGTGTGGCATGGTGGGCGTGCCATAGTGGGCGTGGCATGGTGGGTGTGGCATGGTTGGCGTGGCCTGTAGCCCTGTGGAGGGCGGCCCCTCCCTCCCCTCCTCCAGGGCAATGATGAATAATGTTTGCAGCATAAGCACTGTTGCTGTAATACTGAGCTCATAATGTACTGTAATTTACTTCCATTATTTATTGTATTTCTTTAGGAAGGAAAAACCCTTTCCATGTCACCCTATTTTCTTGGTACTTCTCACTCTAATATACATTAATTATTTTGGATGAAAAAGCTTTCTAATCTCTCTTCACTCTTTCCTTCTCTCCAGAACTCTTGTTTTTCTTTCTTATACTCTCAGTACGTTTTCTCTCCCCCAAGCTTTCTCTTTCTCTCCCTCTCTTGCCCTCTTGCTCTCCTTCTCTCTCTTTCCTTCACTCTCTCTCTCCTCTCTCTCTCCCCCTCCTCCTCTCTCTCCTCTCTCCTTCTCTTTCTATCCTCCCTCTCTCCTTCTCTCTCTCTCTCCTTGTCCCCCTCCTTCTCTCTCCTCTCTCCTTCTCTCTCTATCCTCTCTCTCTCTCCTTCTTTCTCTCCCTCACTCCTTGGCATCCGTGTGGATCATTGCTTATTCATTGTGGCTGCTTCAGTGCTTTCCCCAGATGTGCAGAACAGGAGCAGAGGCAAAGGTTGGCTACCCTGAGCACACGGCAGAATTAGCCATGGCTAAACAATTTCATCTGAAGGACGCCTCCGAGAGCAGCTGAAGGGAACTGTGGTGACGGGTGGAGTCTGGGGGCTTCACCTACAGCGAGGCAGGGAAATCAAAAGTTAGGTAAGCAATTGAGAGAATTTTAAAACGTAATTACAGTCTGTAACGATGCACATGTGCATACACACGTGCATACACACTCGCACACACAAACACACTCACTTACTCACTGCTCAGACTGGATTGGTGCCATTCCTCGCCACATAAACACTTAACTAGCGTAATTCCCCCAAGCGGCCAAGGTACTCTATGCAGAGTGATGATAACTACACACAGCCAACATCATGTTCCAAATGGAAGAATTTTCAAAAGACATTTTTTTCTTTTTCAAAAAGGAAGCCCTTCTTCAAACATTTTCTTTTTATGCGAAACTCATCTGAATATCATGAGTATGTCCTATTATAGACAAATATGTCACTCGTTTTTGGTCTTCCAGCATTTTAAGAGGAACTGTGTTCTCAGTTCCACATGTGCTCACCATGCTGCAGAGCTAAGCAGAAGCAGAGAAGGGTAGATCTGACTCCACCCCTCCACCTCTCTACCTCTCCACCCCTCCACCTCTCTACCCCTCCACCTTTCTACCCCTCCACCCCTCCACCTCTCTACCCTTCCACCTCTCCACCCCTCCACCGCTGCAACACAACACCGACCTGACAGTTCTGCACATCCAAAAGCTTATGAGATGTGTTTTGCACCCCCCCCCCACACACACACACACAGGTCTTAGCTTTTGAAAGTTGCTGACAGGCACTGAGAAGCAGGTTTTAATCACTAATAACCCTCACACACTGCTGACAGCTCCTGCAGACAACAGCCCCCCCCCACTGCTGTTCCTGCCCCCCACCGCTGTTCCTGCCCCCCACTGCTGTTCCTGCTCTGATTAGCTTCCTCAACGTTCTTCCCCGTTCATGTGTTTGCCCCTCCTATCCTTCCTGCTCACCTCTCTGGGGGCTTATGGTCTGCGCAGGTCAGTGGGGCTGGGAATCTTCTTCCTCTTTGTTTGTATGTGGAAGACCAAGCGCACACTCCTCCATAGGACAGACACACTCCTCCATAGGACAGACACACTCCTCTGTAGGACAGACACCCCCCTCCATAGGACAGACACAGTCCTCTGTAGGACAGACACACCCCTCTGTAGGACAGACACACTCCTCCATAGGACAGACACACTCCTCTGTAGGACAGACACACTGCTCCATAGGACAGACACACTCCTCCGTAGGACAGACACACTCCTCTGTAGGACAGACACACTCCTCAATAGGACAGACACACTCCTCTGTAGGACAGACACCCCCCTCCATAGAACAGACACACTCCTCCATAGGACAGACACACTCTCCGTAGGACAGACACACTCCTCCATAGGACAGACACCCCCCTCCATAGGACAGACACACTCCTCTGTAGGACAGACACCCCCCTCCATAGGACAGACACACTCCTCCGTAGGACAGACACATTCCTCCATAGGACAGACACACTCCTCCGTCAGACAGACACAGTCCTCTGTAGGACAGACACACTCCTCTGTAGGACAGACACCCCCCTCCATAGGACAGACACACTCCTCTGTAGGACAGACACACTCCTCCATAGGACAGACACACTCCTCTGTAGGACAGACACACTCCTCCATAGGACAGACACACTCCTCTGTAGGACAGACACACTCCTCTGTAGGACAGACAACCACAGAGACATATTCAAATAGAGGAAGCCGAGAAATAAAACAATAAAATCCTGATGTGTAACACATGTGGAGGTCGTGTTCATTTATTTTGCTCTTGAAAATAATTAGGCTGCCTGATTCTGAAAAGAAAATATGAAAGATTAATGTGGTTAATATAAACGCCATTTCAAATAATTAAAACAATACCGGGTCTGTGTTTTCGTCTTTCAAATCATTTGAGTACTTTTCATTTATTATTCAAAATGTCAGCAGTAGGCAAAAAAACATGTTTGTGCTATTTCTTGTTTTTGAGGGGGGAAATGTTATTAAATGTTGACGTGTTGTCAGAACTGACTGTGGGAAGGCCCTCGGAAGAAAATCTACTGCTGCCTTTCTGTTACTGTGTAGCAAAGTCAGATTTGGGGTGTGTGTGTGCGTGTGTGTTTGTGCGTGTTTGTGCATGTGTGTGCGCATGTGTGCAGGTGTGCCTGTGTTAGTGTGCTTTTGTGTGTGTAAGTTTTAAGATTAATGTAAAGATTCCTGCATTGAATGCAAGGCAAAACGTCAAGACTTCAGCACTTCAGCTGGGATTCTGCCAAACACACACAAAATGCTTGATGAAATATTCCAGTTTTTGTTTGTTTTGGAATAGCAGCAGAATACTCCATCACAACAGAGCACTGATCCACACTGACACAGTGCGCCTGAATGGCAGCCTTTCTGTATGGAGTCCTCGGGTTGGCAGAACTCTCCCGGGATGACAGTTGCCACAAACACCAAACCACCATCTTCTGCACCATCTCCTGATCCCTGCCTACTGGCTCTATACCAAACAGCACGACCTCCCCCCCAGCCATGTCCAACAAGACAGACGACACCAAGCCTTCTAGTAGAATGCAAACACCTTCCTGTCTATGGAGGAAAGACCACTGTGAGTGCATTAGAAGAGTAATCGAAAGAACCGACTTGGTGAGTGAGGGACTGTGACCTGTGACCTCTGACCTCAGTGGAAGAACAAACCCTGAGAGAGGCATGTTCACTGGTCCACCTGAAGAAGAGATGCATAATATCAAAATATACGTTCTGGAGGGGAGGAGTCAGGGGAGGAGCTGGGGGAGGAGTCAAGGGCAAGAGCATAAACAGAACCGCAGGATTGGACATCAGGCTTCCCAGGAGCATTGTCACTACTGACTTCTTCCAAGGACACAAGTGTGAATGGATAAGAGGAAGAGAGATCCAGTGTGTGTGTGTGTGTCTGTGTGTGTGTGTGTATATACAAGGGCTCCCCAGCACAAGGCTGAGAGCAGCAGGTTGCATGGGACAGCATGCTAACGAGTGTGTGAGATAACACATGGAGTGTTGGCTGGAGAGAGAGAGAAATGTGTGTGTGTGTGTGTGTGTGTGTGTGTCTCATTAGCTGCATGGTGTGCTCCTACAGGACAGCCCTATATAGGACACACACCTTCCCCAGTCTCCTCATCTCCACCTCTTACTCTTTTCTCATTGCTATTCAGTACAATTCAATTAAAGACAAACGTCAGTATTACCCAAACAGTAAAGGGAGTGTGTGTGTGTTTGTGTGTGTGTGTGTGTGCAACATTACAGAAACAGATAGCGAGGTAGAGGACGTAACAGTGCTACTCCTGTTATTAATAATAATATGACATGTGGTGAAGGCTGACGGGTGTGTTGATGGGGTATCTGTCTGCAGTCAGTCTGTCCCTGTCCACTCCCCTGTCTATCTGTCTGTCTGTCCCTGTCCACTCTCTTCTGTCTGTCTGTCCCTGTCCACTCTCTTCTGTCTGTCTGTCCCTGTCCACTCTCCTGTCTGTCTGTCCATTCCTGTCCACTCTCCTGTCTGTCTGTCCCTGTCCAGTCCTCTGTCTGTCTGTCTTTCCCTGTCCATGCTACTGCAGTGACATGATTGCTCCCACAGGGACCCTGAGCCCTGCACCTTACAGGAACAAGTGCTGCTGCCACTACAGTTACACCATGAACTAATTGTAGCGTGAGACCCGCTGACTATGGGGCTCGTCCCTCAGTATTGGGGTATTTTAAATGTAGGGTTTTTGGGGATGTGCAGAAATTTGGAGATGATATGTGTGTGTGTGTGTGTGTGTGTTTTGCCACTAGACATGAATTTAATTCTGAATTACATGTGCTGCTGGGTTTTGTTTTTGGTTTGTTTGTTGATAATCATTCTGCATGCAGGGCTTCTATTACTTGCCCCATCTAGTGTAGTCATGACAACTGAGGCCCTTCCCTTCCATGCAGTGCAATGCGCTGAATTACACTGTTGCCATTCTGAGAGGAGTATATCAGTACTGCCCCTCTCAGACGAGTATATCAGTACTGTTACAGCCCATCCCAGTACTGCCCATCTGAGATGAGTATATCAGTACTGCCCATCCCTGACAAGTATACCAGTAATGTATACCATGTACCAAGTATACCATGGTGAATGGTGTTGGAGTGGGACTGTATTAATGGTGAATGGTCTTGGAGTGGGACTGTGTTAATGATGAATGGTGTTGGAGTGGGACTGTATTAATGGTAAATGGAGCAGAGTAGGACTGTTAGTGGTGAATGGTGTTGGAGTGGGACTGTATTAATGGTGAATGGTGTTGGAGTGGGACTGTATTAATGGTGAATGGTGTTGGAGTGGGACTGTATTAATGGTGAATGGTGTTTGAGTGGGACTGTGTCAATGGCGAATGGTGTTGGAGTGGGACTGTGTCAATGGTGAATGGTGTTGGAGTGGGACTGTGTTAATGGCGAATGGTGTTGGAGTGGTCTTGCATTCCTCTTGCAACATCCTTTCTGAATAAAGCAATCTATACATACTCTCACACCACAGTTGTATCACAAATACAATGATTTCATGATGTCATAAACTTTACTAACACAGTTTCTAACACAGCTCCTCATGCCAAACAGAATCAAATAGCTTCTCGAAGTCCACCAACCACAAGTCTGTGGAGTGTGTTAAAGTAAAGTGCCCTCTGAGTCTCTCGGCATCTCTCCCTCAGGCTGTGTTCCCTTCTGACTCACAGTCTTGGCATTTGCTGCTCTTTTGAGAAGGCTTTACTCTGAAAGGTAGGCAACATTTCACGTTCAGAAGAACAATTAGTTTTTCTCCTGTGGAGACTGCCTTTGTCTGTCTGCCCATTTGTCTGTCTATCCATCTGTCTATCTGTCCATCTGTCTTTGTTTTTTTCTAGTATACTCCTTCACTCCCTCATCCCTTGCTGTATACTTGTCAGGCTGTAAAAATCAGAGCAGTATAAACCTCCCTAACTGTTTATAACCTTTGTGTTAAATTCCATAGAGTTTTCCGTGGTGGTTTGTCTTTATTCAAGTCGTGCATTATCATGCCATCAGTCCTCGATCTGCACCACATCTTTGCTTCAGCTCATTTCTCCCTTTGCACACATGCTACAGATGCTCAGAACATCCCATTACAATTCCACTCTGCTTCAATTCTACTACTTATTATAATGGTTCAAGCATTATAAGACAAAATGAAAAATGTCCATAAGTCTTTATCATAAACACTGTACATCTTAGACATTCTTAAGCATTACATATGATTTAAGATTCTTCAAATGTGCAATACACTTAGAATGTATCCTAAAAATAAATGAATTTGTACTTAAAACAGATCAATATGTCAGGAGAGTACTGCTGTTTTACTATAAGTAGCATTATATTTTAAAGACCATTCATATCAGAAGATTGATCGATAGTCTGCTATGTATATATTTATTCTGCTCATTTCATATGCTATAACAATCCAATTTTTGTAGGTTATGGGGCACGGTTTTTGTATTTATGACACTATCAGCCACTGAATTAAACCTGACAGTTTGCAAGCTTTAAATCATGTTGAATATTAACAAGGGACTTGTGTTTACTAATCATTAGAAGTAGCAGTTCTATTCTAGTCAAAACAGCCTGCACAAGGCTTGCACAAGGAGTATTAATCTGAATATTCATACAGTCTGAACATTTGATCATCTGAGGTTTTCCAAACACGTATCCAGCCATAGCAACCTTGCAAACGCAGTGCTGGCCATAGTGAACCTCCAGGCACTATGTTGGGTATCTAATGACTGATGATGGAGAACAACACCCCCACAGGACCAGCACTCCATCCCATAGCCATTTGCTTGCAGGGGCCTCGACTGCTTATTTCTGTTTGTTCTTGTCTGTATGTTCCAGTCTTTCTGGTGCTTTGGTGCAATTGCTTATTAAACTGTGCAGATTTTCTTAATTGTGCTGGGGGGCTTAAGGAAAACAGAGCTTGGTGCACCACATATCAGCACAACTGACTCTAAAATATATATATATATTCCAAGCTGGCTTTTGGAAGGAGGTTACATAGCTAGGTTGAGCTATGAGGCTGTAGACATGACTTGAACTTGCAAATAGTCTCTTGAATCCTGGCTAACATGCTCCGATGTGCCTGCCTCTCTATCTCATTTTAAGATCTTGAGCAGCAGGTGTTCTGCTGCTCAAAGTAAGTGAGACGATTCCAAACAGAATTGGGTGAGCTTCTATCTAAAAAAAACACCAAAATCTAGGCACCAACAATTAAAGAGAGAGTTTGGTATGGGCAGATCACCATGAGCTTGGTCAACATGCTGGGTGAGGGAGTGAGGGAGCTGGCTTTTAGAGGCAGCCATGCAGTAGGTCCATGTGGTCTCTGTTTCTGGGGCTCTACCTGACATGTGGTGGAGAGTCATTCCTTTGTCACACACATTTGAATGAACAGTGTATATGTTGTCCAACTGGATACGTGATGATATGTTCACATGGATTATTTCATTGTAGCAAAGCAGCCTTCAGAAAGACCTCTAACCCTAACCCTAACCCCTAACCCAACCCTAACCCAACCCTAACCCTAACCCAACCCTAACCCTAACCCTAACCCAACCCTAACCCTAACCACCAAACCTTACCCTAACCCAACCCTAACCCTAACCCAACCCTAACCCAACCCAAACCTAACCCTAACCCCTAACCCCTAGCATTGTGGCTTCTGTGGTGAATAGCATCATGTGCTTCTTTGTTTTGTTTTTCTTTCTGGTTCTGCCCCTTGTTTCCTGGTCCTGCCCCTTGTCTCCTGGCCCCTTGTCTCCTGGTCTCCTGGTGTATGTTGTACTGGGTGAATGCTGTACTGGGTGTATGGTGTAATGGGTCTATGCTGTACTGGTTGTATACTGTACTGGATGTATGCTGTACTGGGTGTGTCTTGGTTCCCTGCTCTGTGTTTTAATGAGTTTGAATTACATCTGCTTATTTACCCTAGACTTCCCTGTCAACCTTAATGAACCATCCCTGATAAAAGTGTCCTGCTTCAACATGTTCAGCACTACATGGACCAAGTCAAAAGAAGACAAAAGAAGAAAAATAGCTCTGAAAGAAAGCAAAGCTTTAATATCCGCCTTCCAAAAAGCATTTAAGTTTCAAATACAACTCAGTTATTTCTTACTGACAAATCAAAGAGCATTCCATAGCCAGTCGTGACTGGCTGCTGCCTCCTTATATGCACTCACAGTGCATACTAACAGTATAGCACTACTTTAATTCTATCCAGTCCAGACTTTACTGGAGAACTTGTGATGGTTGGGGAAGACACTAACAGCTGTAGTGGTAGGACACTGAAAGAACTGAGGATAACAAAACCCTAACCCTAACTCTACCATAACCCTAACCCTGGTTACCTGGTAACCTGGTTAAGGCTAGTGGACACACTTATCACACCCTGACCATAACCCTGACTCTAACCCTAATCCTGACTCTAACCTTAACCAAGAAGTGTCTGCACCTGAATTGCCAAAACCGGATGTAAGGGTTACTTACTTCAAAAACCTGATTCAAATGATATATAACTGATGCAATGCCTTAATAAGCTCACATCCACTGACCACATCTCCTCTCAGTCCCCTCAACCAATCACTGCCTGCGACAATGTTCACAATTTTCTGCCTACAAAGACAGAAAAATTACTTACACTGCAATATGTGCAGCTTGTTACCTTGAGACAGAGGATTAGGAAAGCGTATTTCCAACATCTCCATGAATGATCGTTCACACATCTTAGCTATAAAAAATTAACTTAATCTTTCTTCACACAGTCTTCCTACGCCAGACATATGATCATGTGAAATGACTACCACATCATCAGACAATACAAAGGCATCAGTGCAGCATGTTAAATGAAACCCCGTAGAATGGTGATTGTCTTTGCCCATTGACTGTGGATGCTTTTTAAGTGTTAAATCTGGATGAGAAATCAGTAGGCATATTGAAAGAGATGGATTGTGTGTGGCTGCGTAATCCGTCACAAGCAATTCCTGCCCTGATCTTATTATACCGATTTGACAGTGAAGCTCATCAGGGAGAGGGGGGGGGGAGGAAGAGAGAGAGACAGAAAGAGAGAGATGGTGAGAGAGAGAGAGATTTATACACCCCAAATAGAAAGAGGGAAGTAAAAGCAAAAGAACACTGGAATGCTTTCATTTGAAGGCTGTGTTCTTCCATCAAACACAAGCGTCTCTCGGATGCATAAATAATATAGTAAAAAGAATTACCACACGGCCGTTTCATATTCATAAAACTCTGTTCTAGATTTGTAAGTATCTCTGAATCCCCGTGCATTTGCAATGACAATTTAATCCTTCGTCTCCTGGACAGTGGGAGAAGGATAGACAGAACTTTACAGCTTAACTGCACCATTCTGCCCAAGATGTTAGCGCTAACCCCTGAGGATAAAGAACATAAACCACGCAGGGAGCCAGGAGTTCTGGAATAAGAAGCTCCAACAATGTTGTTGAAATAAATCAGGATGCTTTCAGTGTCTCAGGAATCAAGGGTGCGCTTCGATCTGAACTCGATGCCGAGATGATAATCCACTCGCTGGTAGCAAGATTGACCACTTGAATGTTATGAAGGACATGCTCAAGAACACTTTAAGTAGGTCCCTTCCATCCGACGTGCACTTCACCCCTCTGGGGGTATGGAGTGGGGGTGAGGGTGGGGGGGGGGGGTATAGAGGACACATCCCCCCCACCCTCTCAATTCTCCCACTCACAGACAGATGAGCTGCTGAAGTTTCTAATCGCCGGGGACTTGTGTAATTCTGAACAGGCCACTACAGCAGTCACTCTGGTCACGTTTAAGCAGTGTTACGCAGTGCCATATGCTGGGTGGGTAAACTCCACCTGCAGTGGTCCACGATGTGGTCCAGGGTTATGGTCACAGTGCAGGCCATAGCACATTACCAGTGACCTGACTAGCCCGGGTTAGGGCTAGTTCTCATGTGGCGGTTAGTAACAGCTCTGTTCGGTTCTTTAGGGCATTCATCTCCCATCTCAGGGTCGTGAGGTCATCTGGTCGACACCAAGACAGATTAGAAACACTGTTCCCAATACATCAGAGGACCAAGGGAGGGTACTTCATCACACTTTCTGCCCCATGCATCCCCTAAGGGGCAGGGGGAGGGGACAGAGGATACTACCCTGCACTCATCCTCCAATGACACTTGAGAGTTCAATCCTAACCAAGGTCGTTCCCTCTTTCTCGCTCCCTCTCCCTCACTCTCTCTCTCTCTCTCTCTCTCAACTTTTGCTCAAATCTCTTTGGCATACAGACAAACATTGTTCATGTGTGGGTGGGTGTGGGGGTGTGGGAGTGTGTGGGGTGTGTGTGGAGGTGTGGGTGAGTAAAATGAGTGAAGAAGCCAAAAAGAAGATAGAAACATATGGTAATGAAACAAAAACATGCGGGGAAGATACCACAGCAGCCAAAGAGAGACAGACAGACAGACAGAGATAGAGAGAAATAGAAAGGAGAGAAACAGGGATTGCTCTTCTGAAATGTCTACCTATGAGAGCCCGGCCTGCTCTTTACATCAGGTGAGGTCCTGGGTGTGAGTCAGAGGAGGACCAGTCAGAGGAGGACCAGTCAGAGCACCAGTCAGAGCACTAGTCAGAGGAGGTCCCAGGACCCTGGGAGAGAAAAGCAGAGAGGATAGGTGGCTTTTGCACAGACACAAACTTTTGCTCTGGCTCATACAGACCAATTTGCTGCTTGAATCTTGAGCTCCTTGTTATAGCTACTACCTCCATATATCAAAGACTGTCTGAGTAGAGTGCGGGTTTGTGCTCTTAGCAGAGAGCTACTCTCACTGAACACACATACATGCACTTACACACACACTCACATACACACTCACACATCTAACCTGCTGAGCTGGGTAAAATCCAACCCTTTGTGAGGGATCTAGCCCCCAGTGTCAGCAAAATGATCCTGTCATATCACAAAACAAGACACTCAGATCCTCCTATTGCCTACAGCACTGTTCCTCCTTCTCTCTCTCTCTCTCTCTCTCTCTCTCTCTCTCTCTCTCTCTCTCTCTCTCTCTCTCTCTCTCTCTCTCTCTCTCTCTCTCTCGTGCACGCTCTCTCTCTCTCTCTCTCTCAGGAATGATGCAAACCCATAGCAGAGAGAGGTTTTAAAGGTCTCAGAATAGATACTCCACCTTTGAGTCTGCTGAAGGTGTTGGTGGTGAAACTGTGCTGTCCTTTGCTATTTGTTTGCTAGTGGCCGTAGGACATTTTCATCAAAGCCAGCAGAAAGTAGAAGGCTGTTGCAAAACCTTTGTTAGCTAGCAGAGTTAGCTTCAAACCATACTAGCAAAGGTCAACTGAGTTAGTATCATGTAATTTCTATTCTCTCTCTCTCTCACTCACTCACTTTTCTCTACACCCTTGTTTTGATCAATACACAGCTAGAAGCCTTCAATAACTCCACCGCCTCCAGCACGCACACACACACACACACACACACACGCACATATAAACCTAGCAGACGACAGCACATCTGGACCACTGTCTAACCCTTCCTCTGTATCACTCTTCTTTGTCTCACTCTCCTCAATTCCACCCTTCTCTGTCAATGACAATGATACACTTTCCAAAAAAAATGATCAAAATAATAAATTAAAATTATACAATATATAATATTACAATTATATATTACAGAATATTTTATAGACATTATATTATAATGTATAATCCTTTAAAAGTGGATTTTACAGAATTCTTTGTCCTAAACCACATCGCCAAGAACTGGATGAAAAATTGAAACCAACATTTTGTGTTCAAATTACATATCTGGAGCACTCAGAGATAGGAGATAGGAGACAAGAGTTAAGAGTTAAGAGTTAAGAGTTAAGAGATAAGAGATAAGAGATAAGAGATAGGAGACAGGATATAGGATATAGGAGATATGAGATATGAGATAATAGATAGGAGATAGATGATAGATAGGAGATAATACATAAGAGATAGGAGAAAGAAGATAGGAGACGGGAGATAAGAGTTAAGATATAAGAGATAGGAGATAGGAGATAGGAGACAGAAGACAGGAGACAAGAGATAGGAGATAATACATAGGAGACAGGAGATAGGAGACAGGAGACAGGAGATAGGAGATAAGAGATAAGAGATAAGAGATATGAGATAGCAGATAGGAGACAGGAGACTAGATAATAGGGAAATAGGGGAAACCAAAGGGGAAATGTATCTGCACTTCCACTGGAGCAGGAGACTGTATCTTTAGGCAGAGTTGATTCTAACTACTTCCTTATTTGTCCTGATTTGAAAATGTCAGTTTGTCTTATCTGGAGTAAAGGGACAGAATCTCCACACACCTGAATTTAGCGCACTGGAAAAGGATTTGCACAAATTTGAGTTTGGCTTCATTTTTCTGATCTCTACAAAACACCAAGATAATTATTTAAAAAGCATATAGTCCCCAGCCCCACTCATCCTGACAGTGAAGTAGACCAATCCTACTGGAGGGAGAGCTGTGAATTATTTACTCGGCCTGAAGCTTGAGTGTCTCACTGACCTATTTTCAGCAAAGCTCTGTGTCAACTCTCAACCGCCTGGTCAAGGACAGAACCTCCACCTGCATCCCATAACCTCCACCTGCATCCTGTTTTCAACTCCACACAAGTTGGGCCTTGCATATATTTCTCTGCCTTCTCTCTCTCTCCTTCTATCTCATTCTGTCTCTTTCTCTTTCAATTCAATTCAAGGTGCTTAATTAGCATGACAAATATTGCTACATTTGTATTGCCAAAGCCTGAACACTTACAATACTAATAACACTGAACAGATAACAGTTGAGCTCATAGCTCTAAACACTGCAAAATTGTTAGGGAATAAATAAATAAGTAAATACATGAACAAACAATAAAGCAAAACAAACACAAATAAATAAAACTTTTTCTCTATCTATCTATCTATCTATCTCATTCACAGAAATGAAAATTTAGGTTTAACGGTCAATTATTATGTATTCAAGTCTATGCCAATGGAACGCCGTGCTCGGCGAGGGTTTAAGGGGCGGACGCAAACGCTGAGGAGAGTGAGATTTATTTGTAGACATCCTAGAGAACGAGACGCAACCTAACCGTAAAGACATTAACAAAACAGAGAATACACAAGCCAACTAACAATGAACACGAAAGGGAACTTTTAAACTTACACGAAGCTGTAACAGAATCAAGACATTAAACTAAACGCGAAGTACATGAACAAGACGGAGATTTCATACAAAGAACTACGACAAGGGAGATAGACAAAGGTAACAAGCATCAAGAATTAACAGAGGCTGTGCACAAAATAACCAGCGACCTAACAAACCAGACAAGGGATATAAATAGCACCAAACTAACATGAAACACCTGAAAGACGAAACGAGGGGCAGTGAATACAAAATACGGGGCGGGGCTAAGACGCACATGGCTACAAAAACAACACAGACACGAGAAAGACAGGAGGGGGCGGGGCAGACCGTGACAGAACCCCCCCCCCAAAAGCGCATCCACCCGGAGCGCGCCAAACAAAAAAAATCAAGCAGACACAGAAACAAAAGACAACGGAAAACGCAAACCTAACATAGCCCAGGCAACCGCCAGGGGGACCGGCACAAACACCGGGATAGAAACAGACACAGAAACAGATACAGGCAGGGGCACAGGCAAACACGGGACAGAAACAGGAACACACATGGGCACAGAAACAGGCAATACTACACGAACAAAAACCAAACCAGGGACAGCCGAGGGAACAAACAACGAGTCCATAGTCACAAAAGGGGGCAGGGATGGTGGGACACAAGGAGCCACAACGCTGGGCGGGCGGGCGGGGACCGTGGCGCCGCCGGACGCGTAGGCGAACCCGAGTCCACAGGGGGCGCTACGCGGACGTCCAGCTGCGTCCGGTCAATGTTCACCGGGGGCGCCGCGTCCGGCGCCGGCGGTGACCCCAGCTGGGTCCGAGGAGACGTGGAAGACCCCCCGTGGGTCTCAGCAGACGTGGAAGGCCGCTCCTGGGCCTCGTGCACTCGTGCAGGCCGCTCCTGGGCCTCCCGTGCACTCGTGCAGGCCGCTCCTGGGCCTCGTGCACTCGTGCAGGCCGCTCCTGGGCCTCGTGCACTCGTGCAGGCCGCTCCTGGGCCTCGTGCACTCGCAGGCCGCTCTGGGCCTCGTGCACTCGTGCAGGCCGCTCCTGGGCCTCTGGGGCGCTAGCTGGCCCCTCCTGGGCCTCTGGTGCGCTAGCTGGCCCCTCCTGGGCCTCTGGGGCGCTAGCTGGCCCCTCCTGGGCCTCTGGGGCGCTAGCTGGCCCCTCCTGGGCCTCTGGGGCGCTAGCTGGCCTCTCCTGGGCCTCTGGGGCGCTAGCTGGCCTCTCCTGGGCCTCCGGTGCGCTAGCTGGCCTCTCCTGGGCCTCCGGTGCGCTAGCTGTCGGACGCGGGTGAGCAGGCTCCCCAGCCACCGGCTGCACCGTAGCCTCCTCACCACCCCCCCCCCAAAAATTTCCAGGGAGTTTTAGGCGCCACTCCCGAGAACCTGCTCCTCATCAGGCGGAGAAAGCCATCCACTGTCCAGGCTATCTCCGCCCTTTTTTGCCAAAAATAATGTCAGCCCATTCCAGAGCTTTTCCATCTAGCAATGACCGCATAAATAAGACTAGAGCGGGGTCCTCGGGTCGCGGGATGGTCAGGAAGCGCAGGTAATTTCTGCACTGTAGCACGTAACCATCTGCATTGTATGCCTCTCCCTTATAGTTGTCCGGGCAACGTACAAGGGATGGTAGCCCCTTGGGGTTACCTGTCTCATCCTTCTCTAGGAAGGGCGCGAACATCTCCACCAACTCGCTGACCCTGATCTCGTCCGTGGGTGAGGACAGACAATGGTTCTCAGGCCTCTCCTGCTGCGTCCTTTTAACAGGCTGGTTATTATGTAACGCCGTGCTCGGCGAGGGTTTAAGGGGCGGACGCAAACGCTGAGGAGAGTGAGATTTATTTGTAGACATCCTAGAGAACGAGACGCAACCTAACCGTAAAGACATTAACAAAACAGAGAATACACAAGCCAACTAACAATGAACACGAAAGGGAACTTTTAAACTTACACGAAGCTGTAACAGAATCAAGACATTAAACTAAACGCGAAGTACATGAACAAGACGGAGATTTCATACAAAGAACTACGACAAGGGCGATAGACAAAGGTAACAAGCATCAAGAATTAACAGAGGCTGTGCACAAAATAACCAGCGACCTAACAAACCAGACAAGGGATATAAATAGCACCAAACTAACATGAAACACCTGAAAGACGAAACGAGGGGCAGTGAATACAAAATACGGGGCGGGGCTAAGACGCACATGGCTACAAAAACAACACAGACACGAGAAAGACAGGAGGGGGCGGGGCAGACCGTGACAGCCAAATTGATTGTTGTGTTTACTGCATTTTAATATATGTTTTGGGAGAAATGCTATTTTGTTTTTTAGAAACAGGTCAGCAGTGTAATGTGCATAAAAGCCAGAGAGTGTATATATGGTCTATGGTTAAAACCCAGCGGCTGCTATACACATTTCATACTTCAGTAGAGGACCATGGGCCTTGAGAAGGTGTGGAATTATGATGGAGCTCTTAATAATGGTGAAATAATCTTTGCTAATAACAAACACCAATTATGGGTGTATTTAGTTGTCAAACATATCTAAATTGTTATGCTACATTTACATTAATTAATTGTGTTCAATAAACACTGAATGAATGAATGGAAATCTAATTTTCTCCCCCCCCTCACTCCTTCTCTCGTTCTATGTGAGTCTCTCCACATTCCCACTTTCATATCTTCCTTCTCTCTTTCAAAATTCCTCTCCTGCTCACTCTATCCATACCTGCCTGTCTCCGACAAAGCATGCTGTTGTATCCTATCTGTGCCCATTCCCTGGGGACCAGAGCACAGAGTCATGTGGTGGTGTTGTGGGCCACTGGGGGTAATTCCCCTCCCTGCATTACTGACCCTGGGGAGCCTGGCAGGGCCACTGTCGTCTGGGGCACCTGGTGCTGAGGCCCACCGCCTTTAACATCTCATCTGCGCATGACTCAGTCCAGACATCTAAGTTTGTGCGAGTGAAATGGCCGCTCCCGGGCAGACGCTAGAGTGCTGCATACTGCATTCTTTTGCATGTTTTGCATATTCAGAAAGGAACACACACACACACACATTCATACACACACTGAAGTATAGTGATGCAAGTACAGTACAAGAGCATTTATGAGCAGATGTGTAGAAACAAATATTTTGAAATTCTACTTGAGCCTCAGTATTGGCACCTCCTTTGCCTCCTTTGCCTCCTTTATCTGGTGGAGATACGCCTACTGGAGAAGAAACACACACTCTGGGTAAATATATGATATGTATTCAACAGCCACTGAGTAAATATGGTGCAGAGTGTATCAGTATTTTAAGAATTCACCATAAAATCACAAAGTGAACTTTATAGAGCAGCGTTGTGCAGTGTAGCAATGCTTACATGATTTATAGAGCATCATTGTGCAAAGCGTAAGTGCAGTGTGGCTACACTTAAATGATTCATAGAGCAGTGTGTGCAGTGTAGCTACACTTACATGATTTATAGAGCGGCATTGTGCATTGTAGCTACACTTACACGTGATTTATAGAGCAGCAATGTGCTGTGTGGCTACACTTACATGAGTTATAGAGAGGCATTGTGCTGTGGAGCTACACTTACATGATTCATAGAGCAGTGTGTGCAGTGTAGCTACACTTACATGATTTATAGAGCAGCATTGTGCATTGCAGCTACACTTACATGCAATTTATAGAGCAGCATTGTGCAGTGTGGCTACACTTACATGATTTATAGAGCAGCAATGTGCAGTCTGGCTACACTTACATGATTCATAGAGCAGTGTGTGCAGTGTGGCTTCACATACATGATTCATAGAGCAGTGTGTGCAGTGTGGCTACACATACATGATTTATAGAATGGTGTGTGCAGTGTAGCTACACTTACATGATTTATAGAGCAGTGTTGTGCAGTGTAGCTACATGTACATGAATTAGCAGTATTGTGCAGTGTAGCTACACTTACATGATTTATAGAGTGGTGTGTGCAGTGTAGCTACTTACATGCTTTATAGAGCAGCATTGTGCAGTGTAGCTACACTTACATGATTTATAAGAGCAGTGTTGTGCAGTGTAGCTACACTTACATGCTTTATAGAGCAGCATTGTGTAGTGTGGCAGTGTTTATAGCTACACTTACATGATTTATAGAGCAGATTTATAGAATGGTGTGTGCAGTAGCTACACTTACATGCTTTATAGAGCAGCGTTGTGCAGTGTAGCTACACTAACATGTGATTTATAGAGCAGCATTGTGCAGTGTAGCTACACTTACATGATTTATAGAGTGGTGTGTGCAGTGTAGCTATGCTTACATGATTTATAGAGTAGCGTTATGCAGTGTAGCTACACTTACATGATTTATCGAGCAGTGTTGTGCAGTGTAGTTACACTTACATGAATTATAGAGCAGCATTGTGCAGTGTAGCTACACTTACAAGTGATTTATAGAGCAGCATTGTGCAGTGTGGCTACACTTACACGTGATTTATAGAGTGGTGTGTGCAGTGTAGCTATGCTTACATGATTTATAGAGTAGCGTTATGCAGTGTAGCTACACTTACATGATTTATCGAGCAGTGTTGTGCAGTGTAGTTATAGTAGCTACAGTGTACTACACTTACAAGTGATTTATAGAGCATGCTTTTTAGAGCAGCATTGTGCAGTGTAGCTACACTTACATGCTTTATAGAGCAGCATTGTGCAGTGTAGCTACACTTACATGCTTTATAGAGCAGCATTGTGCAGTGTAGCTACACTTACATGCTTTATAGAGCAGTGTGTAAACTGTAGCTACACTTACATGCCTTTGTGAAGGACTACAGCACTAGAGCACAGTAGAGCACAGTGGCGTGTGGCGTTGGTAGACTGTGCTGCTGCTGTTATGCCTGGTTCATTACCTTCTACACGGATGTGCCATCTCATGAATGCTACCCTACCATCCAATCGTGGCAGTCCTTACTATTCAGAGTCTGATCACTCTTTTGGTCCAAACTCTGTAAGACAAGGGATACTCTTTTACTGATCGTGCCATTTCATCTTGTGGAATTAGGCAGCTCTGCCATTAATAGAAGGAACAGAAGAGGCAGTATTGATAAAATTCTACCCCGGGGATAAGCAACGTTCTGAGCATCAGTGCAGAAGCGGAGCGATTTGCCTATTCAGACACATTTTCGAAGAGAATCTGTTCCACTCGCCCAGAGACCTGCACTAATTAAGGAAGGCGCCTGAGTGTTTAGAGTAGGCTGGTTTGAGCTGGAGTTGATAAACCCAAGAAAGGCACAGAGGCCTGAGCTGATAACGGCATATACACTGTGCTGTATAACCGGCACTGGTGGGTTGTAGGGCTGCTGCACTGTGCTGAAAAACAAATCAGGTGAAAAGGAATGAATGAGTTGGTAAAATTGAAATAGTTTTTTTTT
The DNA here is from genome assembly GCA_020368025.1 of Brachyhypopomus occidentalis. Taxonomy (NCBI): domain Eukaryota; kingdom Metazoa; phylum Chordata; class Actinopteri; order Gymnotiformes; family Hypopomidae; genus Brachyhypopomus; species Brachyhypopomus occidentalis. The sequence goes on along the minus strand of JAGXOD010000011.1, from coordinate 1,376,549 downwards.
AAGTCGTATGATTAGAGAAGTTGACTGAAGCCGAACAGAGGATATCAGAACCGGGGATATCAGAACTGGAGATATCAGAACTGGGGATATCAGAACAGGATATCAGAACTGTGGATATCAGAACTGGGAATATCAGAACTGGGCATATCAGAGTATAAAAATCAGCAAAGATCTGAGGGCATCTTAGTGCCAAAGTGGAACAAAAAGATAAGAGAGAAGAGAGATAGAATGAGAGATTGAGAAAGAGAGAGAGACACAGATTGAGAAGGAGAGAGAGAGGGAGAGAGAAAGAGGAGAGAGAATGTACAAAGGCACAAGCCCTACATGAAAAGCCCTCATTGCTCAGCCGTTAGAGAGCTTTGCTCAGGGCTCATCGTTTGTTTTGCTCTGCTACGAAAGTGATCTCGCATTTACTTTTTTCAAATAAAATCCCTTATGTTAAAAAGTCCAAAGTTACATTTAAACTGACCATTTATTACTTAAGACTAAGAATTGCCTCAAGAAGGATGCAAAATGATTATAGTGTGACAGCTAATTCATTTTCAGTGGAAATAATAGGAATAATGTATCAAGACAAAGCATTTGTGAAATTCTGAGTCGGTCCTGTCATTACTGAAGAGTGCGTCCCATTACAAAGCCGGAGAGCAGAGACCTCCAGCATCACCCAGCAGTGAAATAACAATTCAATCTTGAAAAGCACTCTGGGTTTTATCCTGAGCTGATGCTGAGATGTAAAGGCTTTGTTGGAATTATAACCAGCAACGGCCATTTAGTTCACTGGTGTCTCACGATACCCAAGAAAAGGATCACACCTAATTCTCCTCTAGCACCAAGCTGAATCATTCAAGTCCTTCATACAAGTTAAACTGGAGATGTTGAAGCATTGCCAAAGAAGAGCTGAACCTTGGCACCATAACTGAACAGTTCACTGAACAGTGGCACCTTAACTGAACAATTCACTGAACAGTGGCACCTTAACTGAACAATTCACTGAACAGTGGCACCTTAACTGAACAGTGGCACCTTAACTGAACAGTTCACTGAAAAGTGGCACCTGCTGGCATTCTTTCATTGGGAACATTGTTCATTGTTCCCAAGATTTAACTCCTAAATTGTTAGCAGGGATATTATGGCTATGGCTAGAGGAATTGTGCTGCTGTTGTTTAGGACAGTGTGTTGGAGGAAAGGTTAGATAGCTAAAAAGACTGAAGGTGCTGTATGACCTACAGACTCCGGCAGACTGCCTGGGGAGATGTGGAGAGAGCAGCATGTGTCTGTAGGGAAAGCACATAGGTAAAGAGTTCGGCCTGTGGCACTAACTTCAAATGCCAGGAAAGTTTGAGAAAGCCTTTGTTTCCTTCAGAGAGAGAACGCTGAGAGCAGTAGGAATATTACCACCAGGGCACTGGTGAAATATTGAGGGCAATCGTCTGGCCTGCAAAGGGCAGTGATGTAGCAACCCCCAGCCTTTCTGGTAGAGCCTTTCAGAAGCTACTGGGGAGTTCGTGTGTGCACTTCCTGCCAGCTTCTGTTTCACCAGAGACGACAGGAGGAGTATATAGCTTTAGAAACTAGCAAACAAGAACACAGTGGAGGGGGGGTTAGAGAGAGGAGAGAGAGAATGAGGGAGAGACAGTGAGCAAGTGAGAGGGAGAGAGAGAAAGAGAGTGAGAGAGAGAGAGGAAGGGAGAGACAGAGTGAGAGAGGCAGAGGGAGTGAGTACTAACAAGATCATTGTTTCTTCTGAGGCTAATTTGGTACTCCTAAAAACTGCTATGGGTATGTCCACCTGTTTGGGTGTAGAACAGCAGGATGATAATAACCAGTAATGACTACACACAGTTAATATATCAATATGTTAATATGTTAATGTGTTAATATGTTAATATGCATCTGAAGGACCTGCACAAGCACAAACTGTTCATTAGGAAAAGTAGGAAAGCTAAAACATCCATAAAGCAAATAAAAGTTTTATGGATTTTGGAAAGTTTTACTACTGAAAGTACACTACTGAACATTCATGAAAAAGAACTACTGACAGAGTACACTACTGAGAAATTTTACAACTGAAAGTAGTAAAAAAGTAACCAAGAGGGTAATCAATCAAACATGAAAATGGGGGGGGGGGCAGTAATAAAGAATACTTGGGGGGGGGCAGTAATAAAGAATACTTTCTAATGGATCACTAATGTTATAAATAGCTGTTTTGAGACAGCAGTGCTGCCCTGGTGGTCTGGTGGAGCTGGAGAAGCAGGTTGTCTGCTGAGCCTGTCTGTCTGCTGAATCTGCCTACTCACCATCACTACAGTTATACCCGTGATGGCACACCAGTTCACATCACCATCCTTGACATCTACACCTACTCCTAAGCAACAACTTCAGGAGCCGCTCAGCATCACTATGGGGCTTCAGGCTAACTCTGCATTCTCATCTGACTGTGTGTGTGTGTGTGTGTGTGTGTGTGTGAGTGTGCATTCTGTACCTAATCGCATTAATCAGGATACAGTCTTACTAATCGTAATTAGTAAAACCTCATTAACACACCTAGATTTCTGCATAATCCTCGATTGTCCTGGGATTCCGTCGGCTGTTAAAATGTGTCAGGCGGCGAGACGGGAGTGTGGACTCTTTCAGTCGTGGTCAGCGTGAGCAGGAGGAGAGTGTCTGGAAGGACTTTGTGCATACGTAAGTGGGCCGACGAGACAAACGCACCGAACTGGAAGCAGCGCAGCTGACACCACCAGGGTTGTCGTTTGGTGGAGGGAATACAAACCTCGTCACTCATCCCATGTAAATATGCTTTACTTGATGTAAAGCACTTCAAAGTATTGTCCTAATCTGACACTTGTGCGTTTCCCAAACACCTTGCACAATTCCAGTGTCTGTGGCTTCGCTTCAGTTTGGGGATTAACCAATAGATGTAAACTTCGCTGTAAAATTGTGAGCCTGTGTGGTTTCCATTAGCTGAGGTGAATAGGGAGATGTTCTGAATGTAAGAGCTGTCAGTGTGTGTTACTGGCTCCGTCTGTAAGACAAGACGCCCAAACCTGTCATAAAACTGTGTTTTGGGTCAGCCCGATGTAACGTGTGCTCAGCCAATCAATGGCACAGAAGTTGTGTGCTGCCTGCCCCTCATGTGCTGTTCACTGCTTCCTCCGAGTTTAGAAGCCTATTTGCCAAAGTGAATTACCACCATAAGGCTGAGATGAGGCAGTGGAGGAAGGTGGAGCAGGGAGAGGGAAGGTGGAGGAGGAAGAGGGAAGGTGGAGCAGGAAGTAGGAAGGTTTAGGAGGGAGAGGGAAGGTGGAGCAGGAAGTAGGAAGGTGGAGGAGGAAGAGGGAAGGTGGAGCAGGAAGTAGGAAGGTGGAGCAGGGAGAGGAAAGGTGGAACAGGGAGAGGGTTCCCTCAAGGTGCTGCTGCTGTACCCCCACCCCTCTCTCCTGCAACATTTATCTTCTCCATCTTATCTGCAGGAATACTGACTTCCTTCCTGCGCTTGTGCACATGGGTCAGATCCATTGACTGTATTTCTGTCTATTCCAACAGGAGACACAAAGCATCCCACAAGCTCTAACCTTGAGAACTTCCTACACAGTTTCCCTGGATATAATGTACTGGCAAATGTAGTATTGTGTGTGTGTGCGTATGTGTGTGTGCGTATGTGTGTGTGTGTGTGTGTGTGTGTGTGTGTGTGTGTGTGTGTGTGTGTGTGCATAAAGTTAATTCACTTTAAACTCCAGGAAGCACACCCATCACCAGCCCAACATCACGCCTCCTCGCATCCTAATTCCCCCCACCTGCCCTCCTTCTCCTCCTCCACCTCCTCCTCCTCCACAGCTTCACTCCAGAACCCCCTCAGGACTCTCTGTGCAAACACCACGGTAGGAGCACATCACACATTTACTTAAGGGCTTCTGTGGCTGAATGTTATTAAAGACTATTGCAAATACACATGTTCATTAATTTTCTTAATTACATCCTAATTTGTTATTACTATTAAGATGTATAATGCATTTTGTTTCTATTTGTAAAGTATGCTGTGAATATTTGGCTATGTAACTGCATCCGCTAAAACCAACGTTCGAGAGAAGAACAGGTTGCAAACTTGCCCCTGTTAGCAGTGCTGAAGATTAGAGTTCCCAAAGTGGTTCAGGGTCCATTCAGGGTCAGTTCAGGGTCCAACGTTTCATCAGTGGCGTTCTGGATGAAAAAAACGAGCAATTTGTTTCATGTTTAAAAAAAAAGACATGGTGTGAAAACGTAAATGAGCACACCAAGAAATCGAGCTGTATATTACGTGCTGTGTGATGAGCTGTATATTACGTGCTGTGTGATGAGTTGTATTTTACATGCTGTGTGATGAGCTGTATTTTACGTGCTGTGTGATGATCTATTTTACGAGCTGTGTGATGAGCTGTATTTTACAAGCTGTGTGATGAGCTGTATTTTACATGCTGTGTGATGAGCTGTATTTTACACGCTGTGTGATGAGTTGTATTTTACGAGCTGTGTGATGAGCAGTATTTTACAAGCTGTGTGATGAGCTGTATTTTACATGCTGTGTGATGAGCTGTATATTACGTGCTGTGTGTTGAGTTGTATTTTACAAGCTGTGTGATGAGCTGTATTTTACGTGCTGTGTGATGATCTATTTTACGAGCTGTGTGATGAGCTGTATTTTACAAGCTGTGTGATGAGCTGTATTTTACATGCTGTGTGATGAGCTGTATTTTACACGCTGTGTGATGAGTTGTATTTTACGAGCTGTGTGATGAGCAGTATTTTACAAGCTGTGTGATGAGCTGTATTTTACATGCTGTGTGATGAGCTGTATTTTACACGCTGTGTGATGAGTTGTATTTTACGAGCTGTGTGATGAGTTGTATTTTACAAGCTGTGTGATGAGCTGTATTTTACATGCTATGTGATGAGTTGTATTTTACGAGCTGTGTGATGAGCTGTATTTTACGAGCTGTGTGATGAGCTGTATTTTACGTGCTGTGTGATGAGCCGTATTTATGTGCTGTGTGATGAGCCATATTTTACATGCTGTGTGATGAGCCATATTTTACATGCTGTGTGATGAGCCATATTTTACGAGCTGTGTGATGAGCTGTATTTTATGAGCTGTGTGATGAGCCATATTTTACGAGCTGTGTGATGAGCCATATTTTACATGCTGTGTGATGAGCTGTATTTTACGAGCTGTGTGATGAGCTGTATTTTACGAGCTGTAATGAGCTGTATTTTACGAGATGTGTGATGACCTGTATTTTACGAGATGTGTGATGAGCTGTATTTTACGTGCTGTGTGATGAGTTGTATTTTACACGCTGTGTGATGAGTTGTATTTTACGAGCTGTGTGATGAGCTGTATTTTACGAGCTGTGTGATGAGTTGTATTTTGCACGCTGTGTGATGAGTTGTATTTTATGAGCTGTGTGATGAGCTGTATTTTACAAGCTGTGTGATGAGCCATATTTTACATGCTGTGTGATGAGCTGTATTTTACATGCTGTGTGATGAGCCGTATTTTACGAGCTGTGATGAGCTGTATTTTACGTGCTGTGTGATGAGCCGTATTTTACGAGCTGTGTGATGAGCCATATTTTAAATGCTGTGTGATGAGCTGTATTTTACGAGCTGTGTGGTGAGCTGTATTTTACGTGCTATGTGATGAGCTGTATTTTACGTGCTGTGTGATGACCTGTATTTTACGAGCTGTGTGATGAGCTGTATTTTACGTGCTGTGTGATGAGTTGTATTTTACACGCTGTGTGATGAGTTGTATTTTACGAGCTGTGTGATGAGCTGTATTTTACGAGCTGTGTGATGAGCTGTATTTTACATGCTGTGTGATGAGCTGTATTTTACGTGCTGTGTGATGAGCTGTATTTTACACGCTGTGTGATGAGGTTTTGATTAAAAATACTGGATAAATAGCGGATTCAGATGATAAACAATAATCTCATGCTTCTTCTGTCCTGTCATTACAGTGAAAGAAAGTGGAAGAAAGTGCACTTTTATCAGAGTTTCTGTAGAACTTTGGTAAATTCTATTATCTTTTGTTTTTTGTCATTTATTGTGGTTTATTTGTTTTAGGTTAGTTGGCATTTTGACAAGTTAAAAAATGGAAGTAATCAAATTTTTTGCATTGCATATTTTTGGGGGGGGTGCCATCTGGAATTCTTTGAGTACATTTTGTGTACATTTTTCTCCCTTTTCCTTATTCTATCTCTCTTCCTCATTCTGTCTCTCTTTCTCTTCCTCATTCTGTCTCTCTTTCTGTCCTCACACACAGATCTGCAGATGCTTGCACAGTGTCAAAGGTCATCCCCACCTGCCGGAGTGCGTTTCTCCTGCTAGGTTTGATTGGCTATGTGGAGAAAGTCTTCTGGCCCCCGGAAAATGCGCGTGTGAGCGTTGGTATGAAGGATCTGGTTCGAATAATCACTCATCTTCAGCAGAGTCCACAGCCACACGACGACTCAGGAACACGTATCGATCTGTCTCCCTGCCTCTCTCTTCATCTCCGCTCGTGCGCCTGAAATCTCCTTAATCAACGATCCAGTCCGCTCTGTCTTCAGCAGGAAAAGAACAGCTTTTGGGAACATTCAGTACAAAGAGAGAAACAGAGACGAGATAGAGAGAGAGACAGAGAGAGACGAGACACGAGTGAATTCTAGACCAACACACAGCAGCTCCCGGAGGAAAATCAGTCACAGTCTTGTAGCGCTTACAGTCTCAAAGAGCGTCAGACACAGAGCATAATTAAACATTTTAAGTACTTCACTTAGTATGGGGAGTGATAAGGGGCTTCCAGACGGACTGGCAAGAATCGATGGCACTTCTGCCACAAAGAAAGAGAGAGTGAAGGAGAGAAAGAAACTGAGAAGGAGAAAGAGAAGTAGAGAAAGGAACAGAGAAAGAGAAAGAGAGGGAACCTTGCAGTTTTTCTGTCATTTTTATACATGTATTATACATTTCTTTGATATTTTGTCCCACAGATAAAGGGTTGCATTTCACTTACAAGTACATATTCTCAAGTTTGCTTTCTTTTAGTTTGTGCGTTTGTTTAATTCATGAGGTTGGCTGCGTAAATGACATTCCAAGCGAGTGAGTGTGTAGACACATGCAGGAGCCGTAGGTACATGACGCCTTCGGGATAAAGGCAAGCCAGGCTCTTAGCATCAGAAACATGGCTTGGTCAAAAAATACATTCCCAGCTTGACAAACGTAAAAGAAAAAAGAAATCTATATATGTTTCATTTAAAATACAACTTTTTGCTAATAATAATCTGCAATTCTCTGTTGCTCTGAACATAACCGATCATTTGGGATACTATAAAGCAGGCAGAGACTGAGGTGTTTGTATGGCTGTACAGGTTGGAGGAGGTGTTTATACCTACTTCACAGGTTTCATTGTTCTCGGCTCTGCACTTTGGATATTACTGTGCCTGGTAGAAGCACATTTAAATCTCTGTCTGAAAACGATCAAAGAGACTCTTACAGTGAGAGCAGAGCTGTCAGGAAAACATATTGACTCTTTATACATTTTCCTTTTTTTTTAGTGAACACTTATTTTCATGATTAATGGTATTCAGTTCTCTATCAAAAAACAGAAGTGCTCTTTCTCTCCCTCTCTTATACTGAAACACACACACACACACAGAGACACACACAGCCACATGCTGTGATGATGAATCCAGTGCAGATCACCCCACTCTGAGATTGATTATGGTGCTTAATGAGTGATGTTTTATTAATGGATTCATAATCAGATTACCTGCTGTAGGACGTCTTCCATCCATCTCTTCATCCTCAACAATGAGCCTTAATAAATGCCATCTGTGATCGCCTAGTAGGGCCTAAGTGGCTCACCCTCGTCCGGCAGCCACGTGTGTCTGCACATGCTCCTCCTCCTATGACTCCAATCAATCAGAGGAGAACTCAGTTAGCCATCTCCCAGGCAGGACCCAGACAGATTAATCTGACCAGCCATCACGCCATTTGAAATGACTCCAGTGGTCCCTCCGTCCTTGATGCCATCACTGCTCACTGCTTCTTCAAGGCCGCTCAAGAAGATGCGGTGGTCTTCAGAGAAGATCATCAAAGAGGGACAAATGTTCCAGATGTTCCAAATGTTCCAAACGAACAGGTTTGGTTTGAGGGGAGTGTTGGGATACATTGAGAAGGACCTTAGTCCAAACCCCAACATAAAGACAGGGCTATTAAGGAGTGTACCATCATATAATCCACTCTCATCATGGCATGTGTTATTTTTCTGGAGTTTGACCTTTAATACAGCTTTTTAGATCACAATCATTCTGATGATTTTCATTGCTTTTCAAAGTGTCCTGTCCACAGGGGATAAAGAGTACATGACTCCACTGTGCGCGACACACACCTCTGCTTCACTCCTGGAACGGTACGTCACAGATTCAGCAAAGCTCTGAAATGGCATCAGTCTTGCGTTCCAGGGAATCTTTAAAATGATGCTTCAAAGGATAACTTCAACCTAAGCAGCCATGCACAGCCATGAACATGTCAGGACCGCAGTGCATTGTGGGTGAACACAAGGAGGTTCTCAGATGGACTTTTGCAGCAGTGGATCTGAGCGCTGAAAGTTGTGGATCTCGAGAGAAAAGGTGAACCGCTGGGTGGCTGAAGCGTCTGTACTTCTCTTGTTGTGTGGGACTAGTATCACTGTTTATCTTGTCACAACCACACAGACACATGCACACACACCCTCAGAGATAGTGAATGATGGCTCTTGAGTACACACAGAGCCTGAGAGGAGGAGGAGGAGGAAGAGGAGGAAGAGGGTTTTAAAGCTGAGACTCACTGCACCAGCCTCACAGCTGAAAAAAATGAGAGGGGGGGAGAGAGAGAGAGACGGAGAAGGCAGAGAAATATATACGAGGCCCAACTTTTAACGTAGATTTATGGGGCCCACTTACATGCGGTGTCAGGATTTATGGCTGCTGCTTTTGACAGAGATTACTCTCAAACCCTGTGATAGATCTGATTATTAATTCGAGTACACAGGTTGGCAGAGGCCAAGAGGCCCTGTAAAGGTTAGATTTATCATGCTGACATTTCAGCCAACACTAGTGCACTGGAGCTCTCACACTGGCAGCTAGGGAGATAGCGTGGGGTGTTTGAGAGCGTGGGGTGTTTGAGAGTGTGGGGAGTTTGAGAGTGTGGGGAGTTTGAGAGCGTGGGGAGTTTGAGAGTGTGGGGAGTTTGAGAGTGTGGGGTGTTTGAGAGAGTGGGGAGTTTGAGAGCGTGGGGTGTTTGAGAGCGTGGGGTGTTTGAGAGCGTGGGGAGTTTGAGAGCATGGGGTGCTTGAGAGCGTGGGGTGTTTGAGAGCGTGGGGTGTTTGAGAGCGTGTTTGAGAGCGTGGGGAGCTGGGGCTCTCACCCCACAAGCTTCACAACCTTCTGCACTGGTTTCAGATCTGCATGGTGATATAATGACAAGATGATAAGAACCAAGCAGACAGGAAGGCGATACAATGACATGCCAGCCCCCAGGAGGTGTGAGCAATGAGGCAGAACACAGCCACCCCACAGCCGGTGTGCTGAAAGACAAGCTAACCAAAACAAACACCACAGGCTGAGCCGCCACCGCATACCAGCAAGGGAACAGCCCTGTTACAGTAGACACTGGATATTAGGTCATAAGATTAAATTAATTAAGTTATTAACTTTTCAAGTGATGGTTATGTTGGTTCTGCCACGCTTGCCTGTCCCTAGACTCCTTGGTTACCTGTGTTTTGGCGTATTTCCTGGTTTTCAGGACTCCACGTACTGCTTGTTTTTGGTTTTGTTACTTACACCCCTGGTTTAGTTCTCCGCCTCTTGTTATTGTCATCACTTGTCCCTTGTTTGTTCTCTCATTAGTCAGCGTATTTAAACCCAGTGTTTTCTGTTCTATGTTGCTGCGCATTGTTACTCAGTCTGTTATTGTCAGCCTCGTGCTGGTCTAGCCCCCGTTTGTGTTTATTCCAGCCTGTTTCTTGTTGGGCGCTGGACACTCCAGAGTCTTTACTGTACAGATCACAAGGTACCAGAACATTCTAGAACACAAAATGAGGGAAAGGAGAACAAGAATGCAGAACACACAGAACACACATCACTGGCATAGCTGTAGCTTCCAGCACTGATAATCCTCACAATGGTGACTGGTGCCTTTGAGGTTACCGTGTTGTGGTGTAGAGCTTCATTCAGGGTAGCCTGAGCATTCACACTGTGATGGGTCACAGTTGACCAGGTGCTTGCGGTAAAGGTCGTTTTAAAAAACAAATTGTGTTTAATTAAATGCTGGTCCGGTAATGCAGTCAAATGACCAGGCCAGAGTCTCAACCAGAATCAGACTTCCAAAGCAAACTAAACAAAAGTGAAAGAACATCAGGCACATGGTGAAATCAAGTCAGAGCCAAGAGGAAAAACCTGAACCCAGAGAATAGAGGGAAACCAGAACCCCAGTGCAAAACGGAGAACACAACACAGTGAGCCGCTCACGGTGTGCTGAGAGCACAGAGATAAGGCAACGACGAACAGGTGTACACAATTAATATTCCAGAGAGAACGAATGAGACGACTCCTCTGGGGACTCTGGGAATTGCAGCATGGCTCATACGGACTTATGGGCCTGGAGGGAGGTGTGACACAGACGGATGGACAGATGTGTGATTGTGATGTTTGTGTGACTAATGTGATGCAGTGGCCGCACATGCGCAGTCAGAGCACGAGTTAAGCTATGTGTGATTCAGCAGAAGTACAGCCTACACCCATCTACACCCTCTACACCTGCCTACACCCATCTACACCTGCCTACACCTGTCTACACCTGCCTACACCCGTCTTCACCAGCCTAAACATGTCTACACCTACAAAAACACCCACAGACACACACCTATACACATACAAACACACACAAATACACACATATACACATACAAACACACATACAACACACACAGAGACACAAATACACATACAAACACACCGTGATTTCTTTTTTAGTTGAGAAACATGACCAAATCAGTCCTCAATCAGTCATGCGTATGCATATATTTCTAGGACCACATTGGTATTCTAGAACTCTGTCACGGTGTTCTAGAACCCCTTTCCATGCACAGTTCTAAATGTTCTAAAGCCTCATACTTCCACACACACTGGGAAGGAGCCAGGCCTCACACTTCCACACACTGGGAAGGAGCCAGGCCTTACACTTCCGCACACACTGGGTAGGGCCAGGCCTCACACTTCCACACACTGGGGAGGAGCCAGGCCTCACACTTCCACACACTGGGTAGGGCCAGGCCTCACACTTCCACACACACTGGGGAGGAGCCACACATGGACTACTTTCAGTGCTTTGGCTTCATTCTCTTTTAATAATGCAAACCCTCCATGCATGCCATATGGCTAATCTAGAGTCTTGTGAGAGTACAGATCTGTCAAATGCACCCTGTGATACTGCACAACAGCCTTACATAAGGATAGCTGGGTAGAAATTAATTACTAAGTCATGGGCCAAATGTATAGCATAAAATAATTTGTTTTGTAATACTGTGAATTATATTGCTTTTGTGCACAGAACACTTTTATCATGTGAAAATGTGAAATTATGAACACTACATAATAAACTGCAAAATGATGCTTTAAGATGAAGTTAAGTGAATGTTATGAAATGCCAATTAGAATTATACAAATGGGGTAATTATGCAAATTCTGCAAATACTACCATCATATCATTACATTTGAATTTTTGGCTAAAATATTTCCTTTCATTAGTGCAAGCAGAGTCCGTGTGGTATGTGTGCAGGGAGGGAGATGGTTTGTGTTGTGAGAACACTGCTCTTGTACTCTCAGATGGACTAGCTGAGGGTGTGTTCACCACCTCCACAAGCTTTAAGTGGTTGTTCAGTTTAGAATCAACGAGTCACCCCCTCAACCATCAATAATAACTCATATAATTATCCCATCTCTCCCTCTCTCTGTGAGCCCCCTCTCTGTCTCTCTCTGTCTGTCTCTCTCTCTCTCTCTGTCCCTCCCTCTCTCTCTCGCCCCCTCTCTCTCAGATAATAACCTATTTTCTACTTTTGTGTCATAAGATAACAAGAGATCACCCACATTCAGTCCCTTGATACAAACTACACTCTTCTGTTCCCAGACTGGGAGCAATTCCGGGGTAATCTGGGGTAATCTGGGGATGAGGCAGAGGTAAGATGAGGCTGCCATCACCACCCGCTTCGTTTAATTAACGGCAGCACTTGTCGTTTTCAAAAAACGCTTTAAATATTCAAACTTTTATGAGGCTCAGATTGTGCACAGGTCCTTTAGTGGGTGAGAATGCACATTAACCTCCGTCACGTCAGTGCATTAGCGTTTAAACCTCCTCCGTGCTGTTCCATTAGCAGGTGCCCAGGAGCTGCATTGAGGCCTACTACATTATTGCACTCATGGAAATTTCATCTGTGCGATGAAACAGAGCATTAGACAATGAGTTATGATATTGATAAAGAGGCGTTTTTTCCAGCATGCGTTCATCATCCCCTGTTCATTTGCCTCCGTCCTTCCTGAGCTGCGTTTAAGCATCAGTACCGTCGGGTCCTGCATGGGAAGATACAGAGATGAGAGCAACTGGGAAAACATCCGTGCATGTGTAGGTGTGAAAGAAGGCAAAGTGTCTGAGAGAGAGAGAGTGAGAGAGAGAGAGAGAGAGAGAGAGTGAGAGAGAGAGAGAGAGAGAGAGAGAGAGAGAGAGAGAGAGAGAGAGAGAGAGAGCAGCTAATGTAGCCCATCGTATGTAGTCCAGCTAATGTAGCCCATCATATGTAGCCCAGCTAATGTAGCCCATCGTATGTAGCCCAGCTAATGCAGCCCATCGTATGTAGTCCAGCTAATGTAGCCCATCATATGTAGCCCAGCTAATGCAGCCCATCGTATGTAGCCCAGCTAATGTAGCCCATCGTATGTAGCCCAGCTAATGTAGCCCATCGTATGTAGCCCAGCTAATGCAGCCCATCGTATGTAGCCCAGCTAATAGAGCCCATCTTATGTAGCCCAGCGTCTGGAGCCCAGCTAATGTAGCCCATCATATGTAGCCAAGCTAATGTAGCCCATCTTATGTATCCCATCTTATGTAGCCCAACATATGTAGCCCAGCATCTGTAGCCCAGCTTCTGTAGCCCAGCTTCTGTAGCCCAGCGACTATAGCCCATCTTATGTAGCCCAGTGTCTGTAGCCGAGGGTATGTAGCTGAGCATATGTAGCCCAGCTTATGCAGCCCAGCTTATGTAGCCCAGCTTATGTCAGACATTCCCTCCCATGACCAGAGCCAAGTGGAACATATGGACTCCTGAGGGGGGGTTGAGCAGGGCGAGGAAGTGTGAATATGTGAAAAACAGTGAGAGAAACAGGCACACTAAAACAGGGAAGGAGAGAGTGTGAGGAAGGGAGAGACTGCAGAGGAGAGGAGAGGAGAGAGGAGGTGTGGAGGAGAGGAGGGGAGGAGGAGAGGAGAGAGGAGAGAGAAGAAGAGAGGAGAGAGGAGGTGTGGAGGAGTGGAGAGAGGAGGAGAGAAAAGAAGAGGAGAGAGGAGAGAGGAGGTATGGAGGAGAGGAGGTGTGGAGGAGTGGAGAGAGGAGAGAGGAGAGGAGGAGAGAGGAGAGAGGAGGAGAGGGGAGGTGTGGAGGACAGAGGAGGAGAGGAGAGAAGATGAGAGGAGAGAGAAAGAGGAGGAGAGGAGAGAGAAAGAGAGGAGAAGGAGGAGAGGAGAAAATTAGATGATGGTGAGAGTGTGTAATGAAAAGGGTACGAAATGGCTGACACATCTGTACTGATGTGAAACGACTACTCCAACAAATCTATTCACACATACAATTACACTCAGAGCTGGTCGTCTTTTAGCAAGGATCCAGCTCTGATGAGACCTTCCTGCATCAGAGAAACTAATCAGTTCAAAACCAGGGGAGGTTCTGGCTTCACAAGACCTTGTAGAGGATTCCTGTGTGTGTCCCTATGAATGCAGAAGATCCTTTGGTTATTGTCTGCGTCTGCAGGATCCGGTGGGGGGGTGTGTCGTCCTATGCTGCCTGTTTGGGATCTTTGGCCTGAATGTGCTCTTGTTTTGTTTGTTTGTTTGTTTGTTCACACTTTCTCTGGTTTGCTGGTTTGCTCATTTGTCCATGTCCTCAGACCTGCTCTGGGATTTTCTTTACCACGGTCACCTTCTGTTTGCTCATTAAATGTCTGGACAGGGATCCTCATTAGCGTTGCTTTCCAGCACCATGAAAACATTCAGATACAGATAATATAAAAGGCGGCTTGTACACTTTCAGGTGTGTTTGGCAAAAACAAAATACCAGAAAGCTTTTTGAAAACAGGCAAGGACAATATCTGAACGAAAAACACACTAAAAAGAAAAACAATTCTTAGTTTATCCCTAAACAGTACATGAAAAACAGTTATCATGAAAGGGTGAACCGGCTTCTTGACATACATGCAGAAGAGACGCATGCAAATATTTCAATCACATTCTTTCAAGATCAGAGTTTTGATTGGTCTTTAGTTCTGTGTTCCCTCCAATCAGAATCAGCACTTGAGGGCCGAGGGGCACTGGCAGCGTGGGGCACTGCTGGGGCCAGCCAGCCAATCATGGCCTAGTGTCTGTATCATAACCACAAGGACCCACTGAGGGCAGGAAAGCTAGAGATGATTATGGAGTTATGAGGGCTAAAGATGGACTGTAAGGAGAGAAAGAGACAGAGACAGGAAGAAATAGTGAGGGGAGAGAAAGATTAAAGGGGGGGGTGGATGATGATGTTATTGAAGGGGCAGGACACTTGAACATCTGTCCTCTCCTTTCACCTGCATGAGGCTGCTTCTGTGTATGTGTGTGTGTGTGTGTGTGTGTGTGTGTGTGTGTGTGTGGGAGGGCATGTGTATGTGTGTGTGTGTGTCAGATTACAACTCCCTGAGAGTTTCAACCTCAACTACATCTTCCTCTCCGAGTCACGAATAGACCAAGCTCAGGGTGTAAAAGGACACAGAGCCAGCAGGGGTGGGGCGGCCCTGAAGGGAGCCCACTAGCATGAGGACACAGCCCCCCTGCCTACAGCCACTCCCTCTACAGCCCCGCCACCTGCCGACAGCCACTCTGTCTACAGCCCCGCCCCCCACCTACAGGCACTCCCTCCACATCGCCACCTCCTGCCCTACAGCCACTCCCTCTACAGCCCCGCCCCCTGCCTACAGCCACTCCCTCTACAGCCTTGCCCCACTGCCCTATAGCCATTCCCTCTACAGCCCCGCCTACAGCCACTATGTCTACAGCCCCATCCCCCAGTGACCACTGGTCCTTCCATTAAGTACTCCCAGGATACAAGGGACATTATTTATTGCCCTGCTACCACCTTTGTTTGTTTTTTACACAGTCTGAAATGTCACAAATCTGAGGAATTTCTTAAATCTGCAAACAATAATAGCACACAGTGGATTTGCTGAGCAACTCATGTAGAAATGCCAGAAACCGACATGAACAATAAAAATAAAAAACATGAGATTTTTATATATTTTCGGTTTTATGGATAAACAGCCCTGAGGTTTTACACTAAAACTCTTCCTCTTAACTCTGGCGGGTACAGATCAGCCTGGCATGGCTGTGGAGTCTCTGGATGGTGCGTGAGCGTCTGGGGTTTGGCCCCCATTCACCACTGCCTCCTGCCCTAATCCTTTCACACATGGATTTGGAGCAGGAACAACAACAGATGCCACACCCAGAGGTGTTGGAGGAGCTGGACAGAGCCGTGTCACTGCAGCCCAGGGTCAACATCCCTCCTGCTCCAGTGCTACCTTTATCCACAGCGTTTGACCAGCGTGTGTCTCAGGGGGAGCACTGATGTAAACAGGTCAACTAGAGTTGAGGCACTCAAGTTCAGTAACCCAGGGTGGCCTCACATGCCCATGATCCACGTTTAACCAGGTCAAGCCAACCCGTTGAGTTGTGTTGGATATAGGGGGCTCAGTATGGCATTGTCCTGGGTGTCACACACCAGGTGTCACTTGCTGGTTGTCTCACACTGGGAGCGCTGCATTTAAATTGTCCCCCTTTAATGACATACACACGACACACAGTGTCCCCGTTAATGACACGTACTATGTGTTTAATGACATTGTCAATAAACAACCATTTAAAATGTGCCTCACTGACTGGCCTGAGAGCTGCCCATGGGGGACATGACAGGTCAGCTGGTCGAAGTGCGCAGTGTCTGGCACAGATCACAGGTCACGGATCATCAAGGATCATCACAGGTCATCAGGGGTGGGACTTTCCGCCCAGCGTTTCTCAGCCAGGGAAGCAGACTGATTGTCCTTGAACCACTCCATCTCTAGTGGATGATGGCTGTGTGGGACGCTGCCACCTTCTTCCTCCACCTTCTTCCTCCACCCCAGTTCTCATACTCTTCCTTCTCCTCTTAGTTTCTTCACACCACCCCCCCCCCCTTTCAGAGCCACAAATGCGTTGTTAATTGGCTGCTCACCTAACGACCCTTCGTTACCGCGCCTGCGATTAATCACAGCAGATACAAGAGACACTTCCGACTGCAAGCTCCTGAACGCTCTCTCCAGCAGAGGCAAGGGATTGTCACGCCTTCTCTGCAACATGAACCTGGAGTTCACTCAGCATTTCACAGCCTAGCAGGGGTGAGAAGCATGTGTTCTCTCTCTCTCTCTCTCACTTTTTCTCCACTGCCCTCGGTTTGTCAGTAATTCCATTGATGTTCTTGGTGTCCAGCTGAACTGTAAGACTGCCGATCTGCTCATCTGAATCCACCGTGTTTGTTCCTTGTTTGCTTTTTCCTCTGCACTGACCACAGCACTTTTTCTTCTCACTTCAAGGTCAGATGGGTTTATCTCCCTTTTTGCCTGGATGTCAAAGACCAGCATTTTCATCCAAGAGTCTCTACATATTACAGGCTGCAGACCAGTTTGTAGAGATCAGATGAAGCGCACCTCTGGCCTGCTTTGCTCTCTGTGGCATCAGTTACACAGATTTGCCTACGTTCTGTTTCAGCATTGCAGACTGTTGCCTGGCGATGAACGAATGCAAGGGAGCAATTATTAGGATAGAGTGAGCATGTTCTGAAGAGCCTGCCAGGATCCTGTAACTCCACACCAAGCGTCTCACCAGCATCTGGAGTGGACAGTGAATGCCCTTTACTGCAGCCCACAGGACACGCCCCAGCTCACTGACAATGGTCTGGGTGGGCGGAGCTACGTTCAGACAACATGTAAGTGAGTGGAGTTCACACTGCTTTAGGGAGAAAAAAAAGCTGGAATGATTTTGTTTTCATCCAATCAAAAAATAAAGAAGAAGGGCCACTCCCTCCTGCCCCACATAAAGGGCGATATGGAAATTAATTAAGTGTTATATTATATTCCAGTTTCACTCTGACTTCTTTAAGAGTGAATAAAACTGTCAGAATAAATTCCAGGCCAGTGAGGCCATAATTTGCAACTCTGTGAAGGGGAGGGTTATTTTCCATAAAATGTCTACCCACCTCTGTGTGTGTGTGTGTGTTGTGTATGGGAGTGCTAATATCTGTCCCAGATATTAAGCCAGTCCTGATGCAGTTGTTTGTGTGGATGTAATAATCATGCATTTGAGTAATGATGGTGAGACACACAGGGCAGCAGTTCACACTTCAACACCGCCCAGCCATCTGTACACAGTCCTACTGTGTTAGTCTCCAGGAGTCATCCAGGAACTGCACATGTGTGTGTGTGTGTGTGTGTGTGTGTGGCACATTCATGGGAATGGTGTGTGTGTGTGTGCATGCATTTCTGCATGCATGCAAGCTTTTCTGTATGTGTGTGTGTTACATTTGTCTCATGGTTTTTACTTCAACTTGAGCAGTTGATGATTGGTGTATAAACATTGACTATTTGGCAGAGTGAGTTACTGGTCAGAAAGAGATAAAAAATACAAAACCATATATGACACAGATAAACAATGATGTGATGACACAGAGAACTATTTGGTCAGCATCACTGGTGTTGCAAGTAGGTGAGACACAACACACACACCATACACAACAAATCTGGCAGCACCAATCACAAGGCAGCGCTAATCACAAGGCAACACCAATCACAAGGCAGTACCAATCACAAGGCAGCACCAATCACAAGTACTTCATTATCTATGTCACATATTTTTGTCAGCAACATGAGCTCCCGCCCAGGGTGGCGTTTAACCCTAGATTTAGAAAAGGAACACCCCATTTGAAAGCATGTCTGACAACATTATATTAAGAGTGGTGAGATTCTCACTAGAGACACACTGTGATATTGTCACGGTGACGCCCCGGACTCCTCCCTAAGGGCGTGTTTATGTCGTCTGAGTCCTTATGTGTAGTTCCGTGGGTGTGTGCCGGTGTGGGTGTGTTCCTTAGTCTCACCTGTGGCTCGGCTCGTCATCACGATGGAATAGTGTTGTTTGTCTATTTAATGTGTGCTTGCGCAGTGTCCCGTGCTCGTCTTTGTTAGAGTCATTATAGTGGAGTGGTGCGTGTGAATGTTGTGTGTTCGCGCTGGAGAGCGCTGCGTGTAAAAAAGACGCTAAATAAACCATTGAAAGCTCAAGATCAGGTCGTTTGTCTCTGCATCCAATTCCAGAAAGACAGAAAGACGAGCCGCAAGGGATGCCAGGGCACTGTGAAAAGGGGAGGAGGTCCAGTACGCATGGGACACAGAAAGGAGGGCATCGGCGTGCCTCTTCGAACCGGTGCCGTCCCGTGTCTCCTCCGAACCCACGGCCCATAGAACCAGAGACGGACTTGAGGAGTGAGGGGGAACGGATAGCCGACTACCTGCGGCAACACCCTCTCGAGGCCGAGGAGAAGGGGTTGACGGGCTATTACCGTCAACTCGCGGAGGCTGCATGGGCGAACCGAGCCCGCCAGCCCGTGAGGGACTTCCTCTCCAGGGAGAATCGGCTTCAGCAGCGGTCGATTTATGCCGCCCTCCTAGCAGACGAGTTAGAGGAGGGAGCAGGCTCGACGGTCGGGATGGTCACCGGTATGGTAAGGATGTCACCACCCGAGAGCGAGCTTGGAGACTCCGAGGCGGAGGAGGGCTCCCCCCCTTCGGTGTGCTCAAAAAGCACGGAGCGCTATGTGGGGGAGTATGTCAGCCCCCCTCCCTCCGAGTACGCCCCGGAGGCAGAAAGTGACTTCTGGGAGAGGAACCCCGAGGAGGATGGAAGGAGTGACTACTCGGGGTACTCCCAGAGTACGGAGTGTTATATGGGGGAGTATGACAACCCCCTCCCTCCGAGTATGCACCGGAGGCGGAAAGTGACTTCTGGGAGAAGAACCCCGAGGAGGAGGAAAGGAGTGAATACTCGGGGCATTCCCAGAGTACGGAGTGTTATACGGGGGGATATGTCAGCCCTCCCCTCTCCGAGTACGCACCGGAGGCAGAGAGTGACTACTGGGAGAAGAACCCTGAGGAAGATGAGAAAAGTGACTACTCGGATTATTCCCAGCGTACGGAGCGATACGTGGGGGGAGATGTTAGCCCTTCCCCCTCCGAGTACGGGCCAGAATGCGAGGGAGAGTGGAGAGAGGAGGATAGCCCCCTCTTCTTCGAGTGCTCGGACAAGGGGCGAGAGTCAGAGGGCAGGATCCTCAACCCGCCGGTCGCGGAGGAACCCATGGACACTGGAGAGTTCGTGTCCGGGGGGAGGCTCACTTCTCCGTCAAGGTCCGATGGCAGGGAGAGGGACTGCCAGCAGGACAGTGCGACGAAAGAGGTCGACATGAGGAGTTGTGGCTCCTCAGAAGGAAAGAGGAGTTTTGGGGAGGGACCTGGAGAGGTTTCCCCAGCGAAGGGGATAAGGTCCAGGTACACAGCCACAGGGAAAAAAGGCAAGCGCGCTCCCGTAACGCCGCGGGGAAAGGTAAAAGCCCAAGGGCGCCCGCCTCGCGCTGGGAGGCAAGCTCCAGCAACGCCTCGGGGGGCGAGAAAGGCCACAGGGAGAGCGCCGCAATCGGGTAAGCGCACCCCGGTGAAAGCCCGGAGGAAGAGGAGCCGTGCCACCCAGACCCCGGAGCCGACGCAAGCTTCCGATTCCCCTACGGCGGGGAGAGGGACCCCGGCTGCCGCGACGGGAGAGGGGGCATACCGGGTACCGCAACAGGCGCGCCCCTAGGGGTCGCGGGGATGCAGGCAGGAAAGCCTGCTCCACTATTTCCCCTGCTTTCGGTTCCTGTGTTTATACCTGTTCCCGTGTTTATGCCTAATCCCCTTTTCCCCTTCGTGCCCATGTTGGTGTGTGTGCCTGTGTGTGTGTTTGTGCCGGTCGTGTCATTGTCTAACGTGTTGTCGCCTGTCTTCCCCAGGGGGGTGGTATAGGCGTCGTCGCGGGTGGAGCCCCTCGCAGAGGAGTCTACTCTCGCTCGCTAAGGTCCCTGGCGGTCCCGGACCTGTCCTTAGAAGTGGGTCCGGGGCATTACAGCTACGCTGGGCAACCCGAGGGCGGAGGTTGCCCTTGGTGGGGGGCTCTGTCACGGTGACGCCCCGGACTCCTCCCTAAGGGCGTGTTTATGTCGTCTGAGTCCTTATGTGTAGTTCCGTGGGTGTGTGCCGGTATGGGTGTGTTCCTTAGTCTCACCTGTGGCTCGTCTCGTCATCACGATGGAATAGTGTTGTTTGTCTATTTAATGTGTGCTTGCGCAGTGTCCCGTGCTCGTCTTTGTTAGAGTCATTATAGTGGAGTGGTGCGTGTGAATGTTGTGTGTTCGCGCTGGAGAGCGCTGCGTGTAAAAAAGACGCTAAATAAACCATTGAAAGCTCAAGATCAGGTCGTTTGTCTCTGCATCCAATTCCGACGCTCCAGTGTGACAGATATATGTTAACTCTGATACTGGATTGTCTCCTTACCAGACCAAGGTTGAAACAGGAATGGAATCAGGAAAGGAATTGGGGAAATGCAGAGAAGAGGTGAACAGTGCTCATTACCCACAAGCCCTCCAGTGAGGGAACCATCCTGCATTACTAACACAGACTCGTTCTAAAGCCCAGACTCCTTATATACTCGCTCTACAGCCCAGACACCTCACAGACTCGTTCCTCAGCCCAGACTCCTAACAGACTCAATTCCATAGCCCAGAATCCTCACAGACTCGTTCTGCAGCCCTTAGGTTCTACAGACCTCAATCCTCGGTGTAGAACACCAGAAAGGAACCTGACACTCAACAAGCTACTGTTATGATCTGTTTTAAGAAAATATTCATTAGAATTTTTATAGTCTTTTCATCTCTCTTGATCTCTTTTTTGCAGGGTGTGCAAAGGCAGGAGACAGAAAGCAAGTAGAGTGGATTTAAACGCTCCTTTAATTGCCGCGCATGTCACTGCGCATAGTCTGAGAGCACGTAACCGAAGAAAGGCTTTAAAAAATTGTCATGTTTATTTCGTTTTCAAAGATTTTTGCTCTCGGCAGAAAGGCAGTGGAAATTATGCCTGAACTACAACAGATGCTGAATATAAATTATGTAGTAAGTCATTAGAAAAAGATAAGTTGTCCTTTGGATGACAGAGAAACTTAGCACACCATTGGACACGTAAATTATGCTGCATCGTGCAGTGTCCAACTCACTCAGCTGTTCAGAATAATCAAAATAAAAGTGCAACATAAACAGCCTGAGGGCTTTATTCATGTTGGACTTCAGACAATTAACTATATAGCAAAAAAACCCTGTCTGTTATGACATACAGCATTATACGTCTGTTCTGCTATAGAACATATGCAATTCCTCCCTATTGCCGCCTGCCTTTCTGAACTTAACACTGTCTCTATTACTGGGGCTTTATTACAGCTAACATGAAAACAGAGGAAAAGGTCAGAGGTTAGATGGTCCGTTTGCACCCTGTATGTGCTGGAATGTCCTGCTGTGTCTTGCTGTGCACAGGTATGTTGTCCTGTGTCCTTCAGGCTTGTCCTCTGCATTACAAACATGCAGTCTGTTCTTCTGTTCTTCAGACCCATCTAAAAATAAACAAAAGTCCAAGTTTGAGCCTAGCCAAGTTAACTGGACTCTCCCACACACCTGCAAAACAGGAACAGCTCAGCAATCTCTCTCTCTCTCTCTCTCTCATTCAAGATTATGCTTCCTAAAGTGCTGAACATGGTGGTGAACATGGAGGCAACCACAGTGGTGCCTAACTTCATGGAAGCCTGTAAACCGAGCTTTGCGACGGTCACTTTGAAATCATGAAAGTGATGATGATGAAGGCGACTCCTTCATCCTCAGCCAGGCCTGACAGCTTTGATGGCTCTGTTTAAAATCTTTGCACCCAAACTAATTTAAAGCCACAGCACCAGAGATGATCCGATACAAAGGTAAATAATTACATAAATGACAGAGTGCAGAAAACTTGTTTTTTTTCTGCTGAAACTTCATGCTTGATGACCCGAACAACAAACAAAATCTTCATTCTTTCATTTTTGAATAGATGTCTGTTACGGATGAAGGGCTAAAATGATCAGGAGTGTCTTTCAAAGCGCTTTGAATACTGAGCAAAATAAAAATCTGAAGATGCTGAATTAGGGATACACACACACACACACGCGCACACATGGGTATATACACACGCACACACACACACACAGTTACACACACCCCATCACATTGGAATATACACACCCAGCCATCACCAGGTCCTCTACTGAGCACGCTCGAGTCCAAGACCCTCCCACTGAGTTCATGGTGCTCACGGTGTGTTTTACCGGCCTGGTCTGCCTCCATTCCCATACAGTGGAGACAGGTCACAGACATGAGTGTGCTCAGCAAATGGGCGTGGCTCTCCCAGATAGTTCCTGAACAGCAGCTCAGCAACACAGATAAGGGCTCATAGAGGTTTAAGTTCCAGAGTTCAGACAGAGAAGGGAGCATGCCTCTATATATCTGACTCCATCTAATGGGCCAGAGATCAATGATTGTATTTGTGCTGCTCTGCCTGTAGCACTGCAGAAGGATTTTGCGCTGAGTGCGATATTGAAGGGACCTCTTCACAGCAGCCTACTGAGTGATTAACACTCATTACTGTCAGTGAAGCAGTTAAGATGGTATAACAGGTTCAGAATTAAATATGTAATGGCATTAGCAGACTTTGGCATCTGTGTGAAAGAACGTGTGATTGTGATTGTGTAACACTGCATATCTTAGGGGTGTTTATGAAAACAATAATCGGAATGACACACCGCAACAAATATAAGATCACAGGTACGGCAAAGATTAGTCCTTAGATTATTATGAGGCACACCTTCAGAACACAGAAAAAGGCTGTCGTGAGGATGCACCCACCAGAGACAAGCCAGGCAATCCTGGCTCCCTCTGCAGGCCAGGACCGGAACTGCAGGCCCTGGGAGACAGCAGGAAGGTGAAGGAAGGCAGGTGGATAATCACAATGCACAATGAACGAAAAGACATGAGAATGACGAGAACTTTAAAAAGAAACTTAGACAACAAAGTCAAGCAGCTGATGCCTGATTTGTTTTTAATGCAAGTTATTTGTAATGATGTGTATGTGGGGTGGGTGGGGGGGGCAAAGAGCAGCAAGAACATTCCAGAGTCTTCCTCAGTAAAAGGCTGTCACAACACACAGCCCGTGTTAGAAATGTTCAAATGAATGGTCCTAAGTGAAAGATTTGTAAACATTAGAATGCTGTCCCAGATAGCTGGGGCCTGCTGAGAGAGAAATCAAGAGAATTACATAAGGATGTAATGAACTCTGCCGTGACAACAGACGCTCAGAGGAAACGCAGAGAAGCAAGGGAAGAGCAAAGAAAGAAGGACAGTCATGCTGTTAGAGAAGGAGGAGAGGAGAGAAGAGAGGAGAGGAGAGAGGAGAGGAGGAGAAGCGGCAGGTCTGAAGGATTTTCTTTAAGCACTGTCTGGTTTCATGAAAAATGATGCACCATTTCATTCAAATCACCAATTTCATGATACCTGCGCATTTGTGGAGAAGGAGACCTTATACATCATCGAGCATCTCTGTAGGACACGGACAAATGTGAAAAATGTAAACATATGTATTTGTAAGATAAAATATCCAAATAATGTATGATTTCTGAAGCCAGAAAACATTCCTTCTTTTATTCCACAAAGTGCTGATGTGTTTATGCCCAGTGGGAACACTCTGCATCTATTGTCAAGAAATAACTGTGGGTGGAGCAGTGGGAGGGACCAATTGGTGTGCCTAAACTTACGCATAATGGCCTCAAATGAGGGCTTTATCAAAGCAGTGAGGCTGTGAAGCATTTCTGTAAAGCGGACTGGCTCAGCCCTGGTGTGAGGTGCTCAGGAAGGCACCAACCTGCCACTGTGGTCCTAAAGGTGGCCACAAGTCCTGCAGGGAACTGGAGAATGAGCAGGGGTGAGCTAGGAAATGAGCAGGTGTGAGCTGGAGAGGTCTCAGTGAAAGTGCGGCTGGGATATTTTGCTCAGGTGTAAGTCTCCTAAAGGAACATACAAATGGCTCTGGGAGCCAAGAGCTGGTTGAAAGTTCATGGGTTTGAAACTAATTGGAATTTGTTGTATTCATTCTGTAGGTTTGTGTGTGTGTTCAGTGTTCATATGAGTGCAGTAGTAGTGTAAAATGGTCTCTGTTGGAGCAGGCAGAATGAGGTTAATTAATTTTTCGACCCTCTCTGGGGCCTCAGGAAACTCTGCGATGTTTATGGGCCCGATAGTCACGGCCTCTGTGCTGACCCAGTG
Source organism: Brachyhypopomus occidentalis (assembly GCA_020368025.1). Lineage (NCBI taxonomy): Eukaryota > Metazoa > Chordata > Actinopteri > Gymnotiformes > Hypopomidae > Brachyhypopomus > Brachyhypopomus occidentalis. The sequence continues at coordinate 1,351,756 of JAGXOD010000011.1, read as the reverse complement.
GCTCAGGAGAAGGAGACCAGCAGAATAACCTTTTGAAAAATGCTGTTTATTGTACACCATTTCATATCGGTATATTGAACAAAATACAAAGAAAAAAGAACCTGGTTTGCACCAAGAGAATATATAGATTACTGTGTCACTGGTGTGTGTGTGTATGTGTACTTCTTGACATCTTGCTGGGGACATTTTGCGGATCCCCATGCAGAAAAATACTTTATGAGTCAAAAAGAAAGTGAAATACCCAAAGTTCAGCATGTTTGGGGTTGGAGTTGGGGTTTGGGTTAGAGTTAGGGCTGGGCACTGAGGTTAGGAATTTGGGTAGGAGTTGGGTTTTGGGTTGGAGTTGGGTTTGGGGGTTGGGGTTAGGGTTGGAGTTGGGTTTGGGGGTTGGGGTTTGGTTTTGGTTTGGAGTTGGATTTGGGGATTGAGGCTTGGGTTGGGGCTAGGGTTGGATTTGTTTTTGGTGGTTGGAGTTGGGTTTGGGGTTGGGGATAAGTTGGAGTTGGGTTTGGGGATTGAGGTTTGGGTTTGGGTTGGACTTGGTTTTGAAGGTTAGGGTTAGAGTTGGGGTTAGGGTTGGAGTTGGGTTTGGGGGTTAGAGTTAGGGCTGCAGGTTTATAATCAAGTATACTGGTGTTCAGCTACAGGACTACGTTGTTCATGACCCCCACTCCCAGTAACCATGTTAATGCTGGAGCATGTGTGGGTTTCAGATAAATAAATGGCTCACTGTGAAACCACAGAGAGATGCTGCCCACTGTATTACTGAGAGAAATGAAACAGCACAGAGCAGCCTGTAAGACAGAGAAAGGGTTAGCCAGCACTGCTAGCTGTGTATCTGACCACACAACTCTGTGTAGGGAACCCATCACCACAGAGGTCACGAGCTGCAACCTGCCATGCGATCAGGCAGGTGGTGCACGAGTACTGGTGCTTTGACTGGTGGATGTTGTACAGCATTCTCTTACACCGTAAAACCACAGCAACCATTAGAATGTTTCATAAATGATATTCATAAAGGTAGAAATGAAAGAACATGCAGGTCAGGTCCAGCACACCTGTTCCAGGTACTGAAGATGAGGAGGGGGCGTAATGGTGCAGGACTCCCCCAATCCTGAGTATCATAGAGCCTCACTGGGTCAGCACACAGAACCAACTGTGAAAGTTGAAAAGAGCCAGTATCACAACAGGAAGTAAACACATGAGATCATTCTCATGTGTCATCATTCAGCAGGCCATTTAAGGTTTTCACGCCAATCAAACTGAGTCCTCCGCACTTACCCATCTGCAGTAGGAACACACACACACCCTTGTGATCACTAGGGGGTTGTGGTACACATACATGCCCAGAGCGATGGGCAGCCCTATCCCGACACCCAGGGAGCAGTTGGGGTTAAGTGCTCAAGCGCACCGCAGTCACGGCTTAGGGCCTAGGAATTGAACACACAACCCTCCAGTCACAAAACTGGTTCCCTAACCACCAGACCATCATCATCATCCACAGCAGGTCATCGTTCAGCAGGTCATCATTCAGCAGGTCATTATTCAGCAGGTCAGGTCATTATTCAGCAGATCATTGTTCAGATGGTCATTATTTAGTAGGTCATTGTTCATCTGGTCATTCAACAGGTCATTGTTGAGCAGGTCATTGTTGAGCAGGTCATCATTCAGCAGGTCATCATTCAGCTGGTCATTGTTCAGTAGGTCATTATTTAGCAGGTCATTGTTCAGCAGGTCATTATTCAGCAAGGCATTGTTCACCAGGTCATATTCAGCAGGTCATCATTCAGCAGGTCATTATTCACCAGGTCATCATTCAGCAGGTCATTATTCAGTAGGTCATTGTTCACCAGGTCATATTCAGCAGGTCATCATTCAGCAGGTCATTGTTCAGTAGGTCATTGTTCAGTAGGTCATTGTTCAGCTGGTCTTTATTCAGTAGGTCATTGTTCAGTAGGTCATTCATTATTCAGTAGATCATTGATAATAGATAATACTACCAGGATAGCTTTTCTACATCTCCGTAACATTGCCAAGTTAAGAAATGCATTATCCCAGCATGATGCAGAAAAACTAGTACACGCCTTTGTTAGCTCCAGATTAGATTATTGTAACTCGTTACTGTCAGGATGCTCAAATAGGAATATAAATAAACTTCAAGTAGTTCAAAATGCCGCAGCCAGAGTTCTAACTAGAACTAGGAAATTTGAACATATCAGCCCAGTCTTATCGGCCCTGCACTGGCTCCCAGTAAAATTCCGTATTGATTTTAAAATTATTCTATTGACTTATAAAGCACTGCATGGACTTGCTCCTGACTACCTCCAAGAGCTTATCTCTTATTATGAACCCCTCATGACCACTACGATCCCAAGGTGCTGGCCTCTTATTAGTTCCATCAATTAATAAGGTAACAGCAGGGGAAGAGCCTTTTCTTATAAGGCCCCCAACTATGGAATAGTCTTCCAGAATGTGTCCGGGACTCTGGCACAGTCTCAATCTTTAAGTCTAGGTTGAAAACTTACTTGTTTGATCTAGCATTTGGTAATTAATGTGCCCCTTTAGATAAGGTAACAGATCCAGGGGTTCATGGGCAAAGGGTTTTTATGGCAAACTGGGGCGCTGGTGCTGTCATCTTATCACTGCACGCGGTCAATCAAGTTTGTCGACGGTGTAGTGGATGGATGCCAGTGTCTCAGGATGCTCCCAAGTCTGTGTTACCTTCTGGTTCTGCCCTTTAGCTAGGCTGTAATAATTTAATTGCCGGAGTCGCTGCCACACTCCAGAAATGTTTACATTTACTTTGTCTAACATATTCCATATAGAACTAATTGTCCCTCTTCTTCCCAATGGCTGCCAGAGAAATACCGGGACAAGGAAAGACGAGCCTTTCCCATTACCCACCCCATACAAGCATCTAGGAGATGGTCTGGCTTGCCAGTGGATGTGCCGATGCCGTGGTTGGATGTGCCATTATCGCAAGAGGACGCGCTGATGCCAACTCCCACCTGAGGCTCATCTACTCTGAAGGGACTGTGACTACTCGGCCTGGAAGTAGAATCATAACTACAGGATTATATCTGGACTATACATGAACTGTGAATGTGGACATTGCTAGCGGGCCGCCCAATGGAGGATGGGTTCCCTTTTGAGTCTTGGTCCTCCCAAGGTTTCTTCCTAAATTCCTGCCATCTTAGGGAGTTTTTCCTTGCCACTGTCGCCTTTGGCTTGCTCATTAGGGATCTGGACCCACGCAATTTATAAAGCTGCTTTGTGACAACATGTGTTGTAAAAAGCGTTATATAAATAAAATTGAATTGAATGAATTGTTCAGCAGGTCATGACATTATTCAATAGGTCATCATTCAGCAGGTCATTATTCAGCAGGTGATTGTTCAGCAGGTCATTATTCAGCAGGTCATTATTCAGCAGGTGATTGTTCTGCTGGTCATTATTCAGTAGGTCATTGTTCAGAAGGTCACGTCATTATTCAACAGGTCATCATTCAGCAGGTCATTGTTCAGAAGGTCATTATTCAGTAGTTCATTGTTCAGTAGGTCACATCATTATTCAGCAGGTCATTAATTCAGCAGGTCATTGTTCTGCAGGTGAACAATGGTGAACAATGATTAGTGAACAATAATTATTAGGTCATTATTCAGCAGGTCATTATTAGGTAATTATTCAGCAGGTCATTATTAGGTCATTATTCAGTAGGTCATAGTTCAGTTGGTCATTATTCATCAGGTCATTGTTCAGCAGGTCATGTCATATGTTCCTTCAGGTTTCCACAGTCAAGCTGATAATGTTATTAATGCAATTCAGTGCAAAAGAAAACATGCTTACCCGGAGAGTGAGGGCATATATGGGTTTGATATTACACCTTTAGTTAAGTTTATTGTAAAACGTAAAAAGGAAAACGTATAAACAGTGTCAATATTGTAATAACATAACAAGCTGGATGTCATGCAGGGTCTTGTATGCAAGGTCTGATTCTGTTAAGCTGAAGTCTTATGTCACCCACCACTGCCACAGTGATCCGTCCTCAGACTCCTTCAATCAGTCACTCTTATCCATTTCATTACCTGCAGCCACGAATCCACTGGGAGACCAAGCAAGATGAAAAATGACAAAATCGTACACACGGAGGCCAAGAGGGTGGTCTCCAAACAAGACAGATAGAAATCAACATGCAGGATTCTCTCATAACACACTCTGACTGTCTCCAAGTACATACTCCAATTCCATTAGACTGCTCTCTGAAACACGGGCACAAACGATAGTAAGAACAGAGAGAGAGAAGGTGGGAGTGAGAGAGAGAGAGAGAGATAGAGGGACGGTGGGAGAGAGAGAGAGAGAGAAAAGGTAGGAGAAAGAGAGAGAAGGTGGGAGAGAGAGAGAGAAGGTGGGAGAGAGAGAGAAGGTGGGGGAGACAGTGCCAAAGTACTTACAGAATTATTGATTCATGATTCTACTCTAGCCTTTCCCTTTAAGCTCTCCTCATTGATTTTGCAATCTTTTCTGGATGTCCGTGTAATTGTAGGCTCTGCCCGACACTCTGGTGCATTGTTAAGTGTACTGTCATGGTGCACTAACAGGGTTTTTCATCACTGAACACAAAGCGTTAGTTGGCCCTGGCTTACTGTGTAGGCACGTCAAGCAGTGTCAGAAGCCAATGACCCAGGAATGCAGAACAACAGATGCTGCATGGGTTAATGATTGTAGCATTAGCACTAACCCTAGCAAGCTACATTTAGTCTCGACTTTAGTTAATAGATATATAAATATAAAATAAATTAATTATAAAGTTTCAGCAACTTCATCTTCACACAATATATATATAATTTATATAATTAGTGATTTGCAGACTATAAGAATGGAGTCACACACTGACTGTACTGATAAAATGTACTGCTGACCGTTTCCACCACAAACGGGTGACGTATCCAGGCAGACTGTGGTTGTGCCGCTATGGTTTGTAAGTGTTGATTTTATGCAGAGCTCCAGGTCACCTGCTGAAGGGCAGTCTGAAACCACAGCCTTTCCTGAGATGTGTGCAGTTCACAAGAACCCACTAGTGACTGGGTTTCATTATCAGCACTAACACACAAAGTTAGAGCTTGCAGGTAAAATCAAACCTACTTTTTCTTAGAGATGACACAGATGGGTCTCTCCATCTCTCCAGGCCTGGAATAATTATAAACCTTGGTGTAGTCTCCTGAGTTTAATTATCATAGTCAAGACTGGCAGAAAGCAGGTCACTTTAACTCTAATATGCTAATGTTTGTATCTAAAATCATTTTAATATCAGTATGTAGTCTGAAAACTATCAGCCTCCCTCCTGTTCGATTCACTGTGGACATTTAGTGATGATTCACAATCAAATTTCCATTTGATTCACAGCCTGACACAAAATCTCTGAGACAGTTTAGCTGTTAAGTCAGATGAGTTTTTAAAAATTGAACCCAATCCTTCACTTCTGTGTAACTCCACCAAGCCACATTTTGTGCTCAACAACACATGATAAAATGCTGTTTCAGCTTGTAAAGTTGCCTCAGCTGTCTGATGTTTTCGCATCCAACACAATTTTCTTTCATTTGTCATTAATAAATGTTGATTCTGATCTAGCTGCTCAAACCTTACTGAGACAAATCTGACAAAACAGTTTTGAGTGTAAATATGAACTAGAATTTCAGCCCTTTCTGAAGTGGATATTTTAAGCATAATGATTATAGTCCTGACTCCATTTTATTCCAAGCACACCTTTCAGCCAAAGATAAAACCCACTAAACAAAACAATGTGATGATGTGAGAACATGTGGGATCATCCAACACTCATAACCTTCCCCCTCACCAACAACTAAGCTTCTTCTGCCATCCAACACTCATAACCTCAACCCACAGCTAAGCTTACTCTACCATCCCATGCAAGTGGCATGTTGCCATTAAACAAACATACAGGTATGAACCTGTGTGTTTGTTTAATGGCAACACAAGGCAAATACACATGTAGACCTGTCTATCCAGGCAAAAAACACACCTGCCTCACAAGGGAAATAGACACATGCAAACCTGACACACCAGCCCGTGTCTATAAATATATGCAGGTCTATAAATATATGCAGACCTGTCTAGACAGAAGGTAGTCAGTAACCTACGTTTAAAATACTCAACTCAAAAACTGAAATGAAAAATGTGCATTAGTAAAATATAGCAAATTTGATTTGTAATCCAAATCTCAACAAGCTCAACATCACAGATGAGATTATCGCATCGTAGAGCTCGAGTTTGATACCCAGTATGTGTGTCCTGAATGAACTAATCCAGATGACCAAGACAAGAACACCAGGAACCTCGCAGGAAATCAGACACCGCAAAAGTGCTCCGCGACGCGACACAGAGGGGTGTCACACCAAACACACGGGCGGACACACTACGACAGAGCAAAAAGAGCAAAGGGAAAAATCACAAACACCCACTGGGCCACCGTCCGACCACGCGTCACACCGGCGGTGTGTGGAAGAATAAGACCCAATAATAATCAGATTGGCATGCATGACGGTGACGTGAGTGACAGTGGCATGGTCCACAGTGACCCCTTCGCCCTCATCCCGGAAACTAAGACGATGGACACCGAAGACAATGAGGAAGACTCTCCTCGCACTCCAAGCAGCCCAGATCCTTCTGTTTAGGCTTGCATCACTTCACAGGCAGCTGCGTGGTGTGTCAAAGACGCCGTGCGCCGGAGGACATCATTTCAGGGTTTTTATGCCGCATGAGTCACATATGTACATGAAAGCAAGGCCTCTCGCATGCAGATGTGACCTTAGGTGACGAGAGCTGCTTGCAAACGGCGTTTGTTTCTGCTCGGTTTTTTTTTGGCTTTTTAAAGAGAATCACTCGAGTATTCCTCACAGCCTGTCGGGGCAGAGAGACAGCGCGTTTGTGCGGGGAAGGCTGCTTACATCACTACAGCACTGGGAGGAGTGCAGTCCTCACTGTAACCTGTAATCTCGGCTCCTGCACGTCTGCAATGAGCTACCCCCACACTGAAAGCAGCATAAAGCACTATCAACACTGTCACACACAGTCAGTGGTGAAGTTCTGAAATTGAAATGATCATAAAAACATACATTTCTGCTGGCTGTCTGTCTCTCTCTGTCTCGCTCTCTTACAGGCTCCTCTGTGCGCGTCTGTCTGCACTGCCATGGTGTGTGTTCGTTACTTCATCCTCTCAGAGCTTGTTCTCATGTTTCTCAAGTGCGAAGCGATGCCAAGGCCCTAGGCACTCTCCTCCTCTTCCCATTCCTTCTGTGTGTGTGTGTGTGTGTGTGTCTGTGTGTGTGTGCTGCTTTTCTCTTCCTCTTCACTCACTTGTTGACATGGTTGCAATCAGCTTCACTGAAAAATTCTCAGAAACAAAAGTCATATATTTTGTAACAGCAGGGAAGATGGCTGTTGTAACACACACTGAACACAGAACTCACATATAAACTGGCACCGAAGCAAAGACCTGTAGCCAGCTCACTGAGAAAACAATAAAGCGTTTTAGATAGAAGCTTTTTAGAAGGTACATTTTGAGTTCAAAAAGTGAAATCCCCAACTCTAGAAGAAAGTTTGAAGACAAGCACAATGCTTTCAGGCAAACACAGTCGAACTGTAACAACCGAAGAAAAGTGTTCTAAACCAGGAGGACCTGAGATATACAAAGGAATATTCCCGTGGAATACTCCAGGGGTTTGAAGTCAGTTTATTGCTTTTTACACTGTAAAGTATTAAACTTCTTCTCATGATATTTTCCATTTGTACCTGATCATTTATCAAATGATCAGTTGTGCATGAATCAGTAAGAGAATATTGGGTCTTTCTGAGCATGTGTTTTTCAGTGGTGGGTACCAGTCCTGCGGAAACACAGGCATGTTGAGTCAATATGCTTATGCTTGATGGACATGGATGCGTACACAGATGTCAGATGCACGTCTGTGCCAGACGTTACTATGAATGTGTCACTGTGTGTGCGAGAAAAACGCTGTTCTTAGCAATATCGTGAAGTTGCTCTCAGTAGGGTTAATTCAGTGGTCAGTTACTCCTGCTGAAATGATTTGTCTGGGTGAAAAACCTCCAAGAATAATCGTGTCCAATCAGGAACTGGGTGACTAACAAATGTGTAAATATGTTTTACCTAGTGTGATAATACATGCAGGGTATGTGTAAGATAAATGACCAGTGAGTTTATCTATAAGATAATGTGGTAATCTGAGATATTAATCAAACTAAATGATCAATTCATCAAACTAAATGATCAATTCATCAAACTAAATTATCAGAAATGCTCTAAACAGCAGCTTCATTCCTTACCCTAACCTCTGACCCCAACATCTAACCCTAACCTCTAACCCCAACCTGATAGAGTCCCCCATGTAGCAGTATTTGTACTTTTCCATGACTCCATAATGATAAATGACACAGGTTGAATATACATGGAGAAGGATGATGTAATAGGACACAGGTGCAATAGATAATTAAGGGCCAGGACAAGGGTAGAACTCACACAGGCTCACATAACCATAACAATAAAGGTGTAAAGATTCTATTGAACCACATTACAGAGGTTCCCTTCCCTGTGCACGGCATGTTAGCATCTAGGCCTGTAGAGCTCTGTGCTAACGCCAGCCGTACCTGCCTACGGGGCCTGCCCAGGGGTTCACACTTCACAAGAGCTTAAATGAATTTCCAAAGATCCATCTGGGCCCAACAGAGTGTCACCCTAGAGCGCAGCAATCCAGCGATCGCCAGTACAAGACATCACAGGCAATGACGCGTATGCCTTTTACACCGCTGTCATCAGAAGCGCCTAGCTGGCGGAACTCCACGGCTAGCAGTCCGTTCGGCTCTGACATGCATCTCTCGGTGCCTCATTGGGTGCCCTAACACCGTGTAGCATCATTCCACCACGCCATAAAAGGAGTAGTCTGACGAGTCATAATGTCAAGAAAATAACCACAGAAGAACATCTCCATCAACGTATGGAGCAGATTAGCACAACTATTTCTCCCCTACACATAACATCCCCACCTTCAGTGTAACCAAAAGACTCAATATCAATTAGTGAGAGAGATAAGAGTGAGAGAGAGAAGGAGAGAGGGAGAGAGAGAGAGATGAGAGTAAGAGATGGATTCCATATGAATAAAGAAAGACAGAAATGTGGTGTGTGAAACCGCCCCTAACTGCAGCAGGGCACAGCTATAACAAATCTGTAACAGTGTTCAGTTTCAGTTGAGTTTACAGAATTTGCCCATAGTGCTCTCTGCTCTGCTTTTTTATGTTTTATGTTTTTGCAGATTATCTAATTGGACTGGACATGCAGCAAATTGCCAAAAACAACATGTAACTATTATCCAAAATCATAATAACTAACCACACACACAAACGCACACAGTGTGCAACTATTATCCAAAACCATAATAACTAACCACACACACACACACACACACACACACACAATAGTGTGTAACTATTATACAAAGCATAATAGCTAACCATGAAGCTTTGGTATAACTTATCCTGCATCCAAATAACATCTGCTTCATTTAAGATTATGCTGTCCAAGCAAATGCTCACCATTCTGATTTTGCATTGCGTGCACGCAAACACAAACACACACGCACACACACACACACCAGCAGCAGAAGCTGCAAGTACCTGTCCCTTTAGGGGTTATAGTTAAGCAGTTCAGTATTAGACAGATGAGATAACCAACTCTGAGAATATGAGTTTGATCATAATGATCAGAGATAATGCAACTTTGGCCCCCACAGCTTCTGCCAGCCTCCCCTGCACTCATACACTCCACTTCCAGATCAGTAATAGAGATTAAACACAGCCCAAAGTGAGAAGGCTTCCACCTAGGGTTACTGCATCTGTGATGTAGGACTCTCTCTCTCTCTGTGAGTTCTCTGCAGCTAAAAGTAGAACCCAGCTGCCCAGAGATAACAGAACCCAGCTGGATTCTAGAACCCTCCACTAGAACCCAGTTGCCCAGAGACAACAGAACCCAGAGATGAAAGAACTGGAGTTCTAAGAGTTCCCAGCTCTAATCCTCTCTATGTGTTTGTTTGACTCCTCCACTCTGTACACAAGTTGTAAAATGACAATCCCTTCCTCTGCGTCTCCTGCTGGGCTGTTTTAGAAACTGCCTTAATGAAGTATAGTGGAGTAGCATAAGGACACAGTGCAGTACAGAACGTTGATCTCAGCTAATGGAAGGGAAGCATTTGTGCTGTGTAAGTGTAGAGAAGTGGTAATACCACCTGCAATTGAACCTGTATGTGAAAGTATTTTGCTGTTTGGGTTGGGGGATAGGGTTGGGGGGGCAGTGTCTAAATGCCCTTTTGCTGTTCTTTAACTGTTCTTTAATTGTTCTCCTTTACACAACATTTTCTTTTATGGGAACCAAACAACATGAAAACAATGATGGCACCCTCCAGTGGTGCTTTATTACTGGTCTCCACAAAGAAATTAATCAAAATTCATATTTTATGTGAAATAACAAAAGTCCTCAAAAGTTTGGGTTAATCTGATTTCAAGCATTCTGATATCAGCACTTAAAACACACTTTCAGTGCAAAACAGTGTTTTCAACTAACTTGTACAGAATGATAAAGGGAAACTGTAACGATTCGGCAGGAGGGGCTGGACACAAGTGCAGGAGCATAGAGTTTTAATCAGAAATACTAAAAGAAAGGAACTAACAATATTAACAACAAAAGATGATAAACTTAGCAAAAGAACGACGGGCAATGAGAAAGCATCGGGAAATACAAACATTAAAAACTACTAATACGGAGGTAAGTATGAAACCTAACGAGGCACTAACGAGACATAGGTGAAAACAATTGCATAAGGCGGAGACTGAAACAAGGGGCGTGACCATAACGCAAACAAGGAAACACAAACAGAAACAGACATGAGGGGCGTGACCAAAAGAACGCAAACACTGAAAAAGAAACCAAAAACAAAGACACCAGTGGCGTTGCAGTGGGATCCGCAACGCTAAGGAGGAGGTGATCGCGACAGAAACTTTCTAAAATGTAGTGTGTCAAAATAGCATTTCAAGTGAAAATAAGCTGTTTTATAATGTTTGCAATGTTTACCACAGAGTTATATGCAATTCTGTCTAGACATCTAGACATGCATAGAAACATCACACAACACCTAAATGCAGAAAATGATCTGTGTAACACCCTTATAAAGTCTCTATTATGGGGGGTAGAGAAAGAGAGAGAGAAATTGTGTGTTTACATTTATATTAGTAGGAATAGTTATGTGTATATATCTTATGTGTGTATGCGTGTGTGTGTGTGTGTGTGTGTGAGAGACTCATTTATTTCTTCTCCAGTGCTGCTGTGGTTGTCATGGTATAAGGGCAACTCACTGTCTCTGTAGCCCGTACGCCTGAGCAGGTACAATCACTGCCTGGGCTTTGTAAAAGACAGACAGACTGACATGCAAGGTTCAGACCTACTTTCAGTTCAGCACAGCAGAGATGAACCGGTTTGCTCCCTAATTACAGAGAGGTAGAGCTAGATGAAGAGGAGTTGAAAGTGTGTGCTGGCCAGCATCTCTGCCAGACTCCTCCTCCTCTACGCCTCTGCTGAGCTGAGGGTTCTTGGGGTTCCACGGCAGGGCATGGAAAAGGCTTATGGCAGCATGACAGTGTAGCAGAGGATCTAGGCTTCAGAAATGAAATCAGATAAGAAAGACAAGCCAGTGCTGTGATTCCCCATCCTGACGTTACCTCCAGGTAATGAAACGTTGGGGCAGATGGGAAGAAATTACCTGGCTTACATATTTCATTTACGTCTTTGATCCACAAATGAAATGAAATTATTAAATTTCACACCCTCTACATTGGGAAGCTCATGAGGTAAATCACATTTCTTTTGGGGAGGCAGGGCAATTTGAGGCTGTTTCTTCTAGCGCATATTAATCTCTTCTCCCAACGCTGACGTCTTCGGCAGATTCGCTCGGTGTGAAAAATGTGTGTGAGGTCTGCCTTGTTGTCTGTGGTGTTTTGTATAAGCATCATCGCACTGTTAAAAGCTTCATTACTGTTATTTTTCATTCCTGCTGTCATTCCTGTTCATGTCTGCAATGACATTGAGATTTCTCTGTCTCGCTGATCACGGGCACAGTGTGGGTGAAGGCCTGACTCCAACACGTGGCCATGTTTTAAGACACGCCTGGTCAGTTCTGGTTATATGGAAATGAGCTTGTGTTTGTAACAAACATGGTCATAATGTTGTTAAATGGACCTTAAATGAGATGGACTCGACTGGGTCCATACTCTAATGTCTCTCAGACTGGGTCCGTACCACTGTGAGACTCCTATGCTCCTGAGAATGAGCAAATCTTTGTGTATCTCTCTCACAAATTCATCCATTACTGAGGAAGACGATTTTCATGAGAACCCCTGTCATTTAATAGCACAGCATAGCTGTGTCTTCCTGCATAGCCCATGGTGTATGTTCCCTGCCCACAGAGTGATGGGGAGACTCCATCTCCCCAGTGTCCAGGGCTTTCCCAAGAGGGCTATGGGTTAGAACATTTGCAGTCTTCTATGTTGCTGAAACATGTCATGTTTCATGCCACTGGGCAACAGCAGAAGCTGTTTAACTACAGAGTGTACATTCAAGCACCTCTATTGTAAGTCCTTAATGCAGATCAGCAGGGGGCATATCAATATGGATCCAGTTTCCAATCAGCCTCTGATTCACGCATCATTTGCCTCAAACACTCCCCAGGCATGCCGAAATCAATGGCTGCACAGTGATCTGCATCAAAGTTGCGCTGCTCAAACGCACCTACACAACATTCAGGAGGTGCTCTTAGACACACCATCAAGATACTATCAAGATACTGTCAGCATCAATAGCATCAAGCTCACACCCTGTCAGACAAGAAACCACGCAAAACACATGGGTGTTTGGTTCATAATGAACACATTTACATATACAAAGATCATGTGAATCCTCCCAGTGGCTTCGGAAGACCTTCGGTTCTCCACGGCTGAAGACAATGGCGGCCTCTGCTGTCCCCACCAATTCAGATCTTTTACACGCTGGCACAGACAGCACTGGAGACCAGCAGGGGAGCAAACAGAGGAGGGATGGTGGTGAGGAGCAGGTAGATGATAGGGGTCGTGAGGAACTGAACTCACAAAATCTGAGCTCACACAACCTGACAACACACCAGTGGCCTACAGATCACGATGAATCACGTGGACCTCCCAGGTCTCCAGCGTCGACCCCGCAGCCGCATGTGTCACACGCCTGCTGCAGGGGTCACGTTACGATGGCTCCCCTCTGTGTCAGCGTTCATTAGCGACGGCATTAAGTAGGGATGTTACAACGAGAAGGGGTGTGTCGCTCTCTCCTCAAATCAAAGGAGAAAACGGCAGAGGAGGGGCCGTCGCAAAAGAGCAAAGACACCCGCCGTTCACCTGGAGTGGGAGAGTCAGGCTTTATTCACTGTGGTGAAGGACAAAACTATTTGTGTGATGGCCTCTGTCAACAGAGTGCAACTTTGCCCAGAAGAGGCAATGTAGAGCACCATCACTGCAGGATGTAGCTGACATTCAAGGACACTTCGCAGACAAGACAGTTTGAACAAAAAAACGTTAAAGAGACAGGAGTTTGCTTAAGGCTCAAAATCATTTTTACCAGATCACTAGAAAATTGGGTAAAAATATACTGAAGCTTCTTTTTATGTTAGCCACCCAAAGCATGCACACACACGCGCACACACACACACACACGCACACACACAAGCACGCATACACATGCACGCACAAACACACACACACACACACAAAAACATTCACAGATGGAGAAACGTTAATGGCGGCTGCTACTGACTCCTTATTAGAGACTTTAAAAAACAAATGTGCAATCAGCCACAAGTAAATGTCACTGGAAGCTGCAGCTGTAGCAGCTGGTGGGTTGATGGAGCTGCTACAGGGACTGGGCAGACTGGGCAGACTGGGCAGATGGAGCCTAGACCATTTATGCTGGTACATATTTTAATTTGTTCAGATTTCAAAAGGTGATCTTCTTTAAAAGGTTGTGACTACTGCTCGTTGTCATGACGAGTGAAAGATGAGATCAGCAGTTTTACTGCAGTGAAACAAAAGTTTGGACACAGAGCACAGCTGTTCACACACACTGACAAGAACAGAAAGCGTTCAAATCCAAGGTTTAAACACAAGAGTAATGACTGACGTACAGCAGGAAAAAAAAAACACCTCCATTAAAACACCTCCATTAAAACAGCATGTTTACTGTTTTTATTTCATCTGATCATGTTTTGGGGTTTTTTATCTTGTTTATTTATCATTATTTTGAATTATGGCATTATTACACATTATAATTATTTCCACCAGGGTTTAGCCAGTTGTTTCTTTCTCCTCCATAGTCTGGTTCTTCCCAGCTGAGTTTTTCTTCATTACCTGTGTTAGCAATGAACCAAACAGATGATTGTGATAAGGGCAGCTTTGATCCGAGATTATGGGAGGTAGAGGTTAACTTCTCTAGACAGGGATGTTCAGCGGGTCAGCTACACACCTGCACTACCCGTGAGAGTGAGCTGAAAGTGAGTCATTTAACTGTCCCCTTTAGTCCAGAGGGATCTTAGTTCTTAGCCATGACCAGGGTCAGTTTCTCTGGGACAGTGAGAGCTCCTCAGGGGCAGTTTGGTTTCCTGTGGGGCAGTGTCATGTTAAGGTTCTGCTCCGGCTCACTCCAAAATTAGATGTCATTCCATCACTTTAACACAGACCAAAAAATGTTCCCCTCCAACATTCTACTTTACATTCAGTACTCGCACGTCAATAAGAGCAGGAGGCTAGAGGAGGAGGAGACAGTGCTACTAGAGGAGGACACAGTACTACTAGAGGAGGAGACAGTGTTACTAGAGGAGGACACAGTACTACTAGAGGAGGAGACAGTGCTACTAGAGGAGGAGACAGTACTACTAGAGGAGGAGACAGTGTTACTAGAGGAGGAGACAGTACTACTAGAGGAGGAGACAGTACTATTAGAGGAGGAGACAGTGTCACTAGAGGAGGAGACAGTACTACTAGAGGAGGAGACAGTGCTACTAGAGGAGGAGACAATGTTACTAGAGGAGGAGACAGTACTACTAGAGGAGGAGACAGTGCTACTAGAGGAGGAGACAGTGTTACTAGAGGAGGAGACAGTACTACTAGAGGAGGAGACAGTGTTACTACAGGAGGAGACAGTACTACTAGAGGAGGAGACAGTGTTACTAAAGGAGGAGACAGTACTACTAGAGGAGGAGACAGTGTTACTAGAGGAGGAGACAGTCCTACCAAACATTTTTTCACTTCCTTTTCTATTTTTTTCTTATTTCCACTTCCACTGGTATATATTGTGTGTTGTGTATACTATGTATTTTGTGTATATTGTGTGTATAGGGTGTATTTCAAGTATTTCAATTCAAGTACTTACAGTATTCACATTAAAAAAATCTGGGGTGCATACATAGGTAGCCACTACACAGACTACACCTACTACAAACAACGCATCTACTACACACACTACACCTACTACAAACAACGCATCTACTACACAGACTACATCCACTACATAAAACACACCTATTACACAGACTACACCTACCACACAGACAATGCCCACACCAATAGACCCACAGTACACAAACATTAAGGTTAGCATTAGTCCAGCTGTGTGGACTTAAACGCATTAGGGTTAGGGTTTAGGGTTAGGGTTAGGGTTAAGGTTAAGGTTTAGGGTTAGGGTTAGGGTTAGGGTTAGGGTTAGGGTTAGGGTTAGGGTTAGGGTTTAGGGTTAGGGTTAGGGTTAGGGTTTAGGGTTTAGGGTTTAGGGTTTAGGTTTAGGGTTAGGGTTTAGGGTTTAGGGTTTAGGGTTAGGGTTTAGGGTTAGTCCAGCTGTGTGGACTTAAATGCGTTACGCATCCTGCTAGTCCAGTTGCACCGGCACCTGATCTCTTACTGAGCATTACAACACAGCTCCACCAGGATGGATCTTTTTAACGACAGATCAATTCTGCAAATGAACTGCTTTCCCCCTCAACCAGAGTTAGAGGGAAAAATGAGGAAAGAGAGCACGAGCGAGCGAGAGAGAGAGAGAGAAAGAGAAAGAGAGAGAGAGAGAGAGAGAGGGGGAGACAGCACAAATTGATTTTTGCAGACCCAGGGATTTCCAATTCATGCGGCTCTGGCCACACATCTCGTGTGGTTGAGTCAGATGAGGGATCGCAGGCTTATGGAGACCCTTTTAATTGGAGGAGGAGGGAGAGCAGCGAGGGCCTGACACTCACCAGCCCTGTTTATCAGCCTCTGTCAGCTGGCTAATTACCATCACAGTCCCCTCCCACAGAAAACACGATCAAATGCAGCTCGCTACGCCGCTCCAAATACTTACCTCACGTTTGCACACACATGCACGCACAGATCACTCAGACACACACGCACACGCGCACACATACATCACTCAGACACACACACACATGCACGCATACATCACTCAGACACACACGCACACGCGTACACACGTGCATGCACACATTGCTCAGATACACACACGCGCGTACACACGTACACATGACTCAGTCACACACACGCATGTGCAGACACGCACACACATGCACGCATATATGCATATGCATACATACTGTGGATGCATACATACTGTGGATGCAGTGGTGTTCCTTTAGCTCTGTGTGTTTCTCATCTTGGTTCACTTTGATGCATCCCAGCCTGCAGCTCAATTCAACCAATCAACATCTGTGCTGAAAATAATGTCACCCGTTATCCACGATACACCGAGAGCTTCATGAGAGAACGAAGGAATTCACTGATTCATGAAATTATTATGAATTGTTCTGTTAAACATAATATCAGTTCTGACAAGAGTTGAGTTTTGGCTGCCTGTATGAGAAGAGATATGGGTCTGAAACCGGTTCAAATCAAACTAAATGCTCATGCTAATTCTAATGGCATATTTAATGAACTAACAACCCCGCTCTCTCACGCTTCAAAAAAGCAGTGTGTGAAAGCCAAAGTTTGGACACTGACTGAACGACATCACTACACACGGGAATGTTCTGTTACAAAATGTTCTTGCTTCTGCCATTAAGTTTTACGCATTTAAACAACAACCAAACAACAACATTTCTGTCAGACTCTCTGACCCTCACTTCGCTGGTTCCATTTGTAATGAAATGAAGCTGTCGGTGTATATGACACAACTCCAGGCAGTACACGTGGCCGTCTCCTAGGTGTGCAGAGCGGAATCCGTCTCACGGGTGAGCAAGTCGGGTGACCCGTCTCAGGTGAGTCCTGCCCCATCAACTCAACCAGGATTTCCGGTGTGTGGCTCCACTTCCCCAATGGCAATACAGCACTTCAAAAACACAAGCAAGGCCAGAGTAGAAATGCTTCACCACTAACTCAGCGGGTCACTGTCACTGTTCCTGTACGTCTACATGCGTCTTCATGACACCTATTGTCTCATCTAAAAGAAACACCTTCATCATTTCACAGTTTTGGCAGGATGGAAGACACATCTACACTAATACTCTCTCTCGTCATCTTTTTTAATTGGATTAAATTATAAGTGCGATTATTCTAAATGATTAATGTAATTATCACATCTGCCCGTACCTGCTGTGCAGTTCTGTCACACAGGTTAATGTATTTTTATGGAGATTCTTAAACCTTCTGCAACACTAAGGATGATAATTATCACAGAATAATTTAGTGGGATATTTTATTCTTCCATACAGACTTATGCATGAATATTTAAATGAACATGTGGATATTAATGTAACTGAGTCTGAGTATTAAGGTTTGTCTCGGCTTTAAAAAGAATTCATGAAACTGCAGTGTGCAAGAATGATAAGATTTCAAATAAATAGCATGAGTGCTGCAGAGATTACACAGAAACAGTAATGACAATATACACACACACACACAATACAGCTAAGCACACACACACACTACAAAACACACACACGCACACAACCAATACAGCCAAGGAATAGCCAACTACTCTCACACACACACCATAATACACACACACACACACACACACACACACACAATACAGCCAAGGAATATGCATACAGGCATGTGTGCGTGGGTTTATGTGTACATGTGTTCATGGATGTAATATTACTGGAAAAAGTCAAATTAATTGTAAAAAGTAACATTAAGCTGATCACAGATTGTGTGTGTGTGTTTTATGGTGTGTGTGTGTGTGTGTCTGTGTGTGTTTCATGGTGTGTGTGTTTTGTGGTGTGTGTGTGTGTGTGTGTTTGTGTTTGAGAGCTCCAGTGTGTTGCATAGCTCATGTGCATCTGGAGCAGATATCTGGCCCCTCCCATTGACTCCATCCATCACTTCCACCTGCCCCGTGTCCTGCCCAGTGTCCAGCCCCGTGTCCTGCCCCATGTCCTGCCCCGTGTCCTGCCCCATGTCCTGCCCCGTGTCCTGTCAGACCCTGCTGCAGTAGGCCAGCTGAGTCCATCACACAAGACACTCAGGAACTGAACTGTATCAGCAGCAAGTGCACTATCTCAGCAGGTTGAGCCGCACCCATAACCCCTCCATACTGCAGCGCAGTATTTAAGCAAAATATATGCTTAAACATTTCTGGTCGGCGGAAAGGAGGGAAAACGAAACTCAGAGTCAGTCTGTTTTCCAGAGGTCTGTCGCCATGACAGCAGTGCCCATTCTGCTGCATAAGGAGGCCTTTATATATTTATCCTGGAAAGTAGGCTCTCTAAATTCATAAGGATCAGCACATTTCACTCTCTCTCTCCTTCTCTCTCACTCTCCATCTCTCCCTCCCTTTCTCTCTCTCCCCTCGTTCACAGGGAACGGAGCGACAGAGTGGGTGATTTTATTCCCACTCAGATGCGAATAAGTCTGATTCTGCTCCCGTTAAATGTAAGGTGACTGAGGAATATCCCTCCGCTCAGAAATCACACACTCTTATATTTCCCCAGAATAGGGTTGAAGGGATTGAATAACCAGCCAGTGAGAAAAATGCTACTGCGGTTCGCTGTATAAAATCCTGCCATCACAGATGATACTGAGCAAATCTGGATTTAGACTTTTAATTGTGGGAAACCATCCTGAGATCTCACGGTCTGCCACAACATGGCCTCTCGGGAATGTGTTTATAGTTTCCGTTTGTGTATCTAATGGGGGCCTAATGACTAACACCAGTGTGAAAAGAGAGATTCTTTTCTTTTCGTGGGTTCTTTTCTTTTTCTTTTTTCAAAGCCTCAGGTGACTACACAGGGATGTTTTCAGAATAATTTGAGTGGAGCGGCAGTGCTGACAGCTGTGTGGGTGATGCTTGACCCTCACTAACACGTGTGTGTGTGTAAACAGGAGTAAAGCAGGCCACTCAGAGTGCACAGGGAGGGAGGGGCTTAACAGTCATGCTGTTCGCTGCAGCCAATCACGTACTGGGCTGGGTGTGCACTCCATGGCTATGAAGGAATGAAGAGTTGGAGGCGGAGTCTGGGGTCCTGGGGGAGCAGGTGTTGCTCTGTGATGCCACAATGCCATTCATCTGCTTACGGTACACTGAACACAGGTTTACAAACATGATGTGTGCAACCGCAGAGAGGACCAGGCAGCCTGGGAAGAGGAATGCTTTCATACACACAAATACATCTGCCACACACACACACACATACACATTCCTAGTCACACCTCAATATAATGTACAGTATACCCTCATGCTTATATTACGTTAGGATTTCTTATTCTGCTCTGTGCCTGTGTGTCTCATGCCTAGTGTGCACACCTGTTGAAAGAGTTCAAGTGACAGAGTGAATAAAAGGAGAACATGGTAAATACTACTGCATGGTCTTGTCTGGATAATGCCAGTGTTGGTTTGTTGCAAGTGTTTGTGGGTAATTGCCTGGTTTTATTTTCAGTGCAGCAGGAGTCGCTGCACACGTCCCATCATCCTCTCTGCTTTCTCCTTGAACAATTATCTGTGTGTGTCGCTGATCAATATGAGAAAATAAAGACAAAATGCTGCTATAATTTTGCCCAGAGGACAATAATCACCCAAACAACTAAAACGCAGATCATTACTCATTCCGATATTTATTTCATTTTTGTTAAAACTGGTTTCCTCTTTCATCTGATCTGAATTTGTAAGAATCTCTGGGTTGGAGATCACCTTGGCCATAGGTAGATACACACAGGTGAGTTTGTAAGAATGAGAGGGGCATGTTCTGTTCTGTTGCTCACAATACAGCCATTAAGACTAGATATCCATGACATAATATAGCCATTAAGACTACACATCCAGGACATAATACAGCCATTAAGACAATATATACAGGACATAATACAGCCATTAAGACTACACATCCAGGACATAATACAGTCATTAAGACTAGACATTCAGGACACAATACAAATATTAAGACTAGACATCCAGGACATATGTCACGGTGAGGGAGGCTCCCCCTACCGGTCACCTCCTGTACAGCGGCAGTTGTCCTGTTGTTGTTGCGTTGTGTGCGTCCCTCAGGTGGGCGGGGCTTATTATCCCCCTTACCTGATGGTCGTTTGTCTGTCTATATATGTCTTGTCTTTGTGTCAGTTGACTGCTTATATTGTATATTATATCCTTAATTTGGGTCAGTGCACGGGATTTTGGTTTGCTCACGTTCTACATTAAACCCCTCCTGTTCTCTGAGACTTGGCGTGATCGCTTCCTTTGTTTGTTCGCATTCTCTGCCCGTCACAACATAAAAGCAGGGCTCATGGTCAAGACGGCTTCATATATGTGCCAACTAGGCAAACGACAACTGCAAAACATTAGGTGAAACATGTACAAATATTCTCAGGAGATAACAGTGAGATCTCTCAGGAGATAACAGTGAGATCTCTCAGGAGATCACAGTGAGATCTCTCAGGGGATCTCTTTTGATCAAGCAGCACTGCTTTGGACTTTTATTTTTTACTTAATGTGTTTTTAAGATCTTAACATCCAGACAATATTTAGTTACTCATTTGAATCTTGTCACATTCACACGCATCACTACAACTCCCAGAATCCCGAGCACAACCAGGAGAATGATCATCCAATCATCTATCACTCTTCTGTTCCTCATCACCGGATAACTGATTACTCCCATCTGTCTACAATTCCACTTGTCTGTTTAAGCCTGTCTGTTTGTTCCTAACCTTACAGAGTATCGCTGCTACTACCAGTGCATAATGAGTGGATCTTTTCCACTGCCTGTTCATTGTATCAGCCCTGTTTGTTTCAGTGCCATATTCTATGGTGTCTGCCTCTGCCAACCACTTTTGCATTTGTTTGTTTGTTTGCTGTTTTGGTTGTCTGTCCTCTCACCGAGATCTCAATGTTCCCCCGGCTTGATAATCTGTTTGTGCTGGCGCTGACCACCGCCTTGTCTACGACTACAATTCTGGATCACCCTCCTGAAAATAAACCTGCCCCACCTTCTATCCGCAAGTGTCTGGAAGGTTTGGAGTCATTACAGCACAGTTCACAGAGTGAGGGATGAGGGTCTGGATCCACTGATGGATTAAAGAAAGGTCCAATTTTTATTCTATCTATCATGTTTTCTCTGATTAAAAAAAAAGCTGAACAAACAAACAAAAAAAAAAAAAACTAACAGGAAATGTACTTTGATCAGAAGGAAACCAGCCAGTCTCCACCTGTGTTGTTAAGCAGCTATATCATTCATTAAAATAACTGATATGTCCTTCATTAACATATCTGCTATGTCCTTTATTAACATACCTGCCTAATCATGCTAAGGTGATGTGAAAGCCATAAAGTCTCTCTAATGTCTTATTACGTCTCGCTTACCTCTAATGTCTCTCTTGTGTCTCATGTCTCTATCTCATGACATCTGTCTTACGTCTTGTTTTTGATCTCGCTTTTCCCTCTGACATAAACCACATGGTAAACAGAGAGAGAGAATGAGAGAGCATGAGCCCGGTTGAGAATCTCCTCAGTACAGGACTGTGACATCACTAATTGTCCATGTCAACGGTCATAAGGACCAAGCGCACAAGAGGACGGCAGGGCAAATGTGTCACACACAGAGCATAACTCAAGTGGAGGGGAGGAAAGGGTTATCCCTGAATGGCATGGCAAACAACCACGGCTCATAAAGAAATTCACCACACAATTTCTTTGGGGTTTGTCTTGGCTCATTTATTATTCATCAAACACCAAGTAAGCAAACAAATGTTCAGTTAATCATTTAGAGGCAAGTGTTGGGGAAAAAAAAAACACTTACTTCTTAATGTTTTATGAACTTAACAAAATGTAGTGGTAGCATACTCCATACCTTGCAGCAGCATAACAAACCCTTTGTATTACAAGACTCATCGCAGAAACATCCTGTTCTTTTATGTCCTATAGATGATGAACTAGGCAGAGAGACCTTGCTCTAGATGACAGCTTGCAGTGTGTGCGTGGAGCTGTTCTGTTAAACTGTACAATCCTGAGCTTTATTCTTTTCACCATGTGGCAGATTGTACAGAAGCTTCTCTGTGACAGTAAAGAGGCTTTAGATGTATTGTGTTTGGCCCTGGAACCCTCCCCATCGTCATCCTGCCTGGGCGTACTTATCACGCCGCAATTAACTCCATCTGGGGGAGTTAATTCAACTGCATCATTACTTATGTGAATGTCTCCATCTGTCTTCCTGTAGGTCCTCCTTTGTTTCAAATGGCTGGATGCAGAGGCCAGGTCAAGCACACTAAACGTTAGCTTCCAGCTAACTGGGGTGTGCAAAATGCATCATACAACAACAACAATAATCATTTCTATAGTGCCTTTCTCATACCCACAGCCGCCTTCCATACTGAAGTAAAGATGGAATGTAAAGAACAGAGATATCACGTTCTGCACTGAATGAGCAAAGTGAGGGACAGACACAAAGAGACTGAGATAATGAATTCCAGAGTGCATCTCTCATCATAATGATAACATCACAGAAAGGGTCTATAGCAATGTCTTTATTGTTGTTTCAAGGACATGCAAGCTGACATTATTGATTATGTTACTCATTTTGCGAAACCACTTCAGATTCCTGCCCTGCAAGTCCGGTGGGCTAGTCCTGCACTCGTGCTCAGCGCACAACGGGTTGGGCTAGCAGAACTGAGCTAGCAGAACTGAGCTAGCGGAGCTGAGCTAGTAGAACTGAGCTAGCGGAGCTGATCTAGCAGAACTGAGCTAGCGGAGCTGAGCTAGCAGAACTGAGCTAGTGAAGCCATGCTAGCGCAACTGTGCTAGCGGAACTGCTTAGAAGTGCATGACTGAAGATAAAAAATGAGCAAATGAACAATGGCCAGAGACAAAGCACAGAAAGCCTGGTGACCTACGTCATTAAATTTCATCGCTACATGAGGATCATCTTTTAGTTTGACTTTGAAAAGGTGGATGTTGCTCCAAAAGTGGCAAAAACCTATGAATGAACTTGACAACTAAACCTGTTACACCATCTGCAAGCCAAGATCCACAGAGAACATGAAGACCATTTTTGGGTTTGGGGACTCGAGAAAGAAATGACAAAGTAACAATAATAACTGATATTGATAATAATAATAATCTTTATTTGTATAGCACCTTTCATACATACATGCAACTCAAAGTGGTTTGCAGAATGAAACAATAAAATAAGGTAATAAAATAATAAAATGACAAATTATTACAATATTAGAAGAAAACAAGCAAGGCCATGAAGACATTTAAAAACCATCACCAAAACCTTACAGAACTACAGAAACAAAGACTATGTGTTTGAAATAACCTAATACATAAAACTCACATACTGATTTGGCCCCAAATCAGTATTCCATATGCAGTATGCAACCAATATAAATGTTTCCGGTATGCAAAACACAGATGAGATGAGGTACTACTTCTGCCAAATTTTCAAGTATGTGACCAGAGCTATGTTTGTGGTGAACTGCATCCCATCATGCAACAGTGGCCTAAAATCTTTCCCAAGTGGGTGTAACCGTCGTACATTCATGGTTTGCATGTCACATACTGGATACCATACTGCATACTACAATGGGGATCAGTATACAGAATACAATATATACTGCAATATATATAGTACACAGTATGTAGTAGGCTATTTCGAACACAGCCAGTATACACAAAGAACATCAACAAGAAACACCTGGGGCAGATTACACAAGGGGTAACAAATGAGACCCAGGTGAAACATTTCAAGGGCAAGAAAACCAAAGCAAGAGGCGGAACAAAGGAATGCAGAGAGTCATCGCCGTGGGAACTATAACACCAGGGGAGGGGCAACCGTGACACTCCCACCATGCTGTTCCACAGAGAGAGATGGAATCTCTGTCTCCACTGGATAAGACGATTCTCAGTATTAGTAGTGTATCTACCACTCAGGGCACTTTGTGGTTTCCAGAGCCATGGTAAGGTGAAAATTGGTGAAAATTCACTGTCATCGGTAGCAGCAATGGGCGGAGTTTCCATCTCACAGCAGTGTGAGTTGCGCTGGGACTTGTAAGACCTTTGGGAAATGGCTGTATTTAAAACCGGAAGAAAACTGTGGTATAACTGACAAACTGTTTGACTCTACAAGTTGGGAAATTCTTCTAAAGAAACTTCAGCAGTGGAAAAAACTTTTTGGAGTGCGTTCACCTCAAGTCAAACTCCTGGCAATCCAAGTTCAGTGGCGTTTAGTTGATCATCTGTCTCAACAGTGCACACATCAGTAAGAAGCAGCATTATTGATGAGTTTCGCACTGTCATTCGGGCTCCTGTGAAGCCAGGTGATATAGAAGTGACAGGTGGTGATGACATTCCAACCAGGAATGAAAACAGCCAAGTATAGACAAGAACAGGAAAGTGGAGAGGTTACCATGGGATCTCAGAGACACTCTGACTCTTTGGTTCAGAATTAGAAAAAGCTTTCCTACATGGGCCTGTATACAGTATGTCCCTCTCTTACCATTACCTCTCTCTCTGACCCTTTTCTCCCTCCTTTCCTTTCTCTCTCTCTTTCTCTCTCTCTCTCTCTCTCTCTCTCTCTCTCTCTCTCTCTCTCTCTCTCTCTCTCTCCCTCCCTCCCTCCCTTCCTCCCTCCCTCCCTTCCTCCCTCCAGGTAGGGTACCGCAGTAATGAGCGGATTTGGATGTGTCCACTGTATCAACAGGATCTTGTGTTGCTTGTCCCCTGTTTCCTGTAGGACTCATTAAGGAGAAACACAGCTGTGTCTTTGGCTCAAACCTGGCACTCTTCCTAAAGTGCCCTCCGTGTCCGCCAGCATGCTTTCACGTTTATTTATTAGAGCTCTTTCCAGGGAGCGAACCAGGTGAGTGCAGAGAGAAAGACTAAGGGCTGTTGTCACGGCAAAGGGGCACCACAACCCTCCACAGCCAAGCAGTCGAGGTCCTAATCACACGCGCCCACCACGGCCCTGTTTGGCTGATCACATGCGCCCACCACAGCCCTGTTCGGCTGATCACACACCCACCACAGCCCTGTTCGGCTGATCACACGCGCCCACCACGGCCCTGTTCGGCTGATCACACGCGCCCACCACGGCCCTGATCGGCTGATCACACGCGCCCACCACGGCCCTGTTCGGCTGATCACATGCGCCCACCACGGTCCTGTTCGGCTGATCACACGCGCCCACCACGGCCCTGTTCGGCTGATCACACGCGCCCACCACGGCCCTGTTCGGCTGATCACACGCGCCCACCACAGCCCTGATCGGCTGATCACACGCGCCCACCACGGCCCTGTTCGGCTGATCACATGCGCCCACCACGGTCCTGTTCGGCTGATCACACGCGCCCACCACAGCCCTGTTCGGTTGATGCACGGGTCCCTGGTCCTCACGTGGCCCGCCTCATCACGAGAGACACCTCTCAGTTTGCTCCAACACCCATTGTCGAGGGTTGATGCATCCTCTTCCTGCTTTCAAATTTCTTTCTTTTTTTCTGTTCACAAGCCTGTCAAGGCGTGTCAGGCAGCTTGATGGTTTTCTAATAGGATCAGGGGAGAACGAGTTTACAAACGAACTAAATCAATCTCGCCACCTTGTTATATGGTTCACGCTGTTTAGAGTGTGTTGTGGCCAAAGGGTGTACTGTATAGCATTAGAGTCTCATGGTGCTGGTTTTGACAGTTTTATATGTGTTTTAACACTTCAGGCAGTACAGTCTTGTCAGCTGACATAACACTGCAAACAGATGAATTATTAGAACTACACTGTACACACCACTGTTAAGGGTGTTCATCATACACCAGCCTCAGATTATAGCAGAAGAAAAATTTGTTTCTGTACGTGTGTAACTCACTGTGGGTGACTAAGTCCTTAATATGACTGGACATAAAATTAAACTGGTCACCTTAATACATTTTAAGTTATTTGAGTGCGTGTTTGCATACATGAGCGAGTTCATGTTTCAAAGAGGGTATTGCTAAGCTAACGGCTTTTGCTTCAGATTAAACACTAACCAGGCTGTAAAGCCGGTTAATCGACCATGCTGCTGTGAAGGCAGTATTGCTCCATGCTGCTGTTGCTTTCTTCAACACGAGGACAAATATAACTAATATACAAGCAATTACTGCACAGCCCACACACATAACTTGGTTAGGGAAATGTGCGCAAGGTAACACCTACAGTCTAAGAACTTGGAGCGCCACTAATAACAATGGATGCTGTTTAGCAATAAACAAGACCATCAATTCTGCCACACAAATTGCATTGAACTCTTCAAATCCCAACCAAACTTGTATGACTCTGGAAAGTCTAATGAACAATTTATCTCAATGAATTCATTTGTTTCGCATTAGTCAGCAGTAAATGTTTTAATTTTGCCACAAAGCACGATCACTCCTCTCCCGCCACCAGCGCACAGCTGCTTCCCTTTCCCCTTCATCTCACGCTTTTAATGTTTTAAGGTTTAACTGCAAACTGCCAGCGTTGGCTCACTGTAGCACTAAACCCATTAACAAACACACCGGCGTTGGCTAACTGTAGCACTACACCCATTAACAAACACACTGCCGTTGGTCACTGTAGCACTAAACCCATTAACAAACACACTGGCGTTGGCTCACTGTAGCACTAAACCCATTAACAAACACGCCAGCATTGCTGCACTTTAGAACTACACCGTTAGCACACCGGCGGTGGCTCACAGTATCATTAATATGTTAACAAACACACCGGCGTTGGCTCACTATAGCACTAAATACGTTTTTTTTAAAGTGAAGTTAAAATTAAGTTAAAATGAACAACTGATTTTGGTTTTCACTTTGCATGTGAAACAGCTTGTGTAATCAGCACTTCTCAATGCAAGGACTCTATCTATCTCTCTCTCTCTCTCTCTCTCCGTCTCTCTCACTCTCTATCTGCCTCACAAGTTTATCTGCTCTTAAACAAGTTCAAAACAGGTTTCGTTACAAAGCCTTTCACCTGAGCCAAGCATATAAACTCAGAATAATATTAACTCTGCCAAATCCTCTGAGCCTGTCTCACCCACAGAGCAGACACAAGACTGGCTGTGACCTGGAGCCCTGAACGTGCCGCAGAGAAACGGCAGCGCTCACAAAAGGGAGGTGGAGGTGGGGGCTGGAGGGGGGTTAATAGCTTTGATTTTCCTGGTTTAATTTAGGATGATCCAGGCAATTAAAAGTGGCAGATTGCTTTCATCCAGAAACATGTCAGAGCTGGAAGGAAATTCTGCAGAATAAAAATACTAACTTGATTAGTAAAAAGGAGTCAGCACAGGCCCGACAGGCTCCGAGCGAGGGTGATGAAGGCGGCGTTTACCTCTGCACTGCTTCACTGCAAGGGCACGGGGTTCCAGCACAGACAACAAACACTTCTCAGCAACAGCTCACCTCAAGCTAGCAGTGGACTGGCAATATGGAACTCTAAATATCAAAAATGAAAGTGATAACTATATGGAATATAGTTAAAGTGGTGATTAATGTGAACAACGACTCACATATCTCACCCACACATCACCTTCACAACCGAGAACGACATAAAAATGAAACCCCATCATTTTTAAAAAGCAATGCAGTCCACTCTCTCTTACTCACTCTCTCTCTCTCAGGAGATCAGTCAAAGCATAACGACCTTTCCTCTTTCTCTCCCCTGCATTTAATCAAAATAACCCCCCTGCGGGACCTGCTCCTTATCTCCCGCGCTCGCTCCATTACTGCAGGCTGCGCTATCCTGGAGGCCGTGACCCCGCCCACGCCCACGCCCGCTATCGGACATCTTCCCGTCTAAAGGCCACCTCTGTATTCACACCACCACTGACCCGGACGACTAGCCACCAGGCGGGGCAGTTAGAGAAGGCCACGCATGCACACACACGCGCACGCACACGTAAAGATGCACGAGCATTCACAGTATTATAGAATATTGTTATATACAATGTTGTATTATAAAATATTGAAAATAAATATATTCAATGTAAATCAAGCATCTGAAATATTGGACATTTTCAATCACCGAGTCTATTTGTGAAATGTTTTTAAACATCTTAAATCATCTTATACGTGTTTACAATAAAACTGCATGGCACTGCGTGTTAAACATGCACTGTGTTAAACATTTCTTCATCCTCGGGGAGCTAAAATAATGAAATCGAGACTGAAGCTGGGTGTCTCGTGCTCTAAGCATACGTCTGTTTTTTGTTCGGGGTGTTTACTAAAAAAAAAGCCGCGTGTGTGTGTGCATTTTGTTCCAACATTATGTGATTTTTTTTCCATTCATCCTTTGGAAGTACCAGCTTAAACACAACCCCGCGCATCCGCTCGGGATAGCTAGACGAAAGGTTTATGAGCGGGAAATGAACTAGAGCCTTGAATGGAAGTGCTGGTAATGGCTTCGTGCCTTCGCTTATCTGTGAGGCGAATTTTGTGTAATCCTGCACCCTGACTCCACCACCCGGGTTTTCATTAAATAACCCGACATATTTTAACGGGAAATGTGTTTGTCGCATAATGAATCCAGCGCAGCCATACTGAGAAGAAAGCCATGCAAAATATATCAAGACTGCGCGAGGAGGGGAGTTGTTTTTGACGAGGGGGGGGGGTGTCATTCTAACACACTGACTCTTATACCCGAAACAAGCTATTGTTGTATTTCTTTTTTTAAAAGTGATCGCAGTATCCACGCACTTATTTTCTGGTTAATTCCACAGCATTTACATCCAGCACTTCTTAATCAAAACATAAATGCATAAATATGTCAGTGTCTGTGTGCACGGTTGTGGTAAGGTCAGATGGCCTGTTTGCAGTTTGCTGTTGTTTTCTTTGTTTCTTTCTACGTCAGGAAAAACATGCCAGGAAGCTGACATTTGGATGTGTAATACAACAACTCTCTGAACGGCAAACCACACAAATCCAAGAGTAACTCCCCCTGACCGGGAGCTGCGCGTTACCGTGACTTATCGTTTAATCGCCGAGGCGCCAAACCGCACTAACTGCATCTGTTATTAGATCCCGTATGTTTTGACACGGTGCCGTATTGATATATTGTGTAATTAATAGCTCCGTACGCCTATATCTGACTCCTCCATCACTAAGGATGGTGGATGCCGCTCTTCTCCTCCACTCCTTTTCACACTGACAAATCGAGTTAAATAAAAACATTCACATGCGCATCTCACCCGTTAGGTGGCCACGTCGTTGGAGCCTAACGCACAAAAACGAACATCGCTGAATATTCATAGGACACTTTACACGGCTCTCGCGCTCATCACCATTACACCTGCACGTCAGACGTTTGAAACCAGGACAAGAATATCATATCAGACCTTTTGCGGATTTGATAACTGCTAAATGCTGCGAATATTAAGCGCAACACAGAGAGGTATCAACAGAAGTGAAAAATAAACAAACATGCAATCACAAGTCATGTTGAACGAGAACAATGAAGCATTAAATAAACCGAAATTAGCTAATTAAATTAAACTAAAACATTGTAAATGATATCCCCTTTTTTGGCAATAATTTTACAAAGTTCTTACTCAATGCTAAAAATACAAAACTCAAACATCTTCAGTACTGTATAAGAAATGCTGGAAGGAAAAACCTGAAGATATTGTCAGGTATTACTTCATACCGCTATTACTACATATGTGTATTACTTCATACCGCTATTACTATATACGGGTATTACTTCATACGGGTATTACTACATATGGGTATAACTTCAGCCGCACATCACTCCCTGTGCTAAAGAATGCGTGTCTATCACAGCTTTGCCCAGAATGCCGTGTGGCTCGTGGAGTGTGCCTGCTGTGTTCCCTCACGCTCATTCCTCCAGGCATTCGTCTAATTGACCAGAACAACAGGGGCCTTCTTCACACGTCAGCCTTCATAATCACACTCGCCACAGACTGCCCTGTGTCACTGGGGATTGTGGGAAATTCCCAAAGGCCTCCCGCTCCTTCCCAGCAGCTCTGAGGTCAAAGTTAAGCTCTTCTCTTGCGGCCTTCCCTGTAAATGTTTATCTTGCTTGTTTCTTCAGTTGTTTGTCTCTGTACCCGCACGATGGTGGTGAGCAGCGGGGGGATTAAGTATGCCAGCGGAAAGGCATCAAACGCATCAGCACGTAGGCGGGTTCCGCCGCAGGGGAGAGGGCTTGACACACTTCACTCTATCTGAACACACCCCGCTCACGCTAACCCCACCACTCAGCCAAGCCACCACTCTCTATTCATTTCAACTCAAACAGGGATTCTGGGTAATCCTGTCTGTAGTCTTCTAGTGTTTGAGGTGGATATGGGCAATTAAGAGAGCCTTTGTTTACCCCACCTCATATCACAAACAAGACCTGCGCAGGAATACTAATGTGATTCAAAGGTGAAACACGCTCCATAAAAGCTTAAAAAGTTCAACTTCCTGGCTGGAATCTCAGCTGCCTCTGATGAGCAGGGGCCATTAGACTTAGGAACGATTAGAATCTAAACAATGCTGCCTGTAAAGCATATATACAAAATGGAATTAAATAACTGATTATGAATAATCACAACACATTCATTTATCAATCTGTAAAAATGCAATGTTTTATTGCCTTATCATGCATACACAGTTCCTTCAGTATACATGTCAGAGTGCCTTTCCTTGTTCTAAACAACAGGGCCATACTATACCATTCATTATAAACATCAGGGCCACCCTACAGCACTTATTAATAAAATACACAGCCACATTCCAGAACAATGGGGCACTTATGCACCCCAGTGAAATAGTTCCCCTGTGTACCCGGGGGAACGGTTCCCCTGTGTACCCAATGATACGGTTCCTCTGTGTACCCAGTGATATGGTTCCCCTGTGAACCCAGTGATAAGGTTCCCCTCTGTACCCGGTGGAACTGTTCTCGTGTACCGGGTGGAAGTGTTCACCTGTGCCCTCTTTTAAATCCACAAAAAAGAACAATGATCTTTCAAGTTTAAAAAAGACCAACTCCTATAACTTGCCTAATAAAATCCCACCTTAACCTTTCTTCTCTCAGAACAAACGAAGAACAATTTTGATTCTATCGGAATGATGAGGCAAGAATTCGCTTAGCTCACAACTGAACAGAATGAGATTTTGAGGTTGGGATCAACCAGATAACTCCCACCAACTTCAATCTCCCCTTCTCTCTCCTTCTGTGTGATTGCCACCCATTAGCTGTTCCCACTCATTCATTTTACTATACATAAAGACATATAGAGGGATATACGAGTCTGTTAGAACTTCACCTATAACACTGCGATTCTCATTCGAAATACCACTGCACACGGTAAGGGCCTGACTCAATAGGAGCGGTTATTCATCAGGTTTGCTCTTCCCACGCCTCAGCGTTCCCTCGTCTCTGTAATTGCCCTTCCGAGTGGGGCATTGCAGCACTGGGGTTGTTATTTGTTTTAATTTACTTGTACCACTCATGCCCCCTGTATAAAAAATGATGGTTGGCATCATTAAAGAGTCAGAGTGGAGGTGTGCAGAGAATGTCAGAGTACACACACACACACAACTCCCGGTGAGACTCTTCTTTCCGCAGTAAACAGTCATAAAAGTTGGGTCATCGCAACATCTGTCTATCGGTGCTCCAAATATTAGAAGAGATTTATCATATTTGAATTTTTTTGTGTTTGCTGCCTTGGGTGCCTTTGCGTGAGGACGCGTCAGCGTCCGACTCTCCGCGAGTGTCCTGGGATATGATGTGTCTGCAGCTGTGAACGTACGTCAGCTGTTCCAGCAGTTACTATAGCAAAAGGGGTGGATCACTTCTGCACACGGACCACACTGTTAGAATAACAATACTATTGTTCTCCTTTCTGTGTTTAATCTGAGAGACAGTGCGAGGGAGGGAGGGAGGGAGGGAAGGAGGGGAAGAGGGAGAAAGAGAAGGAGAGAGGGAGGGAGGGAGGGGCTTTTTGAGCAGATGTGTACAAAGACAGCAGGCTCCTTTCTACAATGCTGCATGTTCTGATGGCTGGTGGTGTAGGGGGACGGGTTGTCCTGTCCTTCCTGCCCAGCCACTGAGACCGTGTTTTTGTCCCTCTTTTTGTCTCTCCGACTGCAAGTCCATGTGGGACGCCTGGCTAGTTTGTCCTTGCTCTGTGCAAATCAATTACAGCACTAGTGCGATTCGACTTTGACAAATCCACACTGCGGGAGAAACTCCTCGAGAGATCCTCTCCTCTGCTCTCTTCTCCTGCCAGGAAGACACGCTTCTTTTCTCTCGGACTATCGGTCATGCCCCGATCCTTTCTGCTAGCAAATTGTTTGGTATAGCAATGCAGATCAGGCAACACCTCGCACTGCAGCCGTCTGTGTAAGCGGCATTTCATACCAACTTCAGCCAAACAGGCCCACTGTACCGTCAGCGGCTTACATGACCAGAACTCAAACACACCCTGGGCTTGAATGACCTCGCACACTTGTCTTCAGCCGGACAGCTCAGCACAGGAAGGGCCGCTCTAGCTGTGTCTCTCTGTCTCTCTTCCTCTCTTCTGTGTACTTTTAAATATCACATGACGAATCAGGTTTGGCCAAAAGTACCCACGGAGCCGTGTGCCCAGAGTGTCAGGATATCAGCATAATGGAAGCGCATTAGACCAAACTACAGCTTAAATCTGCCCCCAATTCGGACCCGTTATGAGACGGAAATGAACATAAAGTCATTACAGCAGAGCAGGAAGATGCTGATGAAATTTTGAAACACTGGTTGATCCCTTTCATTGAAGAAAGAGCTGCTAGTGGGAAGTGGGATACAAGTGCCGCGTTTCAAACGGCTCCGATGCAGAGCAAAGCCAACGCTCGTGCTGGATGAAATCATCCCTCCAGCTTTTGTTCCCAACGCTCCAGCTGTTTCCAGAGTAATCACGGATCACTCGCTCTCGTTCAATACCACACTCCTGCTCTCATGCAAGGGCACCAGTGCCTTCCTAATCCCTCTCCAATCAGCGAGCAGAACCTGTCATTCACAAATGAGATCACAAATGCAGCAGTCTGCCGTTAGTCCCACGACTCTCCCAAGAACAGACGAGGGAGCTCAGATCTCCATGTGGAAACAATGCAGCAGTGTAGGTCTCTAATGCAGCAGTGTAGGTCTCTAATACAAAGGTGTATGTGTCTAAAACAGCAGTGTAGGTCTGATTCCCAGGTTTCCTAAATGACAAATGCGAAAGACTTCTAACGTAAGTTTAAACAGGCACTCTTTAACATATCGATAACCAGAAGAAGTCTGGACTAAACACGACCAGGGCCAACATGAGCAGGACCA
Organism: Brachyhypopomus occidentalis; assembly: GCA_020368025.1. NCBI lineage: Eukaryota > Metazoa > Chordata > Actinopteri > Gymnotiformes > Hypopomidae > Brachyhypopomus > Brachyhypopomus occidentalis. The sequence goes on along the minus strand of JAGXOD010000011.1, from coordinate 1,317,884 downwards.
GTGTAGGAAGGACCAGCGTGAGCAGGACCCGCATGAGCACTGATGAAGGAGCAAACGTCACAGGGGCATGACAGCCCATGTAATCACGTCGTAGCTGGACCGTTTCACGAGCGACGACGAGTGCGGATAAGAATGTGATGAAGAAACCGGGGACTCGGGCCTCTCTTGCGCTACTGACGTCCCTCGCGATTCTGCAAGATATCGCAAATTAATCCTGGAGTCAAAAAAACAACAAAAAAAACAAAAAACAAAAGCACTCATGATATTTATCAGCCATGACCAAACCAGTCAGGGAATTACACTGGTCTTATCATTCACTATTAATGCCTCATCAAGGGAGCTTAATTGACTTATGAATGCATAATTTAGTTACATTCGAATGAGCAAGTAAGGAGCTGGTGCCTGAGCGCTGGTCTCACAGGAACAGCAGCAAGCTGCCGACGCCACTGCGGAGGTTATTAGTCCCCTTTAAATAAAGAGACCATCCCAAAGCTCTAGCAGAGAGAGACCGGCATCTGGAGAGACCAACCCACCAGACGGGCAAACGACAAATCTATTACAACACAATGATGTTTCCTTTAAGATGAGAAATCCCCCAGGTTCCTCCAGGAGGAAAACACACTGCAGACAGGATGAAGGGCTGAGCAGACCAGACCCGATCACACACGTTTAGCCTGAGAGGCTCGTATATCTGAGCAGACAAGGGACCAGCGGAACGCTGAAGCAAACACCATGATGATGGGAACGAATCCCATGTTCTATAATGAATCTTGTTCTAGGAATTTTTAGGCAACTAACAAACATCGAAAAAAGAGAAAGTTTCAATAAGCTCAGAAACTCGAACATACTCGTTCACTCTTTCGCTCTTTCCATCGTCACTGGACCTGGCACAGAGAAGCTGCTGTGTTTTCAGCTGGTTCAGTCTACACGTGTATTTTCATATTTGTTATGTTTTGCTCAGTGTCTGGAGATTTTTGTTGACAAATTAGTGAAGTAAGTGAATTAATCTGACAGACAGCACTGAGCAAGTATCTGTGAAGATGTAGAATTTATCCATATTTGTTGTGTGTTTGCGTGCGCATGTGTGTGTGTGTGTCTGCGTATGCGTGTATGAGGATAATTAGCATTGCAAAGTGAAGCCAATTAGCTCTATGCAAAACACCATTTTCAGCTCCATGAAGCCCCAGTGTTAAATTGCCTTTTCTCCACTGCAGAGCTGGATTTCCTCCTAATGAACTGCTGACAATTGTGAGGCAGGAGATTAGTAGTCTTTAGGGTGGAGGGGCGTAGGGTGGAGGTGATGGAGGTGGGGGTGGGGCTATTGCAGTCAGGAACAGCGAGATAAAGCCTCCACCCCCCCCCCCCCCCCTCAGCTGGGATGCGGAAGGTAAGCCAGCAGGTCAGGAGATAACCACACCACCGCTCTATCTTCCTCACGAGTTCGCACGGAGGGGGGGAGGAGAATGCGGCTACGAGTGAGCTCAGGTTTTTATCAGGCAGCGTGGAGCTATCGCAGCTCCTCAGTCACACAGCGCTCCTGACTGCCAGGACGGGGGCCTCCTCCTGCAGGCCAGGTGAAGGAAAGCAGGAGGCCCCCATCTGGGGTTGCTCCTCCAGGACCGGGGGGCACTGTCGAGGATTCCTAGACAGCCTCCTGGCAGCACTGCCCACATACAGGGGCATGTAAAGTTGTTACGTTAGAAATTGTTATATGTTTATTCCTGCTAGAGACTGAATGAATGAGCCAGAGACTTTGACCTCAAATCCAGAATCTGTACTGCTCTGGGAGAAAAGAAATGCATTTACCCAATCTAACGCATTTGCTCCATGTGTCGTATTTACCCCGTCTCACGCATTTACCCCATCTAACAGTTCTTAGCGATCGGCTCCCGGCATTGGCTGGTTTTCTCGCCATATACATCACCTTCGCCTTTCTTTCATCCATCTAGGTGTTGCTCAAATCGCAGAGCGAGAAAAGGAACCAGGGCAGATATTTAAATAGACGCGACTCACACGGCCCGATGTTTAATGTGTCCTCAACTGGATCTGCACTCTTGCCCTTATTTCAGGGTCGCTGACAGGAAGCCCCACCACAGGCGGACATGCTGCTGACCACAGCTGCACACAGCACCTGTGGCACATGCCAGAGCCGCAGGGGGCGTTTCGGGGTGAGTTTCAAGGTGAGTTTCGGGGTGAGTTTCGGGGTGAGTTTCAGGGTGAGTTTCAGAGTGCTTCAAACACGCGGTCACTCTGGAAGAGAAGGGGGAAGAGAAACTTTATGAAAAGCAGTAGCATTTGTTATGAGCAACAAATGGTGGAGTGGAATTCAAAACCTGCTTAGAGATATAGAGAGAGAGACAGAGTGAGAGAGTGAGAGAGTGAGAGATAGACAGAGAGAGAGAGAGAGAGAGAGAGAAAGAGAGAGAGATTGAGACCCTGCCACTTGTGGAGGGCACTAGAGAGGTCTTCTCTAATTGCAGTGTTCTCTATTCCAATATGATATCTTATATATAAAATATGTCTGATACTTTCTTCATCATTTTATTTAGTTACATTTTATGTTTGTTCTAATTATTTTAATAGTTCTATTTACCAAAGTACTTTATTACATAATTTTGTCTATTATCTTAAGAATTTGTCATTTTATTACCTTTATTTTATTACCTGTCATTACCTGTTTGTTTATTTTGTTTATTTTGTTTATTTTACTTCATTTCATTTTATTTATTTTTATTATTTCTTTTAATCTTTGCTTCATTTTAATGTTTTGCTGTAAAGCACTTTGAGTTGCATGTATGCATGAAAGGTGCTATACAAATAAAGATTATTATTATTATTATTATTATTAGAATCACAACAAATCATTAACACATTCTGGAAAAAAACAAACCAACAAATTCCCTTCACCAAAACTACCCAAACTTAGAATGATCGTCAAACACACTTTACTAAACAATCATTTTAAATTAAATTGTTAAGATCAACCACAACATAGCCAGATCCACACAAGAGCTAGAAGCCGTTGGTGAGACACAAGGTCTGTTATTGAGGACATGAGCACTATCCCTCAGTTATGAAGAGCATAACATGAGAGCATACGTCCCTGAAGAACAGCAACATACACAAATCAGGCTGCATCGCCACCAATCAGCTTCTGTGTGACTTTAAATCAATAATCACCTGATCCAGCAGCACAGGATTCAGGACAGGAATACACACACAGACACACACATAAACCAGAAAACTGAACAGGTCACCAGTCCATTACAGGACACACACACACCACCCTTGGATATGGAAACCCTCCATCATCGGGTACACGCACGAACACACACATGCACCAACCCTGGACAGGGTGGCACTCCATCACAAGACACATACAATCACACCAGGCCAATTTAGAGACACTGATCAACCTAATATGTCTCTCTTTTCAACACAGCAGTAACTAGAGGATCCCGCTTGCTAAGTGGTTTCATTCCCTCAGGCTGTTTTTTCAATACAGGATCATTTGCAATCTACTTGCCTGTTCAGTTCTTCCAATACAGGATCAACTGTAATCTACATGCCTGCTACGTTTTTCCAATTGTACCCGCCTGTCTGTTTCGTGAGCAACGCATTGTTTATGGTGGAGACTGAAGGATTCCTCCAAACAGACTCCTACCACACAGGCAGCCCATCGCGTGTGGCTCCAGACTCCAGGCACAGAAGAACCTCTTGTTATGCATCCGTAATGTTGATGACACCGTGGAAGTTTGGATCCTTCAGGAAGGGATGACCTGCAGAAGAGTGACATGTTATTAGGAACTCCACTTAATGTGCTGATGTGTGGTCTATGAAAATTTGCTTTTCAATGACCTGCCACTTTTTGCTTTTCTACCACAAGGGCATTTTATTTGGCCCCAAATGATTACCCAGAAGGCATCCTGAATCCTGACTGATGGAAATTTTAGCTCAACACATTATATATATATATATATATATATATATATATATATATATATATATATATATATATATATATACCTAAACAATGTTGCTTAGCTACTGGGTTTCTTATTTAGAGTGAAAATAAAACAAGTATAGTCTCATGAAATTGCAGATCATGTTAATAAAATGTCTACCAACAGACAGCAACGTAAATCATCTTCTTGATTAGACTTGATGGCCATACTTTAGAAAACATTAGAGTCACTTTAAGCATCTATATGTGTCTTCTACAAATCGCTTGTAATTATTACAATGAAATCTTCATTGTAAACATTGTATTTATTTTGACAGTTTTCTCTCTTTCTAATGTCCAAGCTTAGATGTTTATATATATATATATATATATATATATATATATATATATATATATATATATTCTAATCATTGTTGTTACTCTGTGAATCTGTATTAGTTTAATGATGAAGTACGTGCAATGTTGAATCACAATGGTAAAAAGTCTGGACTTCTTCATTTCAGCCCCGGTGATCCAGTCTGGAGGAGGTGACAGGACCTGTCGAAGGTACAGTTCACCTTGGAGAAGGCGGAGAAGTATTAAGGCACTGGGACAACACTAAGGCACATCCACCCCTGTGGTTGGCTGTTGACGTGCAGCGTGTCACGGCAGGGCCAGGTGCCGATTGGCTGCAGAGGAGGACGGAGGTTGTGCGTTCTCCTTCTGTGTCCTGTCACCCAGAGCTTCGGCGAGATTAAGGTCACGCTGTCGTGGGTGAAGGGGGGGAGGGTGTAGTAAATGAAGCAGGACTGAAGTGGGGGGGGGGGGGGGGGGGGCGTGAACCTGATGAGTCATGTGGAGAAAGACGGGACAGTGGCCACTGAGATGGAACCGAAACATCTGGAGGGTGGAGGGAGGGCTGGACCAGAGGTGGAGGTGAGAGAGCAGATGAACGGTGCTCCACAGGATGATAGCAAGGTCAGAGGAGTCCTAGCCCTGGGAACTGAGAGTTCGCTTTGGAGGATGGACATGAACTTTGACGATGGCCTAGGAGAAGTTGCAGCTGGGACCAGAAGGCACTTTGCTCAGCATGGTAGAAGGCCGAGGAGTTCTACAGCTTGAGTTTTCGATTAAACGCCAGACGTGCGGCTACAGGGGGAGGAGGGGAAGTGAAGCCTGTGCAGAAGCAGGGCTGCTTTTCCCTGCCCACGGAGACGCTGTTTAGCCACCCGATTAGCCCTTTGATTTACAGACTTGATGCAGTGAAGTAAACAGAAACATTTTCACTGTCTGGAGTTTGTTTTTTCATTCTGCACAACTTTTCTAGGTAATAGATCCGAAGAGCAAAACTAAACGAAAGAATGTAAGCTGTGTGTGTGTGTGGGTGTGTGTGTTTTGGAGGCGATGGTTCAGCAGTTCCCTACACAGACCAAGTGTTGTAAGCCCAAGGAAGGCAAAACTACAAGCAGTCAGGGAATTATGAGTAAATAAGGGTGATACAGAATTCTGTGAACGTGTTCTGTGAGAAAAGTGTAGCTAGATAACAACAGAGTGGATAAGAAAAATACACATAAGAAAAAAAAAACATTTCAGAAGGAGAATGAAGTAAAAGTGGAGGAGGCTCGTGTTGAGGTGAGTGTGGGTGCAGCTGAATCACAAACACAGCCATCAGAGCGATGGAACAGACCCGAGCGATTCTCAGTCTTCTCTTCAACAGAACAATAATGTAGTCAAAAACTCTTGCATTTAATTGTCCGGTCTGTTAAAATCTGACTTTTGTCTCTTAGATTTTTATTTGTTTTACTTCTCTATTTTTATTTCTTACCATTGGAATACATTTCTTTTTTACTGAAAGAAAATCTTTTTCTCAAAGTAACCTTTTAAAGGTTCAGTTCTAGCTTGAGTAACAGGTATTTGTAGAAAAGATTCACTGACTTTCACGGTCTAACTACATAACCTTCCGATTATATATTAAAAGTCTTTTCTGTTTCTAGAATAGTTTCTTGCAGCTCTTCATGTTTCGGGACTCTGGGGAATTATGGAACGCAGCACTGCTTTAGATTCTCCAAACACGTAGCTGACTGGCTCTACTCTCAGTGTCCCTGTGGTAGTGTTGATGTAAACCAGTTTGGCTATTTTGTAGTGTTTGTTGTTGCTGGATTGAACTAAAGCTTGCCTCACTTTACAGTTGTCACTGTATTCTTACCCAATGATTATTACATATAAAAAAATACAACGTGCACTGAATCTCATACTCATTACGGCACTACTGTGAACTGCGCAAGTACCAGATATTAATGTACGTAGCAACAGAAATATTAACTACATGTTTTTTAACATCAACAAACTGCTGTAAAAATTCATAGCAATATCAATGGTATCCTTGGTGAATGAACAAATTCATGCAAATTTTGATTGGAACTATGGGAGGGGCCTGTGAACCACGCAGCGTCTCCCACCTTATGGGATCTTGGGAACTGAATCTTCTCTCAGCACTGTCGCCTCACAGCAAGGCGGTCTGGGTTCGATTCTCGGTCTGGGCTGCTCTGCGTGGAGTTTGCATGTTCTCCCTGTGCCTGCGTGGGTTTTCTCCGGGTACTCCGGTTTCCTCCCATAGTCCAAAGACATACATGTTAGGTTGATTGGTCACTCTATATTGCCCGTAGGTGTGAGTGTGTGTGTGCGTGGTGGACTGGCGGACTGTCGACCTGTACCCTGCCTTCGCCTGGAGATGCTGAGATTGGCTACAGCCCCCCGTGACCCCGACTAGCGGGAATAAGCGGTACAGATAATGAATGAATGAACACGACTGTTGTCAGGCTGTGAAGAATGTCTCTTTCCACTAAAACAACTAAAAGTGATTGTTCCTCTCTAAATAAAGCGGCATTTAAATACTAACTGCTGAGTTAAAAATGACATAATCCATCAAAAGTCTAAATTTCATTCAATCTTGGCAAAAGTACTTGCATGCATGTTTCTACTCGTGCTTACCTCCTCTTAATCTTCCTCAGGACGATGAATGAGTGTCGCGGGCGTAGAATGTGATGAAAGGAAGCGAACAACCGCGAGTCTCCAACGGTGTTGAACGAAACGGAACGGAACACACGCGTGCACAATAAGCAACTAAAAGACAATGTGACTGACAACCGGCCATATAAGCGCAAAACGCGTACAAAGTAGCAACTAACTATCACAACATCCATGTAACACAACGAACGAAACGTGCCACATAACAGAAAGAAAAAAAAAGAAAAGGCCGCGTGAACGCCATCACCGCAGGCCACAGGCAAGCTGCGTCACAAACGCGACCCATACCAAAATAAACTTTATATGATGGGAATCAGAAGAAATAACACAATAATAATAAACTCTATGCGGAAAGTGTCACCCTGAACCCAAGATAAACAGGAACACCACTGATGCATCTTGCTTCTTTTATACAATGATACACTTGCATGTCAATGTGAAATATATCTAGAATTTTTCATAAGTGAAGTGTGAGGGTCTGCTGTTTATTTCACTCATATTGTGTCACATTAGCTCGTTGTATTTTAAAATATTAAAATAGCTCAGTGACCCAGTTTATAAAACAAGCTATCTCCTTGTGTGTGCCCAGAGGGTATCTACCCCCAAAATGTCCATACAATAAAGGAAAACATTATATATATAAATATAAACCCTTCCAAATCTGAAGCAGCACACTGATGGAGTTCAACATTAAGATAATCCTTCAGTAGTCCCACATTGGGGAAATTTACAAACTGACATGCATTTTCTCCAAGGCTGATGGTTCTGCTGTGAATTACTGTGTGTCCAATAGGGACAGTGTGGTCCATTTCAACATTTACATCTCCCACTTTTCAGTTCATGCATTTGTACATGTAATGTATAATTATACTGAGGTTGAACCAAGAATTTAAGGATGGAGCTTTTTCAAGCTACACAATGAAAACACATATGTTTCCATGCACAGGTACAGAAGTAGGTTTTCACAACCTAAAACGTTTACTTTGTGTGAGACGTGAACAGCTTCAGCACGTGGGACGTCTTTCTTTCTATGTCTTCTTCAGTGCATCAGTAACAAAGTCTGGATGTGAACCTCATCTGTGGTAATGGACCATAAATACTGGGGTTTCAATGGAGCAAGTGTGATTTTGTTGTAAACCATATAAATGCCCTAATTTCATTTGTAATAGCAATGGAGAAAAATAACTAAATAAATAAATAAAAATAAAATAAATCGATTTATTCAAAAAGCACCTAATCATAAGTGCTTCTTATATTTGCATATTTCATCTCACAAAAATATTAAATTCACCCTTTTAAGTTGAAGTCAATTATAAAAATTGGCACAGTTCAACATGACTGGCATGCAGAAAGAAGGAGTAAGAATCAGGCCTTAGTGTTCGTCTGAAGAAGATTATCTAGCTGTTGGAGCACCTATTCTGTAAGCAGGCTGTCTCTCAAAGTGCGTTGGCCTATACTATTTGATGCCCTGCAGGGCACACGTTGGACTGTCTTCTGTAGTCTTCAGTGACTTCCATTCAGTACGTATTCTTCCGGTCCACTTTTGCATAATGAGTTTCATGATTAAATAGGTCCATGTTTGGTTCAGGACTGTTGACCTTTTGTCCTCAGGGCAGTTTGTACATGCTCTCCACACCAAAGACCTTTAGAGAGTGAAGGCATCGAGGACTCACTGATTGGCTGACTGAAACAGTGGACTGACCCATAGGTAGCGTAACAGTGTCAGGAATCAGATGGAATTTCTACAAGTCACAGTTCAGCGCTGAAAACAGATTATTTCTGAAACATCTTATCGGGAGTTAGCTTCTTTACAAATTAAAATGAATTACCATATAATACAGTAAGCTTTACAGACCCTAGAGGAAATACCATTAAAATACCATAAAATACAGTCAGCCTTACAGACCATAGAGGAAATACCATAAAAGACCATAAAATACAGTCAGCCTTAAAGACCATAGAGGAAATACCATAAAAGGCCATAAAATACAGTCAGCCTTACAGACCATAGAGGAAATACCATAAAAGGCCATAAAATACAGTCAGCCTTACAGACCATAGAGGAAATACCCTGGGTGTCATTTGGAAAGTTTAAAGACTCCATAGCACGAGCCAGCCATGTCAGTAAGCAGCAGTGCGTATAATTGTATTGTTTGTCTTGGATCATGGGTAATGTTGACAGTACCATAAGGGTACGAAGCCACTGTTCAGGTTGATAAAATGGACAAAGTGATGCAGCTTACAACTCAACTCAATTCAACAACTCCTTCACTTTGGAGGTTGTGTCTCATAAACTGGTGTTTCTGATTAACATATGAGTCAGTAATATGGCAGCAGGAAATATGGGGCTGGATGTTACATTTATGGGAGTCCAAGGTGAAAACGCTGTGGGAAGCAAACACAAAGAAGACAGTGGGTGAGCAATGGAAAAGACACAACAGTAAACAGGACAGAGGACAAATGCTGGGGATATATATATATATATATATACACATGGGACACCTGGAGACTGGGGTGGAATAGACAAGAGACAGGGGGTATGACAAGGGAGTGGAGATGGGGGGGGGGAGAACAACATAAACAAGACAAATCAAAAACACATGGCACAAGAAACACAAGAGACCAAAACCAGCTTCAGGAGATGAGGGCCTGTGTTGGCAATATAGCAATAATCACAGAAGAATATTTGTGTCCCGGGTTCGCTAAAGTCAGCACTGCTGCTGAATACTAATGGACCGTCTCAGATGGCAACCCACGGACACACAGATCACCATTTTCCAAAGCTTTCAAATGTCATCCAAGCTTAGCCAGAGGTGGGAAGCTCTCACTCAGCTACAGCGTGCAGGACGAGAAGGAAAAGCCATTCCACCTGGAGAAGGAAAATGAAATGAAAATAGCAGCTAGAAGGAACATCCTTCTGACATTTATGGGAAAAGAGCTTTAATGTTTTCATAGCTTTCCCGGGGACTTAAACGCCACCCTTAACACTATGAGCATGACCAAGCTGGGACCGTTGGCTTGAGTCGACCTGTTTTTGGCTTCTGAGCGAAATGGAGCAGCTGCCTGCTCAGCACTGCCTGCCTGGGTTTTTTACGCTGTTCCTCACTGCTGCGTTATTGGACTCTGCAGTTTGTGTTTGGATATGATATTCGCTATGGGTTTGATTTGATCTGGAGAGAATGAGTCATCAGGGCTGGTTTGTCCTGAAGCTTTACCGACATGCTACCCATCTAAATTAGCAATGTGAGGAGAGAACAGAACAGGATGCCATAGAATATGTCAGTGTCAGAACTGCATGTGGGTGTGTGAGAGAGAGAGAGAGAGAGAGAATTTTCTCAGAAGCCTGTAGTGTATAGGTGTTAGTCTCATTGTGTGGATATATGTGTGTGAGATGATTTCTTTAGCCATTACCGGGTCTTGGAATGTATGTGGGATTGTGTGTAACAATGTGCACATGTAAGAGTTTTGAAGAGGGAATGAACTACAGAGAGCTGTGTTGAGTGTGTGTGTGAGAGAGAGAGAGTATTTCTTTGACCCTTACAGAGACCTTCCCAGTGTGTCTCTAGAGGCCAGAGGAGTAGAGCACCTCTTCTCCACTGCCAGGCACGCACGCCCTCCTGCTCTGCCTGGCCCACTGTGTGATGCTTAACAGCAAGCAAATGCTTGTCATCCTGCTCACTGGAGTCATTTGGAAAACTAATTAAACTTTTCCTACACACTAACCCCTGAAGCTAACACAGCAGTACCAGAGAGAGAGAGAACATGAGAGAGAGAGAGGGAGGGAAGCAGTATGTCAGAGAAAGTGAGTGAGAGGGAGAGAGAAAGAGAGAGAGAAAGATACGCAGAGAGGGAGGGAGAGAGAGAGAGAGGGAGGTAGAAAGAGAATCTTCCAAGCTTCTTAAGGCTCGTTTGTGACATTTGCGTAATTCAAATTTAGAAAAAAAATCAACCCCTTAATCTTGTTTTATGAAACAAATGCATTACACACTTTGTAAATGTGTAAATCTCTGTCTCTTTCTGTATCCCTTCCAAGGACCTACTATATTTATCTGTCTGCACGGCTCACTAAAGATTATATAGAATGAGAACGAGGTTGTTTCCGAATGTGTATGTGTGCACTGGTTCTCTTCAATGTTTTTATTCCATAATAAAAACTCTTTATCCTTGACTTTTCTCCCAGGTTCCTGGCAATATGAGTGGTGGGCGTGGCTGATGGAGATCAGGAGAGCTCTGCTCGTCTTGTCTGTCAGGGAGCTGTGCTAATGAGAGTCACTCTGTAGCTTTTTAGCTGTATCAGCCTAGCTGCAGGTCGCTCTGCACCAGCCACCTCACTGTTCGGTTATTAATGACACACTCTTTACTTAATTACTAGTGTGAGTTCGTCATTAAACAAATTTGAACTAATGTGAAAGGTGTGTTGACTCAGCAGTGTGTATTAAAAGCACATTTTCCTCAACTAAAGACCAGTCTTCCTGCACTTAGCCATGATGTCTCTGTTGCCACGACTACGTCCTCAGCACCGACAGCAGTAGCCTGACTACAGTCAAGTTTTTTTATGTTGAAAAAAGAACACAGAGGCAGGTGAAGATGAGAACCCCTGAAAAGAGTTGCTTACTGAGATGAGTATGCAACCTGTCGCCTGTGGCTCCAGAGAGGATGTGGATGGTGACTTCATCTGTGGTCAGGTGGCTGCAGTCCTGCCCAATGAGATAAAAGGAGAGAGAGATGGAGAGAGAGAGAGACAGTCAAATCTGGTGCGATCAAAAAGTGAGTGGCTTCAAGCCTTGTTCCAGGATCCAGCTCTAGTTTGGACCCTGTAGTTTGGACTCAGCCAGTAGTCCATCTGTCTGCCATCAGCAAGCTGCCTCCACCCCCCATAATGCACAGGTCTCTATTTAAAGGTGCTGGTCTGAGCTTGACAAGGTTTCAGCACCCTGGACAGCGGCACACAACCTTGGAACAACACAATAGTAGTAGTCTATATGTGTTTTGAAAGTGGAGTGTTTTGTTTTTGATGTTTGAGGCTAGGCCTGATTGGCCCACCTTTAACCATTAGGATAATTGATACTGATGCAGCTGCCAAACAAATTAATATACACCTTTTAACTCCTTTATTACAATAATACATCCAACATTTGCCGTGTAGGTGTGGAGTGTGTGTGGGTGTTTGAGTGTGTTTCCATGTAGGTGTGGAGAGTGTGTATGGGTATTTGAGTGTGATTCCATGCAGGGGTGGAGAGAGTGTGTGTGGATGTTTAAGTGTGATTCCGTGTAGGTGTGGAGAGAGTGTGTGTGGATGTTTAAGTGTGATTCCGTGTAGGTGTGGAGAGAGTGTGTGTGGGTGTTTGAGTGTGATTCCGTGTAGGTGTGTAGAGTGTGTGGGTGTCACCTGGCCCAGCTACACACTACCTGTAGCACTGGGCAGCATGTTAAGAGGACTAACAGTGCACACCTTCGTTAGTATTCAGCTCAGCTGCTTCCTCGGTCTCCTCTTAATGGTTCATAATTAGCTTCACTTTACAACACTCAGGGTGGATTTTTTTTATTTATGATTATTTTATGCATGATGAATAGCAACTCTACTCATAGATATTAATCAGATACGGAGTTTTAATTCCACAGTCCTCTTAACACACTGCCATTATGCAATATTTACAAATGGGCTCACTTAATCTAGCAGTGAACCCTCCATGCATGCTCCATGCTCCATGCTCCATGCACGCCCGGCCCTCCACACACCTTGCACGCTCCACACACCTTGCACGCTCCACACACCGTGCATGCTCCACACACAGTGTATGCTTCACGCACCACGCACACTCCACACACCGTGCATGCTCCACACACCGTGTATGCTTCACACATCATGCACACTCCACACACCGTGCACACTCCACACACCACGCATGCTCCGCACACCATGTATGCTTCACACACCATGCACACTCCACACACCACGCACACTCCACACAACGTGCACACTCCACACACCACGCACGCTCCACACACCGTGTATGCTTCACACACCACGCACACTCCACACACCGTGCATGCTCCACACACCTTGCACGCTCCACACCTTGCACGCTCCACACACCGTGCATGCTCCACACACCGTGCATGCTCCACACACCGTGTATTCTTCACACACCACGCACACTCCACACCGTGCATGCTCCACACACCGTGTATGCTTCACACATCATGCACACTCCACACACCGTGCACCCTCCACACACCACGCATGCTCCACACACCGTGCATGCTCCACACACCGTGCATGCTCCACACACTGTGTATGCTTCACACATCATGCACACTCCACACACCATGCACGCTCCACACACCATGCATGCTCCACATACTGTGCACACTCCACACACCGTGCACCCTCCACACACCACGCACACTCCACACACCATGCATGCTCCACACACCGTGTATGCTTGACACATCATGCACACTCCAAACACCGTGCACGCTCCACACACCGCACGCTCCACACACCACTCTCGCTCCACACACCGCGCTCCACACACCGCGCACCCTCCACACACCGTGCATGCTCCACACACCGTGCACCCTCCACACACCGTGCATGCTCCACACACCACGCACCCTCCACACACCGCGCATGCTCCACACACCGCGCACGCTCCGTGAGAAGAGTCACGCCTGCTTTGTCTTCCACGTGGAAACATGTGACCCAGCTGCAGATTCACAGCATCAGTGTTTCATATTCTCAGAAACTTATTTCAGGGCGTTAGTGTCGGTATGAGTAATAACGGGGTTATTCAGCACGTGGTCCAGGACAACATTCTCCGGACAGAAAGATGAACATCTCTGGCTTCAGCTCAGATCATTACAACCTGGAGCCCTGCAGCCCTTGGGAGCTGCCAGCACTCATAACAGATGACAATGAAGAACAGTGCATGATGAATAGCACTGTTACATTGAATAACAGTGCAGTAATAACATTACAGTGAATAACAGTACAGTAATAATGTTACAGTGAACAACAGTGCAGTAATAATGTTTCATTTTGAACATTTCCTTTAATATTTTCTAAATTCAGCAACTGTCAATGTCAAACATTTTACACAAACATGTTTTCCAAAAATACAGTACATACAGTTCTATAATGCCACGTCACAGATCACACGCTGAATGTACCCCAAGAAGAAACCCCATCTTTCGAGTGCGAGGACGCTTTACCAGTGGACCAGTGGACCATGTCCCTTCCTGGAGTCCCCCTGAGACAGGCAGGTGGAGGTGTGGATCTCTGCTCCACCCGTTCCGTCTACATGCACCTGCTTCTATACAAGTCGCCCTGAACCTGACTTACAGATGTTAACTGTTCTCCAGACACTGGAGTGGGACTGTACTCAGTTCTTCGGTCATCCGTGGAGCGGACCGCCATAACAGCATTATGTGAGCGAGTCATCCTCCATTCTACCTGCAGCCCAGGTTCGGCCATGTTATCTGTGATTGATTTCTCCAGCTGGGTTTATTGTCTTGTTTACTAGCTTCTCGTGTGCTTGCTGTTGTTTGTGGGTGAAGGGTGAGCAGCCCCAGCCTGGAGGTGCAGCTCCCCGCACACCTGAGCCCTCATATCCACACACTACTGAAGGGCCATGTTCATTACAGCAGGTGTGTTAGATTAGGGTTAGGACTCCGTTTGAAAAAAGGCCCGGTTGGACAGGTTAGAAGTGATAGGCACTCTGGTCTAGGTGCATAAAATTACGTGATGGGAATAGTGATGGGAATGTTTGTTAAGGACTCCAGCTGGGGGAGGGGGGGGGATTGGTTTTTTTTGTTTTGATCTGTGTCACAGTTGCCCCCTTCTCTGGCATTACAGTCCCCATGGCAACACCCAACCATGTGTTCTTTTGTTTTGGTTTCTTGTCTAGCCATGTGCTTTCTGTTTGTTATGATACTGTGGCCTGTCTTAGCCACGCCTTCCCTGTGTTCTCTGGCCCAGTTGTCTCCTGGTAGTTCCTGGTTAAACCCATTTATTCAAGGCTGTGTCTTAATTAATAAGCATGTGTGTGTGTTGATGTGAACTGGTCATTTCTAGTAAGTAATTGCTATAGCGTAATTGTGGTTATGATACACTGGAAGGTTCTTGGTCCATGTAGATGCCCTTTAGTGGTCCTGAGGAATGAAAAAGCAGGTCCTGGGGCTTGAAAAAACATGTGTCACCTGAATAGCCACCCAGCTCCCCTCCACCCATTTCCACTCCACTCCACCCATCTCCACTCCACCTATCTCTACTCCACCCATCTCTCCTCCACCCATCTCTACTCCACCCATCTCCACTCCACCCATCTCCCCTCCAAACATCTCCACTAACTGATAGTAGAGAGCACAGGGCTGTAGGTGGCTGGAGAAAGGCTTGTGCACCATTAACAGGAATAAACCGGTCGCAGTGAAGAGGCTTCGTGGTGTACAGAATGGCATGTATACATCAAAGCTCTGAGAATCGCTGCAGGTGTTCAGGTCGCGCGCTGGTGTTGTCCTGTATGCGCAGATGGACAGCAGATCACTCTTCAGTTCACACACACTGAGGCAAAGCAAACTGAGTCTTAAAACACGCTTTCCAAAATCTCAGGGTTGTCTGGCTCCTGCAAGGTGCTCCCCTAGAGGCTAATGGGCTGTATTACACATTGCGTTTGCCAGGGCTTCTGGGTAACGCTCCATCCACTCCTCCAACCTCCTCCAGCTCCTTGACTTTATGCATAAGTAGCTTGCAAATTAGGAAGAGCAACGCTCTCTAATTAAAACTCAATTCCTACAGCAAGCACTCCCTGGGGCACAGACATTATTATTTAAGATCCATGGCTTTGAGAGTACAGAATCCTCCTAAAAGACATATCTAATGTGTGTTCCGCTGCTGATACTCGCAGCTCACATGCAAATCCAACACTTCGCTGATTTTTCCCCCCTTCTCACCCTGTTGCCTTGTCTGTCCCACCTGAGTTCCGGCGTGTTTGCATTTCTCGGCAGACGGGCGGGTACACCGCGTGACACCACGCTTCCAGACAGCTGACAGGGTCTCCGCGTTTGACTTCGTTCTCTGTTTTCCAGTGCCGTGACAGGCTCCGTGAAGCCTTTGTGCATTTCGTAGACACCTCTGCAGATTCCCATGAGGCAGGCCTCCACAAGAGATTCAGCCCAGACGTTCAACAACAGCTCCCCAAGCTGGAAGAAATGGCCCAGAAGTAAACAAGCACACCTGTGGCTAGATGACCACGCCCTAACAAGATCCTCTTTTGTACTTCCCATACAAACACACACAGACACATACAGACACACACAGGCAAACACACACACACACACAGGCTCTCTGCTGAAGCAGCCCCTAGGCAGACACGCGTCTGGATCAAACACCTGGTCGTCCTGGGTGTCTCTGAGCATGGAGCTGCTTCCAGGATCATGAATCTTACAGTTCACTCGCCAACCTCACCACTATCTTCCACAGCTCTTTACATCTCCATAGCCACACACTACCTATA
This sequence comes from Brachyhypopomus occidentalis, assembly GCA_020368025.1. NCBI lineage: Eukaryota > Metazoa > Chordata > Actinopteri > Gymnotiformes > Hypopomidae > Brachyhypopomus > Brachyhypopomus occidentalis. The sequence goes on along the minus strand of JAGXOD010000011.1, from coordinate 1,301,399 downwards.
ATGAGGCCTCTGGGAATGTGTGTGTGTGTGTGTGTGTGTGTGTGTGTGAGAGAGAGAAAGAGAGAGAGAGGGAGAGAGAGAGTAAAGGAAAGCCTTTGTGACTGGTCTGTGTGAATGCTAGACATGTGTGGTACAGGAGAGGGATGTGCTAGAGGAGGTATAGGAGAGGGCTGTGGTACAGGAGAGGGCTGTGGTACAGGAGAGGGATGTGCTAGAGGAGGTATAGGAGAGGGCTGTGGTACAGGAGAGGGCTGTGGTACAGGAGAGGGCTGTGGTACAGGAGGTACAACAGCTGGCTGCTCACCACCCAGGCCATCACCACCACCTTGCCACAGTCATCTCCCTGCATGGTGTTCTCCGGGAGAGGAAACACACTTGCATAAACACACATATGTTAACACACGTATGTAAACACACGTGTGCACAGGCAAGGATCTCTTGGCTCTTACTTCCCAACACCCAGAATGCATCTGTTCAGAAAGAAGATTCGAAATGTCCAAGCGTGAGATTTCTGGGTGGACGAATCTTTATGTTATTTCTACTTTTTACAGCACACAAAAGAATGTACCGTAATAGGACAGAATGCACACTTTGTCTACTGAATGATTGATATGCAGAGTTACTGACGCAACGAGATAAGAACCTTTGAAAAAAATGATGTTGGCTTGACAAAGTCAGCCTTGAAACTCTTGATAAAGAAAAAAAAAGTACAAAGTTGGCCTGAAGGTACTTTCAGTGTGCTTCTCCCGGCATGAAAGGGAACGAGAAAGCTGTTTCACTGCCGTCTGCACTAATACGGAGGATGAAGTAAAGAAGAAAGAAGCACGGAAGAGGAGAGTGCTTCTTTCTCTCCGTGTTAGGCGGTGTAGCCTCAGGCCTGGAGCTGGTGGCTCCCACGATGATCTGTCTACCGTTCTATGAGGGGGTTTTGGTTTTGATGATGGTAGCGTATGACAGTTTGATTGATCCAGACAAAGGCAATAAAACTGTTTGTATGGATGAGATTGCTTAGGCACTGCTCTGCACCACGGAGGACTGCAAAGTGGGACTGTGCCGATGGGTCAACCAAATGAAGAACCTTTTTAGCACATGTGACAGATTCTGGAAGGCACAACCTCAGCATGCATGCATGGTGTCATTCACCCAGCTCAGTGCTTCCTCTCCTTGCCCCTGACTATAACTAATCTCCATGGTTTATGGTTATGTTTTTATCTCTGTGCATTAATGCCGCTCTTGCTTTGTGAAGTGACCTTTGGTCTGTTAAAGGCACTAAATAAATTGATCAAATCATTTTCATCACCAGCACAAACATGCTTAACCACAAGGTTGGAGTAAACGCATTCATACAGGAGAGAGCTGTGTGTGGGTGGACTCACTAAGTGACATAATCAGCCATGTTAGCTCTTCACTGCCACTACAGCCAAATCCAGCATATAGCACACAGTGAGATGAAGCAGCATTTCTTGTGGATGCAGGTACGAGACTCACACATATCTGTGTGACACAGACAGTTCTGGTGTACTGGATACAGGAATGTGACTCGCACAAGTTAAACAGGAAGTGGTGCTACAGTGCAGGGGGAGGGGGGTATCACAGATGCAGTACAGGGGGTGGGGATATCACAGATGCAGTGCAGGGGGGGGGGGTATCACAGATGCAGTGCAAGGGGAGGGGGGGGGTATCACAGATGCAGTGCAGGGGGAGGGGGGTATCACAGATGCAGTGCAAGGGGAGGGGGGGTATCACAGATGCAGTACAGGGGGAGGGGGATATCACAGATGCAGTGCAGGGGGAGGGGGGGTATCACAGATGCAGTGCAGGGGGAGGGGGTATCACAGATGCAGTGCAGGGGGAGGGGGTATCACAGATGCAGTGCAGGGGGAGGGGGGGTATCACAGATGCAGTGCAGGGGGAGGGGGGGTATCACAGATGCAGTGCAGGGGGAGGGGGGTATCACAGATGCAGTGCAGGGGGAGGGGGGTATCACAGATGCAGTGCAGGGGGAGGGGGTATCACAGATGCAGTGCAGGGGGAGGGGGGGTATCACAGATGCAGTGCAGGGGGAGGGGGTATCACAGATGCAGTGCATTTACTCCTTTGAAGAAAACTTATCATATATGGTTTTCCATGATCTCTAGCCCAAGCTCTTTCTTTGCGGTTTTTGCTTTCAGACCGTATCTGTGATAGATCCATTTAAGGTGTGGTCTGTAGTCTCAGTTGGACCAATGTGAAGACATTAGCACAGGACTGTGAATCTGAAAGAACAGCTGTGGAATGCAGACATGCTAGAAGAGAACTACAACTTCACTGTTCCTGTTATTAAAAAGCGCTTCATTTAAACATCTGCTTCATACCTGCCCCCATGGGCACCTTCAGGACGTAAAACTACATTACATGAGTACTGTATAAGGTGAAGAGCCTGGCCCAGACCATCACTATGATGCATAATTCATCATAAACTAGCGGATTTGTTTTTCAGTGATGTCACAATGACTCTGGAGGCGTGGAGGGAAAACATTAGAACCAGACTCAATTCTACATTAATTTCCCCAAAGGAAATTAAACGAAACGTCATCACAATGCCATATCACTTGTGATCAGTGATTAATAGTCTCAAATGTACAACTCATAAAAATAAGGCAATCACTGCTTTGGTTGTGTTGGCATGGATACAGCAGTGAATTTCTTTTTATTTTAATGGTAATTGCATGAGTGACATGGTCAACACAAATTGGGGAGTAGGAGAAAGATGTAGCTCTCCATCTTTCCTGCTGCCTCACACGTTCACACACACCATCCCTTCCATTCCTCTATGGACATACATCTACAGGACTGTGTGTCTATGGGAGGCCCGTGTGTCTGTGGGAGGGGAAGACCCATGTGTTTGTTGGAGGCCTATGTGTCTATGCGAGGCCCGTGTGTCTGTGGGAGGCCTGTGTGTCTGTGGGAGGGGAGGGCCAGTGTGTCTGTGGGAGGCCTGTGTGTCTGTGGGAGGCCCATGTGTCTGTGGGAGGGGAAGGCCTATGTGTATGTTGGAGGCCTATGTGTCTGTGCGAGGCCCGTGTGTCTGTGGGAGGCCTGTGTGTCTGTGGGAGGCCCATGTGTCTGTGGGAGGTCCATGTCCATGTGTCTGTGGGAGGTCCATGTGTCTGTGGGAGGCCCATGTGGCTGTGGGAGGGGAGGGCCAGTGTGTCTGTGGGAGCCCTGTGTGTCTGTGGGAGGCCCATGTGTCTGTGGGAGGCCCATGTGTCTGTGGGAGGCCCAGTGTGTCTGTGGGAGGGGAGGGCCAGTGTGTCTGTGGGAGGCCAGTGTGTCTGTGGGAGGGGAGGCCTGTGTGTCTGTGGGATGCCTGTGTGTGTGTCTGTGGGGAGGCCTATGTGTCCTGTGTGTCTGTGGGAGGCCAGTGTTTCTGTGGGAGGCCCATGTGTCTGTGGGAGGCCCATGTGTCTGTGGGAGGGGAGGGCCAGTGTGTCTGTGGGAGGCCAGTGTGTCTGTGGGAGGCCTGTGTGTCTGTGGGAGGCCTGTGTGTCTGTGGGAGGCCCATGTGTCTGTGGGAGGCCCAGTGTGTCTGTGGGAGGCCCATGTGTCTGTGGGACGGGAGGGCCAGTGTGTCTGTGGGAGGCCAGTGTGTCTGTCTGTGGGAGGGGGGAGGCCCATGTGTGGGAGGCCAGTGTGTCTGTGGGAGGCCAGTGTGTCTGTGGGAGGGGAGGGCCAGTGTGTCTGTGGGAGCCCTGTGTGTCTGTGGGAGGCCTGTGTGTGTGTCTGTGGGAGGAGGGCCAGGCCCAGGCCCATGTGTCTGTGGGAGGCCCATGTGTCTGTGGGAGGCCCGTGTGGGAGGCCCATGTGTCTGTGGGAGGGGAGGGCCAGTGTGTCTGTGGGAGGCCTGTGTGTCTGTGGGAGGCCAGTGTGTCTGTGGGAGGGGAGGGCCAGTGTGTCTGTGGGAGCCCTGTGTGTCTGTGGGAGGCCCATGTGTCTGTGGGAGGGCCAGTGTGTCCAGTGTGTCTGTGGGAGCAATGTTTGTCTGTGGGAGGCCCATGTGTCTGTGGGAGGGGGGCCATGTGTCTGTGGGAGGCCAGTGTGTCTGTGGAGAGGCCAGTGTGTCTGTGGGAGCCCTGTTCTGTGGAAGGCCCATGTGTCTGTGGGTGGGCCAGTGTGTCTGTGGGAGCAATGTTTGTCTGTGGGAGGCCCATGTGTCTGTGGGAGGGGAGGGCCAGTGTGTCTAAGGAGGCCAGTGTGTCTGTGGGAGGTCTGTGGGAGGGGAGGGCCAGTGTGTCTGTGGGAGCCCTGTGTGTCTGTGGGAGGCCCATGTGTCTGTGGGAGGGGAGGGCCAGTGTGTCTGTGGGAGCCCTGTGTGTCTGTGGGAGGCCAGTGTGTCTGTGGGTGGGCCAGTGTGTCTGTGGGAGCAATGTTTGTCTGTGGGAGGCCCATGTGTCTGTGGGAGGGGAGGGTCCAATGTGTCTGTGGGAGCCCTGTGTGTGTGTCTGTGGGAGGGAGGGCCAGTGTGTCTGTGGGAGCCCTGTGTGTCTGTGGGAGGGGAGGGCCAGTGTGTCTGTGGGAGGCCAGTGTGTCTGTGGGAGGCCTGTGTGTCTGTGGGAGGCCCATGTGTCTGTGGGAGGCCCGTGTGTCTGTGGGAGGCCCATGTGTCTGTGGGAGGCCCATGTGTCTGTGGGAGGCCTGTGTGTCTGTGGGAGGCCAGTGTCTGGGGAGGCCTCTGTGTCTGTGGGAGGCCCATGTGTCTGTGGGAGGCCCATGTGTCTGTGGGAGGGGAGGGCCAGTGTGTCTGTGGGAGGCCCATGTGTCTGTGGGAGGCCCATGTGTCTGTGGGAGGGGAGGGCCAGTGTGTCTGTGGGAGGCCAGTGTGTCTGTGGGAGGCCTGTGTGTCTGTGGGAGGCCCATGTGTCTGTGGGAGGCCCATGTGTCTGTGGGAGGCCCATGTGTCTGTGGGAGGCCTGTGTGTCTGTGGGAGGGGCCCAGTGTGTCTGTGGGAGGCCTGTGTGTCTGTGGGAGGCCAGTGTGTCTGTGGGAGGGGAGGGCCAGTGTGTCTGTGGGAGGGGGAGGGGCCCATATGTCTGTGGGAGGCCCATGTGTCTGTGGGAGGCCCGTGTGTCTGTGGGAGTGTGGGAGGCCCATGTGTCTGTGGGAGGCCAGTGTGTCTGTGGGAGGCCTGTGTGTCTGTGGGAGGCCAGTGTGTCTGTGGGAGAGGAGGGCCAGTGTGTCTGTGTGTCTGGGGAGGCCCATGTGTCTGTGGGAGGGAGGGCCCATGTGTCTGTGGGAGGCCAGGCCCTGTGTGTGTGGGGGAGGCCCATGTGTCTGGGGGTGGGCCAGTGTGTCTGTGGGAGCAATGTGTGTCTGGGGGAGGCCCTGTGGGGAGGCCAGTGTGTCTGTGGGTGGGAGGCCAGTGTGTCTGTGGGAGGCCAGTGTGTCTGTGGGAGGCCAGTGTGTCTGTGGGAGAGGAGGGCCAGTGTGTCTGTGGGAGGCCCTGTGTGTCTGTGGGAGGCCCGTGTGTCTGTGGGAGGCCCATGTGTCTGTGGGAGGCCCATGTGTCTGTGGGAGGCCTGTGTGTCTGTGGGAGGCCAGTGTGTCTGTGGGAGAGGAGGGCCAGTGTGTCTGTGGGAGGCCCGTGTGTGTGGGAGGCCCATATGTCTGTGGGAGGCCCATGTGTCTGTGGGAGGCCCGTGTGTCTGTGGGAGGGGAGGGCCAGTGTGTCTAAGGGAGGCCCGTTACATCGAGGGCCGGAAGTGACAGAGAGGATGGATTTGTTCAGTAGCAGAGATGAAGGGCTTCCTTAGAAAGAGAGGGAGAGGGAAAAAGGGAGACATATGTCTAGAGAGAGAGAGAGAGAGAGAGAGAGAGAGAGAGAGAGAGACAGAGAGAGATAGAGAGATAGATGGGAAATGTGGAAATGCAGTGGAGGGGGGGGGTGTCAAAAGCTAAAAGCCCAATCAGGAAATGACACTTCGAAATAAGCGAGGGGGGTTGGTGTGTGTGTGGGGGGGGGGGTTGGGGAGGCAAATGTCATTAACCCAGTGTTTCATCTGAACAAACAAAACAGGGACCGACAGGAACCGGCAGAAAATGGCGCTGTGACAGAAATAATCAGCATGAAATGCAGTGCGTATGAAAATAGAGTTTAGCCAGATTCAGAGAGGGTTTGGAAAACAGCAGATGAGTCACAGCACTGACTCCTCACTGTTGATACACAGTCATTTTAGAAAAACAAATGACTTTTTTTTTTTATTGTCAAACACAAAAAAAACAATATCTATTAGTATGTTGTCTGTATATAATGGCTGAAGATCTGAGCATAGCTGTTCACCGCAGCATTAAAATGAGAAAATTAATTATGTGCTTCTAATTACAACAATTTTAGGCTTGAGAAAGTTTTGACTGGCCAATTTAGGTGGAGGTTAACGAGCTAGCCAATCCAAGTGGATGATCCTCGACCGCAGCCATTCTTGCAGAGCTCAGAGCAGCAATCCCTACACACTCAACACAAGATGGACAAAAGAGGGGTCGTTCTAAAGGGAACACACACACACATACACACACACATATACATACACACACAGATGGAGCTTTTTTACCATCACCTAAACTTACTTGGCAATTTAGAAAAAAAATTTAAAGCAGATCCTCTCACAGCCATTAAACCCTTTGTGATGTTCACTTCAGAAAAACCCACATTACTGCGCTTAGCTCGTCAGTCTGCTGAATGCTAATCGCTTCCTGAGTGACACTCAAAGTGTTAACAACACAAACATCACAAAGGACAGCATTTAAACGCAGACACACTGCTCTAAAACAAGCTGACGATCTGCCCATTTCTTATGATAATTGATCAGTAGAAAACTCTTGAAGATATTTGTGTATATTGTTAGTCTTTGTGTTCAGGCACATTCACAAATGCCTCATACTTTAAAACCATTTTTTTCACTGGACACAATCTAGTCTTTTTTGATGAAAATGTATTCAAGTAACTACAATTAAAGTTGTAAACCAGTAACAAATTCAGAATACAATACAAAAATCTAAACAATCTAGGTCTTAGTATTGAATTAATTCACAATTCAAGTCAGATTACATTCGAACCTTCAAGCTTATACAATACAGGTAAAAACTCCCCATGATTCCACAGGGGACGTCATCTACTATCAGTAGTTGCGATCCAGACTCATCCCCCTGTGTCGGGTTATGAGAGAATTTTCCATCCACTTTAACACCTGATTTAATGGTGATCATTAAAGCCATAACACCCTGCCATCAACTCACAACGTATAAATACAATCAGTTGGTTTATGAAGGACAAACATATTTCCGTGCGGTTAGTTTCGGTGATCTACACCGTCCACATCTTTACAGCTGCTCCTCTGCCTCAGTCACAACACAGTCACACGTGGAGGAGTAGGGACACTGGGAAAGAGCTCGGCCATGATTGCAGCGGTCTTCCCCTTCACCCAGGATCCCCTCTACACCCCACAACCAGAGACAGAACCCCTGCCATAAGGGGTAGATAATGGAGGAGGATGGGGATGGGGGGGGACTGGTTGTCTAATCAGCTGTGCGAGGCCTGACTTCTTTCCAGCCATGCTAGAGACATGAGGAAGTTTGGAATCAAGCATTTGAAATGTGTGAGGGGTCTTTGGTGTTTTCTCGGGAGTGTAAGCACTGAAACAGAGCTGAGGTTGTAGGCTGCGATGTGTAACAAATATTAGAACTTACAGCGCCCCACTCTGGCTGCATGAGGAATCAGTTATGAGTCCTGCTCTCTGTTCAGATGGGCGCTGAGGTGACACATCCTGGAGGAGGGGCTTCCTCTCCTCTTACCTCCTCCATGCACTCCATTAGAGGAGCCCCTCTCCACAAAGACCAGCACCGCACCCACAGGCCTGAGTGCTCAGCTGATCTGTAAACGGTCCCGAAACTCTGCTGGCAGCCATTCCAGTGTCCTGCTGATGGGACCAGGGGCTGGGTCGCTAGAGCTGAAAGTCACAGCCCCACCCCCTCTGCTCAGCCCCACCCCCTATCCTCAGCCCCACCCCCTCTCCTCATCTCCTGGCTCCTTTCATTGCATTATTCTCCCTCAACTAAGCTGGGATAAGCTCAGGAGGTAGGGGACAGCAACTCAAAGACCAGCAGGGATGGTGGAGAGAGAAAGAAAAAAGAAAAAGAGAGAGAGAGAGAGAAAGAGAGTGAGGGAGAGAAAGAGAGGGAGAATGAGGATGGGTACCACACAAAGAGATGTACCCCCCCCCACCCCGCCCCCCCAGCGGGAAGCTCAGTGTTCATTCTGTCCTGATCTCCTCTCTGCCAACTCCTCATCCCTACAAACAACAGGCCACATGAACAGTGTGGAGAAGAGAAGACAGTCTCCCCTACTCTGTCATTCACCCCTCCACCTCCACCCCCACCTCCATCCCCCGAGGTAGTAAGAGAAATGGAAGAAGAACTCTGTGTTCAGGAAATTGTATTTTTCACCACCACCCTGCTTATGGAAACTGCACTATTCTCTCGGCCATGTCCCCGCGAGCAGGAGACCACCCGTTTGTGTGGAGGTAATCATCCTCTCCATCTCCAAAGGGACAAAGTGAACTGGCAAATTACCTCAGAAAGTTTTCAGTGCTGCTGCATATTGAAAAAGTATATACGTTCACTTCCTGGGTGAGCGGCATCAACGGGGGCGATGAATACACATTCCTATAGCTGGGCCAGTCTCTTCATTTATGGGCCATTCTCTTAACTTCCGCTTTTGCAGGGTGTGTTTAGATTATGAATGCATCACATGTCCTGTGGAGCCACTATAAAATATTGTGCATTCATTAGCCCTCCCGAGTACCTCACTTCTGCCTGAAACTCCCCTAATCCCAGTAACCTAATCTCACCCTCCTAATGCCACTCCTTCCCTCAGCCTTCACTAAAGGGATTCTGTCTGATGCTCTCACACTTGTCACTCCTCTGTGTCTTCTCCAGAAGAACAGTGTCTGTCCCCTCCAGCTGTCTCCCAGACATACCAGCAAATGTAGGAAGCCCGGGGAAATCCCTCTCCGTTCCACAGCCACAGACGTCCGAGGACACCCAAAGACACCCACAGACATCGGCGAGTAAGCACGCTTCCTTGAGGTTGTGCTGCCGTCTGCTCTGGACCCTTCTCGCCCTGCCATTTCGTATTCCACACACGCCTTTCAGCTTCTTTGAGCTTGTGTGTTTGTGTGTGTGTCTGAGAAGTGTCACACATCAGCTCTTTGACATGTAATACAGTCATAAATCATTGTGAGATTTATTTAAAGATGAGGTCAACGGCGTTCCAAACAAAGCTTTATCCCAACATCAAAGCCGTCGCACAGTGACTATAAAAGCACGGGAAAGAAAACATGATGCGGAGACGTTATCTCCATGACAACCCAGCCATCAGTGGGGACATTTCTGCATCCCGCCCGTTCTTTCCAGGTACATTTTGGGTTTGCTTCACTACTGATGAAGCGGTCACGGCTTTGTGAGAATTGTGGCACGTTTAAATTCAAACACACCTTCCTTCTTTTAACCTGTTTTAGGGATAATCTCTCCCGCACTCTCTCACAATCCCCCTCGCTCTGCGGAGAGCAAAAGAGAAAGAAACGACAGGCCATTACTGTGGTAAAAGTGTCTCTCTGTTAGCTGTTGTCGACAGACACGGCGTTCCTGCTACGTCTACTCTGTTAGCTGTGGCATTCCTCTGGCATTTCTGCATGAAACAATGACCACACTCTTAGACATTATGATTTTGAAGAGATTGTTAACCAGCCGAGGACAAAGTCTTCACTCATCTCACACTTTGTCTTCGTTTCTACTATGAAGGATAAAGGAAAGAATTGAGTTTGTCGCTGCTGGACTTTAATTGCATTTTTCCCCATGCAGCAAATTACTAAGACGTGTAACAGAGCCTGAACACTGAGGCCACGCTCCTTCTCATAATGGAAAGACTTATTTCCTTCAACATGTTTTGTCAGGCACTAAGCTTGCAGGAATGTTCAGGTTATTCATTTCACACATTTATTAGTGGTGTGAAAGTTCTGCCTTCGGTGTTACCGTGGGGATAGTGTTACTGTGGGGATAGGGTGACTATCAGTAGCATCAGTCACCACACACACAACAGGACCAAGCAGACACACGTCCCAGCCCACAGGACCACAGTGAACCGCACTGGACTGCACTGGACTACACTGGATCACACTGAACGACACTGAACCGCACTGAACCGCACTGGACCACACTGGACCGCACTGGACCACAATGAGCCACACTGAACTACACTGAACTGCACCACACTGGACTGCACTGAACCACAATGAACCCCACAGGACCACACTGGACCACACTGAACCACAATGAACCACACTGGACCACACTGGACCACACTGGACCACACTGAACCACAATGAACCACACTGGACCGCACTGCTCGTTCCCAACCTCATGTTGCAATCGCACAGTGGGTAATGCGCTCCACAGGGGGCCCTGCCACAGCTGAATGTTGAATGCACTTCCACAGCCCTCCATTTCAAGACATCATTGCACAGCTAAGCGACGGAGCCCTATTTAGCTTAGTTATTTACTCAGGGAGAGGACCCACGAGAGACCAGGCCGAGCTCACAGCGGCGGAACTGATAAGTGATCTGTGGTGCTGCCTTTGCAACTTCCCATTGCTTTTCTGGGACAGACCACAGCCTGTTCCCCCCCAACCCCCACCCCAAGCCCAGAACCTGCCCCCCCTCCCCTCCCCATCTCTACCCCCCATCCCTAAGCCCAGAACCTGTCCCCTTCCAAACTTCGTCCTCTTTCCATCCCAGAGGTTCGATTCTCAATCATGAGGGAGCAAGATAAGACTATCCCGCTGGTGCACTACTGCTGGACAGGTTCGTGTTAGGAAACCACAGCAGAACAAAATCCCTGGGAGAGAGAAAGAGAGAGGGAAATGGGGAGAGAGAAGGAAAGGGAGACAGGGGGACGGAAAGAGGGAGTCAGGAAGACGGGAGGGGAAAGAAAGAGAGAGAGAGGGAGACTGGCAGAGAGGAGAGGTAGACAGAGGAACAGAGAGAGGGGGACAGGAAGACGGGAGGGGAAAGAAAGAGAGAGCGCGAGTAAAGAGGGGTTAGCGGGATGAGAAATTAGAGTTTTAATGAAGTGAGTGATGAGCAGAGAGAGAGGAGAGAGAGGAGGGGAAAGAGAGAAGGGGGAAGAGAGGAGAGGGGAGAGAGAGAGAGAGGAGGGGAGAGCGGAGGGGAGATAGTTTCCATTTCTGACCTGCGGAGACCTAACACAGCCTGGCTCCAGCTGATGTTCCGTCTGCTTATTGGCTGGTTCGTTTGCCAGTTTAAGAGAGGTAGGGGAGGAGCAAAGATGGACATCACAGGTGATACAACAGAATTACACAACTGAAAAGCAATCACACACACACAGCTTAAGTGCTCTCAGTCTGAGTGATTAATATGGAGGGCCTCCATTTAATCACAGTTCTAGTGGAGATGGGAGAGTGGTGTGAGTGCTGTGTGTGCCGGCTTTCTCATCTTCCAAGACAAATCGCCGTCATCATCTTCACAAAGCAGCTCCGTTACACACAGCAGGCTGGTGAGGTGTCTGTGGGTTCAGCGCATACACTGAGATCTTCTCTTCTCTGCCTGAAGTCCTACCACTGGGACTAGTGAGTATGACCCCTTGGATGTCAGCTAACGCAACTGTGATGTTGTAGTGTTGGAGATGTTTCCTGCGATGCCCTCCTGGGACTAAATTATCTGGAAAAACATTGGGCATCCAAATATATCTCGGATGAAAGAGCCTGGAAGTCCCCAGGCCCACGTGTGGGGAGGGAGGTTCTTCTTCGGTGGTTCGGGGCTGTGACATGTTTTCCTCTCATATGTTTTGTTTTTAAATGATCTCTTTTCCACAGAATTCCAGGAGCTGCCACTTCTCAGAGGGACGGACGGGGGGGAGAACGAGGAACTCCCTAAAGATCTGCCTTCTTCACAATTACCCCTTTTTTAATGGGAAACGCTTTCTTCTCATGTTGCTTCAATCTCTTATTACAAATGGAGGCTCGCATGGCGGCGGAGCGACAGGGTTCTGGGGTGAAGAAACGCAGCCCCTCTGCAGGCGGCAAGTTCATACTGGGTCGTGATGTGATGACGCGGGTAGTGCGGGTGTCACGGGTCGTCCCCTGGAAATGCGTGTGGGTGTGACACACACAAGATCCAATCGATGCCCTTTTTTAGGAAGGACCCATTGCTCCCAATGAACACGAGTTGAAGTCACTGCGAATTCCTAAGAGCATTTGTGGGATCCAACTGTGGTACAGGATGGCGTTCACCACAGAATGGGATTTTCCAAAAGAAATTCACCTCTCAACGCTGCAATTCCCTGTCTCACTATAGCTGTCCTGGTGTTGGTTGCTGTTTGGAGGAAATCACAGGAGTTCAGCCCCACGCACTGTGCCTCCCACACCACTGATAGGCTGTTCTCTTGTGTTTTCAGTTAGGCTAAAAAAGTGGAAACTGTGGGAACGAAGGCCCGCCACTAATGCCGTCAGGAAGAAGACGTGCTGCCTTCCGCAGATGAAACATTATTCTAGAGATGAAGTCTTCATGTCATTTTATTTATTATATCCTGGTAAAAGAATGTGTGCACACATTCATGTTGCCGGTAGAGTAGCAGCCTGTCATAAATGTAGTCAGGCCTCGTGTGTGGGTTCAGATTGCATTAACACATTTCGTAAACACAGCTCGCACATGTCGTAAACATATGCAAGGTGCTGGTTGGAGAATCTCATACACAGTGATGTCACGGGGTCACTGAGCTGACACAGACAGTCTCAACTAAACTGGAAACATATGTAATACATACATCACAAATTTTGCATGAATAAAATAGTTTCTCTTTACCAGGGCTGAGTACAGCCATTTGAAATCTTATCTAAAACTGGTCACCATAAAAATCTCTACAATAATATTTTTTTCTAATGATGTACCTGAAAACAGAGGTTTTGCATAAATATGGTAAATATTTATGACATAGACCTGTACGTGTATAAATATATTATAAAATGGACATAATAATCAGATGTATACAGAGTGGCAGGGCACAAGTGCACATTCACTCTCACTCACACACTCACTGCCTTTCTCCAACTCTCCTCCTCTCTCTGACTCACCCACTCACTCCCTCTCCCTCTATCTCACTCACTCTCTCACTCTATCTGCCTGTTTCTCTTTCTCCCTCTGTCTGTCTATCTCTCTCAAGCTCTCTCTCACAACTCTCTGTCTCTCTTGTATACATGCACACATGATCACATTCATACACAACTCAGAAAACAGACAACGTATTGTGAGCAAATCAGTCCAGTATAATTTCAGACAGATGCTGAAGTGTTTAAAGGATAAAGGATAAATGATGAAGGGGTTTTCAGGGTGGTGGGGAGTGTCAGAGTGTATACTGGCCCCAGCCTAATAAAGGGGAATCCTATACACCAATGGTAACCAAGAAAGTGACAGAAGTGAATGCATGTCCACTTTGGGACATGCAGTAAAATTTTCCTCAGAAGTACCTACACATTTTAGCCAGGGTGTGTTAGAGCACAAGAGCCTAGCCATGTAGCAGGTATTTTAGGTTATTATTTTAGGTTATTTAAGGCTTTTATGGAACCCTGAAAGCAGAACTGGAAGAACTGCACTTCTTGTACAGGGAGTACTGGTTCATCCAATGAAAAACTGGGCCAAGATTCATTTTACCATATAATCAGTAAGGATCTTCAGAATGTAGTATATCACCCAGTCTATTATCACCCAGTCTACAATCACCCAGTCTACAAGCTACCGCTGGGGTTGGCCATCACTTTTCAGGAGCTGTATCACCAGTAGAGGAAAGAATAGGAGGAAAACTTTTCCCCCAGCTCAGACTACACACACACACACACACACACACCCATAGACAAACACAAACACAAACATATACATATATAGACACACACAAACACAGACACACACACATACAAGCACATACACACATGAACACATACACAGACACCCACAAACCCACATAAACACACACACAAACCAACATACAGACACGCACACACACAAACATAGACGGACACAAACACACACATACATGGACATACACGCATATATACACATGCAATACTAGGTAATGGCATTGATTCCTGTAGTTTAGTAGTAGTATGAATCACTGGTATCTTGAATTCTGGCCTATCTATGCTACTATCTAGGATGTATTCTGTGAACAGATGCAAAGCACTTTGAAAGCACTCTGGATAATAACGTCTGCTAAATGCCCTGAATGTACATGTAAATGTATATATATACATGTACAGATGCATACACAAACACACACATGCAGATATAAACACATACACACATGAACACACATATACAGACACTCACATATACACATATACAGACACACACATATATACATGTACAGAAACAAACACACACACATACACACACAACATTCTGCAGCATTCCTCTTGCGTCTATCCACAAGGAAGAAAACCTTTTTTTAAATAGCTTCAATTCCCCAGTCCAATGCAACATTAAAATTTGTATATGTGAGCGTGCGTGTGCCTGTGCGTGTGTGTGCGTACATTTGCGTGCATGTGTGTGTGAGAGTGTTTGGATACAGATTCAGAGCTGTATGGAGATTAAAGGAGTGTGTGGAGTGAGGACTCAGAAGCCTCCTGGATGTCACTGTTAGTCTTTACTGGGAGACGCAGTCACACACACCTTCCCTCTCTGGGAGAGGGAGTCACACACACCTTTGCTGTCTGGGAATGTCAGTCAGTTTGTCTATGCTGCTATTCTCTTCTGTCACTGGTTAATTTGCTTCCATATCATAGCCACACAACACCATTACATTATTGTATATGTATCATTTATTCCTGTCCCATTATGGAAGCAGCATAGATGCTTCTTGGCTGTAGTCATCTCTCCTGCACTGCATCACAGTCATCTAAGGTCATTTATGATACATCTATCTCACTGTCACTCTCTCACTCTATCAATATCTCACCATCTCACTCTCTCACTATCTCTTTCACTCTCAATTTCTCACTACTTTCTTTTTCTCACATCTTCACTATCTCTCTCTTACACCCTCACTATCTCTCTCACTCTCAGTCACTCTCTCACACCCTCACTATCTCTCACATTCTCACTCCCTCACACTGAAAAATATGCTAGATGCTAGACAGAATTACAGCAGTATAAATGAAGAACAAAAATGAGACGGTGTTGCTCCCCACCCCTAACCCTCACCGTTTCTATAGAGACAAACCCTACAGGTTCCTCATCGCTGCTCTTGAAGAAGTCTGCAGCTTCAGCAGACTGGATCACAGGAGCCAGAGAGGTCCTGGGGTTTCCTCATGAAGTTTGCAGGGGTCTTTTCATTACTTTAGTATTACCATGGATGGAGAGCTGTGCTGTGAGATTAGAGGAACTCTTACATGAATGTGTCCTTTTTGAGAAGGATGCTACCCTTCAACACCTACCAATCACTGACGATGAGAATGAGACGGCTCAACAGACAGTGGGGGGTCTCTGTCTTCACATGAGTAATTAGCCCCAGACACAGAATATTCCAGAACATTCTAGCCAGCCTGTCTAACCCCCAGGATTGAGGCAGCGTGAAACAGGCACGTGCACTCGCCACCGCACGTTTACTGATGCGTGTCAACCCACAAGTCACGCAGAGAAATCAAAGGCCGCGTCTGGGATTTGTGTCCATCTAATTTATTGCCAGTTTCACTCTGTCAGATTTGACTCACTCGAAAGGAATCATTTGTCTTTCTGCTCTGCAATTTCGTCTGGCGCAGCAAAACATTTTATTAGCACCATTTACCACCGTGAGGCTTTGCCTCGGAAATGAATAAACACACAGTGCTTCTCATGAATCATGGAAAACTCAAATCCAATCTGGCCAATCCTCCACTACCGCCCTCCCCCCGTCCCCTCACCTCCCCTCCCCTCCCCTCCCCTCCCCTCACCTCCCCTCTCTTCCCAGCCTGCCTCCCTAACACTACATATTCCAGAAACATCGGGTGAAGTCGAAGCAGAAACATTGTGCAAACTCTGGAGTTTAAAAAGGGTTTTGTGGTCACACAACTTCCACTGTGGAAATGAAAACTAATTGAGTGTTGCTCTCGTCAAATGTCCGGAGGCAGTGGCTTTACAACCACACCCATGAGAAGCTCCAACCATGGGCTTCATTAAACCGCCACAAATCTGTTTGAACTTTCCCTCCTACGGAAAAGAGACACTTGTGTGGGGAGAAAACAGCAGCTCCAGATCGAAGAAGGCAATGATTTCCACATATTTCTATCGCTCAGCAGCATTTCATAAAGTGGGACTCCACGACCCGTAAAATTAGCCAGAGTCCTCCCCAAATGAAGCGATTCACTGAGAGCTCCGGCAATTAAAGCGTTTCCAGCACGACTCAGGCGTTAACTAATCTGTCCGAAAAAACCGACACCACCGGGTGTAAAAAGCAAGGGCTCGCTCAGAAAAGACAA
Source organism: Brachyhypopomus occidentalis (assembly GCA_020368025.1). Lineage (NCBI taxonomy): Eukaryota > Metazoa > Chordata > Actinopteri > Gymnotiformes > Hypopomidae > Brachyhypopomus > Brachyhypopomus occidentalis. The sequence continues at coordinate 1,284,847 of JAGXOD010000011.1, read as the reverse complement.
ACCAAATCACCACGTGGGGCTCCACCAGCACCAGCACTTACACAACCATTACACTCCCAGATGTTATGGTAATTTGCAATATGCAGGACTATTATCTGTACTTTGTACAAGAGTGCTTAGCAAAATGCTCTGTGTCAACATTTCTAGACACCATTAACTGTCATTAGCAAAGATTCACTCATTAGCTTCTACAAAAACAAGAGTGAAGCCTGTTCTACACATAAACACTCTCACCAGGAAACATTACGCAGAGAATCTGTCCCCACATCAACATACATAAATCGATATGTTACAGCCATGCAGACATTTACACATTTTGTTTTTTTAGTCATTAGACCTACTCCATTAATGTCCAATATGAAAGACATTCATGCACAAACACATTGAAATTCCACAACATACTGAAATTCGATGGGCCTTCCCAACCTTCTCACACCCTTCCTGTTCAGACAGGGATGTCTGTGGCAGGTCTGTGTTGTCCGCTGTTGCTCTGTGTGCTCTCGTTGCCCATCTGGACACCAGAGCAGCTCCTCCCTGGTAAGCTCTACATTCACGAGAGAACTTGGAGGAGAAGAGCATCTCCGTTATTCAAACCAAACAAAAACAAGTTTTTCTTCTTTAAAATTAAACTTTGAATTTCTCATTGTTCCTCCTAATCAGTACAAACAGAACATTCTGGTGGCCAGCTGGTGTTTTCAGATGTTTCAGTTGGCCGTTTGATGGTAAAAAAGAAAACAAATTAAAAACAATATTTACTATTCTTCAGGTTGTTATTTCAAAGACTTGTGATTGTCTGGAGACAAATGTATGCAAAACAGGAAATAATAAAACCAATAATAAAAGTCCCTTTTATGTGTTTTTTTTTCTTTTTTAGATTTGTGTTTTGTCTCAGCTGTCAGTCGGCTGTATGCTTTCTCTGCACATCAGACATCAGTCCGCTTTTTGCCTGTATTATCCACCCACCAGAATGGGTCCAGTTTAATGAATTTTATCTTCTCCGACACACTTTATCTTTCTTTTCCCCTCCATTTAAATTCTAACACAGCTGCATTTTCTTAAAATGGCCTCCCTTAATGTATGATGGATTCCACTGCACGAGAAGTCCAACAAAAGGCCTCTTTATTTCCTCTTGTTTCCAGGAGAAGGAAGAAGTTTTATTCAGAATCTGGACAAAGGAGGCGTGAGATGACGGCACGTCGCAGGGACGTGAGAAGAAGAGACTGAGGGAGAGAATAATGAGTAAGTCTTGAGTGTCTCCTCCATGTAAAAGAGATGAAAAGTCAACACTGCTCAGTTCTTTTATGAGCTTCACTAAGAGCTTTTAAAAGCATGTCATTTTCCGGTGGATGAAATATAACAAGGAGAAGCAGAGCTGGAAGAGAGGTGCTGGAGGTCAGAGGGGATCTGGAGAGACCAACTCCCCCAGCAGTCTTGGTCACAAGGGATCTGGACAGACCCACTCCCCCTCCAGTCTCAGTCAGAGGGGATCTGGTGAGACCCACTCCCCCTCCAGTCTCAATCAGAGGGGATCTACAGAGGTCACTCCCCCTCCAGTCTCAGTCACAGGGGATCCTGTGAGACCCACTCCCCTTCCAGTCTCAGTCAGAGGGGATCTGGGGAGATCCACTCCCCCTCCAGTATCAGTCAGAGGGGATCTGGGGAGACCCACTTCCACTCCAGTCACAGTCAGAAGGGATTTGGAGAGACCCACTCTACCTCTAGCCTCAGTAAGAGGGGATCTGGGGAGATCCAATCCCCCTTTCAGTCTCAGTCAGAGGGAACATGCCATGGAATCCTACGTCAAGGAAGCATTACAAAAAGGATTCATCCGCCCCTCTAACTCGGTGGTGGCTGCAGGGTTTTTCTTCGTAGAGAAGAAGGGAGGGGGACTACGCCCCTGCATAGATTACTGCACGCTGAATGCTGTCACGTCCAAGTATGCTTACCCTCTCCCCTTCATTTCTGCTTCTCAGGAACGTCTGATGGGGGCGACCATCTTTACTAAGCTGGATTTGAGGAGTGTGTATAATCTTGTCTGGATAAGAGAGGGCGACGAGTGGAAAACGGCGTTCTTCGCGGCAAGGGGGTAACTATGAATACCTGGTGATACCCGGTGGGCTAGCAAACAGTCCCGCTGTGTTCCAGGCGTTTATGGATGAAATCTTCCGTGACATGATTGATAAGTTTGTGTTCGTATATATTGATGACATCTTGATTTACTCTCCCACAGTCACTGAACATTACCAGCATGTGTCGGAAGTCCTACGACTGCTACGCCAGAATAACCTCTTCGTCAAAGCAGAGAAATGTGAATTCCACTGCAGGACAGTGCCATTTCTGGGCTTCACACTCTCTCTGGGGCAGATCGCCATGGACACTAACAAGGTAGAGGCAGTGACGACCTGGCCGACACCTCGATCCCCGAAGGAATTACGATTTCTGGGCTTCGCAAATTTCTGTCGGAGGTTCATCAGAGGTTTCGGTGAGTTAGTGGCGCCTCTTACCAACCTCCTCAAGGGAGGACAGAAACGGTGCTTCAGTTGGACTGCTGTGGAGGAACGAGCATTCTCCTCACTTAAAAAAAGCCTTCACAACCGCCCCTGTGTTACATCTTCCAGACCCACAACTCCCTTTCATAGTAGAGGTCGACGCCTCAGAGGTGGGAGTAGGAGTGGTTCTCTCTCAGCGACAAGAAATCCCCCCGAAACCCCCCCAAAACTCCCGTGTGCCTACTTCTCGAAAAGACTACAACCCGCCAAGAGGAATTATGATGTTGATAACTGAGAACTACTAGCGATTAAACTCGCTTTAGAACAGTGGCGTCACTGGTTAGAGGGGGAGCCCTTCGTGGTCTACATAGACCACAAAAACTTGGAATATTTGAAGTCTGCATGACGCCTCAATCCCAGACAAGCCAGGTGGGCACTGTTTTTCTCCCGGTTTCGGTTCACCGTGTCTTACAGGCCGGGTTCGAAGAACACTAAAGCGGAAAGCTCTCTCCCGTATCTACGAGAAGGAGTCAAGTGAGAAAGTACCTGAACGTGTCCTGAATGACTCCTGTTTCCTGGGGACCATCAGATGGGAACTACAAGATGAGCTAGAGGAGGCACTTCATGCCAAACCCGGACCTGAGGATTGCCCTCAGCAATGCATACCAGTGTCACTCCGGGGCCGAATTCTTCATTCTTCAATTGCTCACGACACTGCAGGCACGGATCACCCAGGCATTACACGCACCAAAAACCTAATCTCTCAACGTTACTGGTGGCATTCCAGTGCTCGCTTGTACCACCTGTGCCCAATCTCGTACCCCCCGCACTTTACCCGTAGGCAAACTCCTCCCCCTGCCCATTCCTCACCGACCGTGGACCCACCTCGCAGTGGATTTCATCACTGACCTACCAGTGGCGGGGAGTAATACAGTTGTTATGGTCATAGTAGACCGATTCTCAAAATAGTGTCACCTGATCCCTCTAGCTAAACTGCCCACGGCCATGGAAACTGCACTCGTGATTTTTAATTTTGTGTTCCGCATATATGGCTTGCCAGAAGATATCGTCTCGGACCAGAGGGTGCAATTCACCTCCCAAATTTGGAAAAAATTAAGCAAATTGCTTGGTATCTCGGCCAGTCTGACTTCTGGTTATCACCCCCAATCTAACGGAGAGGTGGAACGTACTAACCAGGAAGTCGGACGATTTCTCCATCAATACTGCGTCTCACACCATGACTGACATAAATTCCTCCCATGGGCTGAGTACGCTAGGAATTCTATTACCCATTCCTCCACTAAACTCACCCCCTTTCAGTGCGTCAACGGATACCAACCAACTTTCTTTCCATGGGATAAAACCCCTTCAAACATTCCTGCTCTAGATGAATTAGCGCATGTCCAGCTGCGGCGAGCCCTGCACACTCGCCAGCCTAACGCCGATCGCCGATGCCTCCCTGCTCTGGTCTATCATCTGGGCTAAAGAGTGTGGCTATCGAGCCGGAATATGAATTTACACAGGCCTAGTAGAAAACTCAGTCCCAAGTACGTCGATCCATTTAAGATACTCAGTCGCGTTAATGCCATAACTTACAAACTCCCACTCCCCCCCCACAGTACCGTATCCATCCCACCTTTCATGTCTCGCTACTTAAACCCGTTCACTACAGTCCTATGTCTGCTAACCTCGCATCTAATGTACCTCCAGAACCCCTGGACATCGAAGGCCGGCCCGCTTACATGGTTAGGGAATTGCTGGAGTCTCGGCGTCAACGGAATGGACTCGAATACCTCGTAGACTGGGAGGGATATGGCCCAGAGGAGCGTTCATGGGTGCCTGCTGGGGACATTTTCTGCCCGTCCCTTATTACGGAATTTCACACGGCCCACCCCGACTCTCCTGCCCCCAGGCGCCGTGGTTGTCCGCCCTCATTCCATTCTAGAGCGGCTAGAGCCGCTCGTCAGAGGGGGGGGTACTGCCAGGAACTCTCCTCCCACTAGTCACCTGTCCCGATACTACTCCCCTTTAGTTCCATATATATACACCCCCTCAGTCGCTTCCTGGTTGCGAAGTATTGCCAACCCATGTTGCATACCAAGCGTTTCATCGACCTGTGTGATCTCCCATGTTCTGACCTCTGCTTCTGTCCTAGACCTCGTCTCCCGCCTAGCCCTCCTGTACCTCCCGGATTCTGCCTTCCCGTTACGACCCTCGACCGGCTTGACTTTCTTATTAGATCTTCGTCTGCTAAGATCGACAACAGTTACTATTTCCATCTGACTCTGTTGTATTCTGCCTGTGATAATAAAGACGGAGTTCTTCCGCAACTGGATCCTCCTCTGCGTGTTCTGTTCATAACAGCTGGTGATTCTAATGAGCAAGACAAGGAACACAGTGGCAAGAAAATGAAGTTAGGGGTGGTCACTGCTCTGTCTACATGTTTGACAGAATAGGTCCTGATGGACAGAATAGGTCTAAGTGGACAGAATAGGTCTAGGTGGACAGAATAGGTCCAGGTTTAATGTGTTCCAGCTCTAAGACTATAGTGAAGGGTGCATTCCACCTTTAGGACTAGAATAGAGGTTTTTTTTGTCAACATAGGCAGTGAACAATGAAAAAGTAATATTTTCTCTCTTTTTTTAAGCATACAGGCTGTTCATTTTTTAGAAAAGCAAAAAGAAATCACTTTGTATTGGTTGTACATTTTCTCAAAAACATTTACATACATAGTTCTTGAAACAAGAGCTAACAATCAGACTTAGAAATTAGGTACAGCTAGTGAGGTCTTTGGCAGATGTTCAGTGAGGTGTTTTGGCAGATGTTCAGTAAGTCTTTTAAAATCATGTTCTTACACACTACAATTCAAGCCTACAGCAAGATTAAAAAACATAAATCCAGTGACCAGGTGACTAAGGTTTAAATCAATTGACCAGGTTTCCAGGGTTTAAATCCAGTGACAAGATGACTAGGGTTAGCCACTGATTTCATGACAGACTCTTTGCCCTACTAATACACCTGCACCTTTGTTTGCAATAATGCTTCATCTCACTGAGGTAGAATTGGACGCAAGCTGTATTTTCACAAGTGCAGATAGCCCACTATACACATGAACACAGCACACAGCCAGGATGCACTGAGTGTTATGCACTAGCAGCATGTCCTAAACATAATCATCAGCCACATCCCTGCACACACCTGTTCATCTGCTGCCTGAGCAGACGATGGTCTGGGTCCCTGTGGTGTCTGTGCAGCCTGCAGACAGAGTCGTCCACCATGTGCAGACCAGACAAGCTGAAGTGTACTTCAGAAGAAGCATTCACGAATGCAGCTCTAGCTAGCTGAAGGCATCCTTCAGTAAAGTGTGTGTGTGTGTGTGCGTGTGTTTGTGTGTGAGAGAGAGAAATGTCTCCAGAGTGAAGGTTGTAAATTTCATTGCGAAGAGCCTGTTTTACCTTGAGGAGCTGAATACAACATGTATAATACCACATGCTTAATGTAGCATGTATACTTCAGCATGTATAGTTCAGCATGCATACTATGCGTGCATACTACAGCATGTGTACAGTGTTAAAATACCCTCTAACGAGCTGTGACTGTGTAGGATAAAAAAAATATTTTTTTAATTTGATTCTTGTACCCTGAAGGTTAGCAGGCTGAGAATGTGCCATACCATTAATGCACACCAGGGGGCACTCCTGCTCCACTGAGAACCACATCCACACATCCAAAACAGGGCTCAACCACACCAGCACACTAAGCCCACTGTGTGCAGTGTGTGTGTGTGTGCTGGCAGACCACCCATCCCTGAGTGACAGCTTCAGTGAAAAAAAGCTACATCACCATTTTAACTCCACACATCTCCCCTTTCCAGAGACTCCAGATGGTGGTGTTCCAGCACTGTGAATGCCGAATATTTTGCCATAAAAGAAGAAGAAAGCAAGATCACATGTTTAAACAACATTTACTTCATAAAGAACCGATTAAACTAATAAACACACAGGTAATTATTTTGTACCCTCATTATAAATTTTGTACTCCCCCTAACACACACACACAGGAGACTATTCTGTAATACTTCATACTGAGCCTTTCCATCACACACACACACACATATAGTGTGCTATACCGCAGACACATATTGCAGCCACTTTTCCGCCGCCCTCCCGTTCGCAGTCGGTACCATGGTGACGCTCCAGTCATCGGCCAACACAAACAGCGCCGCTCACCTTTAAACTGATACTCACTTCAGCTAAACGCTAATGAACAGCTCTTAGCATATTTGTGTTTACACACACACACGCTCACACACACATACACAGCGTACTACAGGTTACTCCATATGCCGTACCTATAATTCCTAAACACATATAAACATATGTTGGAAGTGTATCGTATTTGCCTAATACGACGTGACACCGTTAAAGAGAGGCAATAGATTTGTTCATTGCCGATGACACGAGCCGCGCGGTGGTTTGAACGTAAACACAACGGTCAGGAACGTCGTTGTGTAATCGGCGTGGATAACCTGCGTTGTCAAGGCACCTCAGCATTTACCTCTAAAACTGTTTCCTTCACGCTGCCAAACCCTGACAACCCGCATCTCTTTCTCAGTGAGGTGATTACATAACCGCAGTTCCCTAACTTGGAGAGTAATGGCGTCGTTTGAGATCGTCTCGGTCCACAGCAGTTACAAAACGTTTGAAGCAGGCTCGTGCTGTTGTTTTTTCCCGCCAGCTGACAGGCATATTAACACGTGAACGCAGGCTGGTTGACGGTAAATTAAACACCATTTTGTCGCTCGCGGCAAATAACTATTAGTGCTGGCACAAACTGACCAGTAACGGTTAATCAAGGTACGTCGGAAGAGATGTTGTTCACAACAGGTACGAATTACAGTCAGCATATCCACTTCTTGATTTCAATCCCTTTACAGGCACCCATATACGTTTCTCAGAGGCCTTTGATATTAGGCCTGCGTACCGCCTGTGTTCATGTGCAGGTTGTGTTCATGTTTAATGCTTCCTTTTATGACAATCAGCAATTCTGAGAGAAAATGATAGCAAAGGAAATGTTAATTGTAGGTGATGGATGTGTGTTTAAACGGAAAACACCATCTATGTTTAACCGACGCGCCATTCGATTGTAATTAACCCTACACCTGACCCTCTAAAGTTAGTTTTGGTACAACTTCTTAATCTTATGATCTGCACTAATTAGTTACTACACAACTTACCCCACGCTGCATCTGCATTTCACACCCCTATTAGTTCAGTTCAAATCAAATCATCACTCATCATCAATCATCTTTTTTTGTAATCTTTAAATTAAAAACAACTTAAAATTCAGAAGTTGGCTTCAACTTTGCAGACTCTTCAAACAGCTACAACAGCCAAGACATATTTCCTGTAACAGACGATGCAAAGTAATAACTCTATTTCAGTGCTATCAGTGCCTCTTCTGGCTAATTATTTTAAACGTGAGTGAGTGAGAATGCCAGGTCCATGAGGTTCTGCACATCTCAGAACCAAATCTCAGGCTCATCTAATGCTCAAAACAGAACATTAGTGCAGGAGTGTGTGGTGTGAAAATTAGTGGAGTGAGAGCAGTGAACATTATGCAGGTGTGAGAAGTGCAGGAATGAGGAGCCAACATTAGAGAAGTAGAGAGGAGTGAACATACTACTGCACAATGTATATAGCTTGTATAGTTCTGAAAATTTTACATTTTATATTTTATTTTATATATTTTCTACTGCATGTTTAATTTGATCTTTGTTATTTGTCTATTTATATTGATACTTTTGACATCCAATGTGGGCAGCAAAGTATGAATTTCATTGTACAGGGAAACTAGTTTCCTTACTGTGCATATGACAATAAAGCTTTAAATCTTGAATCTTAGTGCAGGAGTGAGGAGCGAACATTAGTGCAGGAATGAAGAGCCAACATTAGAGAAGTAGAGAGGAGTGAACATTAGTGAAGGGGTGAGGAGTGAACATTAGTGCAGGAATGAAGAGCCAACATTAAAGTAGAGAGGAGTGAACATTAGTGCAGGAGTGAGGAGTGAACATTAGTGCAGGAGTGAGGAGCGAACATTAGTGCAGGAGTGAAGAGCCAACATTAGAGAAGTAGAGAGGAGTGAACATTAGTGCAGGAGTGAGGAGCGAACATTAGTGCAGGAGTGAGGAGCGAACATTAGTGCAGGAGTGAAGAGCCAACATTAGAGAAGTAGAGAGGAGTGGACATTAGTGCAGGAGTGAGGAGTGAACATTAGTGAAGGGGTGAGGTGTGAAGGCTTTGGTGTGAGATTCATCCTCTTCTGGGTCATGTGTTGCTGCACATCTAGGACTCAGAAACTCATTGATCCGTCTTCCTGTTCAAATATCCCATATGATCAAACCCTTCCGCTCTGAGTTGTGTGCTGTCTGACGTCAAACATTCCAAAGCAAATTCTAATCGCTGTTTTGTTTACCTGGTATGACATATTTTGGTGTCTGTGAACTTGCAATTCAATTCCCTCTATCTCTCGCTGATTAATTTGTTGACATGACTAAGCAATTTGAATCTATGTATTATACATCAGTCTATTAATCAATTCAATACAAACACAAACATATACAGGTAAACACAGAACGCACGTTTTTGCCATTTTTTTTTCAAGAATGAAATAGATGAGAACTTTCTGCTATTGTTGGTACAGTAGTGTCAGTGAGTCTACCCACTTTCTCCCAGCTGGGGCATTAGTATCAGCTAATAGTAATAACAGCAACAATGATAATGAAAATAAAATAATAATTATAATAAAAGTGAGGGCCTTCTCTCTGCCGTCGGGTGCTTACGGGGAGGTCACAGGGACGTTCTTCTCTGAACTTTACAGACGTTTGTCTCAGGTATATCTGTCAACACATCTAGAAACTTCATCCCAGTCTCACGTCCCTTGTTTCACATTGATACATCTCTATCTGTTCTCCTCTTTCCATGCCTCTCCTTCTCTCTCTGCTTCTCACTCCCTCCCCTTCTCCCTCTCTTTCTCCATTCTTTCGCCGTGAACTGTCTTCAATGGCCATCACTCACATATACTGCAGCTAATATGGATGTCTGGGTAGCTTGACATATGTCAATTAGGTATGAAAAAATTTTTGTTTTCAGGAGCTCTTCTGTGTGTGTGGAGGGGTGATTTAGAGTCTGAGTGTGTGGGTGATTTGTGTGTGTGCACACCCAGGTACAGGGTGGTGGTGGTGGTGTGTTCTCTGTAGTTCTCTGCAGTTTTCTGTGTTTATGTATGTGGGTTTGTGTTTGCATGTTCACATACAAATAAGACATAGACTTCGGCAGCAGTGGCAGTTTTATTAAAGAAAAAGTGTGTGTGTGTGTGTAAGGACAGAGAAACAGATGAAAGTGAAGTTTGGCTTAAGAGCAGAAACCCTGCTCCCCTCCTCCCTGAGCCTTGGTCCTGATCTCAGCGGCAGCCGCCAGCCCCCCCACCAAGTGACCATTCGAATTTTAGTAGGATAACATCAGTGCATACAGAGTGAGGTCGTGTCGAGCCAGGTCGGAACAAAAGCGCACTTCCGCCCCCTTCTGTCCAGACTGTGTACGGCACTCCAGCACGGAAGCACACTCGTTTCAGAAACAAAGAAAGCTGTAATGTTGCTAATCTTTGTTCCACTGAGACTTCACAACAGTGCCGCACGTGAACAGGACGGGTCTCCCTGGGCAACATTCTCAAATTCTCAATATGTCCAGTGTCCCAGCCGCTCTTTATACGTACTTGTGCACTTAGCTTGCGTAGCTCACAAACGACGAGTTCAAAATGTCTCATATGCTACTTTGGAATTTTGACTCTCTCATACACACTCTCTCACACACTCACACACACACACACACACACACTCTCTCTCTCACACACACTTAAACTGAATCTCTCTCACCCTCTCTCTTTCTCTCTTTACTGTGTCGTCACAATATGTCTGATTAGTGTGTTTTCTTTCTTTCTTTTCTTTCCTTTATGTAATGCTGTAATATTTACAGTCTCTCAGCCTTGGTAAATCAGCTACACGGGAATTCCTTGCAGACATTGACAGCTTCTGTTCTGCTGGAACAGACACTACATAACTGAGGAAAAGATACTTCCATATACACCACCACATAACCGAGGAACATACACCTACACACACACCTCCACATAAGAGAGAAACACCTCTAGCATAACAGACCTCCTCTAAACTGAGGAACTGACACCTCCGGCATAACAGACACCTCCAGTGTAACAGACCCCAGACCGGACAGTGTGTGAGGTTGTGAACGTTGATCCGGCAGCCGTCTCTGCAGACAGGTGTAGCTCGCCTCCACCCGAGCTGCAGAAGCGTCTGGCGAGACGGTGCACCTCTCCCCGCCCACACCCGCTCAGGAAACACCACTGCTCAGCGAAGTTAGGGGCTTGATACTGTATGAAACACATCTGTTCGCAAAATTATATGATAGTGGTGTTCTAACCAGAGAGGATGAAAAATGAAAACATCATGGTTTAATGGTAAATGCCAATGTTTTAACATTAAATGCTGATCCAGACCACTATACGAAGACACTGGAGACCTGACAGAACTGACCATCTGCAACAACACAAGCCACAAAACACTCTGAAGTTCTTTTTCATTTATAAACAAAGTGCAGAAAATATCTTTGTACTTTTAACTACAGCACGTAGATAAAACTCTTTAAGAGTTTAGATGTCTGCTTAAAAGAGCTTAAGAAGTATGGCTTTAAAGAGAATACGTCTGAAATCTCACATGTGAGATTTCGTTCTGCTGGAAATACTGTATGTGTTAATTAGGATTGTAAACTCTATCCAGTTAGGCTGAGAATTTCACTGCTGCTGTCTCTACATTCATGGGTGACAGCGTGATGGGATTCTGCAGCAAACTATACTTCTTCAAAGAAAACAGTGACTATTAAAGTACTGGGGCTGGGGTATTGCCCCACATACAGCAGGGGCAGGGGTATTGACCACACATACAGCAGGTGCTGGGGTATTGCCCACACATACAGCAGGTGCTGGGGTATTGCCCCACACATACAGCAGGGGCTGGGGTATTGCCCCACACATACAGCAGGGGCTGGGGTATTGCCCCACACATACAGCAGGGGTTGGGATATTGCCCCACACATGAAGCAGGTGCTGGGGTATTGCCCACACATACAGCAGGTGCTGGGGTATTGCCCACACATACAGCAGGTGCTGGGGTATTGACCCACACATACAGCAGGTGCTGGGGTATTGCCCACACATACAGCAGGTGCTGGGGTATTGCCCACACATACAGCAGGGGCAGGGGTATTGACCACACATACAGCAGGTGCTGGGGTATTGACCACACATACAGCAGGTGCTGGGGTATTGCCCCACACATACAGCAGGTGCTGGGGTATTGCCCCACACATACAGCAGGTGCTGGGGTATTGCCCCACACATACAGCAGGGGCTGGGGTATTGCCCCACACATACAGCAGGGGTTGGGATATTGCCCCACACATGAAGCAGGTGCTGGGGTATTGCCCCACATGCAGCAGGGGATGGGGTATTGACCCTGCAGGTACTTGGATAAACTTTTCAGAACATAAATTTGATGAAAAAAAGAAAATTTGAAAAGTACACCAGTATTCTTTAAACCCACCACCTCAATTTATTAGATACACCAATATTACTCCTGCACTCACCGGTCTTCTGATTAGGTACACACCTGCCTTGGTGCATTTCTTATGAGAAGCATTTCAGTCTAATCCACTGTCAGAGTCGATGAGTTCCCCTCCAGTGACTGGGCTGCATCCCTAAGCATAGCATCAGTGCTCGTCAGCTGGTATTGGTCTAGAGGAGCATTAACGCAGCAGTGACATATGCATACATGTAACACGACACACTGCATACATATATGACATACATGCAAATGTCAGACCTTCATTTTCTATGGATATTTATTGTTCCAAGAAAATTTTGCTATAACTGTAGAATTGATGGATGATTTCAATAAAATAAGTTAAATATATTAACCCTGGCCTGGGGGTTTGTAACACAGCCTGTAAAAGAGCACTGCTGGTTTTAATTGGTGGAGATGTTTTGAATGCCCTGTGCTCCAGGAAATGCTTCAGTCACCAGCATAGGTACGTCCTGGTTGACTCACACTTCAGATGTGGCCAATCAGGAAAGAAGCAAATGAGAGATAGAGAGAGAGACAGAAAGCGAGAGAGAGAGAGAGAGAGAGACCTCTCAGTCCACCTGTTCTGTTTGTTAGCCATGGGTTTCGCAGCCTCTGACCCTCTGACAAAACACAAAAAAAACTGTTCGGGACAGGAACATCTGCCAAATGTTGCAAATATAAAATAGCAGACCAGGACATCTCTATATACTGTATATCTCTACTCTTCACTATAAAGGACAAATGGAATTTCACTGATGGCGTGGTGGTGGTGGTGGGGGGGGGTTCGTCTCCATTTCCACCGTAATGAATCCACCTCCTCGACAGTGGTAGTGACGTGGTGCATTTCCAAACGCCGTCAGCACCGTCAGCACCCCTGCATCTCCAGGTCTGCTCTCCGTACTTGGGCAGAACCCGCAGGGTATTCAGGGTAACCAGGGTAACAAGTAAAGCCATTACTACAGCGTTCTTCTCTCTCTTTCATGAGACCCGGGGATGTGTTTCATCATTTCTCTCCTCCCCGTTCCTCTTCTCCTGGGAGGAACGGCGATAACACTTGCTCAGGGTTTCATCAGAGGAGAGCAAACACACGCCTAAAAGGTGTGACATGAAAGAACCTATGGCCTTAGCATTGCCTAGCCACGTTGTCAGCGGCGACACTCATGTGCTCCTCCCTGCGCTGGACCTGCTTTGGGATGCTCACAAACACAGACGAAGAGTGCGTCAGTTTGAGAAAGGTGTGGCTTGTCAAATCGTAGTGTGTTTTTCCACGTACGACTTGTCCTGTATAATCTAAGCTCGGAACAAATCAAAGGTCGTCAGAGATCAGTAGTGTGTACAAACGTCCACCTAATCTCCCCAGTTCTATTGATCAAGTGAAGAAGCCGATTCGTCTCGAATCAGAAGCCTGCTGGAAACTTCAGCTCCCCACAGCCAAAGGCAAATCCAGCCAAGCCTCAAGCCTTGACCTCTCTCACACCCCCCTGTGCTGAAGCAAAGGATGACACGTCCCACAGTCAAGTGGATCTTGAAACCTGCGTCACACCGAGTGCTCGGTGTGTGCGGCACGGCCGCCTCGGCATACGTGTGCGGTATGGACGACACATCAACGGTGCAGTCGGAGCGACCCACACAGTCCCGGAGCTCAGACGAGGCGCCAGACAGAGAGTTTGTCCCTGTGTGTAGCACACACCCACGCAGGCTGTTTAGAGACAATGCAGATGATCTTAGACATCAGGAAAGCATGCAAACACACACAAACACATGCAAATATACAGTATATGTACCCACAGAGTAATTTGTCTTAAATTCCCCAGTTCATAGATACATGCGCACTTATCCTCATTCTTCGATACCGATACACACAGTTGAATTATCCTTCACAACATTCTCTCAACACACATGCGTGCGCATACACACACACACACACACACAGACCTTCAGCCCCCGCTGTAAGCCATGCTCCATGACTCTGTTTGTAACACTCTCTCCCAGTCGGACTCTCTCCCAGTCTTAATCTCTCCCAGTCTGACTCACTCCCAGTGTCGCATCTCCTCTCGGCCGGCATGTCACCGCCATCAAACCCAGAAGTCGCCACCTCTGTTTCCAGTGGGAAGAAAATGGCTGAGTGCCCATACAGAGCGCCTACTCCAGACCTGCTCCGCTGGGACTACAGGGTACTGGCTTAGTAATATGCAGCTTTATAGCAGAATGCGAGGACGTTTTGCACTGGTAAGAATCAGCTTGGTGCACTGCGCTGGCCAGGCAGGTGATATATCTGTGCTGACCACCCAGAGCAGTCGGGTCACTTCATCAGTACTGGTCCCACGACTCACCGGGCTGGGAACAGGCCCACAGTTGCAGGAGAACTTCAGCCTTTACAATGCTGTCAGTCACCCTGGCAAACTCACCTCCATCTGCCTGTGGAGGTTAAGGCTGTTGTAGATTTTGACTAATGTTAGTGCCAGAGAGAGAAGGTGGCTCTCTGGTGCACCCTGGAGGTAGCTTTGGAAATTGCAGTGCAGATTTTGCTGAGTGGGTCTGTCACTGTGGGAGAAACACACACACACACACACAGGCAAATCTAGTACGTTCTTCGGTTAGTGGGAGTGGGTGTGTCCAAGATTACCCAAGATGGGGGATTTCTTTTGCTGACAAAGAGTTTGTGAACATATAAATTCTCCCAACACAAACAAGTTCAAACTCTTGCACAGAAACACACCTGCACATCGACTCTACAGGAGCCATAACGACTGTAATGATGCTAAAATCTCTGCGTTACCAGTTTAAGGTGAGTGGGTGATACAAACTATCTCTTCCATCTAGCTCAGAGATGTTCCTTGTTAAACCAGCAATTTAACTGTCTAAATCATAATTATAAACTGAGCATAGTATTTCATCTGCATAGCCAGAAGCCCTGTTAGAGCTATGAACTTCTAAATGTTAAGTTCAAACCTGAGGACATGCATTAGCTGTTAATACCCCAAATCCTCAAAGCTCAATACTGAGCACTCTTAACCTCATTCATCATCTGAGCTACTTTACTGAGGTAATGAAGTTACAGCAAGATGTCTTTGTTGTTTGACAGTAATCAGCGCGTTTTAATGAAGTCAAATAGCCTTAAGATAATCTGATTAACGTGGCTGACCGCTGGTTCGAATGTTACGTAAATGTTTTTCAACAAATGTTAGACAAGATGAATATGCAGAGTCAGCACAATCCTTATTATCAGTAAGAGCGTGCGCACGAGCCGGGAAAATTACAGGTACTTACTCAACAACCCGTTTATTGACCAACCCCTCGCGCCGTTCTCTCGCGACCGCAGCAATAAACCTTAGCTTGCTACAAAGCATCGACTGGCGTGTGAAATTGTCCGGTTCTCGAAATTGAATACCCTGCAGCACAACATAATGAAGTCTCCGCTGGCATTCGGTGTCTGCCACGCTCGCTCGATTATTGCAAACGTTTCCGAAAGTACGCATGACCCTTGGCCTACGTGCGCCTTTACATGTAAGAGTATTGATCCAAAGATAACTGTTGCGCGGTGGTCTTTTTTGACGTCCAGTTACAAAATCTATCAGTGAAAATGTCACAAAACTTTAATCAATAGACTCGTAATTTCACCCCGTTTTCCCAAATGCAGGGGCATCGGATTACATACATATTAACAAATGGTACAGACTATATAAGGATTTCTGCAGGCGGTCGACTGGCTACCAACCTTCACGAAGGCGACATTCCACATGAACGTTGAGTAAATGGCTCAAGGCCACGGATAAAACACTGATGAGATACCTGACATGATTGAAAAACATTTGGTTTTTAGCTACTGCCGTTAGTCCTTATCGAGTTTATTTGGTTGGGCGTGGTAGCTTATTTATGTATTTATTTGTAGTCTAATAGTAGTCACCGAACCATACAGTTGTCGGGTAATTGGCCTTAGTCTGGAAAAATGACATCAGCTGCAATAAAAGATTCCACATTTAAGCAAAAACCTTTAAGTAACCAAATAATAACAAACATCTGTTAAACACAGCACAAAACATCTAGGATAACTGAAGTGACATTTTTCTACTAATTTTCTACTAATTTTAATGATTATTTTTATTTTAATTTGTTTTTTAAAAATTCACATTTGCAACAAACAGCCATTTAGCCTCACGATTCCACGTTTCCATGGCGCGTGCAGACCGAGAACTCCCGGGAAGAAGAAGGACACTGAAGAGCTTAACTCAATATGTCAGCGCTCACGTCCTGCCAAGAGACATATACTGAACCCCCAAGAAAAGAGCTATGGCTGCCTCCTTGATATATTACTGACAACGTAGCTTGGTTCCTCTGTCAATCTGTCTCCATCCCCTGATTTCCTGTCCTCTGTCTGCAGTAATAGACAGCCACAAGTTTACACGCTGGTTTTCTGTCATCTGTGAAGGGTAGCACTCTTGTTCTCTGCCACATGCTTCACTAAGGTGAGGAGTTTCGTAATGGTGACGCTGCTTTCAGCTCTGTGGAGTTTGATTGTTTCACTCACTGCTGGATCCATAGAAAAACAGTTTGCACATAAAGTCTTTGAAGACAAGAAGGAACTGTTCTTGTGGTTGTCCATATTGTGAGATTAGCCTGGTCAGCATGGACTTTATCTGTGAGACGCTGGGTGGACAGGGAGTGAGTACTGGAGACCAGTGGACTTTATCTGTGAGACGCTGGGTGGACAGGGAGTGAGTACTGGATACCAGTGGACTTTATCTGTGAGACGCTGGGTGGACAGGGAGTGAGTACTGGAGACCAGTGGACTTTATCTGTGAGACGCTGGGTGGACAGGGAGTGAGTACTGGATACCAGTGGACTTTATCTGTGAGACGATGGGTGGACAGGGAGTGAGTACTGGAGACCAGTGGACTTTATCTGTGAGATGCTGTGTGGACAGGGAGTGAACACTGGAGACACGTGGACTTTATCTGTGAGACACAGGGTGGACAGAGAGTGAGCACTGGAGAGACGTGGACTTCATCTGTGAGACGCTGTGTGGACAGGGAGTGAGCACTGGAGACACACAGACTTTATCTGTGAGACGCTGGGTGGACAGAGAGTGAGCACTGGAGACACGTGGACTTTATCTGTGAGACACAGGGTGGACAGAGAGTGAGCACTGGAGAGACGTGGACTTCATCTGTGAGACGCTGTGTGGACAGGGAGTGAGCACTGGAGACACACAGACTTTATCTGTGAGACGCTGGGTGGACAGAGAGTGAGCACTGGAGACACGTGGACTTCATCTGTGAGACGCTGGGTGGACAGGGAGTGAGTACTGGAAACACGTGGACTTCATCTGTGAGACGCTGGGTGGACAGGGAGTGAGTACTGGAGACACGTGGACTTTATCTGTGAGACGCTGGGTGGACAGGGAGTGAGTACTGGAGACATGTGGACTTTATCTGTGAGACGCTGGGTGGACAGGGAGTGAGTACTGGAGACACGTGGACTTTATCTGTGAGACGCTGGGTGGACAGGGAGTGAGTACTGGAGACATGTGGACTTTATCTGTGAGACGCTGGGTGGACAGGGAGTGAGTACTGGAGACATGTGGACTTTATCTGTGAGACGCTGGGTGGACAGGGAGTGAGTACTGGAGACACATGGACTTTATCTGTGAGACGCTGGACAGCTCATCACTGCTTCCACTCACCTTGCCTCACACATTGTTTATTCACTTGTTCAGTCCAGCAGTGACAGGTCAAGCAAAAGTTTTCCCACCTGGTACGAAGGAAGTGTGGATGATGAAGAGAATGACGATGATGAAGATTTCCACATAGTGGAGGCCGAGGATGAGCTTGTGGACGGACAGGCGCTGGACGGCGACTGCAGCAGGTGGGACGTCCCACATCTCCTGGGCCTTGAGGAGATGAACTCGAACTTCGTGTGTGAACCGACGCTCTCACAGCACAGCAGTCTCCTCAGCCTCAGCCAGGTCCAGCAGGTAATCACACACAGATCCAGCAGGAAATCACACACAGATCCAGCAGGAAATCACACACAGATCCAACAGGAAATCATACACAGATCCAGCAGGTAATCACACACAGATCTAGCAGGAAATCACACACAGATCCAGCAGGAAATCACACACAGATCCAACAGGAAATCACACACAGATCCAGCAGGAAATCACACACAGATCCAGCAGGAAATCACTCACAGATCAATCAAGAAATCATGCACTGATCCAGCAGGAAATCACACACACAGATCCAGATTGCTTCCAAGAGCTAAGAGAGAAAGATGCTGTAAACCTGCTTCTCGGTTTAAAACCTTCTGGATGTTTTTCGTGAACTGATTAAGAACGTTTAGTTGGCTGTCCCGGGTCTGTAGTCTTGGTGATTATGGCAGGATGTCAATGCTAACCGGAGTCGTTTTGGAATGTGTTGGCAGCTCTGTCAGCACTTCCCTGCTGCACTGAGACTGAACGAGTGGATGCTGGTGTATCAGACGCAGACGCATGGCAGCAGCCTGAGCACACTGTACAGGACGGCTGGATCACTGGACCGCTGCATGGTGCTGATCGTCCGTGACACCTATGGCCAGGTGAGCTTCATGTGGCCAGGTGAGCTGCATGTGGCCAGGTGAGCTTCATGTGGCCAGGTGAGCTGCATGTGGCCAGGTGAGCTGCATGTGGCCAGGTTAGCTTCCTGACTGCTGCTCACCTCTCACCAGGAGCAACCACGTGTTATACACTATATTATACACAGCTTCTCACTTATAAAATTTTATGCTATACATTTTAGCATCTATATACTAGATTGTTTTTAGAAGTCAATAGTTTTCATACAGTGCAGTTTAGTTTGCTAATGTTGCGATTAAATTTGCATATGATTGCTTTCTCTTCCATCATAGGTGTTTGGTGCAGTATGTTCCTCCCCCCTCAGAGTAAGCTCCTCCTACTATGGCACGGGACAGACCTTCCTGTTCTCCTTTTCTCCACATCTACAAGTTAGTATAATCTCTCTCTCTCTCTCTCTCTCTCTCTTTTAGCCCACTGAATTGTATTTTCCTTGTCCAGATCATATATAAAGTTCTATGGATTAAGGAGTGCTGGGTTTGTCCTGTGTATTAGATGTCGGGTTTGTAGTTGTTGTGCATAATACGAATGCGAAGAAGAAGTGACTGAGCACTGAGAGCATTTCAGAATGCATCAAGGCCTCGTTACATTTGTGTGTGTGTGTGTGTGTGTATGTGTGTGTGTGTGTGTGTGTGTGTGTGTGTGTGTCTGTGTGTGCATGTGTGTGTGTGCTTACAGGTTTACAAATGGACAGGCATCAACTCCTACTTCCTTAAAGGGAACTCTGATTCTTTTTGGTTTGGAGGTGGATGGTAAGGCAAAGTAATTTATTTTGTAATTGTGCCAGCTACTCTGAAACTCTCTACAGCCATGGCACGGACCTTGCACGGGTCTGACGTCTGCTTTCTGTTGCCCTGTTGCCCTACTGCAGGGGCAGGTTTGGGCTCTGGCTGCACTGTGACCTGGTCCGGGGTCGGAGTCAACACTGTGACACCTTCAATAATAACATCCTGTCCTCTGTGGAAGATTTCCTGATCAGTGAGCTGGAAGTCTGGGCTCTCGTCTGACTGCTGTCCTCCAGGGACCGTGTTGGATGTCTATCTTACCTGAGAAATAACAGCTCAGCTGGGCTGGTGGCCACAAGTCAGGAACTGCTGCCGGATCTGGCCCGGGCGGAGAGTAACAACAAGGTGTGGCATCACTGGTCAGAATGCTCACGCCCGTTACTTCATGGTTACCAACTTGACTCAAAACCATCTGCATAGGGGATTTTTGAGGCAACACCACCACCTAGTGTTCAACATCTTAAAAGTCTGGAAAATCACAGACTTGGTTGGAGAATTATGAGGGTCAGTGCATGTCACCAGTAGAGGGAGCTATGACTTTACAAAAGCACCAGACCTCCAGTGACATGCTTAGAGAGAGAAGCATACAGCAGACCAGTCTGTACAGCTCAAACTGAGAAAGAGACCTTTGGGAAACAAAGCGAAGTGCATTCAGGTACGACTCAACTTAAACAACATAGCAGCTGCAACCTGCACAGTCAGTCTCACGACAATGCCGACAGAAACACCATGGAAACAGTCTCACCCTGCCTTGAAGTGTCCTCTCAAATACCACTTGACTTTTGTAGTCACTAATGTTAAGGCATCCAATGCCACGGCATTGTGAATTACAGTGGAGCCACCGAAAGGAGTTAGAACCACTGTGTGGTGAGGAGTGAGAGCGAGAGTGAGAGTCAGGATTGGCGCAGGTGTTCGGAGCGCAAGGAGTTAACTCCGCCGAGAGCGATCGGGCTTGGGGACCAGCTGGGTGATTACTGTGATTCACGGTGATTGTGAAGGATTCCATCAGAGGCCCCTGCCAGTGCTTTGCAGAATAGATGCCCAGGATAACAGATGGAAAGGAGGATAGGTGTGTCAGCCGTACGGGGAGCTCTGCCCCGCCCGCCTCTCTCCTGCCAATCACGGTGCACGCTGGTGTTTTGAGCCATTTATACCGATTGCTTAATCGCTATAATGTGGTATACATGCAGATATGAGAGGCTTTGTGTTCACATTTCTCTCTCACTCTCATACACACACACACACACACACAAATATATCCAAGTACTCAAAGTAAGAAATCAATGAAATGTGTTACTGTGTTAAATGTGTTACTGTTAAATCTATTATTGTGTTAATTGTGTTAAATGTGTTAATTGTGTTAAATGTGTTATTGTGTTAAATGTGTTAATTGTGTTAAATGTGTTGTGTTAAATGTGTTGTATTAAATGTGTTATTGTGTTAAATGTGTTAATTGTGTTAAATGTGTTACTGTGTTAAATGTGCTATTGTGTTACATGTGTTAATTGTGCACATGTGAGTAGAATTTTTATTCTTATGAATAAAGCAAAGGACAATTTAAAACCACGAAGTATATTATTACTCTCTGTGAACATGTGAAATAATTACAATAATATATGACCTGAATAAAGGACAGAAACGAACCTTCTCCTGTCATCTCCTCCACTCCACCCGAGCTTTGGCCTAACACTGACCTGTCTGGACCTATGAGGACCTATCTGTTTTTCATCCTACAAAGCACATCTGTAGGTCGCTCTGGACAAGGTGCTAAATATTCAGTCAATTAATTAAACCTAATACCAAATTACATGTAAGTTTAGTGTAATGAGTAAAAACAATACTATCGTAATTATTGGAACAACACCATTTCCATTTCTGACATGTATTAGACAAAGTGGATCATGTGAGTGTAGTTGCTTTGTGAGAGGTACAAAATGCAGCATCATGCAGAACTGCTCTACAAACCAAGGGGAAGAGAGGTGACATCTTTAGGTTATCAGAGTGGAGCCACTGAGAAGGGCAGAATGCAAAGGACAAAGGATAGAGAGAGGGAAAGGAGGGGAGAGAGAGAGAGACAAGGAACCAAATAGAGGTAAAGATGAGAGAGATGACAGGAAAGGCTGATAAAGGAGGGAGGTAAGAGAAAACGGACAGACAGGTGACAGAGAGAGAGGGAGAGAGAGACAGATGGACATTTTTCCAGTCTCATTAGTCTCTAACCCAGCAATCATACACTGCACTCTCAGAATAATAATCACACGGCCGGACCATTTTACTGTACTGTTTAATCGAAGCATTTATTCAGGTGGCATAACTGCATATCGGTTGTGCGAGCCATTGTCTGACCCAGCGAGAGCTACGTGTAGACGTCCTGAGGCCTCGTAGAAGAGGCCACGTCTGGTGGAGAACACACGCAACATCTGCAGACCATGAGAGCGACAGGGCCCTGGTTCTGGAATAAAGGTATTTGAAAGACTTCTTCAGAGACATTTCAGTGTCACTGAATTAGAGCAGTTACAAGGTGGTCTGTAAAACACAGAGCCCTCTGTATTTAAAAGTGTGATTGTGGCCACTTCAACACTAGGACCGAAAATTAAAGATGGCCTGTAATTCAAGACATACTGTACACCTCACATACAGATGAATGACATTCGTGGTTCCCAGTTTAACAGCAGACAGGCTGTCCTGGACTGGGATGGCAACGTTTGTTGTCTGTGAGAATCGAGCGCTGATCTACAGCACAGGAGCGTCTGGGATGCTGTAAGCTCCTGCCCCAGGATCTCTTGCTCCAGGTTCTCTTGTCCCAGGTTCTCCTGCCCCAGGTTCTCCTGCCCAAGGTTCTCCTGCCCCAGGTCCCAAGGCACTATTGAAAGTTCCTTCTCTAAGGGTGAGCCAAGCCAGGGCTTCTGCACTGGGGCATTCTCAAACAGGCCCTTGCTATAGCAACAACAGTATTCTCATGTCTACCTGAAATGCAGTTCTTCTGTACATCACTGTCCATGGTCGAGGTTCCTTTTCAGTTCATGAACTTTTAATATTATCCATTCTTATAATAAGCATATTAGGAGAATGTGTTGAGTGCCTTCAAGAGGAACCTTCAAGAGGAACCTTCAAGAGGAACCTGAGCTACCACATCACCACAATTCCTGTGAACTGCAGCAGACCCACACACACAGGAATGGTACGCACACACTCATGGGAACAGTACGCACACACAGGAAGTAAGGATACACACTCATGGGAACAGTACACACACACAGGAAGTGAGGATACACACTCATGGGAACAGTACACACACACAGGAAGGGTAGATACACACTCATGGGAACAGTACACACACACAGGAAGGGTAGATACACACTCAAGGGAACAGTACACACACAGGAAGTGAGGATACACACTCATGGGAACAGTACACACACACAGGAAGTGAGGATACACACTCATGGGAACAGTACACACACACAGGAAGTATAGATACACACTCATGGGAACAGTACACACACACAGGAAGTGAGGATACACACTCATGGGAACAGTACACACACACAGGAAGTGAGGATACACACTCATGGGAACAGTACACACACACAGGAAGTATAGATACACACTCATGGGAACAGTACACACACAGGAATGGTAGATACACACTCATGGAAACAGTACACACACACAGGAAGGCAGGAAGGATAGATACACACTCATGGGAACAGTACACATCCTTTGTGATGCCTTGCATTAATCCTGATGAAACTGGTCATGGTCCAACTGTAACCGGGACTAGTAATAATAATGATAATAAGTAGTAATAAGTAATAATAATAATAATAATGGATCATTTACTGGTACATTTTAAAGCAAACATTCACTCTTGACTTGATCATCTGAGGGAGAATCCTGAAATGATGTTATGACCAGTACATGGTACATATATTTTGTCATGGTTGTGCTATCAGAATATATGTTGGTGTTTTCAGGTCAGTTGTGAGCTAGTGCTCACTGCTTCAGCTCCTCTGTGTCACGGCAACACAAACAAACATAAGCAGTGATGTGTTAGCATGAACATCAGAGGCAAGCACATGCTAAGACACTACAAAGACTCCTACATTCCAGTGCCTTCCAGAGCATTCCAGAGAATTCCAGAGCATTCCAGAGAATTCCAGAGCATTCCAGAGCATGCATACACACCAGAAGTGAAGGGCAGGGCTAGTCATGCTAGTCAGGCTAGTCATATATATATATATATATATATATATATATACTCAAACATAAACCGATTTAAGTAAAAAAAATACTGTACTAAAGTACTGTGTGTCTAGTTTAAGGAGTTTTGGGGGTTTTGTTTTGGGTTTTGTTTTTGTTTTTTTACATTTCAGTCTGGGCTAACTAGTCCAAGAGTGAAAAGATTCTTTGCATTTCTTTAATTATATAGTAAGTGGCCTTGTCCTGATCTCTCAGCCACTCTGTCTCACCAGGGGGAAACACTGCAGCTGTATTTCAGGTGTATTTCAGTCAAGAAGTGACTTTGTGAGGCTGCCGGTGTTTCCAGGTGATACCTGTGTCTGAAAATGACCAGGAAGTTAGAGCAGGGGATGTGTTTAGAGGGCTCTGGGGGTGCTTCATAGATGATGTGGTTTGAATTCTATAATATTCTTATTATGTGGTGAAATTAAAGGTTTGGTGTCTGGTTATAAGTGTAGATTACTCAGCTCACAGGAAGCGTTTTGCTAATGCCCAAACTTATTCAAAATGTGCCGACAAGTTTAGAAAGGCTTTAAAGATTTTAAACCACATATTTAGGAAAGACAGTGTTATACATTTTTGTCTCCTTTTTTCTGCGCTACAAAAATATATGAATATTATATCCATCGTCCAACCTATGCGAGACGGCCTGTTCATGGGGCGATTCCTGGACAGTTAGACGGACTTCCTCCGTAAACGGGGGAGATCTCCGAAGCTGGGCCCTGGGGAGAGCGTGCTGCCGGGGGACGAAACACCCGTGTTGTCCCTGGTGGACGAGTCCCCGTGGATCCGGTAGGAGACAGAGCTGCAGTACACTGAGTTGACATGGCAGGCGGGGTGTTGCGTGAGCGAGTGGCTCGAGCGGCGACACAGGACCAGGGGGTAGCAGCCACAGGAGCACAGCGAGCCCAGCGGCGAGCGCTCCGGGGACGGGAGGGTCGAGGGTCGGGCCAGGGCGGCGCGGGAGTATCGCCGGCCCGCAGGCGAGGGGATGAGGTTTGTGTAGCTGGTTCCCTCCTCCATGTGCAGGAAGAGCGTGCTGTGGCTGCGGCCGTCCCTCCGCTGGGCCAGCAGGCCGAGGTCGCGACCCCTCTTCAGTGAGGCGCGCTCGCGAGCGTCGCGCTTCTCATCCTCGCTGTTCATGGTGAGGAAGCGCAGCACCACCAGGTTCAGGAAGGCGCCGATCACCGTCAGCCCCACCAGGATGTACATGAAGCTGAAGATGACATAGGGTGTCTTCTCCTGCAGGTCACCCTTCTTCTGCAGGGCCACGAAATCTCCGAAGCCGATGGTGGTGAGAGTGATGAAGCAGTAGTAGTAGGCGTGGAAGAAGGTCCACTCCTCAAAGTGGGAGAAGGCGGCCGCACCAAGGCACAGAGTCCCGAGACAGGACAAGAAGCCCACCAGGACCATGTTCTCCATGGAGACGCCTGTGCGACGGAAGCCCAGGCATTTCTTGGCCCGGTGAAGGAGGTAACGGACGAAGGTGTTCATCCTCTCACCCAGACTCTGGAACATCACCAAGGTCAGTGGGATGCCCAGCACTGCATAGAACATGCAGAACACCTTTCCAGCATCTGTACCTGGAGCTGCATGTCCATAACCTGCAGGGAAGCATTGCCAAGGCAGTAGCACAGTTAGTCCAGAAAGGCACGTGAACTGGCAATCAGAGGTCACACTCCTGCAAGAGACTCACACTATATGCACATATGCACAAAAAATATCGTCTGTGCGTATGGAAAATGCTAGAAAAATTACCTGAACCGCGTCTAGAACGTTCATAATTCCTGTGAGTACATTTCCACGAAACAACGTGAAAACTGTTGAGGATAAATTTAAGGAAAGCTATCGCAGTGAGAAAAAGACATGACTCTAAATCATGTTCGTGGAAAATACATACAATACTTTTTAATCGCGGACAAAAATAAGTGAACTTGCCTATCGTGGTGATGACCGTTATGGCAAAGTAAAAGGATCCCGCGAATTTCCACTGTCTCCCGGCGCGATGGGGCTCAGCTTGCAGCACGACCCTCTCGATCTCCCGGTAGTCATCCTCAGAGAAACGATACTTCTTCTTCATCTCGCTGCGTTTCTGCTCCAAGATGCGCTTCCTGACGCTCTCCGTCTCGGACTCCAATGCGTCGAAGACCGCAGCACCGACGAGAAGGTACGAAAACATGCACAGGATGAGAGACAAGGTCCGCACGTTTTGTTTCTTCATCTTGCGCTCGAGCACCGGAGATCTCGACTCAGCGCGCGTGAGGACGGAGTAGGCGCTCGAGAGTTGAAGTCGAAACAGGTGGTGCACTTCAGTGCATCGGTTATTCACGCGCGCACGTTTGGGTCGTATAATACACACCTAAAATGAGAGAAAAAAAAGATTTTGGTATCAGAAACGTCTCAAATTCGAATCTGGTCACATCTTTCATCTCGACCTTCTCGTTTTTTATCCCCTCTGGTCACGTGGCTGTGTTGTAGTTTTAGTGTAGTGTGATAAAACAGCGGAGGACGGTTCCCAAAGCCCGTAACCCACAGCATAAATCCGTTCAGAATACCCCAGCCTTCATGCGCCACTTCGCCTGCTCTCTCCGTTTAAACAAAACACAAAACTCCCCCTATTACTGAAATTTTAAAAAATGAACAAAACTCCCAGTGCAAGCGCATTTGCATTGATCAGCTCGTTGATCCCGACTACAGTACGATGCGTCCTTACCTTTCTTTTCATATGGACGTCATTACACAATGCGTACCAGAAAGAGCAGAATCAATACATCACGCCCTGTTCAATGAGCCACTAAACAATCCTCGTGTAGTGTCAAAAGCAAGAAGCACCCCTTCAGAAAGCACTGTTTAATTCCTGTCTCGTCCATTAATCACAGAGGAGAGCGCTTTTGGGGTGCCCTTACGCTAAAGTACGGAATTCTGCTGTCAGTGTCGAACGATATTGCTTCTTTTCACGGGAGTAAAGGAGGGGGCAGACCAGCGGTCTTCTGCTGAAGAAACTATTTGGTGCATTACTATGTGGTTTTGATCTAACCTGCTAAGGAATGGAAATTATCTCTATAAAACAAATCGCTTAGTAACAACACCAATGCCTCGCTGTTTCCTATAAAACTGATCAAACAAACTAATCCCATGCACATTACAGTGCAGTGTATGTTAGTCAAGCCTAAATAAATCCGTAAATGGATTTTTGCATAACTATATTTTACTTTTGAAATTAAACATGTATTTGTATTCTAACTGATCTGTGCTATCAGTCCAGTAGATGGCCAAAACGAGTAAACATGTCACCAAGAGCGAGTTCTGCGCAACACCTGATTCTGTCGCCATTCTGAGACCCTGTCCACCCAGTCTGTTGTGGTGGTATCAGAACTGCTCTGACTTCTGATAAAGAGCAGCAAGTCTCGTGAGGAAGGCGCGTGGCCTCTGGACTGCAGCAAAGAGAAATGCCGCGGGGTGAGTGGCCTCTGAGACTGACTGGCTCGTGTCTGTGTGACATGACGTTTTCGAAGAGAAGTTGGTTTATGTCTTTACAATTCTCAATTGTAGTTGGTAAACTGGCAGGTATATAACATGCTTCAGTTTCGTATAAAAGCATATTAAAAACAACAATTCAAAAGAAAACTGTTCAAATTAGTAGCTAACAATGCTGTTGATGGGTTCAAACTTCACAAATCAGGCTAATTACATACACGAAAAACAGAACAGAATTGTGGCCGAGACGCGCGCCCACACAGTGCGCGCATGTCGCTGTCCACAGTGCTGAATGTTTTCGCGCGATTACATCTAGAGCTGCAGCGTCAGGACAGGCTAAATTTGGCCTCGCTAAAAACGAGATTAGCTTCGCTTCTGAGTCAGTAAAAGCGTATTGTGACTTATCTAGCCGTCTCGCTCGGTCATTTTTATAATATTTTGCGCTTTGTGGTGGTTATCTATCATTCCATTCTAAAGCCGGGAGCGCGTGTTGATTCTTCCACAATGTTAAACTTTGACAATACTTAACTATAGCCCTTAGGAGGATTTAAAATGTCACTCTTTCGCTTCGATGTGGCAAAAATATTTTCTGTGTTCCCGTGAATCTGAGTTTGGAGATAATAGCGACCTGATTTTTGTTGCCTGTTTGAATGAATGTTTCTCATTATGAGACCTGAGAAGGGGAAACGTATCCAGCCCGTTTACCTGTCTTGGTGCCAGTGCTGTTTTTTAATAAATTTGATGTTTTGCTATTGTCCTCCGGGCCCTATCTGCGATTCAAACCTGCTCGAATGTTAATCAATTAAATCTCTAGTGATTACAAAGAAAACATGCTATGCTAACGGCGATCCATCAATTTCCTCCGCTCTGGCGTGTCTGTCCATTGGCGGTCGAGATGAAGCCATAAGCGGGCGAAAATAAGATTTCATCTGTCTGCAGAAGGAGACAGCGCTGGGGAATCGAGCGAGATCAAAGTGTCATTAAAGCTCAGAGACGCTCCATCAAACGGACAACCACATGCCCACAGCCACAACACCAACACTGTCTGGGGTTCTGTTCTTTGACCGCCCGCACATCGATAATCCCAGTGACTTCCTCACTCACTTTAATGGGGAAACTGATATCATTGCGCGAACTACGGTTTGTACACAGATAGAACCCTCCAAGCAAACAGCTGACTCACGCACGTCTCTGGGCTATATGTGAGACGCAGTAGATAACGGGGGTGGACATGCCCGTCATCTCGTGTTTCTTATAACATAAGCTTCAAGTAGCTTCAAGTAAATAGCTAAATAAATATTTCAAAGCAACACGGCCCTAGAAGGTTAACCTGGCTAACGGTGCCCGAAACCTGCTGGAATGTGACAGAATCTCGTTCCCTTCGCATTTAGTCTTCTTTAGCAAACGTTGCTGCTTTAATAGTACCGTGTCATTTATGTTACGTTGGTTAACAGTAGGATTTTGCGTCATATTCTTATTTTAAAAAAATATCTGTGTTATAGGTTTTAAAGAAGCAGCATTTCTGTCTGTTAACTACGTAGGGCAGGGAGTGCCCAAGAGTGACAGAGTAGCTGCAAAATCTAACAGAAAATTGAAAAGAGAAGCTTTTGACTGTAGAGAAACTGTAACTCTTCTTATAATAGCAGGCCTAGTAACAGGAGGAAGAGCAGAAACTGATGACAATGATGATGATGATGCTAATGATGATGATGGTGGTGGTGGTGGTGGTGGTGGTTGTGATGGTAGTGATGGTGGAAATGTTGATGATGATAGTAGTGACAATGGTGATGAAGATGACATGTTGAAGATATTTTGAGAACTGATTCACTATTTAATTGTTCAGTTTAATTATTAACCATTGTAAGTGGAGGCAGAAGACTGCTGTCAGATCAGAGTGAAAGAGTAAGAGTGTGAGAAGCATGTTTGCCTTGTCAGGTGTAGCGTGTTAAAGTGTTGCCTCATGCTATCCGAGCTCAGTAAGACAGCAGGGAAAAAAGCCCAAAGAATCATCCATGCTGAGATGATGCAATGCACCACTTCTAGATAGGACAGCACACAAGACGCATTTATAAAGGTAAACTCATCAGAGAAACGGCATCTCCTACAGAACAGAAGTGGCTATCCTCACAGGGAGGCGTGCAGAGGGGACGTGAGATACAGAGTTCCATAATGACTCTAGTAAAGATGGCAATGATGTGAGTGTAAGGATGAGTGGGAGAGGATGAGAGGGACAGAGAGAGAGGAGATAGGGAGAGAGAGGGAGGGGGAGAGTGGGAGAGAGAGGGAGGGGGAGAGGAGTGAAAGAGGGAGAGAGGGAGAGAGGAGAGAGAGGGAGGGGGAGAGGAGTGAAAGAGGGAGAGAGGGAGAGAGGAGAGAGAGGGAGGGAGAGAGGAGGGGAGTGAAAGAAGGAGAGAGAGAGGGAGGGAGAGAAGGATAGTGGAAAGAAGACAAGATAGAGATGCAGATGTCTTCTGTGAGTCATCAGGACATAATTACAATGTTGTGATAAAGAAGCGTCACATATATGTTCACCCTCCTGTTGGATGAGTGTCAGGCCTGGGAAGTGTGTTCTCACTCACTGTGCATCCTGGACCCATGACATCACCTGACATCACCATGGCTCCACCCCTCCCAACCCTGTCTGTCAGTGTTTCACTGTGACGCTGACTGTGAGGTGATGTTAAGAGTTCGGCACAGTCTCTCACCAGCTCGGGACACTGGAGGAAAAAGGCACAGTGTAAGCTGTGTCCCCCACCTCAGATAAACACAAGCTCCACCCTCAGATGAACACAAGCTCCACCCTCAGATGAACACAAGCTCCACCCTCAGATGAACACAAGCTCCACAATCAGATGAACACAAGCTCCACCTTCAGATGAACACAAGCTTCACCCTCAGATGAACACAAGTTCATCAGGAAGTTAAACCCTCACTTCTTCAATTGATAGAAGAGCATGTACAGCTTGGACAGCACTCTTTTCCTCTACCTCTATCTTCCTCTCTCTATACAAAAATGATATCTGCACGTTGCTAAGGAGACAGGGAGATTCGTAGGCTACTGGAGATATGTGGTATAAACCAGTGAGGAGAGGATTAACAGAAGAGATGCCAGAACCTTCCACTCTGCACCATTCAAACTCAATTATAGCTCATGACAGCTCAGTTACAGCTCATGATAGCTCAGTTACAGCTCATAACAGATCCCAAAATGCTCCTTTTGTGGACAGTCATCAGGTATAGTTGTAATGAAGGAGCCCAGCTCATGAGCATAGTCCGTGATCCGCTGATTTGATCCGCGCAATTTCCTTGATAATTATGAACCTAATTAATGATCCTGTCACAGACACAAATACACATTCTCACTGACTCTGTTTCTATTTTGTCACTGTAAATACAAAACAAGGAACAAGCAAAGCTTTAGGAATTATTATACACACACATCTTTAAGGAATTTTTACACATCTGTAAGTTGCATTAGATGAAATCAGTGTTCAACCAGACAAACAAGCAGAAGGTATGATGATCTTCCTGCTTAAACTTCAAGATTAAAGATGTGTCACATCCAGTGTTGAGACACTTTTATACTAATAGACACTGTATTAATTACATATCTGGTTGGAATTGCCTGTAGTGAAGTTAGGAAACTCAAAGAAAAAGACCAGTATCAGATATACAGTATACTATATACTGCTGTATACTGGTGGGTTTTTGCAGGTTAGTACTCAATATATTAACATACTACTACTAACAGGTTTCATATCAGTTTCAGTAGTTTCATACTAACAGGAAGAGTTACTATGCCAACATGCATCTGCAAGCTTCAACCTGGTTACTTTATGAAATGTGTATTAAACAAAATAATAACTCTTGATATTCTAACAGATATGGATACGTTACCTACATGTAGCTGCTGTCAGACAGAGAGTTAGCTAATTAGCTTGGCCATACACAGAGCTACGTGTGAACTTTCATATTCACAGTTCATTTTTACACAGTTCATTAAAAGTCTCTTGATTAATGTACTGAGTGTATTCAGTGTGTTTAAACACTTCACTCCTGCTGTATCATTGATATTTTGCTGAGTCTGTTCAGTGTGTGTTTAATCTAAACTGGACTACTCAAGACCAAGTGTTACTGAAGACTACATTGTCACATTTAAACACCTTTTTCTCCTGCCACAGTCAGATTTTCAAAGTTTTCAAAAGTCTCTAAACAGTCCAACTATCCAGACCTAAACTACCAGTTAGAAGAATGCATCATGGTATAGATGTATAGAACCCCAAGGAGTGAATATTATGATATACGTACTTTTATGATAAACGTACTTTTTCTAATATAGATTGGCTGCTTCTCATAGAAGTACTTTGCTCGCACAGCTGATGAAGGACCCCTGTCTGTTTCTGTAGAATACTCATGAAGTTCACTGCAATTTTGAATACATCTACATCTATAAATACAGTACACTGCATGTGTGTGTGTGTGTGTGTGTGTGTGTACACATATAACAATAAGCACACATGATGTTATGTGACAGAGCCACACTGGACAGAGCCGACAGGACAGGACGATGTATGTCTAGCAGCCTGGTATATCATGTTAGCAAGTGCAGAAACAACTGTGATGCCTGTACAGTTGTGTTTTCAATGCAGACCATGTAAACTGTAAAACTATAGTGTCTATTAAATACACTGGTGGTGGGGGGGGGGGGGGTATTTGTAAAAGTAGGTAGGGGAAAAGTGTAGCAGGGTGGGGTGAGTGTCTGTAGCAGGGTGGGGTGAGTTTATGTAGCAGGGTGGAGTGAGTGACTGTAGCAGGGTGGAGGTGAGTGTCTATAGCAGGGTGGGGGTGAGTGACTGTAGAAGGGTTGGGGTGAGTGTATGTAGCAGGGTGGGGTGAGTGACTGTAGCAGGGTGGAGGTGAGTGTCTGTAGCAGGGTGGGGGTGAGTGTCTGTAGCAGGGTGGGGTGAGTTTATGTAGCAGGGTGGGGTGAGTGTCTGTAGCAGGGTGGGGGTGAGTGACTGTAGCAGGGTGGGGGTGAGTGTCTGTAGCAGGGTGGGGATGAGTGTCTGTACTGCCAGACTTAGCATTGCTTCCATTCTCAAGTTTAAAGTGCAGGCGTTCAATTGATCTGCAGCAGGTCTCGCTGTGAGCTCTGAGTCAAGCCCGGAAGTTGAAGTCCTGCAGCAGCTGGTATCCTGAGAAGCAAGGGTTTAGTCAGCACATACACACACTCTAAGACTCTACGGTATCTACATGACAGGCACCACAAATCATTGTCATTTACATTGGTGTCCTGTGTACTGAAAGAGATCTAATGTAGGCCTGATGGTGTAGAGTTCTGTATCATTAATGTGTTATAATATAATTTATAACATTATAACATAATGTAAGAGGACACACATAATGTAAGTGGACACACAATATAAGAGAACACACATAATGTAAGAGGACACATAATGTAAGAGGACACACATAATGTAAGAGGACACATAATGTAAGAGGACACCCATAATGTAAGAGGAAACATAATGTAAGTGGACACACAATATAAGAGAACGCACATAATGTAAGAGGACACATAATGTAAGAGGATACATAATGTAAGAGGACACACATAATGTAAGAGAACACACATAATGTAAGAGGACACATAATGTAAGAGGACACACATAATGTAAAAGGACACATAATGTAAGAGGACACATAATGTAAGAGGACACACATAATGTAAGAGGACACACATAATGTAAGACAACACATATAATGTAAGAGGACACACATAATGTAAGAGAGCACACATAATGTAAGAGGACACACATAATGTAAGAGGACACACATAATGTAAGACAACACATATAATGTAAGAGGACACACATAATGTAAGAGAGCACACATAATTTAAGAGGACACACATAATGTAAGAGGACACACATAATGTAAGAGGACACATATAATGTAAGAGGACACACATAATGTAAGAGAGCACACATAATTTAAGAGGACACACATAATGTAAGAGGACACACATAATGTAAGAGAGCACACATAATTTAAGAGGACACACATAATGTAAGAGAGCACACATAATGTAAGAGGACACACATAATGTAAGAGAGCACACATAATGTAAGAGAGCACACATAATTTAAGAGGACACACATAATGTAAGAGAGCACACATAATTTAAGAGGACACACATAATTTAAGAGGACACACATAATGTAAGAGGACACACATAATGTAAGAGAGCACACATAATTTAAGAGGACACACATAATGTAAGAGAGCACACATAATTTAAGAGGACACATAATTTAAGAGGACACACATAATGTAAGAGGACACACATAATTTAAGAGGACACACAATGTAAGAGGACACACATAATTTAAGAGGACACATAATGTAAGAGGACACACATAATTTAAGAGGACACACATAATGTAAGAGAGCACACATAATTTAAGAGGACACACATAATTTAAGAGGACACCTATAATGTAACCGAACACACATAATGTAATTGTTGTGTGAACTTACACATATTCTCTTGTGTGTTCTGGTGTGGTGGTATTCAGGAAAACTGTGTGTTTGTGCGAGGGTGCGTATAAGCAGTATAAGCTCCTCTCATAGATCTACAGTCTACAGCAGTGCTAAAAGCACCCACAACATTCACCTGCTGCCTCCAGATATCTCCAGCTCCCTGCTCCCTCACACTCTGTCTCTGCCTCACACACACAAACTCACACACACACTCTTGCCATACCTCATCCTAACGCTCATTGAGAAGGCTATCTGCAGTGTTCACTCAGTGGAGCTCTAGTGAGCGTTTGGTTTGGTCTGTCTACAGCACACAGGACTGAGAGACAGGCCTCAGCAAACCACCCACAGATCTGCTCACCAGCCCAGATCAGTCGGCATGGTGATACACAGGGAGGGGAGGGAAGGGAGGGGAGGAATACTCTTGTTGTTGTCATGGTGCTTTCGAAAAGCCGCCGATTATGACCCTGAGGCATACAGCGACCCCATCAAGCAATGTCATTATAATGAACCTAAAATGTCATTAAATCACCAAGTAAACAAAACATTACATGCAGCCAACAGGTGAAACCCTTCCCTCTAAACTCAAGATTCTCGAGGTGTTTCCGAGGCTGCGTACTTTAACGGGTTCAAGCAGAAAGGCTTCTTGTTCTCATACCAGTGACACCAACTGTCAGACATCAGATAAGAAATGCAAGAACAATTTGTCAGCTGGTTTGCCTCTTTAACATAATGGCTCCATGTTCTTACAGAGTCAAAAAAAATATGCTTGTTTACCAAACGAAATGACAAATTACCAACAGAAAAGTGCCACTCTGACAGATGACAGTGCCAGTCAGCCTCCGCTAGATGAAAGGACATATCTGAGTGTCTGCTAAGCCTTCAGAGGCAGGTTCAGTCTCATTACAAAACCACAGATCCCGCACTAAATTCTGGCTGGCATGACAGATGTTAGCTTGTTTGCTTTTAAAGAAATTAATGATTGTCAGTAGTCCATATTTTTAGTACAAATTAAAACAGGTGGCACTAGAAGGCTTTAAATGAATCACAACACTAATAGACAGCAGGGACCCACGCTTATGTTTTAAGGTGCGTTTTATATGCACATAAATACACCCCGATAAACGAATCCACTACGTCACTAGTCCTCTGCCTAGAAGAACAGACATAGACAGACATGATGGACTCTGGTGGTTAGCGTGTGCTAATTCAACATCAGTCATAGCAGAGAGCACTGGTGAAGATACCCAGCTGCAGTGAAGTTAAAATCAACAGTCCACCCATCCCCCCACAGTTACCACAGTAACCACAGCCAAAAATAGCAACCCAATGCAGGGGGCTGTTCAACATCACATTCCCCTTGGTGGAAGGTGCTATTTTTATCCACTGCTGGTGAGATGCACGCGTGAGACACACAGACATGGTGCTTAGCCATCCAATTAACATCACTAGAATAAAGGGTTAGGGTTAGGGTTAGTGCTTTACTTCCCCATTACACGGACACACGGCAGGGCAGGGGGCTAGCGGAGTGAATTCAAACCCACTCCACTGGTTCTGTCCTGCTGCTCTGGGGCGGCCTGGTGCTGCTTGTGCCCTCGAGAGAGCGTAAGAGGGGCAGCTAATTGCTTTGCGATCCTCTGCATTTGCCTCAGACACAGCAAAGATTTGATAATATGCAGGTTGCCTGTTGCAGGGGGGTAGGATATTCAGCAAATGACATATGAACTATCTTGCAAGGGATTGGCTAAATCAGCACCATGGAAACTGTGCCATGCGGTCTCAATGGTTTGTCAGTAGAAGGGGTCATAAGAAGACCAGCGCCATGATCAGCCAAACGCTGGCAAGCATTCTGAGCATTAGCACCGTTCCACAGCTTTAGAAACACTTGGCCGTCCGCCAGCTCCATTAGTATCTCTTTCTCCTGTCCAATTCCAGACATTAGCAATTTATTATTAACGTTACAAAAACAATTGTCTGCTTTCTGTAGTGCTGGTCATTTGTTCAACGTCTCAGCAGAAGTGAGTGATTAGGTCACCCAGTGGTTATACCCACTGTGACAAGCACAAGTTTGCAAAAGTGAAGCTTCAGATTTCAATGGTAAGAACTGCAGTTTCTGTGACTCATTCACCAACTGTAAACGTGGACAAGTGGACACTGAGTGTGAGTTATGCCCCTTCAAAATGGACTTAGCATGACAACACCCAGAAATCCTGACAGGGAACCAGGTAGGACATTTTGGTATGCACTCAGTGTACTAACAACATGTGCAGATCAGCCTTAATGTGCCTGGTTAGAGCCTCCAATCAATGAGAAGATACTTCAAGGGAACAAGGGGGGAAAGCACGCTAAAACCTACTAAAGCCTGCACACATCTGATCAGGCCTTCAGGACAGAAGACCTGCATGAGCCACATGACAAAAGCAGGACTCTGAGAGGCCCGCTATCACTTTCTCTCAGTTTTCAGGACACTGAAACAAGTAAGGCCCGCTGCCAACCACAGGACTGAGTAAGGTCTGCTACAATTACAGTACACTGTGTTAGGCCTGCTACATTTACAGGACTCTGAGTAAGACACTCTACATTTACAGGACTCTGAGTAACACCTGCTACATTTACCGGACTCTAAGACCTGCTACCAGTTTCCACCATCACATGTCTGAATGCTCAGTGAAAAACATTTTTCTCAAAAAAACATACAGTATTCTGCACATCCCACTGGTGTTTTTGTGAAATTTGTCTCAAATGTGTCTCTAATGCACAAAAATTCAGAAAATACAGCTCTCATAGAACGTCACTTTGCATATAATTGTATCAGGTTCAAATGTACAAATGCGAGAGTTAAAACAGTTCAGTGACACCATGTCCTCTGGTAATTGTGTGCGTTAAGAATGAGAATAATAAAACATCCACTGACAGTTTTGTTGTATGGGTAGTATTCTATCTGCGCCGTAATCAGGTACCGTAGTGATCACCTGAGGTGGATATGCATCACTATCTACAGCATTCAGAGAAGTGCAGAGGAGTAAAATAGTTCCAGGGGAGTGGGAGGCCTTACTCGTAATGGCTATATAGCGGACTTACGTTGTCTTACGTTGTTTCATTAGCACTATACATTAGAACGTTGTGAAACAGCCATGTCGTCCCTTTCTATACTGCTTGGATGTTCGTGAAATATTTTGGTTAAAGGGCGGCAGGGCAAAATTGTTTTACAATACCCAGGAAATATGTTTTCTGAGAATAATGCTTGAATTCTCCACGCAGTTATAAAAAATCAATACTTTTATCTCGGTAGAAAAAAAATGAATTAATATTCTGAATGTCGATAATTCAAATGACTTACTGAAAGACATAATAACTGCTATTATGCCTTTCGGTAAATTATTTGAATTATCAACATAAAACACCTGGGGTAAAAGAGGCGAGATTACGTTACTTCATTTATTTCATATCGTACAGTCACTGGCTCATTTCCAAGTGTAATCCTCCTATCTATATTATTTTACACTCACATATGGATTGTGCCCGGGCCTCGTGACCACAGGTCGGCGGCGCTCTGACATAATAAACGCCTGACTGGTGCTGGGCATTTATTAGAGGTCATTACACCACCGAGGAAGAAAATGCAAACTACTTTACGTGGAATTCCTTCTAAGATTACAAAAACATTTAAGGGATTATGAGAATGTGATATTGGCTCATATATTTAGCTACGTCCCTAATCCACACCTCGCAGCCTAATAGAAACGTTATGAGATCACAGGTGGATGGGGGAAATTTAGTTTTCTTTTTCTTTTGTAATTTGTGATTGGAATTACGGTCAGTGTGGCTGTCGCTGCTTTACGTAGCCGGTTAGCTAGCGTGCTAACGGCGGGCCCACGTAGGCTCGCGCTGCACTTTTCCCCGTGCATCACGCACCGATGGAACTTTCGCGTTTTCTTGCAGCGAAGCCTAATGGCCGTGCTCCGCACCCGGGACCGAAGTTAACCTCGTTTATTCAGTTCGCGACTGCACGCGTTTTAACGGTGCTTGGTACATTTAAGAATGGAGGATGACTTGGTGTGCGAGTATGATTCCACCTGGGATACCGAGAGCGACGGAGACGAACCGGGAGAAAACGCCGCGCGGCGCTCGAGCCAGGACAAAAATAAAAAAGGGAGGGCTGGCTTTGTACGTGTTGCTAATCTGTTACCTCACGGAGGACTGTTGTTATTTTAAGTTCTTTTTATGAAGCATCGATTGTAGATCATTTCTTGTCTTGAGGTTGTATTTAGTGTAGTTTGCGGTGTAGTTTAGTGCGGATACTGCAGCACTTTGGTGAGCTCGCTGGCTAAAGTAGCGCCGCTTCCGCTGCAGCGTGCACCGCGGTACCGGAGCCGCTTACCGATCGGCTGCATGTCGCTTGTTTTTTGCCACTGTCACGTGGCTCGATTATCAGACCCTTAGGTCGGGTGAAGAAACAATTGTTCAATAAACCATCCTGAGACCTGCTTTTATATTTTCCTAGCATCGCAGTATTTGGCTAACTAGCTAGCACGCTGACTTGGCTAGCGCCAACGACACCAGCTTCTGTTTGAACGGATGACCACTGAGCGTTTGGCAATTTTGGGGGGCAAATACCATTTTGGTTTCCTGGGAGAATTATTTTTGCATTCCCATTTTACATATAAATCTTTCCGTGTCCCTGACGGCACTAAAACAAGTGTGACCGCGACACTTCCAACCCGAAGTGAACGTCAGCGGTTCTGTCCTCCGTTTCTGGTGTGAGGGGTCGCGAGCGAGTCCCGTTTAGCATTTAGTTCAGGAGTACGTGACGAAAGATGTCTCATTCTCTGACATCAGTTATTCGGGAAGGATAGGGCAGTGGATTGTAAATGTCTCGGTGCTGTCATGCTATAGAATAGATGTAATCGTCCGGGGTAATGGGGTTGTGGTTGACTTTACTGCAGTGTGCTGGGACTTAATACAGACCCGGTGTATTCACATGCCAGTGCTGCTTTACACACAAGGGAAGACTTTACGCCATCACCTGTGTTGCATACATTTATTCTTATTAAAGTTGACGAGCGTACACATGCAAAATACATTAAGGTTGGACAAAAATACAACAAGTAGCTGTCCTGGTGAGCAGGAGCAGTTTACGTTCCTTGTGGTGTCCTTTTCTGCCCCCTGTAGAAGGGAAAAGCAGTAAAATCTAGGGCAGCAGACAGACTGCGGGGTGTCAGGCAGACAGGTGAAGGGCAGACAGAAGGAGGCTCTTGGTCGTGCTGAACGAGGAAGGAAACTGGGTCCTCCTTACAGTCATTACCAGATATTAGACCAAATTAATACAATTGATTGTGAAGTCTAATGTACACTTTCAGTATTACTTCCTTAGATTATGCATAAAGGTGATTTATTTGTTATTGAATCTGGTAGTTCTATTTCTAAGGTTTCTGTTTTGTTTTACTTTTTGGCCAATTCCAGCTGTGATTGTTAAAAACTGATCTCTCCTAAAAACTGATTTCTTCCTTTTTTGTCAGTGGTCCAATTCATCATCCAGAAATCTTCGTGCAGCCAAGGACATGCAGAATTACAGACATGGCTATCCAGTAAGTCACTATGTCTGTAAGGAACCACACTGGTGGTGCTAATCCAGCTCAGCCAGTCTGGTCTTTTTGAAGGAGAAGTGTTGTTTGCTGGTCTTTTTGAAGGTCAACTGTTTTTTACTGGTGTTTTTAAAGGTGAACTGGTTTCTGAGTTCTGTTTGTATACTCCTGCCCTCAGAATCTCACTGACGAGGAATGCCCAGAGGAACGAATGCCTAATTTGAAATTCTACTTAAATGAAATCAAGTCCTCTCCTGACGGTATGTCTGCTGTTAGGGCTTTAGCTTCTGGTGTCGGCCACAGGGCCTGTTCAGATGCCAGCTCTCAGCCTGCACTTTTGTGTTTCAGATGTATCGATTGAGACATTTCACAGTGAGTGGAGAACAGACTACAAGAGGCTGGAACGGGTGCACTCCTACATTCAGTGGTGAGACAAGATGTGTGTGTGTTTGTTTGTTTGTTTTGCAAAGCACTGACCAGAGATGGATTGAAAAGAGTTTCAAAATAAAAGTCTCTGTGGTTCCTACCGCCTGGTCCAGCAGTTACCCCAAACTTGCAAACTGGTAGTGAACTAATGGTGAACTGAAATGCATATTACAATTCCAGTATTTGAGATTTACACAGCTGTGTGGTGTGCTGTATTCTTTGATCATTCCTTACTGGTTGTATCATTTCATGTTTAGGAACTCTGTTTTCGTTATCAGCAAAAGTCCACATGTTACAAATGTGGAGATGGCTCATAGATTCACACTACATTAACACTGTTCTCATGGCAACTACCTTTGCGTCTCATAGGCTGTTCCCTCTGCGTGAACCTGGGGTCAATTACATGGCTACAGAACTCACCAAGAAGGAGATCCAGGTGAGAATGTGAACTTCGCTGAATACCTTCCCGAACACTTCCAACATTCAGATGCCTGGTGTTAAAGTCCAGCATGAATGTGAACCTGAACATCTTTGTGAGTCTCCAGTCATAAGGATGGATGTGAGGTTTACGTCAGATCCTTGAACAATGGGAGAGGGTTAATAGTATGGACTGTGTGTATTCAGGTCGTGTGTGTGTGTGCGCTTTGACACTTTCCTTGTGTCTGTGTCGATTTTGTGATGTTTCATACATGTCTGCAGGCGTTCCGTGAAAGTGATGAGGCCAGGACACGGCTGGTGGACTCGTATGACCTCATGTTGGGTTTCTACGGCATTCAGCTGCTGAGCCGTGACACCGGGGAGGTCAAGCGCGCGGAGAACTGGAGAGAGCGCTTCGCCAACCTGGAGCGGTGAGTCACACGCCACTCCCGGCCGGTACCGCTCTCCCTGGACCACATGTCTCATTTACACAGAATGATGGGATACGTTTATACCAGCCGGGAAGAAAAAGCTTCTCGCATACTTGTATTGTTGTATATGTTATGCTACTGCAGGTTATCAAAAAAGAATTCGGATATGTTTTCCCTACAGTTGAGGCTCTGGTTTTAATGATATCTGTATATCTCTATTAGTGTATATATATTATATATTTTATTTATATATATATATATATATTTCCCTATCTTACCCACATCTTTAAATGTCTTGAGATGAACTGATTTTCCAGTTCTGGTGTTGTTGGGCAGGAATATGCACAACAACCTGCGCATCACCCGGATGCTGAAGTGTCTGGGCGAGCTGGGATTCGAGCACTTCCAGCCACCACTGGTGCGTTTCTTCCTGGAGGAGACGCTGGTCCGGAAGAACCTGAGTAGCGTGAAGCGTAGTGTCCTCGACTACTTCCTGTTTGCCGTGCGAGACAAGCGAGAACGCAGGAAGTTGATCCGCTACGCCTTCCAGCACTTTGAGCCAAAAGACAAGTTTGTGTGGTGCCCTAGGAGAGTGCAGAAACGCTTCAAGAAGAAGGCGGAGAAGAAGCAGGACTCCTCTGTGGGTAACGGGCAAGCAGCCATGACGGACGAGGGACGGCCGCTTGTTACAGAGAGAGACAGCAAGACCACCGAGGCACAAAAAGAGAGTGAAGATGACCCCATGAGTGTCGACTTGGAAAAACAGCTTGAAGGCACCTCGGTGGATCCTGAACCAAACCTGGTGGGTTCTCCGGTGGATCCTGTGACACTCAACAACAGCACTAGTGTCGACAATGGAGAGATGGAACACTCCAGTCGTACTGAATCCAGTATCGCTAAAAACCAGGATGGGAACGAGGAGGAGAACAAGACCAGTCAGACGGCGCCAGACGGAGACCCGACCAACCTGCAGTCGGCGGCGCCGTTCGTCCCTGGTGAAGACACCACTGAGAGCAAAGGTCATGGCGTGGTGGAGGGCGACTGTTTGCCGAACCTTCCCAGCATGCCAGACGAGTGCGTGAACGTGATGGACAACAGCGTGGCATCTGTGGAGGCTGCGGTGGGAAGCCCCAAACACGTCCTGCCCTGCTCCTCACAAAGCCAACGGGCAGAAACGCTCCCCAGGACCGAGGCGGTTGCCACGGTAGCTGTCCCTGACCACGCAGAGACTTCCGGGATGAGTGGTGGCTCGCTTCAGAGCCAAGGGGATGTTGTCTCAGACAAGCACAGCGGCGGCAGTGGCGATGGCGTGGAACTCATGGACACGGAGGCGGGCACAGCAGGAAGAGGAAGTCCCTAAGAGCATGGCAGAATGCGCGGCCTATGGATGAGGCAGTATGAGTAGAGTGGGTATACATCTGCAAATGAACACCAGTGGGGGAGCGAATAATCTTATTATGTGCTGAAATATGCACAAACAAATTAACAAAAGTAAATTCTTGGGTGGGAGAATATAACTGTTTTGTTTGTTTGTTTCTTGTAAGTTTTAGATGTAAACATCACCATCCCAAAGGGTACATGGGGTCCTAACCTTAGCCTCAATCTGCCCCTCTTTACTAACCACCTCCATTTTTGTGAATCATTAAATTATTTTGGTGAGGGACATTAACGTGGTCTGGATCCTCAGCGTTGTGTTGTCTTTGGGAACTTCACCCATGATACTTGATGACCTCTGCCCTGGCCGACTCTGACAGAGGAGGCGGAGTTTGATAAGGGGAAATTTTTTTTATTTATTTTTATTTTTTACACCGTTGGACCAGGTGTTTTCATATGAAACAGAAGTGCTCACATTTACTGTGTGGGAAGATCAGTCTAGTATAATTTCTGTGAAAGACCAATGAGACTCAACTC
This sequence comes from Brachyhypopomus occidentalis, assembly GCA_020368025.1. Classification (NCBI taxonomy): domain Eukaryota; kingdom Metazoa; phylum Chordata; class Actinopteri; order Gymnotiformes; family Hypopomidae; genus Brachyhypopomus; species Brachyhypopomus occidentalis. The sequence continues at coordinate 1,242,234 of JAGXOD010000011.1, read as the reverse complement.
TGTTTATGGAGTGTGTGCACAGAATGTGTCTTTATCCAGATTAGTGAGTGTAAATCAAACAGGAAGTTCTCCAAAGCCTGTGAAAGCAGACTGGTGATCTCATTCTGCTGAATACAAGAGAAGCCAGGAATCCTCACTGCTGCCGCTGAAGGACCAACTCCTGCACCTCGTCACGCTTTAGTTTGCACTGAAATACAAATATACGATAGTATGCTATATTACACCAGAAAAAGAATACTGTAAGGCTGAGTTTGTCAGACCCATATAGAGTCTAAGCTCAGACTAGAAAGGATCTCCTACTTCACCCTTTATGCTCTTCCTCTTTGCGAGAGTTGGCTTCCCGCACCAAAGATGAGCCTGGAACTAAGATCGAAATGGGAGTTTTGGTGAGTCGCATGACTGGTTAGTCCTACACTAACTGGCCTTTAGACATCCAGCTTGGGTGATTTAATGGTGGATTTAATGGTTTTAATGGACATACTTGGGTGATTTAATGGTGGCTCAGTATACACATTGCAGAGAGCCGTTGTTGGGGAGGGGGGGAGGGGGGTTCGTTTTGCTGCATTTGGTGTAGCTGGTGTACACCAAACCCCTGGGCTTGGTTTACATGGTGGATCCGCACTGGAAATGCTTTGTAGCTGTGGCTTTGTCATAATCGTGGTCTGGGAACCTGGTGCTTCGCCTGCTCCTTGGCGTGTTTTGGGTCCGCGGTCAGTGGGGTTTCATGTCCGTCGTTCAGGACCAGGTTCTCACCAGACTGTCTTTGGTTTTTCTGCTTGCTTGTTTTTCTCCTCTTAAATGAGGCAGCAGGGCATTCTGGGCCCTTGATCTGTTCTGTCTGATGCCCTTTGGACCCTCTGGTCACCGACATGTCTGCTCCAGTTCTTCCTGCCAGTTTAAACACATCGCGCACCGCAGATCGAATCAACGACGGCTCCAACGCAGCACCGGTCTGTTTTTCGCTGTCCTTTTGACTGCTCGTGTAAGACGTCGGTATGTTGGATATACTGTGCTGGACTGGGCGGTCTGCACTGCTAAATGCAGTATGAAGGCGTTCAGGCTTTTGTTCTCTCTCAACTTTAATGCACTGCTTAAACGAAATGTGTCTTATAATGGGCAGAGTTGTGCCACGAAGGAACTGGTTTGATTGTATGAATTTGTTTTGTTTTTTCTTTCCTAGCAAGATACTTGTGACTGAATGTTTTGTGACCAGCTACCAAGTCACGTAATAAATGAAGACTCTGTGAAGAGTCATGCTCCGTATTATTTTGTTGTGTTGTGTTTTCTAATGTTCTATTCTCAGGGAGATGTGATGAGTGTTTCTCTGGCTGTGCTGAGTCACCTCTGTCCCGACCCCTTTCCCCACCAATCCAGTTCAATAATTCACTGAACAAACTTGAATTTAGCAACATAGAAGAGGATGTGTGGTGTGTGCTGGTTCTTTGGTGTGTCCCAGTGTCTTACAGATGTGTAATGTTGAGGGCTGTTTGTGTTTTCAATAGCTAGTACCTAATCGTTTAACTTGAGGCATTTTTGAAGACTCCATATCTAATCTTGGTCTGCTTTGTCTGTTAAACATTTGCATATTTCTCTCAAATAAGAAAATAAAGAAATAAACAAGAGATTTGGAAGTTTCTGAAGTGATTTGGTCAGTTAAGTTTGAAACCTGTGAGCAGATCCCTGGGTTTGGTGACTGGTCTGTCAGCATTGCACGTTGTAAAGTTACTTGATGTCAGATTATTTTTTAGATTAGCTTAAATCAAGGTCAAGGTCACTGAAATAAAACCACTGTCTAGAGCTGTCTTCGAAAAAGCATACGGCATACTGCATACTGGTCTTTGTAGTAGTATGCAGTACAGTTTCCATTATGCGACAAAAGCAAAGCATACTACGGGGTCACGTGAACGTAGCGTTGCATGATGGGATGTAGTACACCACGAAGAAATTCGGTATACGTGTTCGAAATAGCCTACTACATACTACTGGCGTACTGCTTTGGCCCCAAATCAGTATGCCGTATGCAGTATGCGAATAAAAAATTTTTCCAGTGCTTTTGTCGCATACTGGAAACTGTACTGCATACTACTACAAGGATCAGTATGCAGTATCCAGTATTTACTGAGTGCAGTATGCTGTATGTAGTAGGCTATTTCGAACACAGCCCTTGTACTGCATCCCATCATGCAACGTACTGGAATATTTTGTGGAAGTAGAATGCCATCCAGGGATGTTTCGCGTACTGGAAAAAGTATTTTTATTCGCGTACTGCATACTGATTAGAGGCCCAAGCAGTACGCCAGTAGTATGTAGTAGGCTATTTCAAACACTGCGTAGTTCTGGTCACGCAGGCAGAGCAGGTTCTAAAGGTCATGGGTTAATTTCCCAGGGAATGCTGGGAAATGCAGTCCGCAATGTACGCCGCTCCGTTTAAGTGTTTCAGATGAATAACTAGATGTGAAAACACCAATGTACACGGAACATGAATTGATTGAATAACGGTGCATGACAAATCAATGCAAGACAAGACACATGCGAATGTAGTGCCCTACATGAATGGGGTCAGTGCTACTAAAGTGTACAGACATCGCGAATTGTCTGATTAAATGCAAAGGTTTGGCAGTTAAACGGTGCTTAGAAGCGCTTAACCTTTGCTGGCAATACTGCTGTCGTTTAAGCATCGCTACGCAATGATGACTAAACCAAGATCCATATTTAAATCATTTTATTAGATTGCCGAATGCTGGTCATAGATCATTTACCATTTCTGGTCACTGCAGCAAGGAAACAGTGGCAGACTGGGGCACTTATGAGTAGCCCTGCACCACAACCTGATTTAGGACCCCAGCCTAACTCTAAATTTAAGATAAAGTCTTCTCGGACGAATTAGTGATTTTTGCGATTACGTTTTAAATATGAAACAAGCCAAATATCTTTATAACAGACGTGTGGGTCTAACACATGATCCCTGCACTATTGCTTTGACGTTTAACCAGACTACATTACCTGAGCGGATTCTGTAGTTGTCCTTAGAGATGTCGTTTTTTTAATGGACGGCTTCGTACTAAATTGTAACAACAAGTAAAGTTAGAAGTTGGCCTACGTGATACTGCTTTCACGCACTATCCAGATTTCACCCATTACCCATTATACGCGTAGAAATCTGCGACGTTTGTCTATATGGATGCATTACCATGATGAGCAATACACGTTCCCACAAATGTCGGTTTCGTGCTACTTATTCACCGTTCTTGTAATTCACAGACCTGACGGAATCTTAAACGCGTACTACTTTTCAGGCCCCTTGTCGTGACCCCCTCCGTGTCGCGCGCCTCTCTCTTGACCCCCACCCCCCACCCCCCACCCCACCACAGCAGCCTGAGCGAGTGAGCTCTGCCCCTCCGGCTGGAGACTCGGGTTTATCTCCAATCACTGTGAAAGGCATTCAGGAGCCGCGCGCCGTGAGGTGAAGGAGCGGTCCGTCGCGGTAGACGGGGGAAAGCAAGTGTTCAGGACAGGGAAAAGGGGGCTTGAGTGATTTCTGCACCCAGAGCTGAATAAATGACGAGAGGCATGGCGTTGTTCTCGGCTCTCGGGCTGTTCTTCCTTTGCCATCTTTTGACATCATCCGTTGCCCAGGTAAGTGATTCACCTGTGATATACAAAGTGTAGAGGTATAGCAGCACTGCCGTGTTCATTCTAAACTTAATGACTGTTTCTCTTAACTGATTGGCGAACGTGACAATTATTAGGATGCAGAGATGACTTTGCATAAGGTTGAGAAAACATTTTAAGATAGTTAGGTTTAAAATACGGTCCTGTGTGCTGATATCTTTTAGTGAAATTTGGTGCGTAATTCTAGCATACAGACTGTGTCCATCAAGAGTTCCTTTCGCGTATAACTGTGAGGTTTGTGGGGTCGAGGGTATGTTTCCCTGAGCTGTGGAATGTGGAGCTCAGAAGACCAGTGGCCTATCCACAATGACACCTTTGTTCCAAACGGTCCGCAGAGACAGTTCAGTTAAAATATCAGAGTCTGTACCACTAGCAGTTGGGATGAACTAAAGCCCTACATTCTTGGTGTTTATAATAGGTAAAATTTAAAAATTGCTTTGTTACCGAACACTTTGGTCTTGGGATAGCATTTGAAGTTACTGCGTTATTTGCATCCTGTGTGCGTTTTTGCACGCGCATTATCGACGTCCGTTATTCTTTACTCTATAGAGTTGCGGAGGTTTCATTTTTTGGTTTTGTTGAACTTTCTGGATATTTTTACTTTAACTTTCTAGATATTTATATTTGTACTTTCCAGAACATAATCATTCTGTTTCGAAACATGCATGATGAGTCTAAAGGCCGTTTAAGCTTGTTTTAAGAGGCTGTGGAACATTAAAAGGTTTAAAAGCTAGTGTCATTTAATTTGGTTGTTATTCTGGTCACAAATATTTTGAAGTCGACTCTTTAATGATGAAAGGTTTCTTGTGTGTTTCAGAGACCCGGACCTCGTGGGTCGGTGGGACTGCCAGGGCCAGCCGGACCCCCGGGGAAGGACGGCACAGACGTAAGTGAATCGCTTTATGGAAATACCATGCTGAAGATTTTACGCTAATACTTGTCCATGGTTTCATTAAGTAACAGGACCATTCTGTTTGAAAGGCATCTAAGAGTGATTTCCTCCTGTACCAGTTTCCCCAGGTCTGATCCTGGAGTAACACTCCCTCCGTTAGCTGAGCACCCCCAGTTTAATCTCACAACAGGTTTATTGATGGAGTACACTCGGGAGGGGGGGGGTTGCACCAAAACCACTCAAATGTAAAAGGACAGAGTTATTCCTGGGCAAACAGAGACGCTGCTATTTACAGTATTGAAATATTGAAATTTTCTCTCCACAACTAATCTTTTTGGACGGAATTGAGTAGACACATTTGTAGACACATTTTGTCAATTCTGAGCTACAAATCTTATCCTTCACTGAAGCCCCGAATGGTACCTGTTCTTAGTGGTCAGTTGGTCATCCTACAATTTATACTGAAGGCTCCACCTCCAAAAGCCAATTGGCTGCACCATGTTAAATACAGCGTCACTGATATGTGTAGCTGACCAATGACGTTGCGCATATTTTGTGTTTCCCATGTTCAGGTGTTTTTTTTTCTTTCTTTTGTTTGGGTTTTGTTCTGTTCTGGTTTGATGGGTTGTCAGGAGAGGGAGGTGGATGATACCATAAATACCTTTTCATCACCCTTGACTATGAGACAGCAGAAAAGGACATTATCCAGAGTTCAGATTACCATACAATGTTCCCATGACCCTACACTCTGGCCCAATGTTCTGCACATTTGCATATGTAATGTTTTAATGCCCAATCACAAGACTGCTACATTAAAGAGGAAAACGTGTTAGTTTACTAAGAAAACAGTGAGTGTTTCCTCCACAAACAGGGAGCGACCTGGCAGACAAACCAGACAGAGGCCTCATTCACACTCCTGCAGAATCAAACACATGCCTCTGAAGTTGCCACCACATCCCCCTCTACAGTCCCTCCCCCACACCCTGCTCCTCACCAGCCTGACAATCCAGATTCTGCTGTCAAAATCTCGGCCCCCCAACACACACCACCCACACACACACACACACACACACACACACTCACTCACACAAACATCCTGCCTTCTCATGGTTTACAGTTATAAGTCATTCTCTGCAGTCTCTTCCATGCTGATAATAAACGTGGCGTTTTGTGACACTTGTTTGATATGTGTGGGATTTTTTTCCTAGAACTTGGATTACAGACGTAACACCCCTGGCTAATTTTGGCGTTTTATATAAACAGTTTCAGTGTTTCGGTTTATTTGAAGCGTCAAATGCTTAAAATGCAAAATAACATGGTGGATTATTTCAGAGGTGTTCTGATGCTTCTGGGGTCCCTGCACACTTGGAGCACATGGTGTATGTGTGGTGAAGTATCTCTTGGTGTGGACGCTGTCCTGTGGGTTTTTAGCAGGAGGCTGGAACCTTTAATCAGTCCAGCAGTGGCTACACGCCTCTACAAGTGTGAAATAACCAAAACATTGCCCTTTGTGGGGACCCCTGTCAGCTTTGAACATGTGAGGTCTTTGTCCTAAACCCTGATGCTCATGCGTGAGGTGGGTGTGTGCTGGAGAAGAGTGAAGCTGGTACAGTAGAGAGGACTTCACTTTACACAGGGGTATACATCCATGACAAAATGCTAATAATGGTCATTCTTCATGAATTCTTCTTGAATAGGTGTGTGTCAAATGTAAAAGCTGACTGTCACAACCCATCCCCGTGTTATGAGGACACGGATTACAGCATAGGACACAGTGCTCATGGGGACAGTCTGAATCAAAGTTCATGGAGCAGCAGCACTAAATATTGAACTTGCCATCTTCATGTCATCTTCATCAGACCCTAAATTGAGATGTAAGATAAAAACAATGTGTATGTACTTATGAAATAATAATTTCATCTGTGTTCACTGTACAGGGAAAACCAGGCCCTCCTGGAATACCAGGAAAACCTGTGAGTATTTAACTGCATCTCGTGCGCTTGACACAATCAGAATACACTCAAAACATTTCAGGGTTATTCAGGGTTATTCCAGAACCTTAGGAGATTCTAGAGTCCTGGTCTCTTCCAAGGAGTGGGGGGGGGGTCCATAGGTCAGAGCTTCACAGAGCTCCACACAGCTGCTCATAGTTTCTTCTGGTCTTTTTTGTCATTGTTTTAATTCCTTATTGCTTTTCAGATCAGCACCATTCCTTTATTTATTTCTTAGTATTAAGTCGACCTACCTTTGTGTGTGCACCATGCTGTTTTCATAAATATCATTATTGAATTCAGTCTGTCTGCAGGAGAGACCTCCATGCTCCTCCTGCCACTGGGGACATGTTGTGTCTGGCTGCGGTGTCTTTGCTGAGGTGTCTGTGATTTTGACTGCAGGGCCCCAAAGGGAAGGCTGGATCCCCAGGTTTGGCAGGAGCCCCTGGTTTGCCTGGCCTGCCAGGGGTGGACGTGAGTCTGCATACTCACACACTCACACACTACCACTCACACACACACACTCACACACTACAACTCACACACTACCACTCACACACACACTACCACTCACACACTACAACTTACACACTATCTCTCACACACTCACACACTACCACTCACACACTACCACTTACACACACACACTACCACTCACACGCTACCACTCACATACTCACACAATACCACTCACACTACCACACTGACTCACTTGCGTATCACAGGCTCAGACAGACTGGTGCTTGAGATTGATATGTTAGCGTATGGTTTGCCTGCAGGTCGTTGACTCTGTACATCTGAAGGTCAGAGTTAATGGACATCCATGAATACTCAGGGCCAGGCTGTAGAAACAGGACTGTCCTGTACTGTAGCCCTGCCACTTCCAACCTCATGAAGGCATCACTCCTCTAAAATATCACAAATTGTTTGTAATAGCTTGACGTTTTCCTGCTTTATGCTAATTATTTACTCAATTAGGAGCCAATTGAGTCTAACAGTAAAAATTAAAAGTTTGTTGTTGTGCTCTGGATGGGGGGGGGGTAAACGTTGTTGTATGCTTTGGATGGAGGGTAAATGGTTGTTGTATGCTTTGGATGGAGGGTAAATGGTTGTTGTATGCTTTGGATGGGGGAGGGGGTAAATGGTTGTTGTATGCTTTGGATGGGGGAGGGGGTAAATGGTTGTTGTGTGCTCTGGATGGAGGGTAAATGGTTGTTGTGTGCTCTGGATGGGGGGGTAAATGGTTGTTGTGTGCTCTGGATGGGGGGGTAAATGGTTGTTGTGTGCTCTGGATGGAGGGTAAATGGTTGTTGTGTGCTCTGGATGGGGGGGGGGGGGTAAACGTTGTTGTATGCTTTGGATGGGGGAGGGGGTGAATGGTTGTTGTGTGCTTTGGATGGAGGGTAAAAGGTTGTTGTGTGCTCTGGATGGAGGGTAAATGGTTGTTGTGTGCTCTGGATGGGGGGGTAAATGGTTGTTGTGTGCTCTGGATGGGGGGGTAAATGGTTGTTGTGTGCTCTGGATGGGGGGGTAAATGGTTGTTGTGTGCTCTGGATGGGGGGGGAGTAAATGCTGTGTTTTCTACTCTGTTTCAGGGTTTGCCGGGCCGTGATGGCCCAGCTGGTAAGGACGGACCTGCAGGACCAGCAGTGAGTACCCGCCCCTGTCCCCCCACTGTCCCCCTCAATGTCCCCCCACTGTCCCGCTGACACTGCTGCATGCTTGTCCATCAGACTGCCTTACAGACTCAAAGTTCTGGCACACTCATTTATAATAGAGCCAAGCAATAATTACAGAACACCTGGTTGAAAGGGGAAAACAGCAATAAATAAATGAATTCATACAAATGACTAAATATAAATTCCCTTTGTTCTTCAAAATTTTCACCTATTTCTGAAATAAAAAGTTTTGATTGTTGTAGGGGGTTGTCCAGTGTAATGAAACACGTGTTCTGGACGTAATAGTGCTCAGCTCTGAGCTGATATAGAATAGAATAGATAAAGATGTCAGATGTCAGACCAAACGGTACACGAACACTCCCACAACTCAGGCAGGGTGCTGATATACCTCCTGCAGTTTCTCTGTGTAATAGTTTCGAATGAACGCATCAGCTCAATAATGAGACTATGATAAGATGAACAACCCCCCCCGCCCCCCCTTCCCACCTCAAAAACAGAGCAAAACAAAAGCAAATAATCTAACATCTAACATTATTATGGGATGGATGGAGACAGGGGTGAGCTCACAATTGTCTCACCATTCGTACTATGAGATGTAAGTGATATTTTACATGCCATCTGTTTAATAGCAACCATTACAGAACAGGATTACCACACAGGACTAAAATGGGCTCCTTAGAACTCCCTCAGTCCATTTATTTAGTGTGAAGATTCTCAGGTGTGTGATTATCCTAAACACAGATAAACACAGATACCTGTTCTTGAGCATCATTTGTTAAATACTGTGTCGGGAACAGAAACATGAAACAAAGTGAACAGCTTTGATTGCCCCCATCATGTTTCCCTCTCTCCGTCTGGCTCTTTGTATTTCTGGTCCTCACTCACTCATTTCTGTCTTCTTTCTCTCACGTCTATCTGTCCCTCTGTGCATTTCTGCCTCCCCTCTCCCTCTCCCTGTCTCTCTCCCTCTCTCTCTCATACTCTTAAACACACACACACTCTCATGGTCAGACATATCTAAAGATTCTGGGTCCAGTGTACACAAGCCACATGCTTCCCAGGGATTTCAGGACACTAAAATGTAAATAACAGTGGCTCACTCTCTTTCTCACACTACACACACTCCAAACACAGCTATGTGTCGTGTGTTGTGTATGTGTGTGTGTTGTATGGTGGGTGTGTGTGGTTTGTGTGGGTGTGTTTGTGCTCACTCCCCTGGGTACATCCCTTCTGTGGTCATGCAGACCAAACCATCATTGCTATTTAGAGAATACCCAAAAATCCTCTACCCACCTTCATTGTCCCCTACCCACCTTCATCATCCTCTACCCACCTTCATCATCCCCTACCCACCTTCATCATCCACTACTCACCTTCATCATCCTCTACCCGTCTCCATCGTCCCCTACCCACCTTCATCATCCTTTAACTGTCTTCATCTCCCTCTATCCATCTTCATCATCCTCTGCTCAGTTTCTGCTGCATCATTGTAAGTGATTGTTTCTCCACATGTTCCTCATTATTTGTGTCCTCAGGTGAGAGTGAACATACACTGATTTAGTATTTCATGACAAATGCCTATGGTGCTATTGCAGGGTGATCCTGGACCTGCTGGGCCTCCTGGACCTCCTGTAAGTGTTATGTCCCAGCACACACACCCCAGCACACACCCCCCATCTCCACACACACCCCGGCACACACCCCTCCATCTCCACATCCACCCCAGCACAAGCATGCAACAGCTCTGTGCTAGCCCCAGTTACTCTCACTCACTCCAGCTCAAACACAGACACACACACACACACACACACACACATCTCCCACATGACTGTGTAACACATCATCAACCTTCCCTTTACTCTTCAGCACTCTGCCCACTGATTCTCTTGTAACATTATATATAACATTACAAAGACAGCGTCAGCCGTTAAAGGGAAGCCAAATGTTTGCATACCTGTAGGCTGTTTAGTGTAGAACATTTATGTGTATTGATTGTTCATGCCGTATTTGACCAGTGCTGTCATTGGTTCTTGTCATGCCTTATGTGGCTTATTTGTTTAACCATTATTTTATTACAATGTTTTTTTTCAGTGTGATTCTGTGCATTATTGCATACCAGATATAATAAACCTCACTATGTGTTCCGTAGGGCAGAGGGAGACCAGGAGCTCTTGTGAGTACAATCACATACCAACCAACTATCAATCAAATACCAACCAACCATCAATCAAATACCAATCAAATACCAATCAACCATTACTCAAATACCAATAAAAAAAACAGATACCAATCAAGCATCAATCAAATACCAATCAACTGTCACACCTGATTCAACCATCATTCTTGTCAGTTATTAATATACTGCCTTACTTAAGAATAGCAGTGACATTGAGAGTAGGTACAATACATATATCGGTCCATCCTTTCTCTGTGTGTGTCTGTGTGTGCATGTCTGTGTGTGTGCGTGTGTCCGTGTGTGTGTGTGTGTGTTGTGTGTGTATCTCTCAGGGGCTTCCCGGAGCCAATGGCTTACCAGGTGGAGCTGGTCCTCAGGGTCCACTGGTGAGTGTCTTATTCTTCTTAAATTAAACAGTGGCAGCAAGTGAAGAGGTCGTAGGTGATCACCAGTGAGAGGAAGGCTGTCTGCTTCTCCAGCTCATCTCACACCTCTCACAAACCAGGCTCGTAATGGCTGGACCGGTCCCACCGTGATCCAAGTGCCCAAGCCAAGTGCCCAAGCAGGCAGCCAATCAGCTGTATGACTGCCAGTCAGCTGTATGGCAGCCAATCAGCTGTATGACTGCCAGTCAGCTGTATGGCAGCCAATCAGCTGTATGACTGCTCTGCATGCCTGCAGCACTTTGGACACTCAAAGTCAATGTCATTTATATGACGCTTTTTACAACACGTTGCCACAAAGCAGCTTTACAAACGCAACGCTCTAAATCCCTAATGAGCAAGCCAGGGCCGATGGTGGCAAGGAAAACCCCCCTTGGCATGGATTAGGAAGAAACCTTGGGAGGACCAAGACTCAAACCACTGCAGAGAAGAGACCCGCTGCATTACATATAGGAGATCATCCCATTTCATCCTGTGTTTTCATGTAGTCTAATATGAACGTGCTAATCATTCTACACACTCACTATTGTCAAATGCAGGGTCATAATAAACAGCCTGCACGAGTGTCTGCAGAATGCTGTACATGTGGCTGGTAGAACTCTATTGATCCTGGGGGATATTGCAGTGGCTAGTCAAATATTCATTAAGTGTTCATCAAGGAGCTCTTCCAAATAACGTGTGAACTACATGAGAGCCATTTCCTGTCTGTTTTCATACTGCTGATGCAATAATGACTATAATAATATAATACTATATAATAATAGCTCACTACTTTGGACTGGTCACTTAGAGGTTTGAACTGGTGACTCAGAAGAAGTCTGTCTGTCTAAAGTCAACTTATGAATCACCAGACAGAATGGTAGTTTTCACCCGATCAGTCATGGGCCATAAGGTGGTGTTTGCGTAGTTTGATAGATCATGCTGAAATATCAAGTGTTTGTATTTTATAGATATGTATTTATATATGTGTTTGTATATATGTTGGTTTAGGTTCATATGACTTACATTTTCTTAAGAATCAAATGCGAATCAGATGAGCAGAATCTTCAGCTGCCAGTCACGTCTGTTTGGTCTTGAACCTTTTGTTTGCTTGTTTGTTTGTTTGGGGATTTTGTTAATCAAGAGATAGAAAATCTCCTCATGATCATTGAAACTAATTTCATGTGGTCGTGGGGTAAATTAAGGTTTGACAATCAAAGCCCTAGGTTAGGGTTGGGGGTTAGGGTTAGGGTTAGGGGTTGGGGTTATGGTTAGGGTTAGGAGTTAGGGGTTAGCCTTGGGGGTTAGGGTTAGGTGGAAGTAAGACACTGAAGGCAGGGTTGTAATCCTTCCAATGATTACAGTCGGTCTGACTGTAGGGACCAGAAGGGTTGTAATCATTCTCATGTTTTTTGTCCATCTGGCTATAGGGACCAGAGGGGTTGCCAGGGCTCCCGGGCCTCCCAGGTCCAGATGGTCCGCCTGTAAGTATCACACCTCAGGAAGCCAACACCTGTTCAGCTTGTATTGGTGAATGTAGCTCGCATGTAGCTGACAGTCTGCTGATCAAAGTAACTGGCTAGTGTCCTGACCAACAAATCTCAGAAGGAAAAAACCCTTTTGGTTAAATGAGGATGACACTAAGAGTTTTAATAAGCAGCATTGTGTGGTCTTCCTGTTACGTTTAGGGTCTTCCTGGAACTTTCCCCGAAGGCAACGGGGACCTGCTGGTAAGTTCTTAATATTGTTCAGACAGATGACCATTCTTAAATAGTTGTTAATAGTGTTTTCTGAAATGTTTTTGAAAAAAGCAAAGGAGAACCACACCAGTCAGGCCAGTTCTTAAAACTCTACAGTGTGTTTATGGAATATTAATTATATATTTGTAGGAATTCTACAAACTTCACACTTTCCTTGAACATCAAATCATGATGAACAGTGTGAACTGAAATGCTTAGCTTATCTGCCTATCTGCCTGTCCACAGTATGAACTGAACATCTCATCTTCTGCATGATGACTCATATTTATTCATCTTTAACATGATCAGGTTGACATCTATGAAGCTATAACCCTTATATCCATGACTGACCATTCCACATAATACCGGCACAGTTTCCTTCAAGTCGAACACATCTGTCTAGAGTATTCACTCTCCTGTGTAGAGTGTCTGTCTAGAGTATTCACTCTCCTGTGTAGAGTGTCTGTCTAGAGTATTCACTCTCCTGTAGAGGTGTCAGCCAGCCACATCTGTCTCTGCACATCGCCACTATTATACCAACAAAAGTGTGCTATGTGTAGCCCATATACTGTACATATGTACACCTATACCTTTATTCAATTATAAATAGTGATAAAAAAGTGATAAATAGTGATGTATAATCCACTAAGAAATTATATTACTCTGCAGAGTAAGCCAGTAAGATTCCAAAGTGTCAAACAGTGTTTCGGAAAGTCTGGTTACACTCTGACTTGTGTTTGATTGCATACACTAGCTCAGATCGTTTCTGCTCTCTCTCCAGTGCCCTGCCATCTGTCCACCAGGGCCTCCGGGACCCCCAGGGATGCCCGGATTCAAGGTGCTCCAAACAGCCGTGTTGTCTCACACAGCCCTGCATGGTCGCTTCACATCAAAGCACGAAGAACACAGGCTTTGTCTGCCTTGTATCACCTCTCCTGCTCTACTAATCATATCACCTCCCTGTAACGGTCGGCGAGCGGACGAGGATGCGGAGTCGAGCTTCGTTTAACAGACAGTTTTATTTGTGCACTTAACATAGATTTAGCGTATAACGCTTATGACACGCAACACACAGAACGACTCAAACAAAGACGAGCACAGGACACTGCGCAAGCACACATTAAATAGACAAACAACACTATCCCCTTGTGATGACGAGACGAGCCACAGGTGTGACTGAGGAACACACCCATACCGACACACCCACGGAACTACACATAAGGACTTAGACGACACAAACACACGGCCAAAGGGAGGGGTCCGGGAGCGTCACCGTGACACTCCCCCACTCTACTAATCACATCACCTCTCCCACTCTACTAATCACATCACCTCTCCCACTCCACTAATCACATCACCTCTCCCACTCTACTAATCGCATTACCTCTCCCACTCTACTAATCACATCACCTCTCCCACTCTACTAATCACATCACCTCTCCCGCTCTACTAATCACATCACCTCTCCCACTCTACTAATCACATCACCTCTCCCACTCTACTAATCACATCACCTCTCCCACTCTACTAATCACATCACCTCCCCATTCTACTAATCACATCACCTCTCCCACTCTACTAATCACATCACCTCTTCCACTCTACTAATCGCATCAACTCTCCCGCTCTACTAATCACATCAACTCTCCCGCTCTACTAATCACATCACCTCTCCTGCTCTACTAATCACATCACCTCTCCAGCTCTACTAATCACATCACCTCTCCCACTCTACTAATCACATCACCTCTCCCACTCTACTAATCACATCACCTCCCCATTCTACTAATCACATCACCTCTCCCACTCTACTAATCACATCACCTCTCCCACTCTACTAATCACATCACCTCTCCTGCTCTACTAATCACATCACCTCTCCCACTCTACTAATCACATCACCTCTCCCACTCTACTAATCACATCACCTCTCCCACTCTACTAATCACATCACCTCCCCATTCTACTAATCACATCACCTCTCCCACTCTACTAATCACATCACCTCTTCCACTCTACTAATCACATCAACTCTCCCGCTCTACTAATCACATCACCTCTCCCGCTCTAATCACATCACTCCTGCTCTACTAATCACATCACCTCTCCCGCTCTACTAATCACATCACCTCTCCCACTCTACTAATCGCATCACCTCTCCCGCTCTACTAATCACATTAACTCTCCCGCTCTACTAATCACATCACCTCTCCCACTCTACTCCCACTCTACTAATCACATCACCTCTCCCACTCTACTAATCACATCACCTCTCCCACTCTACTAATCGCATCACCTCTCCCACTCTACTAATCACATTAACTCTCCCGCTCTACTAATCACATTAACCTCTCCCACTCTACTAATCGCATCACCTCTCCCACTCTACTAATCTCATTAACTCTCCCACTCTACTAATCACATCACCTCTCCCACTCTACTAATCGCATCACCTCTCCCGCTCTACTAATCACATTAACTCTCCCGCTCTACTAATCACATCACCTCTCCCACTCTACTCCCACTCTACTAATCACATCACCTCTCCCACTCTACTAATCACATCACCTCTCCCACTCTACTAATCACATTAACTCTCCCGCTCTACTAATCACATCACCTCTCCCACTCTACTAATCACATCACCTCTCCCACTCTACTAATCGCATCACCTCTCCCACTCTACTAATCACATTAACTCTCCCGCTCTACTAATCACATCACCTCTCCTGCTCTACTAATCACATCACCTCACCCATCTACCTAAAAATCCACTTATTACACACTGTGTGCATATCTACTAATCCCTTTGTTTGCCTATGTATGTAGTAATCATACCTGCACGTCTGTTGTTTTTAGGGGCACACAGGGCACAAGGGAGAGAAGGGTGAGCCTGGGAAGGATGGTGAGAAGGTAGGACCATGGCTTATGGATCTCAGTCTGTTTACAGGACCATGGCTTATCGGTCTCAGTCTGTTTACTCCAGAATTGGTTTGATTTAGGTGTTATTTAGTTGTTACACTCTGTGTCTGCATATAATGTCTGTGGGCATTTTATGTCTAGGTGCATTGCATTTGCATATTGCATATTGCATCATGACCACGGAGTGTGTGTGTATCGCCCTACAGGGAGATGCAGGTCCTCCGGGCCCCCCTGGAATTCCAGGAACAGTGGGACTACAGGTGGGTGGTCTGGTTTATAGATCATCTGAATATATAATACTAATTGCATGGGTGGATTTTCTCCTTTAAGGACACAAGAGACTTTCCCATTTGTTATGGAGATGTTTCATCATCATACACTCATCCTGACCAAACAGCAACACATATTATCCAGGGGACTTGGAATCTCCATTATGTTGTTCATCAATAGAGATAAGAATGTCCTTTGAGGATCTCGCTGTGAGATGCACTTATGCTGCAACAGTTATCTGAGGTCGTTCTGAGCTGACTGGGCAGTGAGCTGCGGAGAACGTGGTGCACTTCTCCGTGCAGACTAAATTGGTGTCCCGTGTGAAGCAGCTGATGCAGTGAGTGGAAAGGACGTGATTGGTTGCCTTACCGTGTTTGTGGTGGATTTTTTCAGGGCCCTCGTGGTTTGAGAGGACTGCCAGGCCCAGTGGGATTTGTTGGAGACAGAGTGAGCATCGATCCAAACTCCATCACACCCTAAAGAACACTCACATGGATATGCTTCTGTCCACACAGAATGTAAACAGAGAGTGAATGGAAATGCACGAGAACGTGCTGATCATTCTTCTCAGTTTACATCTGCGTATCTGCATTCATGTCCATCTCTGTAGGGTTTGCCAGGGTTCAGAGGCAAGCCTGGTCCTCCTGGTGTCATTGGGAAAACAGTGAGTATCTCCACAACCATGTTTCCTCTGGCAGCCTGGATCTGACTGTTCTCCACACCCACCAACACTGTCTGTTTCATAATCTATTACAACCGTCTAAAAGTGTCGTGAACTAGCCCAGACCTCTGAAAATGTCACTAAGGGAATGTCATGTCTTCCTCCTCACTTCTGAGTGTCATCAATAAAAGAGCTCTGTGTCTATCATTTGATAATTCCAGGGTGACTCTGGAGAGAAAGGACCTCATGGTTTCCAAGGACCTAAAGGAGAGATAGTGAGTGTTTGCATTTGTCAAGAGTAGGTTCAGTGGAGATCTACATAGTGTGATAAATGCAGGTGAACGGTACTTACACTCTCTATAATCTCTTTTCCAAAGGGCAAAATAGGCCCTAAAGGCTTGCCAGGACCTGTGGGCCCTAAAGGCGAACCTGTAAGTGTCAATTGATTTTGGTACTGTTATTCTCATGCCATAAGTTGCCGTGCAGTAGATGAAAGTGAGATGTGAGTGAATAACTGTTCCCTTCTCTCTCCTCTGTCCAAGGGAATCCCAGGCAGAGATGGCAAAGATGGAACTCAGGGACTAGATGGTGAAAAAGTCAGTTGCATCTGAGTCTTTCTGGAAGCTTCCTGGACATTCACTGCAGAACACAGCAGCGTAAACAGTGCTTCTTCCTCTCTGTTACCAGGGTGATGCTGGTCGGGCTGGTGTACCTGGAGAGAAAGGACCTAACGGTTTACCGGTGAGCGTTTCACTTATTCCCTAGGCACATCAGTCACTGGGAAAAAGATAAGACACTGGGAAAACATCAGACACTGGGTAAATGTACATTAGCCAGGAACATCAGACACTGGGAAAATGTTTCTTAGCAGTTGCCCACAGCAAGATGGGAATTGCTGAATGTAGATTTAGTGCAAACAGCATGTAGTTGTACTCACTGAATGTCTTATTTGGAGATGTTACACCAGCATTCACAGTATTTTACCACTGTGTTACTATGTGTGTATGTGTATGTGTGTGTGTGTGTGTGGGTGTTCACACTTTCAGGGTTTGCAAGGAAAAGCTGGTACAAAGGGTGCTAAGGGAGGAGTTGTAAGTAACTGTTTCAACCAACCAGCATACAGCATCATTCAGTGATGTCACCACAGTGCATGCAACATCATTCAGTGATGTCACCAGAGTGCCATGCAGATGCACCACATAATCACATATACGGTATGGACGCCCTGGTAAACACTGTGGCATTATCAGCCACATTACAGTTTAATGTAATGCCAATATACCAATGGCTGAAATTATATAGTCACACAGTCGTGAACAGCGATGTAGTTACACAGTCGTCTTATAGTCTCAAATGATCAGAAAATGTAAACTTCATGACATTTATCTCCATATTAACATGCTATTAATATTAGCATGTTATAATAATAGTATTAACTGGACTTAATATCTTCTTACATAAACAAATTTGAGACGCCATCATGTTTAAAAGAACAGCCTTGCTCATTTGAGTATCAAACCATTCCATCATTGTTGATTAATCACTAATACACTCAGGACATTATCTGTAATAAAACTGTAATAAAACTTATTGACCACGAAACCTGTAAGATCTGAAACAGCTCTTTATATACACAGCGATGGGTCTGAGATGTTGTTTCTGGTTAATGTTCCAGTGCAATTGTCACTTTGAAGCCTCCTTAACAGTACTGAACTGGGCCTCAGGTTCTGCTGTGAAGTTTTTCTCCAGGACCCATCACTGTGTTGTGAGAACAGATGCGTGCGTAATGCAGCCGTGTGACAGAACATGACCATATCTCACTCCTTCATTCAGGGCGACCCAGGAGAGGCGGGGGAGGCGGGCCCATCTGGAGAGCCAGGTATTCCTGTATGTATCTGACTGGCACCTACAGACAAACCTAAAGTCAACCTTACGTAGCACCTGGTGAAACAGACATGCTGACGTTTACTGCTACCACTTCATAAGTAAACCAGGAACTAAAATGTTTTTTGAGACTGGCAGAAACTCACAGGACGTTCACATCTCACATTACAAACACAGAAGTACCATTCTGGGTTTAAACAGAAAAAAGGCCCATAGACATCAGAGGGTTAATTGGTGCTGTAGTTCCTTTACAGTGTCGTTATTGCGCTGATTATTGCAATGTTAATTAATTATAAATGTAATTATTGCACTGTTCATACCTCTCCTGAGATGTGGGGTGATGTTACTCCCACCAATAATTAAGAACAGCAACACTCATCACCTTGTCTCCATCCCTCAGGGTGAGATTGGTATTCCAGGGGAGAGAGGTGAAGCTGGACACAGGGGCATCGCTGTGAGTATAATGTAAACTCAGAATGCCACTGCCATAATAAAAGTCCCCTACAGCGCTATGAAAAGACCCTGGAGAATCATGGCTATAAAACAGGAGTGGAAAACCGGCATGGTCTGGCAGTGAGAGGCAGCAGTCTCTCCCTCATCTATTTTTATCAGATTGTGTTTCGTTGCCACATCGCTGACAGCAGGAGGTGAACCAACAGATCTGAGAGAGACTCTAAAATAGGTACCAGGGGAGGAAGTGCAGGAGAGCTGTCAGAGTCTTCCTGTGGCGTTGGAGTGGTGGGGAGTGTGCTTCTGAGATTAGGTGCATCTCAGTGAGTGGAACGTGAAGTTGTTCTTCTGTTAGCGTCACTGATTATTTAGTTGAATAAAAAAAATAAGATTGTGATCGCTCCTCAGAGGAGGATCGCAAGGGTCAGGTGTTGCTAAGCAACACTTGAATATAACCACATTGGCAGGAAATATTCGGAATCCTGTTTAAATGGCTCACAGATTGGAGTCCCTGGTGGAAAAAAATGTTTCAAAAGAGAATTCTAGATAATAAATAAGAGAATGAATTATGAATTATGGTTATCAACTGTGTTGGATTGTCACTTGTCAGATTACTGCTCTGTCCCATTATATTTTATATGTTTTTAATGGCTACTTGTGATTACTATTATCATGGTAATTTCCAAGGAGAAAGACATGGAATTCTTTTGGGGACTAAAATTAAACTTGAAGTGAAGTATTGATCTGAGGTTCTGCTCCTAATGTTGGAATCACAATCTCCCTTTCCGACATTTTTATAGGGATCCATTGGACTGATGGGAAATTCTGGACCTCAGGGCGTCAAAGGATTCCAGGTTAGGATCTGAACAACAATATAAGAACCTGTACAGCAATTTTATTAACAGTTTTAATAAATATCACCATCCACAACTGTGGTCAGTGATTTATCCATCACCTTGAATCAGGGCCTCCATGACTGATGTCACTTTCAGTAAGCACATTTGTCAAAACATTTGCTTTCATCTCACAGCAGATGAGCTCAAAGGCTGCGCATGCCTAAATATCACAGTTAGATGCCGTGTTCACTAGTTAGCATGTTCTCAGCAAACGCATCACACGCACCTGTCTCAGCTGTGTTGGAGTGCTGAGCTGTGCTGTCACTGACAGGGAATTAAAGGAGCACTCGGGGACCCTGGACTTCCTGGACCGACGGGACTCAGGGGCCTGTTTGGCGAGAGGGTAAGGAAAGAAGCACTCACTCTCATTCAGTCTTTCAAATCTGTGCAGCTGAGTGAAATACACAAGGATAATAACACCAGAGGTCAGAATAGAACTAAAAATTAATAGATTTGCAAAGCAATGAAGCAATGAAATAATCAGCTTAAACAGCTGCTTCTGGCTCTGTGGTTTGTGCTGGTCAGGGGTGTGTTGACAGTTCTACATGCGCTCAGTGTGTGAACCTCAGGGCCCTGGAGAGAGACGCAGAGTCCAGCGGCAGCCAGACACTGCGTTTCATTGTGGAGTAGCATGTGTGATTTACAGACAACATGTGCGACAAAACGAGGAAGTCCAGGGGGCACAAGACAAGACCACACCGTGACTGTACCAGCAACATATCACTGGAATCACGAATCGCACATACTCTTAGAATCTTATTAATATTACAGAATTCAGCTCCTTCACCCAGCAACAGTATCAAAAAGATAAAACATCTGCATGGCAACAGACCGCTAAAAAGCATCGTACAGCTCATCTATCTCAACAGTGGACAGTGGTGTAGAAGAGGAAGTCCTGTGCAAGCCAGTGGTTATACTGTAACTGTAACTTATATACTGTGAGTTATACGGGGACTGAAGATTTTATTCGTAACCTGCTGGACTGGCAGGATGTTCTAAAACACGTGTTCTGCCCTCCAGGGGGCAGATGCAGGTGCTCACGGGGGTCTGAACTCTGTTGGTCTTCCAGCATAACACCTTTTGCATCACGAGCCCAGTTTATGACTCAGACATTATGTTATTGGTCATTTGCTGTTTTTGTGTTTGGGCCTATATTAATATGATCTGTTTTCCCCTGTTTCTTTCTTTCTTTTGTCTTTGTAAAATAAATTATTCTAGCCTGAATAAGCAATTTTATCAGATTCTAACTACAGGATGTCAGTATTGGTCTAACTGCTTGAGATTAAATGACCTTATACTCATTCAAACATGCATGCACACATACACACACACAGAGAGGAGAGGAAGACATATTTCCTTCTACCCAGGCCAACCTGAGCAGTGTTTTCAGAAACTTCTCAGTTGACAGCACGAACAAAGACAGCTCCTGTTCAGTAGGCTGGAAGGAGAACAAAGCCAGCCTTTATACTGCCTGTGCCCGGACTTCACGAACTCCTCCACACATACACACACGCACACACACACACACCTCCACACACGCTTGCATGCACAAACACAAAAACACAAACGAGAGCACACACGCTCTTGCATTACTGTATTTGTGGAACATTTTTACTGACCTCTGTAATCTTGTGCCTAATAATGTTCTGCCTAAACTCTTTTCTAAATTATCATCAAAAATATTTAGTGTTTTTATAAATATGTTTTTAAATTCTTGTGGAGACCAGCCAAATATGATCAGGACACTGAGACCTCTTCCCCGTCCCTCTCCCCTCCAGTGCACCATAACACATATTTCCTGTTAATTCATATTCTCCCCTCCCCCCTCTCCATTCTCTCTCACAGGGTCCAGTAGGAGCTGCAGGACCTAAGGGAGACATGGTAAGGATCCTACTGCATACTTACAGATGCATACTGCTAAGCAAACCTCTAATCAGTGTTAAATGTTTCTGTAGTCTGTGTTTATTGTTGATGTCTGTGTTTATTGTTGGTCTGTTTCTCATTAGGGTATGGCAGGAAGTGATGGCTTACCAGGAGAGAATGGAGAAACAGTACGTGACTTATTATTAAAAACACGTAAACCAAAATTTCGAAAAGCTGCTCTCTGGAATTTCAGCCATTATACGTTCAGGAAACCCATGTGTGTTTAAGTTTCTGTGTGAGGAAAAAAACAGACTGAGGATGAGGATCTTCTGAAGATGCTTTGTTTTCCAGGTGATATAAAGATGAACGTTTTACCTCTGTCTTTCCTGTAGGGCCCATTCGGTCCAGTTGGACAAAAAGGAGAGGTGAGCACAAACAAAACACACACACACACACACAGATGTAACATTGCAGAACAAATACAGAACATGTTCAGAACAAGGTGATTTTGAGGAGACGTGGGAAGCTCTTAGAGAGAAGGGTTCAAGTGTTAAGACATTTCCTTGGTGATGTAATTAACCAGCCAGTATGAAGGTTTTTCTGACTGGTGATGTCATTAACCAGCCAGTATGAAGGTTTTTCTGACTGGTGATGTCATTAACCAGCCAGTATGAAGGTTTTTCTGATTGGTGATATTATTAACCAGCCAGTATGATGGTTTTTCTGATTGGTAATGTAATTAACCAGCCAGTATGAAGGTTTTTCTGATTGGTGATGTAATTAACCAGCCAGTATGAAGGTTTTTCTAATTGGTGATGTAATTAACCAGCCAGTATGAAGGTTTTTCTGATTGGTGACGCTCGTTAGTTTGCTGTAGTTCACAAATCATAGTATAGTGTTGTGTTGGATTTCCAAGGCGCCACTGAAAATATGCTTTGTAATGACATGACAGGGGAGAGTGTGGTAAGATGTGACATTTCTTACTGAAGTCAGTAAAGTACTGCATTATAATGAAGGGAATATGACACAGGACTATTGCATACAGCACAACTTCAGGACGTGTGCCATCCACTGAAACCGTATGCAGTGTCCCTGACGCCAATAATTAACCAAATACAGGGACCCCAACACAGAGTTACTGTGGCTCAGCCCGCCCTGTTAAACCCACTCTGCTCCAGCTGATAGAGTAAGTTAACCCATCAGAGAAAACGATCGCTGTTTATTACACTTCTGACAGCTAATGATGGTGTGCCAAGACTTAAGCACTTTTTTTCATGCAGATTGTTGTCGCTTTCAGTGTAGACTCCCAACTGTACAGACTACAAAACATTTTTTAAACAAAAATATTACGCTTACTTGGTTATTATGGTGATCTGTTTCTCTTCTGTAATTTTAGCTACATGGCACATTACCTGTTCAGGTGCAACACCTAAAATATGAAATTTGTTAGTTGTTCATTGTTAAGATGCAGCACAAACTTCAACACCAAATATCTGACTTCATATAAACCCGAAAGGGTCAGATGGAGCGATGGAGTTCAACCTACCCACAAGGCTCTGGGTCAGGTTACCTCACAACCTCCATATTGGGAAAATGTTTAGTCCAACAGCTACGCCTCCACTAGTTCAGTCTGTTCACACACTGGCGGTTCATTAAGATATCTAACTTTGTAAACTGAGAGAAATTACGTTTTCGACAGATTTATACCTGATGTGCCAAAATAAACTTTGACAGGGAAAAAAAAACTGTTAACTGAGAAAATATGGCTACCACTTCATCCACATGATTCTTTCAAAAGACAGATAGAAATGGAGAATGCAAACAAACAAAATTTAGGGCCATA
This sequence comes from Brachyhypopomus occidentalis, assembly GCA_020368025.1. Lineage (NCBI taxonomy): Eukaryota > Metazoa > Chordata > Actinopteri > Gymnotiformes > Hypopomidae > Brachyhypopomus > Brachyhypopomus occidentalis. The sequence goes on along the minus strand of JAGXOD010000011.1, from coordinate 1,218,874 downwards.
TGACAAAAATTGCATATGATTGTCCAGATATAAGTGGTGGGTCAACTTACCAATGAAAAAATCTTTTCTTTTCTTTTTTTAAACTATTCCTGGCCTCAAACAACCACACGCATCCACACATACCCACAAACACATACCTCCTCCACACACACACCCCCACAAACATACCAGAGCACCACTACAGAGGCACAAGATCTCTGCTTATGAATGGATTATGAACAGGTTAAACTGGATTAATTATCCTAATGGACGAGCTTTAGTTTTTGTAATATGATTTTCTAGGACTCATGGGAAGCAAGGCTGAAAACTCTCACAAGCCAATTAATGTAATTACCAAGTCTGCTCTGATGTCGTCTGCTCATTAGTCAGTCCCATCAGTCTGGTAGTGCTCCTCTAATCACCTGGAGCAGAAGGGCCAAGATGCCCAGTGCGGCGGCTTCCTGCGCTCCGTAACACATTCCTGTGTGTGCCACACGCCCCATCAATAAAAACACTTCACATCTTTTTGGATGTTCATGAAATTAGCTGTTCGACTGGCCTCATGTGACTCAGAGAGCCTCTTCAGATAGAACCACAGATCTGAAACGATTCAAGCTCATTAGGAAGACGGCTGCTGTTACACATTGAGCTGGATTACGTTTGAACTTCTACGTAAGTAATCTGTAAAAATAAATAAATAACAAAACAACCCTCTGCATTGGTGCTTACAGCCAGGGAAGCGTGGTGAGCTAGGACCCAAAGGAGTTGTTGGACCGCAGGGGGAGATTGGAGCAAGAGGAACACCAGGAAAGCAGGGGCTGATGGGATTCCAAGGAGAACCTGGTCTCCCAGGCGTTGCTGGAAAGACTGGTGTTCCTGTGAGTAGCTACTGTGGACAACTGGAGTGTCCATACCAGAATCACTTTCTATGGCCTGGTCAAACTTTTTAGTCCAGATTTATATTGTCACCTTTTCTGTCCCTTTTAGGGAAGACTGGCTAGTGAGCAGCACATAAGGGAACTGTGTGGCTCTATGATTGATGGTGAGAATCTCCATGAATTCCTGTAGTGTCCAAGCAATACCATGTGTATGTTTAAAGCTAAAGCGTTGCCTGCTGGGTATTCCAGACCAGATTGCTCAGCTGGCTGCTAACCTGAGGAGACCCCTGGCGCCTGGTGCCGTGGGCAGACCAGGACCGGCTGGTCCTCCAGGGAAGCAGGGAGAGTCTGGGTCCATTGGCCACCCTGGAACTCGTGGTCCACCGGGATACAGAGGGCTTCCTGGAGATCTGGGTGATCCAGGTCCCAGAGGTGAGATAGAGGAGACAAATCAGTGGTAATACCCACCAGTGTTAAAGCAGATCACCTCACAGAGCTGATGAGACTGCACTGTCCCTTATCACACATTTATGATCAAATCCCTGTAGGTGATATTGGTGAACCAGGTGATAAAGGTTCTGTTGGGAAGGCCATTGACGGTCCAGTGGGAGACCAAGGGGAGCCAGGCAAGTCTGACCACCACACAGGGCCATATACACGAAAACACTGCATCATTAACATGAATGCCACAACCTTCTAACCTTCTCCAAATCAATTCCACATGCTTAAATGAATTAGTTAGCAAGTCATTTAAATAACTCCATATACACGATGCTAATCTCTCTACTTCCGCAAGTGTGTGTGTTGGTGATTAAAATAATTAATGTAAACTATGCATGCTGATAAAATTGCTCCTTGTTTTAAAAGGTCTCCAAGGAGTAGCCGGCATTGTCAAAGATGGTCGTGACGGTGCTCCTGGGGACCCAGGAGAGCCAGGTGAGGCGGGCAGGCCAGGTAGGCCAGGGCACCAAGGACCCCCTGGAATCTGTGACACGTCCGCCTGCCAGGGCACTGTGGCTCATGGGAAATCATCCAACCCAAAGAATTAAAAGTCCCAAGGCCTTCCTCTTTCAGAAACACACCTGCACCCCAGAGAGAGGAGCAAGAGCACGAAACTAGGGCAATGGAAGTGAACCAGAGAGGTCACTTTTTAAGAAATGTTATTCAGGGCTTAAAACATAAATAAATAAAAGGAGAATATCAGTGGATGTGAGAAATCAAAAATGACGGTGTCGGAGGGTTTTAGGAACTACGAATATTGGGATGAACAGGAATGAGCTGAAAGATTTCAGGACTCTATGAATGAGAAATTTAGAACAAGCGTGTAAAGATATGCACAACAATGAAAGTAAAATGCACCCTGAAATGATTACAAATGGCAAATGGCCAGTTAAATCCATATATTTTGTACATGTGTGTAAAAACATAATTTCTTCCTTTCTTCCTGAATGGCCATTCTAGCTAGAAGTTCCCCTGTATAGAGTCCTGTAAAGCAAAAACTGTGATTGTCTCGACAGCAACAAAACAGACACACAACAGTGTGAAGTCTTGTGCAGCACAATCGTTTCTGCCTGAGAAGGAGCAGTTTTACCTCAAAATGTGGCATAAAATCACAGAAATCTCCAAACTGGGAGCATCGGTACAAGGTCTAAAATGTGTTAAAATATTTTGTATATTACTGCACCAATAGTGTTTTTCAAGTCTTTGTTTTTATGTAAACCGTCATGTTTTTTACAAAAACAAATCCATCCTGAATGTTTGATGACAGATCCCCATCTGACAAAAATAAAAAAACTGAAAGCATCACTTTGGATGCTTTATGAACCGTTAGTGTACAATAATTATGGAGTTTTCACTTGTCTGGAATTTCCATCACATCCACTACGTACTGGTGCTGTAACTATTAAATATACAAGACTTTAAGTACTATTTATTATTTGTGGGTGACTGTTGTATGTACAGTGAGACGCTATAGCACCATGTTGTAAGAATTACAAAATAAAGCCACTTTTCAGTAAAATGTTATTCTTCTCTTAGACATCCAGGTCTATTAGCAATTCACTTAAAAAAATACAAACATTTATTCAAATCAGCAAACATATATACAAACATATAACATAAACAGCTAACAGCATATTAAAAGTCACAGATATTTGTTTAAATAAAACCTATTCATGAATATGAGCAGATTAAAGTCTGCACTAAATTTAAGATGTTAATTTACTGTGAACAGAGTAGATAAAGTATCGTATGCATATTAAAGCCTAAATTAAATACAACTGAGGCAAATTGCAGATGCATAAATTAAAATGCAAATATTATTTTAAAAGTGTAACTATGACAAAACTGAAGCTTTTCAATTAAAATCCACTACCCTTTATGTGATCTCATGGAGAAAGAGCACCACCTGTAGTTTGACTCTTGTACTGCAGTTTGCTCTTTTCAGTAATGTACTTTTATAAAAATGACAAATCCAAGAACTTGATCAGCTGGAACACGTTGACAGGACTAACCACCATGGGAGCAGAAAAGACACCAGTGGAAACAAGTCAACTCCATGGATTACAAGGGCACTTTAGTAGGTGGTTATGATATATATATATATATATATATATATATATATATATATATATATATATATATATAAAACTACATATTAAATCTTAAAAATATTAGGATATATTACTTTAATGGAAACTGAAGTATGCTATGAACAGTATGAATAACACTAATGTCATACATACAAGAATACTAAGAAGTCTTTGTGGACATGTCATACATTCTACACTTGTCTGTAAAATACATAGACTGTATAATCCAGAAATAATCTGACATCTACATATAATCACTGAAGGCCTGGGTAGGCCCATCACTCCTGCATGGTGAAGCTCTCACTCCCAGCCGTGTCACTGCACGATTCAGAGTCATGGATCACTACAGCACAGCTGGGCTTCAGCCGAAGCCCAGTCTTACCACAGAACGTGTTCTGAAAGTCCTGAAGCAGAAGAAACGTTCTTACATGACAGGGGTAATACTGTTCATGGGCCTTACTGATTTATAATACTACTGTGATGAACAATGAAAACAAGACACTCTGGCACTAAAGGCTTCTCATTGAGAAAAACAGAGAAAGACTAAGTGTGTGTGTGTGATGTGGTGGGAGCACACCTCTTTGAGGGAATCTCCATACACCTCTCTAGTGTACTTGAGAAAGGCTGTGGTCCACTGCAGTGTTGTGGCTTTGTCAGTGTCAGCAGTGCAGAACGGCACCAACAGATTCAGCTCATCACAGCACAACCGTATCCTTCTCCTGACAAACACATTTCAAGGGTTAGTCTGCTCCTACTGAACCATGCTGATAAAACACGATTCCTAAAACAACCTCTGGGGGCTCTCAAAACTAACAAATGACACAATTTCCAAATCTTTTTTAACTATAATGAATAGCATTGTAATGATAACAGCTTACAATTCAATTCAATTCACTTCACCATACTGGGTTCACGGTTTGATCATGACATTCATGACATTTTAAATAGAATTTGAGTTAAGAAAAACAAGTATTTTAATTTTGAAACATAAACGTTTTCTTTTCTTGCCTATATAAAAATGTTTCAATTATAGAAAAAAATTAACAGAACTGAAATGACATCTTAAAAGAAGGTTTAGCCTAAATGACGGGCCTCTCGAGGACTGGTTAACATTTTTAACCTAGGATACTGATCATTTGGGATTTTCCTGAAATAACAGCTATATTTCCAGGCAGAAGTTGAGATATCTGGGATCTTTTGAGCATTTATGCTGTTGAGAACTCATTGCCTTGGAACAGGGGTTCCTAGGACTCAAACGTACGCTTTTGGCCTGAGGCGAATGCAATGGGAACACATGAGAGTATTTTTTCTGCCACTTGAAAGCACAACTGCTCAGTGGAATTCTGAATTCTTTTCATGTCCATTTCTGCCTCTATGCCACTCCAGGGCTTTGCTAATGGTGCAGTGAAATAGATTTTCTAGATGTTCATGTGTCTCAGCAGATTGGACGTGTTTTCTGAGTCTACAAGTAGCACCTGTTCCCCTCATTTGTTTCCTTGGCAGTCTGGGACTGAAAACAGCAGACGGAAGATTCTTCCTTTAGTCAAATACAGACCGATGTTTCGTCTCGTTTTCACATATGCAACCAAAGCAAGTAATAAAAAATATCTTTATATTTTCTCTCCACTATACAGTGTAAACAGAGAGTAAACAGATCTGTTTGTGCTGTAGTTGGACTGTTTTGTTCTTTGCCTGTTAGCATCATAGATTTTTTTCACATATTTTTGCATTGCAATACATCATCTCACAATGTCCCATTACACCCATGATGATGATTACAAAAAAGTTGAGCGGGTACTTGGGAATTTTCAAATTTACAATTATTGTACCACATGAAAGAAAAAATACTGAAATAGGGTGGTCATTAATTTGAATGATTTTCTATTACATTTTGAAAACCTTTATCCATTAAACGCACACCAACAAGACCGGATCGCTACCTGCAGTCTCACACCAACAGGACAGGATCTCTACCTGCAGTCTCTCACACCAACAGGACAGGATCTCTACCTGAGGTCTCTCACACCAACAGGACAGGATCTCTACCTGAGGTCTCTCACACCAACAGGACAGGATCTCTATCTGCGGTCTCTTACACAAACAGGACAGGATCTCTACCTGCGGTCTCTCACACAAACAGGACAGGATCTCTACCTGCGGTCTCTCACACAAACAGGACAGGATCTCTACCTGCGGTCTCTCTCTTTGCTGTTGTGTCTCTCTCTGCGCTGAGTGATCTCTAAAGGAGCTCCTGTTCTCCTACTGGTCTTGGACCTAGGCATCATACATGCTGATTTCCAGTCTCCTGGGCCCTGTACAACGCTGGACACCCGCACCTGGACAGACCTGGGTCCACGCGTCCTAGTACGCTTCGCTGGAGGAGCAATTTTCCATACCTCGCCTTTTGAACCACAGCAAGGGAAATGTAAGAAAAATCTATCTTTTTTCATACATGTGTATTACCACACAGGTAACTAAGGGTTCTAAAATGACACTCACTTTTCAGGTTGAGTTCCTCTTGATCACCAGCTGCATCAGTGTGAATGATACACGAGGCTCTGACAGAGTCAGCTGTCTTATCTGGTCTGTAACTGAAGTTAAAGTTCTTGGGAACAATCAGCTCAGGATGTCTGCTGCTCTCCAAAATCTGTGGGAGGTGGCTTAGACCCTAGAATATCATGACTTTATGAGTTACATATTGTGAAATAGTCCTCAAATTGTTATTTAGAACACTAAATCTAGAATAATTGCAAGGTCCAAAGCTAGATACAGGCCTCAACCTGATAAAAAAAAGAGTCTACATTCATCTATTCTTGAATACCTGAGTGCGACTGGGACCCAGAGAGTTGTAAAGAGAGCCTCCACATGGATAAGCACACTCTACTGTAGCCGTCTTGTCTGGCTTTGTCCATTTTTCTGACTGTGAATGCACTGCTATGCCTTGCACATCCGTAGAATTATTAAACATTGACAAAAATCTGTGAAAATACATAGACATGAACAGCAAAGACAGAACACTTTATTTATGCCAAACTTTTTTTTCATAAATAATGTAACTCAGAAGTATGACTGACAGAGCATACGTGTTCAAAACTGTAGCCTGTGACTCCTGCTGTCTGCTTATGTCAGAAGGACCGCAGTTGAACCTCTTCTCCAAGCACACACGTGCAGATGGATTGGATCTGCCCTGTACAGGTGCCCCTCTGCAGTCACACGGGTCCATGACCCGATCCCTGGCAGCGTCCACTGCACATCTCACTTTCGCCAGCACAGAGTCTGGGACTTCGCCACAGCTGGTAGGCGTCCTCTCTCCCACAGTAACGCTGCTCCCTGGATCACTGTACAGGATCATTTTAACTTCCTGAATGTCTGCTGGTCCTTCATGATCAGATGCAGAAATGGTGTACTGCACACCTGCAGACAATGGGCCTGAAGCACCTGGCTGGCCCACAGGTGGACTACAGGGAGGTGAGCTAGTCAGACAGTCATTTTCACTCTTGGGGTGGTCAGCAAGGATTCCCTCAGTGTTAGACAGCTGGTTTATCTCTTCGGAGGCATCTCGCTCGGGAGCCTGTGCTTCCATGTGGGACTGAATGATGTGCTGAAGATGGGTGTATTCTACCTCTGTCATCTCCAAGAGGTTAAACTCAGAACTGACGACTGTGCCTTGATCACACACATTTTGGTTGACGATAACACTGACTGGATCAGATATGTATTGTCCTACAGATGGTGTTACGTGCAGTGTTTTGCACGCTATTGAAGTTGTCATTCTTTAAAAATAATTTAGAAAAGTGTTAGTAAACTGTCCCTCTTAAATCAGACTAGTAGATAACTAGAGAATAGAAAAACACTAGCCACTAAACACTAGCCACCTGGCTGCCAAGAAAATTCTGAAATTAACAAGTTTCAAGATCAAACCTTTGTGTAGCACATTAGTTATGTAACCAGTACTTCGTATCTTAATGACAGAACACAATAGCTAGTCAACATAGGTTAAGCTGAATAATGATAATTAATGGAGCTAACTGGCTCCCGCTTGGTCTTTGCGTCTCGCGCATAATCACGCTAGCTAATCCTGTCACAGGGTATACTAGCCTTCAGCTAACACGGAGCTAACGACCTGGCCTTGGCAACTTTATCTTATTTTGTAAAGTGTAAATGTAAAGTAACCACTTGCTTAACGGCCAATTCTGACAAGTGTTTTTTTCAGTAAACTGTCCTTGTGCTATATTCCACGTAGTTATAACTAATATTAACGTTACATGAGCCTAGATAGCTATCCAGCTAACAGAATTTAGCCCGATAGCTAACTACGTTAGAACTTAGCTAACTTTACTCACAAGACTCAAATAAAACAATGTTAAAAAATAATTACGTTACCTGAGTAAACCTATAGCTACAGATGCCGAGTCACGCGAATTAGTCTCTTATAAATATATATAGTTAATGGGGAAATTAATTTGCCTAAAGGGATAACGCTGCGTTCACTGTCAAAACCACTTAGGAACCGTCACAAAATCACCTGTGTTGCGTTTGTGGACTGCGAGGACGGAGAGCGGGGTTGCTAGGTGTTTCTAGGTCACCGCTAACAAGAGTTTTGAGGGGGGGTGTTTGTTTTTCCTTGTTTGTTTGTTTGTTTGTTTGTGTGTTTAGTTAGACCCAATTAATCTAGAGCGATTAATAGAATGTAACCGTTTCTTGTTAAGACATTTTGAGGGTATCATTGGATTGTAAGGGTTGGTTCGGGATAAGAAATACACAGTATATGTCTCCATAGTTGGGTACCTTGAGGTTTGGGTATGGTTAGACTGGTGTAGGATTCTACTATATCCACAGTGAATTTACTCAGTCAATGGTATACCACTAAACCTTTCTTGAAGCCACATTTAAAACAGGAAGCAGAAATGGAAAAATAAACAAGAATGAAATTGTGTAATACCCAGCTGGCTTAGGTAATTATATATGTTTGTACCTACATTTGAATAGTGAGTAATCCACATCTGAAAGACAAACTACAATCTTTGTAGTTTTCCTGTTGTTAAGAGTAGGACTATTTTGAACCTATGTGCGTGTTTGCCACAATCCCTACCTGCATCAAAATAAAAGGGGCTGCATGACCTGTAAATTGCATCACTCAAAGAAATCTTGGTAAATAAAATTGTAAATTGTCCTTATGAAGATTATTAAGTGATTATTACCCTTTCAAAATCATTATGCCTTTTCTTACATCTCCCCCCTACTACTTCCAAACAGTTGACACTGTTCAACCAATGATTTTTTTATTTATCTCATCTTCCACAGCAGTCTGTGGTGTAAAGCCAGAGTAATCGGAATTTACCTTATTAAACTTTACAGAACTTTACACGGCAGCTTTTCAGTTAACAGGTGGACAAAAGGAGTAACCCTAATCCGATTTTCTTGCTACATTTTTTTTACACCAGAACCTCAGCAAGTAAAACCACACTATACAAGCCTCATGCTAGGAGAAAGTACTCAGTCATAGAAACACACATATCCCACAGGCTTTGCCTGAACATATTAGTGTTTTTCAGTTATTTAAACACAGCTGAACATATTTTCTATTTTATGAACTGCTTATTAATCAGTTACTAATATTACATAAATGCTAATGTAGATAATGCAGCCTATGAACGTTGGTTATGTGCACTCATTTTTATTTTATTCCTTGGCCTGACTGAAAATGTAATGCATCAATAAATAAATACATAAAGTACTTTCAGAATAGACAGATTATTCTGTAAGCATTCATCTCCCTGAACCTAACTGTCCACTGGAAAAACACCAGTCAGTCATTATGTCACCAAAACTACTGGATCTTACAACACTCATGTTTAGACACACCACTTTTTCCTTTTTTAAAACTTTTCTAAGGTGAATGTTCAATGAGGGAAAGAGGAAATGACACAGGGAAGATGTTCAAATTTTCTTCTTTAATCAAATAATCTCTATTAGACATTTGATATTAGTAACAACACTACAGGTTGCACTGCATCTGTAGAGAATGGTTTATAAAACATATAAACACAAATGTACACCAGTATTTACAACACTCGAGATCATTATTTAACTTCATGGTGTATGGTACATCTAAAAGAATTTTACAAGAACAATTGAGTGTTTATCTTCCAAAGAAAATGCAGACATTTGACCATCTTTTCAACTCACAAAAATGGCTTTGCTACAAAAACTTGAAATTATAGGTTAACCTTGCATGGCAGCATAACTGCACAAAATCTTTAATCTGACATGAAAAACCTTCAAAAGTATACATTTTTCATAAAAAATAAACTATTACAGGAACTACAGTATTAATGTACTGCTAATTAATTACTTTATTGAAAAAACTGATCTTGCTTGCACACATTTATCACTTTCATTTGAAGCTTCAATAAACATGTTCTTTCTCCTCTGCAGTTTCATTTCAACACATGCAGTGTTATTTCTTCTGTGATCTAGCCATCTTATTATTTATTCTAGAAACTTGGTTCCTTGATTATTCTGTGTGTTATGAACCATTTTGAACTATTCCTATCGTTTCTGCTTGGCATGAAGTCATGGCCACATACTAATCTTTCTGCCATCAATGCATATTTGGATTGGTATCTCTGTTCCTTTCTCCCTCCGTTATATCAGCACCTTCCCTGTTATCTCTTTTATCACCACAATCTCTAAGTCTTTGCCTTCTAGCAACTTTACTTCTTCCCTCTCTCCTTCTTGCCCTCCTTCGCCATGGCTTTCCAGGACTACTGTCTTGGCTACTTCCAGCCCCTCTGTCTCCAGACTCTTCTCCTTGTCTCTCCTGTATAAGAGTGGTTTCTCTTTGTTGATGGTTGGAATCATCATCAAAGCAGCCAGGCTTCACTCCTCTATTGCAAAGTTCATTCATTTGTCCTCTGGTAGGGGGCCCCTGTGGCCAGTTATGGTCTTTGTAAGGATGAGGCCTCTGCATCCTAGGGTGATTCAAGCTAATAGGACCACCGGGGGGTGTTGGGAGTAAGGGGCCTGACAGCCGCAAAGGGCGAATATTTGGCTCTACAGTTGGGCCATCAAATCGGAGCCGAGGCGGTGCTATGTTTTGAAGCTTGGTTGCTTTAGGTGTTTGTGTGGAGGTTGGGGCCATTTTGACTGAAAAATGGGGAGAATATGGCTCATTCTCAAGCAACTGTTTATTCTGAGGGACAGGCATTCTCTGGGCATGAAACTGAGGAGATGGACCCCTTTGGCCCCTGAAATGCTGAGGTGGATTAAAGCAAGGGCCTTTCATGTGAGCATCCCTTTCACAGCCTCTGCCACCTTCAAAGACATTAGGCCTTGCAAAATGTGGACCACCCATTTCCCTTTTTTTTTCATGTTCTCCAAACTCATTAAAACAGTGAGGGTCCCTCATTTCAGATTCCATGTCTGGAAATGGAGGACACTCATGCTGGTCACAAGGAGGGCTGCCATGTCTAGGGTTCCTTGGGTGGGCTTGATTTCGCCTTCGCACATGAGGAGGGGTCAGCTCCCTGTGATGCCTTGCTTCTTGCGGATTTGGGAAACCTTCTTTGGCAGTATTCGGGGGTTGATTTCTTGATTCATCAAGATACCGAGATTGACCATGTCTTCTTGGCATATAAGTACATTCCTGTGAAAAGCCTCTGTTATCAGATTCAGCTTCATCAAATGGGAGGGATGGGCCACAGTCTCTTGAGCAGTTAAGGTTTGGTAGCTGAGAATCGCTGCTATCAAAAAGTTTATCATCAAACTCTTGAGATTGTGCATGTCCTCTGGGCCTATTAAAACCTGGAAGATGAGAGCCATCAAATTGATGAGGTTTAAAGTCCCTTGGGACATTAAAATGTGGTGACTGAGAGTCTCTGTTATCAAATTGTCGGTAAGGTAACTCCCGACATTGAAACGGATCTCTTGGCTCAGAGGAATTTGGCTGCAAATGGATACCATCATGCCTTGACTGGCGTGTACCACGTGGTCTGTCCATAGCATGCCTAGGATGACTTGGCCTTGGTGATGGCCCAAAGTTTTCAAATACTGCAGAGCCAGGTGATGAGCCCCTGGGCCCAAAATTTTGAGGTCCAGAACCCTCACATGTTCCAGGTCCTGGGAATCGGCCCTTAGGTCCACCATACTGAGGCGAAGCTCCCTCAAACATCACAGAATCTGGGTTTGAGCCTCTAGGTCCAAAAGTCTGAGGTCCTGTGCCCTTGAACATTCCAGGTCCTGAGGATGGACCTCTTGGTCCAATGTTTGGAGATGGAGCAGCATTCTCAAATATCCTTTGTCTAGGATAAGGACCCCTTGGACCAAAGTTTTGAACAGGTTCACATCTTTCAAACCTTTCAGGATGAGGCACTCTGGGCCCCTTGAGTTGCATTGGTGTAGGGCCTATTGGTGCCATTATGGAATAAGGCCCTCTTGGGCCTTTCCACTGATCATTAGGTGCTCTTGGTATAAACTGGTCTCTAGAGGGCAGGTCTCTGGCTATATCATGTTCTCCTTGTGATACATCTCGCCCCATTAAGTGGGCCCCTTGTGGTAAATAGTCCTGGTGATGAAACTGGTCAGCATCATCCTTTAAAAAATTACCTCTCTGCTTTTGGGATGGCATCTGGGGTGGATTGTTTAGGAAGTGAACCTGAGGATCCTTCTCCTCCAAAGGAAAATTGGGAAGGCTCTGGTCAGCCTCATCCAGTGTAAAATCTCTTTTCTGCATTTGTGGTGGCCTTTGAGGATGGCCTCTCTGTGTTGGTTGGCTACCTGCATCTTGCACAAACTTAGGTCTCTGCAACGATGGCATATCCCTGTTAAAGCACGGGTCAACCTCGGTATCTGAAACATGACCCCTATGCATTTTAGGAGGCCCAGATAATGACTGGTTTCTGGAATAACATGTGTCAGATTCTGGGAAACCTTCCTTCTCCTTCTGGACTGTCTTTATATTTGGAGGGATGTAGCTTGTGTGATCAGACTTATGCCATGATGATTTGCCCATTTGTGACTGTCGTGAGCACAGTACCTGTTCATCTGTGTGATGACTAAAATCATTATGTAGAATAATATCTCTCTGACTACAGTGACGATCTGGAAGACTGTGGATCTGGTTGTCTTTGCATTGCTGCATCAGGGAGTGCTCTGTGAAGGACTGTGGCTGATTTCTGTGATGGAACTTCTGTGATGTATCCTGTATAAAATCATCTCTCTGCAATGGACTGACCTCAGAAGGATGTGTTTTGCTGTTGTTGTGATTTAATTCTTCATGGCAGAATGGTTCAGTATCAGACTGTGAGAGCTTACCCCTCTGCTTTGAATTTGGGCCTAATGGCAGTTGTTCCTTTTGCTGAAACTGATCATTTTTAGTAATACAATTATCAGGTAAGTCAGAAAATGGCTGTGCGCTGTGATGAGACTGGTCAGTGTCAGATTTTGTTGAATTCCTATTCTGCTTTTGTTCTTGTTCTCTGTCCTCAAAAATGTCATTCTGTGAATTACCACCATGAATTTGAGGTGACCTTGATGTTGCAGGGCTCCTGCTTTGTATCTGGTCAATGTCATTCTGTGCCGACTCAGTGCTCTGCCTGGATGGTGACTGGTGTCTCTGATGGGACTGGTCAGTCTCAAGCTGAGCAGATTTCCCACTGTGAGCTGAGTGTGATCTTGCCGAGTGCCTATCTCTCCTATGCCTATGCCTTGATGAAGCGCTTCGGTGATGATGCCGATCTCTCTGCCTTGATGATACTCTGTCTTTTCTGTGGCTATGACTGTGACTATGCCTGGTGGAGCGCTCAGGAGAATGTCTGCCTCTTCTACGATACGTGTCCGTTTCATCTTTAGACACATGGCTATCTCTTTCTTTATGGTGTAGCCTACGGTCATGTCGTGATCTTTTTTTTGATGAGCTTTGACTTTCCAGTGTGGATGTACGACTTTGTCTTGTTTTACTTGAAACCTTTGAGGGTGAATTGGAGAGCTGTGTTTTCTCTTTAGCACATGATGAAAGGATACCTTCCTGCAATTCAGATGCATTCAAATGTGTACTGGCTTTTGTGTCAGAACACAACCCTGTTTTATCATTATTGTTGGACCTTTTGTCAGCTGTGTTTTTGGTAGCTAATGACATATCTGAATCTTTCTTTAAGTCCAAATCCAAATCTTGCTCAATGCTGGACATATTTTGCACTACAGAAGTAATTGACGGTGCCAAAAATGTTGACAGGGTCAATGCTTGCTTTCTCCTAAAACTCTCCCAATTTTCAGTCTTTTCTTTGTCATTATGAACAGTTGCCAAATTGTCACTAACAGCATCCTGTCTTAAGTTCCTGATTTGTCTAGGATCTCTATTAGGATTTATTGCTGGAACAGCCAGAGTTTTCTCTATTGCCTCCTCAGGATCCCTGCCGAACCGAGGTGGTGGTGACATAAGAGCATCAGAGACTGAAAAATGAGCCATAGAAACACCAACTGCTGCCCTCTGTAAGCGCAACGCCTCCTCCTGCTCCTCTAGCTGACGCTTCTGTTCCTCTATCTGCCTGTTCAACTCCTCCAGCATTTTTTGCTGCTCGGACAAAGACACAGCTGAAGCCATTCCATGTTCAGAGGTGGACTTCTTATCTAAAAGGAAGGTCTGCATCTCCTCAAAGACTGTGTCATCCTCTGGATCATAGGCTATATCATCATTCTTTGCAGCTGTCTGTACTGACAGCTCAATCTCAGAGGATTTCATAGCATTAAATGAGTTGGCAACATCAACTTTATTTCTAAAATTATATTCCTCTTCTGGGTCATATGGTCGGTCATCATCACTAGTAGAAGCAACTAAAGAGTTTAAAGGCTTGGATATTTCAGATGGGGCTGAGGGAGTGAAACTTTGATATGCTGAAGCTGGATTATATTCTTCCTCTGGATTATATGGTCTATCATCATCATCCACTTTCTCTATTACTGCATTTTTTGGAGTCTGTTGGTACTGTTGGACAATAGGGTCGACAGTGGGAGAGACTACTAAAGAACTTTGATCAGAGGTATTCACTCTGACATCAGATCCTTGTTTCTTTTTACCAAATAGTGTATTCAGAATAGTCTGAAGAGGTGTGCTGCTGGAAGATATGCATGCATCTGAAGGCGCTGCAGAAGAAGTGGCCTTGGCCATGTCTGCACTGATGGTGGCTAAAGGATTACCTACAGGAAGAATATTAGGAAGTGCAGTTGAGGATGGACCAAACAGAGAGCTTGCAGGGCAGGAGGATGAATCTGGCGATCTAATAGATGGTGGGGATCCAGGAGGAGTAGTGCTGATTGTTATATTTGGATCATAAGGATCACTTTCATCTTGTTTCATATCAGAAACTGCAGGTTTAATGAGCGGGGTCACCACTTGAGGATCCACTTGGATTCTTGGTCTTTTCTCATCCATTTCTGTCGGTAGTGTCCCAAGACGCTTTAATTTCTGACAAATGGCCAGCCCAATAAGAAGATTGGGACGATTCTGTTCAAGCCCTAAAGAAATATATGGGGAAAACGTGACTGAAAATGGTAAGAAAAGAGTAAAAAAGAAAAGAAGTATTATATTTACCACAAAACAACACAACAGTACTATTTAAAATTACCTGGACCTTCCAGTGGCAGCAGTACTGAAGGGATAGACTCTTCTGCACACAGAGGAATGAGATAAAGGTCTTTGATATTGTTGCAAATATTCGATACTACCCCAAATCGCCTGCGACTGTTAAAATAAGAGAATAAAGACACATATGCAACTTCTTCTTCATCAGATGCTGGATGAAAGCGAATCAAGGACAGCTCCTGGAAAAGAACAAGAAGACAGATTAATGAATAAGAGTTTTATACTAGAAAGCAATGCAAACTCATTATAAAAAAATATTATGAGCAAGATTTACCTTTGTTACAGATGTCTTTACTCTTTCAATGTATTCCCAAACTGTTTGTGGTAAGATGCGGCCACCAACATGGATGGTATCTGGCAAATCCTAAAAGGATCAAAAAACATTATATGGTATCTAATGTCAAGTGTATACAAAATCTCCATTTACCTGTCAAACTGATTATACAAGCAATACAAAAAGTAAAAACATATATAAAAATTCTTCAACATATTTTTTTAATAAACCTGCACTTTCCTGTACTTAAGCCTAAATCCACAAAGCAATAGATAACCATGACATTATTGATACCATCAATGCTATGACTATTAGGCATAGTTTTCATTTAAAGGGCATAACATAAATACCATATAATAAAAGTAATTATTGCATAATATTGATTATTTAGTGCTAGGCACGACAATTAATTCAAATTATGTCTGTAAATGTGACTAGGCACCCTAATTTAGCAGAGATGTAAAGTAATGGCATTTGCTTAAAGGTGCTAAAATCAATTTGTTGTTGGTAACTTAACATCAACATCAACATGCACACCTAGGCCTCAGCATTTACTGTCTGTGTACTCAAAATAACTCACAGGACCACCTCCATGTAAAACATTTCCTGATTGGTTAATATAGCTGTGCTATGCTGAAATGTCAGGGTCCTGATTACAGAGCCCAAAGCTGTTACCAAGAACTTCTACCCTCAGACAGTGTCCCTGAGACACCTACCAAGATTTAAAGTGTTATAAAATATATATAAAACTCATACACACACAAATACACACACACAGACTCCCGCCACACAGATGCCCAGACATACATATATATAAAATGCATCACAGCTGAGAAAATATATAAGTGCTGACCTTTTTTAGAAGTTCTGCAGATCCTGAGATTAAGTATCCCTTTGTAACAAACTTGGCCACACTTTGCATGTTGAGAAAGCCCTTCCATAATGTGTGCTGGGTGGAAAGAAACTGACTGGTCTCACTGTCAGATGGGGTAAGACAGCTCACCAGGCTACAAACACAAAGAAAAAGGAAAAGCAAAACAAGTATAGTGATTAGCATGTGGCTTGGGATCTCATCACGATACATCAGTCACTGTTACAGCGATCCGAAAACTCTATGTGAAGGTAAGTATGAATGTGTATGAACGCAGAGCTTGTATGCAAGCACCTGGAGCCTGGAGTAGATGCATGGTAAAACTTGGGAACTGCTGCGGTGGGTTTCATCAGGATGGACTTGGGCATCAGTAGTGGGGCAGTGAGAGGCAGGGGTTCAGCCGGCATCGGCTCCTCCACTGTCTCCTCCTCCGTGGGTACTGGGGGCAGATTCTGGGGTGGGATTTGAGGAGAGGCAGAAGTCACGGCATCAGACGGAGGAGCTGATGATCGAGGCGCCGTGCGCGGATCCCTTCTTGTGATGGACACAACGGAAACCGCTGGGATCACAAGTGGAGAATAGTCTGGAGGTGCAGCCTCTGCTCCAGGGTCGTCTGCGACTGGCGATGCAGGAGACTCCATGATATAGGACCCCTCTGCCTCCCCCATCGTCGCCAGAGTGGGGGAGTTATCAGGCTTGTGCACCACAAACGCCGCTCTCTCTTTCTCTCTCTCTTTCTCTTCCTTCTCATCTTCTGCCTCTTCCTTCTTCATCTTTCTAGGTTCAGGGTCCTTGTCACCAGAAATCTGACCTACAACATTGACGTCCATGGAGAATCATTTGCAGGAAACATACTGGAACATTTGTATGTAAACAGTACAAATTAACAGTGAAAATACTTCAGAACATGGCGATGGAGTGATAACAGCACATATGCACACAGCCGGTTTGTGTGGGGTTTATATCACAGCAGTGTGACACATCACACATTTTGTGGTCAAATAACCAAAGACTTTTTTTGTTTTACTCTCAGGTGTCAAAATAAAATATTCACATTATGCTTTTTGCAACATTTTTAAGAATTGCCATGAGCTGCAAATTACATGAAATTACCATTGACATGAAATTACCAGTGTTCGTGGCCACATACCTGTGCATATCTTGCATTTGAGGTCAAACAGATGGGCTCTGTGCTTTGACGTCGTGTCTTGAAGCACGCTTATGACGACATCAGACACACCGCTATTCGCTTTTCTGGTTTGGCCATGCCTGACCTGAGACAGAGATGCTTTGAGCCTTTATGCATATATCTAGTCACCAAAATCCTTTTGAGCTAACCAAATATGGTATACAACATTAGCAGCTAACTGGGAGCAGACACTTTCACACATAAATCTAAACAAAATCCAAAGAAATGTGATGGCCTACTCCTGAAGGTGTGATGCTCTCCATTTTAACTGATCTCTCCTCACACACAGGAACAGGTTCCAATACCCCACTAGCAGGGGATGCTTCGTCCTTTGGAAGCACACATCTCCCAGCAATTTCCTGTCAAGGACAAAAAGAGTTAGAGCAGTGCAAGTAACAGACTTTCTTCAGATCTCCTATACTATGGCAGCAGTTCCTATTCCCAGATCTGGAGCCCCATTCCCAGAACACCTCTGTTTTTGTTTTTTGTTTTGGGGTTTTTTTTTGTCAGATATTTACTGCCAGGTGTGATTATGAGATGCCCAGTACAGGTGATGAACAGGTGTCAGGTGTGATTATGCGGTGCTCAGTACAGGTGATGAACAGGTGTCAGGTGTGATTATGCGGTGCTCAGTACAGGTGATGACCAGGTGTCAGGTATAATTATGCGGTGCTGAGTAAAGGTGAAGACCAGGTGTCAAGGTGTGTTGTTATGAGGTGCTCAGTATAGGTGATGACCAGGTGTCAGGTATAATTATGCGGTGCTCAGTACAGGTAATGCAGCTATCAGAGCAGTAATGGTATACCTGTAGGGACTGCAGGTCCTGTTCACTCATACGTGTTAGTTTAAATGGAGTGATCTGTCCTTTCAGAACTTGTAAGAAAAGACCCTGAAATACATATTTAAAGGCAATTTTGTGAGTGACCGGCATCTTACAAGGAGATTACACATTTCACATATGGGAGATTAGTAATTTCACATATAGGAAACAAAGATAAGGTCACGGCTGTTCATTAGTATTCAGTAGCCAAATTTCAAATGTGATATGAAATATTTACAAGAATTTCTATGTACTAGAAGAAAATTGTAGATCTAAAGAATTACAGTTACATTTTCACTGCCAAATTCATTATCTTTTGATGCCACACAAGTACAGATTTGTACTATATTACTATATCCTAGAACTAGTCTGTAGAACTAGTCTGTAAACCTCTTTCATCCCTGCAGTTTGTTCAAAGTCAAACAATATCTCAGAATTTTGTTGAATATTGTGGACTGATTGATTCCAAACACTGACACATGATTAATGATCACATTATTGTCTAGTAATGTCATCATAATAGTATTCCTATTAGAAAAATAAAATAAGAATGAATGAAGTATAAGAATCACTATGAATGAATTAATTAGTGAACACACCTTGTTTTTTGGGTCTTTTAAGGTCAACAGGAGAGATCTATACTTATTCTTGTATTTGTTGTCTGTAGTATAGTACAGGTTGAACATCTCTCTCTCAATGTTCACAGCCAGCTTTTCAGCGTCATTCTCAGAGAGATTCAAACCATCAATCTCAATCGCCCTGGTAATGAAGAACAGGGTCGTCGTTAACACAGGGGTCATACAGCTCAAAGCCTGCAATTAGCATTCTGCAGAAATCAGTAAATTCATAATCAATGCATTAATCTGCATTAATCAATGTTTTGATCGACACATGATCTGATAAACATTCACAGCATTAATATGGTAATAACACAGGCTCGTCATCCCAGGTCTGAAGGACCTCAGCATGACCACAGTGAACCTGCCTTACTGAGGGAAATCACACAAAACTGTACTGTATGCATGGAACCGAAAACCAGAGTTAACCATCGTTTATAACAGGGGTGTCCAAAGTGGCCCGCAGGGCAAATGCGGCTCGCGTTCAAATTTTCCAGCCCGCAGCCTCTGTTGACCACAGCATTTTATATTTCACCAGAAGATGGCAGTGTATACTATACTATACTATAGCGGCAGATGGCAGTGTATACTATACTATAGCGGCAGACCATTCATACTGTGAATACTATATGAATGGTTGGACATCCCCCCCCTCACTGCAAAAAGTTTGGACACCCCTGATTTATAATCTGCACCTTCACTTGTACTGGTTCTCTCATCTGACCTTTTCATCAAGGTGCTGCTGAGGGAACGTCTGACATCCTGTCTCATCTGCATGTTGGGATGAACCTGTAGAGGTCTGGATGGAGGCACAGGGGCCGGGGTCACAGGCAGGACTCGGAGCTCCGGTCCTGGGCTAGGCCGCATGGTCGCTACAGCCTGCTCATGTGTGCTGGAGACTGGCTCAGACTGGCCTGGCTTCTTAAAGATGGTAGAGGTGATCCTGCTGACCTGCGCCGCCTCTGTGAGCTGCCGGAGACCGGCCAGACGTGGAGACCCAGGCATTGTCTTTTTAGCCCGACTGGGAAGAGGATTTGAGCCAGGTTTCCTAGGAGGTGGTGCGGAAGAGCCCGTTTTTTCTTCTGTCTTTAGTGCAGTAGGATTTGTCTTTAGTGCAGCTGGATCCTCGGATGATGACGATGGATTGGGAGACAGATGTTGCATGTCTGCTTTGTTCTCTGCAACTTCCTTTTCCTCTTTTACAGCTGACAAAACAGAGCAGAGAGATAGATAAACACTGTGTCTCACACTAATAACAGCTAGATAAACACTGTGGCTCACGCTAATAACTGCTAGATAAACACTGCGACTCACGCTAACACTGCTAGATAAACACTGTGGCTCCTGCTAATCACTGCTAAATAAACACTGTGACTCATGCTAATCACTGCTAGATAAACACTGTGGCTCATGCTAATCACTGCTAGATAAACACTGTGGCTCATGCTAATCACTGCTAGATAAACACTGTGGCTCACGCTAATAACTGCTAGATAAACACTGTGGCTCATGCTAATCACTGCTAGATAAACACTGTGGCTCATGCTAATACTGCTAGATAAACACTGTGGCTCATCACTGCTAATCACTGCTAGATAAACACACTCATGCTAATAACTCTATGTGGCACATGATAACTGCTAGATAAACACTGTGGCTCCTGCTAATCACTGCTAGATAAACACTGAGGCTCATGCTAATCACTGCTAGATAAACACTGTGGCTCATGCTAATAACTGCTAGATAAACACTGTGGCTCATGCTAATAACTGCTAGATAAACACTAGATAAACACTGAGACTCATGCTAATACTGCTAGATAAACACTGTGGCTCACGCTAATACTGCTAGATAAACGCTGTGGCTCCTGCTAATCACTGCTAGATAAACACTGTGGCTCATGCTAATACTGCTAATAAATACTGCTAGATAAACGCTGTGGCTCCTGCTAATCACTGCTAGATAAACACTGTGGCTCCTGCTAATCACTGCTAGATAAACACTGTGGCTCATGCTAATCACTGCTAGATAAACACTGTGGCTAATACTGCTAGATAAACACTGTGGCTCCTGCTAATCACTGCTAGATAAACACTGTGGCTCATGCTAATCACTGCTAGATAAACACTGTGGCTCATGCTAATAACTGCCACATAAACAATCATGCTAATAACTGCTAGATAAACACTGTGGCTCATGCTAATAACTGCTAGATAAACACTGTGGCTCATGCTAATAACTGCTAGATAAACACTGTGGCTCACACTAATAACTGCTAGATAAACACTGTGGCTCACACTAATAACTGCTAGATAAACACTGTGGCTCCTGCTAATCACTGCTAGATAAACACTGTGGCTCATGCTAATAACTGCTAGATAAACACTGTGGCTCATGCTAATCACTGCTAGATAAACACTGTGGCTCATGCTAATAACTGCTAGATAAACACTGTGGCTCACGCTAATCACTGCTAGATAAACACTGTGGCTCACGCTAATACTGCTAGATAAACGCTGTGGCTCCTGCTAATCACTGCTAGATAAACACTGTGGCTCACACTAATACTGCTAGATAAACACTGTGGCTCCTGCTAATCACTGCTAGATAAACACTGTGGCTCATGCTAATAACTGCTAGATAAACACTGTGGCACATGATAACTGCTAGATAAACACTGTGGCTCCTGCTAATCACTGCTAGATAAACACTGTGGCTCACGCTAATAACTGCTAGATAAACGCTGAGGCTCACACTAATACTGCTAGATAAACACTGTGGCTCACGCTAATAACTGCTAGATAAACACTGTGGCTCCTGCTAACCACTGCTAGATAAACACTGTGGCTCATGCTAATAACTGCCACATAAACACTGTGACTCATGCTAATAACTGCTAGATAAACACTGTGGCTCACGCTAATAACTGCTAGATAAACATTGAGGCTCACACTAATACTGCTAGATAAACACTGTGGCTCACGCTAATAGATAAACGCTGTGGCTCCTGCTAATCACTGCTAGATAAACACTGTGGCTCATGCTAATACTGCTAGATAAACACTGTGGCTCCTGCTAATCACTGCTAGATAAACACTGGCTCCTGCTAACCACTGCTAGATAAACACTGTGGCTCATGCTAATAACTGCTAGATAAACACTGTGGCTCATGCTAATAACTGCTAGATAAACACTGTGGCTCACGCTAATAACTGCTAGATAAACATTGAGGCTCACACTAATACTGCTAGATAAACACTGTGGCTCACGCTAATAATAACTAATAAACACTGTGGCTCATGCTGCTAATCACTGCTAGATAAACACTGTGGCTCACGCTAATAACTGCTAGATAAACACTGTGGCTCATGCTAATACTGCTAGATAAACACTGTGGCTCCTGCTAATCACTGCTAGATAAACACTGTGGCTCATGCTAATCATTGCTAGATAAACACTGGCTCCTGCTAACCACTGCTAGATAAACACTGTGGCTCATGCTAATAACTGCTAGATAAACACTGTGGCTCATGCTAATAACTGCCACATAAACACTGTGACTCATGCTAATAACTGCTAGATAAACACTGTGGCTCACGCTAATAACTGCTAGATAAACATTGAGGCTCACACTAATACTGCTAGATAAACACTGTGGCTCACGCTAATAGATAAACGCTGTGGCTCCTGCTAATCACTGCTAGATAAACACTGTGGCTCATGCTAATAACTGCTAGATAAACACTGTGGCTCATGCTAATACTGCTAGATAAACACTGTGGCTCCTGCTAATCACTGCTAGATAAACACTGTGGCTCATGCTAATAACTGCTAGAAAAACACTGTGGCACATGATAACTGCTAGAAAAACACTGTGGCTCACTTGGGTTGCCACCCATTTCGGAACATATGGAATCATTCTTTATTTGGCAATTAAATGTTGCGTTCCGTAATGAACCATTATGGGGTCGTGATTTGTTCTGTATTTCCATAAATGTCCAATACACATGTAATTTGATCCCGCTCTGTCAACCATAACCCCTCCCCATCCACCTCTGGTTGCACGCATGCACAATAAACACTGTGGCTCACACGAATAATTGGTTTGACTAGACAATTGGATGTCTGTTAAAGCTTTCGTTGTGGGGTCAGCATTTAGTCCATTAATTTCTAATTACCACTGTTCTTGGGGGCTGCATCACAAACCCACCAAATTCAAAGTCCCACATCCTGCAGGCAGAGGCAGGTTAATAAATCACATATACATTAACATAAGGATATAGTACAGGTGGTAGCACAGAGGGTCAGTGTCAGACTAACACCACCTAAACCTCAGAAACAGAAATCCCTCCTCTGAAACCAGACGAGGTTGTGTACGCACGTTCCATCCACAAACACCTGGTTTACGTATAGTTTTCTTACCATCTTTTCTCCAGTATCATTTGCAATCACACATGATTTTCAGTGTAGTGATTTACAGACTAATAGATGCCATTGTGGTGTTATCAACTCCAAGGTCATGGGTTTGATTCTCAAGGAGCACACAATGTCCCATTGGTCAATATGTAGGTCGTTCTATATATTTGGACAGACGGAGTGACATTAAAATAGATAATGAAACCTATTTAGTCTATATAATAAACATCGTAAACTAAACATCTGACCGCTACGGCATCACCTGAACGCAGCTTACAGCCCCACTCAGACTGGTGCCGCCCTCAGTGGTCAAGACACACTCACAGCTGGCCGGGTTGGGCGGGGTGCTCTACTGCACTGAATTAAACTGAACAAATGCTTGTTCAAAATCTCCAAATGACTGCACATATCCCTACGCCGAAAGTCAGAGGTCAGAGTTGGTCGAGTGATTTTCACCATCGACATGACGCAACTCCAAAGCCCACGTGCTTTATGAGGAGAGTAGGTGTGGACCGACAAGCCCTTCCTAGATGGGAAAAGACCAATCGAAGAGTGCCTATGGGATGAAGACTCTCTGTAACATTTACACTGATGAAGACTCTCCATAACGTTTACACTGATGAAGACTCTCCATAACGTTTATACTGATGCACAGATCCAGTTTCATTCACCAGTCCATGAGCTCTTAAGGTGGAAGTGCAACATAACAGACAGAAAGCGCAAGACATGCAAACCAAAATGTGGTACTGTCAGTTATTAATACTTTTAGTTTATGTGGATTTACTCTTTATGTCTTTATTCTTTATCTGTCCTTATCGATTTCCATGTTTGACTGCACACACACTTTCTAAACACAACACCGTTACTAGGCAGGCAGACATGACTTTCTGACTCTGATGTTCGACATGCATCAGGACGCAGCATTTCGAGGTTGGATGGGAACTGTGTCGGTGTGATCCCTCTCCAGCGTGCTGTGCTGGATCGGTTTGGCCTTTACTGCAGGTGACAGAGCCTCAGGTTTGATCACTCAGCACGCTGCAGGGCAGGCTTCCTCCTCAGAGATAATCCAATTCCCAGAGCAGAAAACATTTCGTACAAAAGCAAGCTCTCTCACCACACCCACCAGAGTGGTAAAATAAATGTGAATGTAATGGGAATACATGAACACATGTGGGGGGAAACACACCCCCACCGAGCAGCTCACAGCCAGCACACAACACACACTCACGACTGACCGCGATGTGAGGTGTCTGAAAGAGACCCTGTAACCCATCAGGCCTCTTAAACGTCAGGCCAATGCTGAAACGCAGTGCACACTTCTCATCAGGGACCTCGCAGATCTGCACGCTGTGTAGATAGGTTGAAAGATTACGGCCACATGAGCCATCAGGAAAATGAAGAGGCTCAAAAATTATATTTATCTGATTATATTTTATGTGGTGTTAAAAAATAAAATAAAAAAATACGATTTTTTTCACAAAATGTGCTGCTTTAATGTGTTGCGATAACACGCAGCACCCAAGTGTTTTAGCGCTGTTTAAAGGATTTCCCTGCATGTGCACAAATACAAACATTCTCTCCCTCAGCACTGCATGAAATTTAGCACTGAGAGGAGGAGGTAATGGCGATAAGAGGTGGTGATAGAGGTGGGGGTGGTGGTGGAGGAGGTGGTGTCTGCCGAAAGTGGAGACTGCGGATGGAGTACATTTGGGCTTTGTTGCTCCTTTCTTCACAATGTGGCCTACATTTCTCAAACCCCCGTGCGACCACAAAATTGCACAAAACGCGCTACGTGTTCCAACAGCATGCACACACACCACGGCCCCCAACAGGTCAGCAACACTCCCATCAAGGAAAGCAGACCAAGAACAAGGGCTCCTTCCATAACAAATCTACAACGCGGCGTTCTCAAAGCTTTGTACCCTCCATCTGCAATGATTCACCAACCAAAAAGGTCTGCTGACCATCATACACATACACTATATTGCCAAAAGTATTCGCTCACCCATCCAAATTATCAGAATCAGGTGTTCCAATCACTTCCATAGCCACAGGTGTAGATGCAGACTGTTTTTACAAACATCTGTGAGAGAATGGGTCGCTCTCAGGAGCTCAGTGTATTGCAGCGTGGAACAGTGATAGGATGCCACCTGTGTAACAAATCAAGTCATGAAATTTCCTCGCTCTCAAATATTCCACAGTCAACTGTCAGCTGTATTATAAGAAAACTGAACTGTTTGGGAACAACAGGAACTCAGCCACGAAGTGGTAGGCCACATAAACTAACGGAGCAGGGTCAGCGGATGCTGAAGCGCATAGTGCGAAGAAGTCGCCAACTTTCTGCAGAGTCAATCAGACATCCAAACTTCATGTGGCCTTCAGATTAGCTCAAGATTAGCTCAGATTAGTGCGCAGAGAGCTTCATGGAATGGGTTTCCATGGTCGAGCAGCTGCATCCAAGCCGTACATCACCAAGTGCAATGCAAAGCGTCAGATGCAGTGGTGTAAAGCACGCCGCCACTGGACTCTAGAGCAGTGGAGGTGCGTTCTCTGGAGTGACGAATCACGATTCTCCATCTGATGGACGAGTCTGGGTTTGGCAGTTGCCAGAAAAACGATACTTGTCTGACTGCATTGTGCCAAGTGTAAAGTTTGCTGGAGGGGGGATTATGGTGTGGGGTTGTTTTTCAGGAGCTGGGCTTGTCCACTTAATTCCAATTTTGGACAATTCCATGCTCCCAACTTTGTGGGAACAGTTTGGAGCTGGCCCCTTCCTCTTCCAACATGACTGTGCACAAGTGCACAAAGCAAGGTCCATAAAGACATGCATGGCAGAGTCTGGTGTGGATGATCTTGACTGGCCTGCACAGAGTTCTGACCTCAACCCGATAGAACACCTTTGGGATTAATTAGAGCAGAGACTGAGAGCCAGGCCTTCTCGTCCTACATCAGTATGTGACCTCACAAATGTGCTTCTGGAAGAATGGTCAAAAATCCCCATAAACACACTCCTAAACCTTGTGGACAGCCTTCCCAGAAGAGTTGAAGCTGTTCCAGCTGCAAAGGGTGGACCAACGTCATATTGAACCCTATGGATTTGGAAAGGGATGTCACTTATGACCATATGTGAGTCCAGGAAGGTGAGCGAATACTTTTGGCAATATAGTGATTATTTATACACACTGTACATAGCACAGGAGTAATATTTAGTTTAATTCTATGGCCAAATGTATCTTATATCCTACAGGTGGAAAAGCAATCTTGTCTAAAATTTGCTTTATAAAACCAAGAGTCTGAAATGTAGGTACCCCAAATCAAAATTAGTAAACAACCAAGAAATATAGGGGAAGCTAAATCTAACTTACAGAAATAGTTGTGTTCACATGAACATCTTACAGTAATCCTGGTTAAACACCAACAAGAGAGTTCTCATGACTAATAATTACTAAGATTATTTGCTTAAAGCACCAGACAGGACTAGAAAGTTCAGCAGAATTTCTTTGTAGCAGTGGATGAAATATCAACGAATGCCACTGGAGGGCAGTAGCACTCCATGTTTAAAAGCAATACTGTCTAAAGCCATTATACATACTAGTATACAAGAACCTTACTTAGCCCGACCCAACAAAATAACCAACTGCATTATGTCCAACACCTACACAGAATACAATTGTCTCAACAATGGCAAGAACTGCAAAAATCAAACACACATCTACTGCAGCCATATCCCTCCAATCGATACACACCAACTCAACTGCTCCAGTGCACAAGCACACACTCTCACACACTCTTCATATGTTGTTGGTTAATCTAATCTCATTTACACAGGTGAAAATGAAGTCTGCCTGTGAAACCTCAGATTTGAGGCTTTAAAAGCTGAATTTAGTGCACATCTGCTCTGTGTGTTTGTGCATCAGGCATGTCTGCGATTGGTGTGTGCACCTGTAGGTCATTTGCATAAAAGAATCTTCTCCCATGTTTGCTGTCTTCAAGTCCTCCACGTCCATCTTCATAGCCAGGCCTCGGTTGTGGCCTGTCCAGGAACTGCTCAACAGGAGTTTCGATGTGGACGAGCAAAAGATGCAGACACTCAGCTGCACAAATGCACAGACGCCCGAGTGCACATACGCCAGATTGCAGAGGCCATGAGGAGTCCACTGACACCCAGCTGCAGACATCGGTTCCAGTACAGGACAAACCACAGCCAGAACACATTGTTGTAAAAATGCATTGCCTATGGTCTGAATGTATGTTTTTTGGGTTTTACTGGAGATGGATGGGGGTATTAAGGAGCATTTATCTGTTGTCTATCAGTGAGCATTTATCTGTTGTCTATCTAGCAGAAACATACAATAATGTATAATGGTATATAATAATATATATACTAATATAGGCAGAGTGCGTTTGTCTTGTTGATTTTCTTTTTTTTAAATCTACAAAAATAAGCACATCTCTACTGTAAAATATAAAATAAAATAATAAATTAAATTTAAAATTCCATTTGTCCAGAATGGTCTGAGTTCTTTATTTTCTTAATTTAAAGTTTAATTATCTTCTAAGAGTTAAAGATCAGAACTGTTCAGCAATTAACATTGATGTATTGTGCTTGTGATTTTAGGAGCAGTGGTGTGTGATTTCAGAAGTACAGTGGGGTTGTGTGTGATTTCAGAAGTACATTAGTGTTTTTTTAAGTTTTAAAGATTGTGTAAGCATTGCTAGTTAAGAGAACACATTCTGTTCAAAATGAACAGTAGTACTGGGACGATAGTGTGAACAGTACTGATTCATATCATGTACATCTAAAGTGGATCAAAGTCTCGTGTGTATGTATGCATGAGTTACAACCAGTGAAACTGAACAGAAGCTGCGAACAGCTCTGAGGAGTGTGGACTCCACCCTAACAAACAGAAGGTGATGACAGCAAGATTTCACTGCAGAATCATGTTTCTCCGTCTTTTAAAATCGCATCAGATGTTGTAACAAGAAAGGCCATGCAACCATATTCACTTCCTGCCGCACGCAGCTCTGAATCGTTTTCCAACCATCTCACTGGAGCCTTCTAAAACTGGACCCGGCAGCCGCGCTGCCAGGATACGCCTCTTTCCCCAGAACCGACTGTGAGTGCCACTTTATCAGCTTCCCCCAGAAGACCATGCTGAAAAAGCAACTGGAAACAGAAGGCCGTGCGTCCCTGACAAAACTCGTTTCCTGGGTGCCCGTGTCTTCAGCCTTGCCCAAGGTCCGGTCTAATCATCACCATGCTTCTGTGTGACATCACTGGTGATGTTTGAGTATTAAGTGTTTTGTGGTTCAATTTCTGACGACCTCGTAAGACCTCTGCCAGCACGCTGCTGTGTCTTAACCTGTCCCCTGGTGTCTTCCTTAACAAGCTTCAGCACTGAGCTTCAGCAAGGGGAACCTTCCTCTTTAAACCTCATCAATGCACAATTTTCTATTGCTCCTTAATCCTATTTAAGACAAAGGTCATACTGCATCATTTTGATATATATGGTATTTTTATACTATATACATATAGGCTGCCTCCTAGCCTCCTATCCACAACACAGCATGGGCACTGAGAACTCCGGCTTCTAAAGCCATCATGAATAGCAATCAGGCCCTGTTCTCAGTCAATAAACAGGATAGTCGAAAGGGAAAAGGTGTATGGTCAGACTTGATTTTATCCACCGTGATTGGACTGGATTGTGAAAATTATTTTTTGGACACTTGGCAACACGGCAAAAGAAAAAAGAAGCTATGCTGAGGTAGACAAACGTCACAGGAAGAAAAGCAAGAATTGTGTGTTAGAACAGTGACTCATGAACACTAAAACCTGCCGACTGAATCAACACACAGGCTGAGCGGAAAAGACGCTGTATGTGCACCCTGGCCTCACAGGTGTGGGATCCCGTGGCTCAGGTGTTTCAGTTTGCCTAACGGTCAGTGTATTTGAGAAGGGCTCCACGGATACTGTCACTTTATCTGGGTTTTTCCCCACGGACGGCTTGCGGGCCGTTGGACTCCCCCTGGTGGCCCGTTTTGCGTAGTGCTGCAGTGACTTGCAAATATGATTTCAGTTCCTCAATTTCTCATTGCAAAGAAAGTGAAGATGAACAGTGGAAGTGTTGCACAGTGCTTGTTGACTTGGGAAGGTGGGAAATAAGCACAAAGCCACTGCAAAGTGAGAAGAATGTGAGATTTCAGAGGAGCTGGACCCTTATGATATGTGTTGGGGGTTGTAGGGAGATTTCAGGGTCTTGGTTCGCATCCCCATTAGACGCAGGCCACGCCCCCATATTCACAGTACAGATCGCTGTGTTTGTCCACGTTTATGGTCGGTCCCCTTTGTTACAAGGGACAGCACTGTGTGCTTTTTAAGGCTTTATTGTCCACAGCTATAGAGACTTCAGCTAATAAAACTATGGACATTTTCTGAGTGCAACAGATCATATTAAGATGAAGTCAGTCAGTAGACTACAGTTGGACATCAAACACCTGAACAGAGATAGCTGCTTCACAGCTCAGGGCTGCTGGGAGGCAGAGGAGCACGCAACCCTCATTTACATTTTACACACTTGGCAGACACTCTTAATCAATCATGTTATAGAGGGAGAGGTCAAGATCTTGGCTAAGGACTCTTATTGGTGGAGCACAGAGCCCTTCCCAGCCCCTCACAGGAGAAGCAGCACTGTTACCTCTACACTACACCAAGCGCTTTCAGACTTTGCAATCACTGAGCTCGTATACTGATTAACATATTCTGATGACCTGCAAAGGAAATCCTGGCGTGACGTATTTGTTTAAAAAGATTTTTGATAAGAGCCATACACACATTATGATCTCTAAGGTGGGGCAGAGCCAACGCTACGGTTGGAAAAGCGTTCCGACTCGCACGTTTGCCGATGATGTAGCGCCACCCAAGTCCCCAGGGTGTAGCCGTCTCCCCTCCGGGGCTGTACTGGCACCACCTTTCAGAGCTCATGCCAGAAAGCGGCCTAAATCGCTGCAAAGATATCACCGGCATAAACGAGGGCCGGAAAACAAGGCCATAAAGTGTTGAATACCGAGCAGAGCAGCGCAGGGGTGTCATCAAAGCCAACGTGTAACCAGCCCAGCAAGGCTGACCGTTACCGAGAGACCGGGAAAACGAGCCGTGACTGAAGAGCAGCCTGGACCATAGACAGTTTAAAAGTGTAATACAGGGAGCAGCCCAGTAATGCTGTGTGTGTGTGTGTGTATACACTCCCGTATGTGTCAACTGTAACAGATACGTTCTTGTTTGAGTGTGTGGGAACTTGGGACAAGCCTGGTGTTGAGCTGAGGATTGAACAGGTCCACTAGTCTGACACTGAGCACACGGAGTGTAAATTAGACGCACCCTGCTCGGCTAAGGCACCTCCTTCTCATCAACCCTGGGTGGGCAGTGACTGATGTTTAAAAGTAATATTGTGGTGTGTGTGTGTGTGTGCGTGAGCACATGTACACGCAAGTAACTGCATTACACAACTGTAACAAGCAAAATTAGCTGCATGTGAGTGGATGTTATCGACTAGAAGACGCCTGTTTTGTTTGTTTGTTTGTTTGTTTGTTGCGACCTCTGATTTTATTTCACCACATCATACGAAAGAATGAACTTACCCAACTGTAAACATCTGGTAGATATGTGTCTACTTACCTGTTTGGGGTGTTTGGGGGTTTTTATGGTGTTCTGTGTTTTGTTCCTGTGTTGTATTGTTTTGTGTTTAAATGTTGCTCAAATACTGAGTGAACCACATCACCCCTGCACACTGAGCTGCCACCACCCTCACGTAGTGGGTGTGAGCAGTGGGTGGAGGTGTGCGGAGCAGTAGGTGGATGGTGTGGAGGGGCAGTAGGTGGATGGTGTGTGGAGCCTGCGTATACTGTGACCCTTGAGTGATACATACTGGATTTGTAAAATACTGATGAAGTGATTGGCGAAGACAGCTCCACCCCTGTTGTCTGGCGACTGGGGTCATTGGACAAGGGAGCAGTGGTAGGCTCCGCCTTCTCCAAGCTCCCTGCAAAATCCTCCCTCCGGCCGCCTTCATCTTCCTCAGCTGGCTTCACCACCGGCTTCCTCCTGAAGAGCTTTTCCAGAAAGGATTTCTGGATCTGGAATCAAATAGCACGTCCCAGTGAACATTTTACACCACACAGTCCAGAACAAAGAAGGAACACGGAAGATCTGATGACTGAGATTTCAGATCAGATTTCACCGTTTACCTAAACTCTGCTTTTGAATGTCATTTGGGTGCATGAGAGTCTTTCCAAATCTACAAACAAAAGTATGCTAAGACATTGGTGATGCATTGTTATGTGACAGATTCAGATTGATCCTCCATCACCCACAGTGCCTTGCATAATAAGACTAATACCATCTACTAAAACCATCTACTAAAATCAGTTTTAATAAGACTAATCCCATCTACTAAGGCCATACTGATTTAATAAAACTAATCGCATCTATTAAGACCATATTGATTTAATAAGATTAATCCCATCTACTAAAGTCATACTGATTTAATAAAACTAATCCTATATACTAAAACCATACTGATTTAATAAAACTAATCCCATCTACTAAGGCCATGATTTAATGAAACTAATCCCATCTACTAAAACCAAACTGATTTAATAAAACTAATCCCATCTACTAAGGCCATAATGATTTAATAAAACTAATCCCATCTACTAAAACCACACTTCCTAACACTAAATCTGTCATGCAAGGCTTTTGTAGAATAACAAGGTCAGCATCTGAAGCCCCAGCTCATGGCCACCAAGTGTAGAGCTCCTTTACCTTGGGGGCAGGTTTAGGGGCCGAGGGTTTGTTTGGCTGGATCTCCGGCTGCGTTCTGGGCTCAGAGAGAGACTGCATGGCCACGGCCGCGTGTCGGATGATGCACTGGTGGCCACAGTACACGGACTCCGGCAAGGCTTCGTTGGTGCAGCCCGGTCCGATGCACTGTGGGATACCGGCGCTCTCTCCAGACGGACTCTCCTCCTGCGGCAGTGGCGGGCCTGGGGCGGACTTCTCGGCCTCCGAGGCGGCCTCCACAATCTCCACCTGAGACAGACCTTAAACCTTCAGCTCACTAAGCCTCAAAGCATGTCGCGGGAAATTCAAATCTGTTGTTAATCTGATCTGTTAGTATCTAGTCAGCGTGGTGTGGTTTATTGGCTGATCTCTGTTTGAGTTGTAACCCTTATTGGCTGGTCTCTGTTTGAGTTGTAACCATTACTGGCTGATCTCTGAGTTGTTCAGGTAATTTCACTCCTCCAGGCCACAGCAATTTACCACTGAAAAAAACAACCACTATTCCACTTTCAGTAAGCTACAGACAGCATGGTAGCGCCTGAGGCAGGGGGGGGCCACCTCCACCATGGATACGGGAATCACCACTGAATGCTCTATTATATGAATTTCACAGAATCTACATGGCTAAACTATTTCTTATTCCAAACAGACAATTTTCACATGACAGTGCCGTTCAACATTACACCGCAATGCAAATGCATTTAAAATGCCTTAAAATATTACTTCCAGGTCTTGAAGTGTAGGTATTCAATTAAATGCTTAAAGTTCAGCAAGGCCATGAAATATGTTCTCAATACCATGTTACCATCTCAAAACTGAACTCGGATTTATTTTACCTAAAAACACCATGTGACACACTAATGCACACCAAAGAAAGGTTAAAGAGACAAAATCGTCATCATTTAAACATACTGACCTAAAAACTGTCAGTCAGACACCAAAATGAAAATATCAGAAAGACTTCCGACACAGACATAACAGCACAGACAGTTCCAAACTAAATCCAAGCAAAGCTATTTTACCGATTGGAACATCCTGATTTTCCTCTTAGTGCCGTGATGGCTGGTTTTCCTGATCTTCCCCTTGATGCCATCCTCCTGGAGGAGTCTGTCAGCCACCGACCCTGAGCTCTCTGACGAGGAGCCCGCTGTTGCCCTGGGGAACACGGGCTGCTTCACAGTGTCTACTGGACTTTGACAAGGAGAACAGGAGGGACAGATGTAGTCCTCTCCATTCTCCTCCAGAAGACGACCACGAGCCGCCGTGATTCCCACGCAGTCGCCATGGAACCACTCCTGGCAACGGTCACAACAGATCATAAACCTGAAGAGGGAAAAAAATGTTTGGGATTGATATTAAAAAGTACGAGGATAACACACAGTGAGGTGGAACTACAAACAGCAAATTGGACAAATGTACAAAAATCCCAGTCATGGTAACATCACATAAATCCCTTTTCGGTGAATCAAGTGAAGACAGTTTGTGCCCCCCCCCTCCAATCCCCTCTGCTCCTACCTGTTATTATGCCTCTGTCGACAAATACAGTAAAGAGCATTGGGGTCCTCCTCACCGTCGTCATCAACTACAGTCTGATAGGTTTCATGTTCCTGTTTCTCCTCCTGTGCACCCTGCTTCTCTGGGATGTCACTCCTGCAGGCTCTGCTGCTCCTGAGAACAGCTCCCTGATCTGTCGGGCCCTTCACAGCTGTCTGCTCCTTAGACACAAGGTCCTCCTCTGAACGCAAGTTCGTTCTGATCTCTTTTTGGTGAGCATCCTCCTCTGCATCTTTGGCGACGTTCACGGTGTCTGTGCGGACTGCAGCTCCACCCACGACCTCCTCCACGCTGCGGCGTGTCCTAGCCCGTTCTTGAAGCTCTCGGAGCGTGAGGTCATCGCTGTCCTCGGCCTGGTCAGATATGGGAGCCTCGCTGCCCGTCTCTGCAGTCAACGTAGTTGTCGGCGCCTCGGCAGTCTGGTACACAGCGCCAGAACCTTCCCCGCCCTGCAGCTTCACATCTGACTTGACGCAGTCGCCTCCACCAAGCTCTGGGGTGGCACCTGGGTCTGGGGAGGGAGTCTGAGCTGGTTCTACTACTCTCCTGCCCCCTCGTCCTCGTTTAGGGGCTGGGGAAGTCTCGCAGGCTTGCTTACCACGCCCCCGGCCCCGCCCCCTTCCCTGACGGGTGCTCCGGCGAGGCGTCAGGGAGCTAATGTCCAAGCTTCCGATTTCCTCCAGGAATTCCCGCTTGGCAATTGTGGTTCTCCTAAAGCCCCAGGTCTTAGGTGCCTCTTTGGTGGAGGAATCTGTCACCAGTATTTGTTGCTGGTCTACACGTTCTTCCATCGTGCTAATAAAAGACACTGTGTGGAGAAAACGGATGATGGGAATTGAAGTATGATGCTTGTTTTTTGGTTTTGCAAACTCGTCGATTTTACTTAATCAAATCAAATCAGTAGGAAAGTAAACTTGTGGAGTAGCAGCTTTCTGCAGAGACATCAAAAAGATGCAACCGTAGGTTATTAAAACCGTGATGTATCTAATTAAAGGGATGGTGCACTACATTTTTGTCACAAATATCTTTACAAGCTTTCACTGATAAGATTTCTGTGCGCCTTGGATTTCATAATCAACTTTCAGTTTATCCTATTTGAATCTACTATACATCTGATTTCTAAATTATTTAAAATAAGCATAAAAGAACAAGAGATCACAGATAATCACAGGTAATTTGATTTTGCACATTCATCTATAGAAAGAATAGAATTATCTTAAAATTAAAGGACCAAATTATCTGATCATTATTTCCACCACGCCTTTAGTGTAATGTTGCTGAACTGGTCACAATGCTGAACACACACAAACAATGGGAAATGGTATTTTTGTGTAGTGGAGTACACAACCCAGCTGAACTACGTGTGTGATGGAGCTTGGGACAGAAGACCCGAGTCCTCCTGCAGAGTGTGGTTCATCAACTTTACCACTCAGAGGTCAAGGGGAAATAAATGGAGAAAAGGCACTGCCCAAATGCACAGTCAACACTGCAACCAGGTACATTGTTTCAAGAGAAACAGGACTTTTAGGGAAGAGGGCCTTCATCACCTTTGCAAGCTCTTGAGGTTTTAGAAGGTGAAACCAGTTTAGAAAAAGTAGATTTACACCACAGCACCGATTTAGTGAAATGTCCTTTAAAATGCAAATTTTTTTTCTTGCTTTACACTGTTCAAGAATAGCATTCTTAATTTTGCTGTATATTTTGCACAGTGAAAACAAAGGCTTTTTATTCCACAGTTCTGAGTGTAAATCAGTTCTTGTTGTTTCTTAACCGTACATTTACTTTATATATAAAACAATGAATGTGTGTGCATGTACAAATTTAAATACAGTACACTGCAGTTACCAGTTACTCCCTGGAATCTTCTCAGATATAGAAGTACACCACCCATGTCACAACCAACAAAAGCATGAACATATGTGAAGGGCTTTAAAAGAACTGGCACTTATGCAGTCTTTCATACAATACCATCTAGGCTATTCAGAGAGAACATTCTAGACATAACGAAAGTGTCATACTGCAGTCTGAATGTCTTATGAAGCCGAGACACAGGAAACACAAGATGCCCACAACTGCTTCAAACTGCAAATTGTCTTAATTGAACAATTTCGAAAGGTAGATGCATCAGTTCAAAATACACAAGGTTCTGAGTTAGATGGAATTTTGTATAAATCTGTATAGCACACCAAATATAAGGATCATATACAAGATGTTTAACGTTAACTAAATATAAACAATGACATGAACGTGAATTCAGGTGGTTCTCGCATGAGAACTTAATTAAAGACAGTGCAAGAAAAACATAACAGTCCTTCCAGTTGATGAGTCTCTGGCTAATAAAAGATAACTGGGAGAGATCTAGCTTGCTTGCTTACTGGGTTCTTTAATGCAAGATCAGGCAAAAATTGATTTGTAGATACTAAAAGCAATTACAAATAAGGTTGCTCTTCTATAAAGGATAATAAACGCTTGTTTCAAATGGAGACCATACAACCCGGTCATTTGCTTTGGAGACCATACAAACCGGTCAAATGTTTGTAGAGAAACTGGCTACAAATTTGACACACCACAATGCCAATCGGATATCCCTCTCTAATAAGTTAACGTTGGCTAGCTAACCTAACCCTAAACCCAGCCAACCTAAACTAAGCTAAACTAACCTAAGCTAAGCTAAAATAACCTCAGCTAACCTAACCCTAGCTACGCTACCCTGCCTAACCCCACCTGGCTAGCCGGGCCTATCTTAGCTAACCTACCTAGTTAGCTTTGTAGAGCAAAGTCAGACGCGAACAGGTTAAAAATCCGCCACTTAGCTAGCGAGACAGCTAGAAAGTACGTTATATTCTGCTTCATAAAGACCTAGCCATGAAAATGCTAACTGTTGCATTCTTGTTTCTATGACCTTTTCAGTCAATTAGCAAGTTAGCTGTGCAAATGAGCGGCTACCGAACGCGTAAACTCCTCCACACAGACGGTCACGGTCCCGTTAACACGGGCGACGCGTTATAATCACTTACACGCATTTTACTTTGAATGGACACGCTTACATTGAGAATTGCACAAACCATATCTTATTCTCAACTAAACTCACGTAATTTAATAATGATGCTGAACTCCGTTGTACGCTGACAAACAAACGCGTAGACCTTCCATTTTGTCCACCATTAAAGGGACGTGCGGGTGTGCGTGCGTGCGGCGCGCCGCTTACTCGAAGAAATGCGACAGGCGCGAACTGACAGCGACACAGCCGTGTGGAAGGAGAATATAAAATAAGGGTGAAAACTTTAGCGACGCGACATCTGAAACACGCATTCAGAAATTGGTGCTACGTTTAGGAAGAATGCGTGGCTCATTCATGGAAAATGTATGTTTAAATCTGCTCTCCAGAATTCAATAATAAATTAATTTATATTTATTTAATAGCAATTAAACAAGTTTGGACAACGTTACAAGTAGATTGCTATGACCAGTATGTCAGCTCCAAAAGAGTACAGAATTAACGTTTACAATATATTCTGAGCTATAGTGTTTGCTGTAATCAATTAATTAAGACCACTTACATCCTCATTTTAAACGTACACTAAAAGTGGCCAGTGAGCCTGGTCAGGCAACAATTCAATCGAAGTGAAATTCCACTATTTACCCTAACCCAATGACGAAGCAACTGCTTGTGGCCCAGGGACTCACTCCAAGTTGATGAGTCCGTGAACGTGCAGATACGAGGATGCAGCACGTCTAAACCCAATATGTGGGTTCAAAAGTCTGACATCGTTCGTGATAGCTAATGCAAACTACCAACTTTTTTGTGAGCGAATGTTTGAGTATGTTTTGAAAACATGCTCACATTGGTCTTCTAATTGTTTGTGTGCTTTAACATCTATAGAAAAATATTTTCCCGTACTTTTTACCTCGAGAGATACACCTGAAATGTAGAAATATGAAATATTATGAATATGAATAGGCTTTAAAACAGCTTCTGCATAAAACTTGCAAATGATTTAGAAAATGCCTCCAAATTAGTGCTACAAACTAAATTTTCTGTAATTATTAAAGTTTAACTAATATACCATATTAGGCTAAACGTTGTGTAAATAAATCATATTTTCCTAAAATATATTGCATCTGGAAATGGTGTTTCAATATAAGGGAAAGGGTAAAGTCGGGTACTTTCCAACTCCTTTATTTCAGCGTGCTAGATGACGTGAGTCACCTCATGTTACATACCGCGACCATAACATCCGTGAGTGATTAATAACAAAGACATGAACACGTAATTATAAATTAAATCGTGCAAGGTTTT
The DNA here is from genome assembly GCA_020368025.1 of Brachyhypopomus occidentalis. Taxonomy (NCBI): domain Eukaryota; kingdom Metazoa; phylum Chordata; class Actinopteri; order Gymnotiformes; family Hypopomidae; genus Brachyhypopomus; species Brachyhypopomus occidentalis. The sequence goes on along the minus strand of JAGXOD010000011.1, from coordinate 1,180,905 downwards.
GATGTACATGAATAATCATCTAAAAATTGCATGTTCCAGAAATAATTGCACGGATCCTATTCGGTTACGGTGGCGTTTTTACGGTTTTTGCTACGGTTTTATGCAGACGAAGCAAAATTAGGTTAAATCGTTGGGCAGTCTAATTATTGATTACCCATCTTCTGCACTTCACCGCAGTTATGCAGGAAGCCCACGCCCACTGACGTGTCAGAGAGAAATTGATGACCTGAGTTATTATTTAATAATCATAATTTATCTAGCGAAGTGGCTTCGTTCGCGAACTGAGCGCGCTATGCACGGTTTCCTGTGTCCACTGTTTCCTCGCCGTTTCCTCTGAGTCAACCTCATGGGTAATGACTCATTTGTAATGACTCATGAGGTGGGAGGAGGGGGCGTGCCTGTCCTCCTCCGCACGCCTGTCCTCCTCCGCACGCCCTCATCTACAAACGTGAAGGAAGCACAGTTCCCCCCGGCTGCTGCATGACCCCGCGTCGGTCTCCCCCCGTCCGTCCGTCTGCCTGGCTTGTTTTGTTTGTGTGTGTGAGTCACTTCCAGATCCACCAGCTATTACTCGACAGTATGCGGGGAAACCCAGAAGTAGGATGTTTTTGAACATGAGTCCGATTGGCAGCAGAACACTATGTGGTTTGTACATAACCTAAAAAAAATTAACAGAGAAGGAATGTGTGCGTGTGTGCTGGCATGCGCGTGCGTGTGTGAGACAGGGGGAGCACATAATAACCATACAGGGAAAGTGGAGGAGGTGGGGGAGGGTGGAGGACCTCACGAGGGTAGGAGAGAGCAGACCACCCCCTCCACCCCAAAGCGAGGCAGGATCCCCCACGCCCGCAGGATACTGTGAGCCTGCTTTACTCAGAATGCGAGAACTTATTTCATCGTATAATAAAGCAAAAGTGACCTTTATTAATTTTCCAATTTATCACACAATATGTTACATAAATAATTTTTTTTATATATACTGTATATATAAAATTTTCGGTCCAAACAAAAATGCTAATCAGCCGTTATTTCACAGTTGTGAAACCATGTAAAACATTTCCTTGAATTTTACAATGCATTGTTTTTTTTCAGAAATTGTATCTATTAGTGTTTTTATTTAAATGTGATATTAAATAGTGAGTGTGAAGTGTGTTTATATGCTGTCACTGAAGGGATGTGTGAAGGAGAGAATTGTCCTCTTTTGGTCTCACTGAGGAAAAAATACGATATAGATGTATATTAATCACACTGTCAAATTCAAGAGAGTAACATGAACATTTCAATTCGATTCAGTTCAGTATGAATTCAACTCAGTGGTCTTAACAAGACATTAGAAAATCGGATTATTCATTCATTGATTAAGATAAGATATCATTGGTGACTGTCTGGGGCAATTCCTGTGACAGTTAAAGGTGTTCGAAAATGCATATATGCATGGGTGGGGGTATTTGACACCCGAGAACAGAGTGTGACAGCATTTGGTCCTTTGCAGCAGCTTGCTGTGCTCGTGTCCTCCAAAAGGATCCAGAACTTTTCAATGGAAAACAAGACATCTGGAATCTGCTTTATCATTTAATGAAACGTCTTAGGAAGGTTTTGTTGACTTTGATGTTTTCTTAACGTATATCTTATTACACTTTATATAGACGTCCAGCACTGTAATAGACGGAGTCACATGTCAGACGTGACTAACCACCTTGCATATCTGGCTCAGAATGATTTTTAGGCTGGTAGTTTTTTCCCTTTTGAATTAGTTTTACATAATAAACAGTTTTATATAATAAGGACCACGATACATGAATTCGGTTATTTCTACAGTTGAATTAAACAACTTGCATGAGCGTGAATACATTTTATTCTAAATTTGCAATTTTAAAGAAATTAGAATTCAAATATTACATGGACTTCTTGAGATCTGAGTTCAAACAACAACACTACGTGGTAAATTAAAGAATTCTACGTGGTAAATCAACCGTAATTCTGAAAGAACATATATTCTGATTAATTAAATGTCAATTAGAATTGTAATTAGCTCAAACCTACAGAAAACATAAAGGATGTTTTAAATGAGTTCATTCTATAATAAAGAGCATACTTTTATCTTCAATAAGATGGCTCTTATTTTCACATATCGTTTTGAAAGCATTATTTTACAGCATTAGTTTATTTACATTGTAATTATGTAAAAGCGTTTCCAGGACACTTATTTGTTTTATTATCAGTGTAGTTTGTATGTAATAACTGCGAAATACAAAATTCTAAACACACCAGTTTTCTTTTTTAATGTTTAATTTTTGGAAGCTTCAGTGGTGTGGAACTATTTTATCGCTCTTCTGGCCGAGCGGAGGGGCATGAAGGTGACACGTTTCTCAGGTGTGACATTCCTCATGTCCCAGTCCGTAAAGTGATAGGTATATGGTGTTTCGTTCCTATTTGCAACACAATCCAAGCCCACTAATTCTTTCAGAGGTGCTGAAAGCTTCGGCGTGTCGTGTCTCCTCTCTTTGTCCCATGGTCTGAAAAGAAATGTACAAGAGACGACATCAAAACATCAAAATAAATAGCAACTGAATTACACTACGCCATGCATCAATTGTTTTATCAAAATGAGTTTTAAGTTTCAGGTTTTTATTTAGCCTATGAAATAATTTCATCATGAAGACGTTCTTATTATCTACATACAGTTAAAAACAAACAAAAAAGCAGTTGGCTGTGCGTGGTCGCATGTAATGCCCTCCTAATGTCGTTTATTTAGGTTATAAATGTGAAAGACCCCACAAAGCGGCTAGTTAACATGTCCCCGCCCCGGAGCCTGTTTCCCGCGAGGAAGACTCTTTAAATCCTGGAAGCGCCCTGGGCGGCCGCCTTTTCTTTCACTCGCTGCACAGTGTGCTCTATTTTTAGCAAAATTGGATCGCATTCAATACGCCGTTCGCTCTTAAAACAGGTATTTTTATTCGTTTCTTCATCAACTTAGATTCTGTGTTTATTTTCTCGTGTCCAAATTACGGAGGGGTTTTAAAATCTAAAAGACAGTATTGCATTGAGATATTCAGTATCAGTAGAAATATTAGGTCAGGATTTGGAGCATGCTGACGGGTTCATTGGACACTATTCATTGTAATTTCCGCGTAATGTATTTTTTATGTGAAATGTTAGCCTATCCTTCGCACTCTATTCGCGTTGTTGTATAGGGCATTTTGCTAATGATCTTTGTTTAAATTTTGTTTGTTTTTAAGTAACTCGACTCGAGTTTGACGATACTTATTGCCAGACGCTTTTAAATCGTGTGTTTGCATGTTTATGCGCGACCACGCGTGGCGTTTAAAAGGCTCCACTCTGCACGGTTTTGTGCGTGTTGTGTTTGCAGTGCAGTTTTCGATTGCGTGTTCCGGTTCGTGCTGGAACTACTGGGCATCCGTAGACACTGGTTGTAGCCTGAACACCAGCTATCGCAGTTAGGAGAAGTTGCAAGGTATTTAAATCCAGAGTGTCACGTAGAATGAGAATTGTGACATAATATCGTTTACACGCCGTTATCTTAATTGCCATATTCAGCGGCGTCATGTAATCTTTCTCAGTCATTTCGAATCGTTCAAGTATCTGGGTTGCTTTCGAGGTCTCGGCCTTTTGCATATTGTAAACAAATGGAACGCCGGTATGGAGGTTGTCTGTAGCCTGTATTAGCTATCTAGCTAACGTGTTAATCGCCACATAGACCCATGCTGCACACCGCTCCAGCGCATGACCCTGCGTTACAACTGCAGCGGATGTCTGGAAACATCTAACGTGCATTTATGCAATTCTGCTCTAATCGATTTCCTGTTGTTTATCGTGTACTCTGCCAGCAAGACAGCATGAGTGACGCTTCCAAGGACACAGTCTCTTCTAAAGATAAGGACGGTGCGGAAAAAAGAGGTCGTGGGAGACCAAGAAAACACCCACAGGTATGTCTCTACTTGTTGCTAGCTAAAAGGTGTAGTCAGGGTGTAGTCAGCGTTGTCCTCCTCGGGCCAGCATTACCTGGTTAGCAAAGGTTGAGAAGCGCTCGGTCATTATCAGACCAGGTGAATCAGTGTGTCCAGCACACACTTGCAGTGGGAAATAGTCGGTATGATTTTCTAGTGCAACTCAGGAGCAGTAAACGTAGAGACGTTGTTCATGAAATTATCCAACAATATTTTTAATGTATTATTAATCCTAACCATAATCTAAATTTAAATTAATACTAAAATTAAAAATTAAACGGCAATGATGCGTACGTGCAGAGAGTGATTAAATCATTCTATCCACCTTTTTCACCCCTTTTAAAATTGTACATGTGTCGGTCTGTGTTCAGCTGGTCCTTGAGGTTAAGATAAAAGACTAAACGTTTGGGCCAGTCAGGTTTTTTTTAAATATACAAAAATTCTCTAACTCAGAAACATGCAGATGAGGAAACGGCAAAGCCCTTTTGACTGCGATGTGTAATATGGGCGGTTTGAAACGGCCAATCCCCAAGCCAGTCCAGCCTGCTCTTGTATTGGCTGATGGGCAGCCGTGAGCTTTCCTATTGGTTCATTGACCCAGCATTCACTGGAGCGACGCTGACATTGGATTTGGGGGTTAATGCCCAGTTCTGTAATGAGACCATGTAGATCACAAAAGCCCATATCACTAACTGTCCAGATCTTTTAGTCATTTTGTTGTTTTCCCCAACCAAGTGGAGTTTAATATGAGTCGATTATACCAATTCCAAAGTTTAATTGTTAACACACTCTTCAAGCAGTCAGTGTGTTATTCAACAGATGATGTGTAATTGCTCAAAGTTCACTTGATTTTCTTGTGTGCTACACATCTTCCCAGTACACAGTAATTAACATTACAGTATACATGACAGATTTATCATCTGTTAACCATCATCTGTCACTTTTTGGTGTAATGAATCATGTTTTGATGGTGTATACACATTAACCACACGAGCAACATAAACAGCTATGAACACTGCTTGTCTGCACAAGTGTGTGACAAAACGGTTCACAGAAGTGCGGCAGAAGGTCCAGAACAGCTGTTAATGAGCATCACAGGGGAGTGTTGGTGTGGAGGGGAGTACCTGTGGCAGGACACATGCTGATGCTCACACGCGTTTGATAGAATTACTTCTGTCATTCATTTTTTCTTTACATTTTATTCCCTTGTGCGTATTTCCCATACCACTGTGACTTTAGCCTGGAATCTGTCCTCTTTTGGTCTCATTTTATAACAATAGCAAATGTCAAATCTGATGAGTAAACACAACGGAGAAACTGAACTTCAGTTAGCATAACCCACAGGAGAAAGTTCCGACATTTTGGGATTGTAATTTGTATAGACATTATTGGTCTGTGGATTCGGCCTCTCCCCAGAGCCCAGCGAATGTGTCCCAGCATGCCCAGCTGTGCGGCATGGTCTTGTGTTCTCCTTGCGTGGAGAGACGAGAAGCAAGAACACTTTCACCTATTCTACTGACATTTAACATAAATTACTATTAAAGCTACCAGCTAGAGAAAGAAAAATCTAAACTCCACATTCAGAAGCTCAAAAGCCCGTTGGTTTTGACGCTGGCACTCGTGTATCAGGAGGCTGGTCTTCTACCCCTGTGGCAGCGGAGACTCTGCTCAGGGTTCTGATTTCCTACCATGTGTCTGGTGCTTTGGGAGGAGTTTGGCAGGCAGTAGCTGTGTACCACCTGTCGATCTTAAAGTAGCAACCAGTGTCAGTTGCTCTGACCTTGAACTGGGCTTTCTTTGTGTTGAGCAAATTCTTGCTCTTATGAGACCGTGCGCGGCGACGCAGTTGACCCCTGAACCTGGACGGAAATCACGCCCGTCTGAGTAGCTTTGGAATTGCCTGTTCAATTTTTCAGTTGCATTGCACAGCATTGAAAGAAAATGTACTGCAGACATTGTGCTTGCATTAGACACGTGTGTGACTGTGGGGGGTAGTGTCCTAAAAGTGTGTGTGTGTGTGTGTGTGTGTGTGTGTGTGTGTGTGTGTGTGTGTGTGTGTGTGTGTGTGTGTGTGTGTGTGTGTGTGTGTGTGTGTGTGTGTGTGTGTGTGTGTGTGTGTGTGTGTGTGTGTGTGTGTGTGTGTGTGTGTGTGTGTGTGTGTGTGTGTGTGTGTGTGTGTGTGTGTCGTCCAAAAACATCTGTCGTTAAAACCACAAATCAGGAACTGCAGGAACCATCTGCTGTTTGAAGGTTTTACCAACAGATTTATAAGTGCTGCACAGTGAAATCAGAAAGGTGAGATTACAGTAGGTTCAAGGCCAAACTACAGTGACGCGGTATTGCCAAACAGGAACAGACCTGACTGTCATGCTGGTGGCCTGTATCCGTGGGTGTGGTGTCGGGACGGTGGCCTGTATCCGTGGGTGTGGTGTCGGGACGATGGGCTGTGGGTGTGGTGTCGGGGTGGTGTCTGCCATTTTACATGCAATCTCTTTCTTTGACATGAAAATTTTTTTGGCATAAAAAATACAGATATGACTCCAATGGTTTGTGCTGGCTGAAGGCATCATGTGAGGGAGCAGGCAGCCTGCCAGGTTAACCACACACCGGGTTAACGCACTGGCTGCAAAGCGTCTGATCGTAAACTGAAGCCAAAACCACAGACCTTGTTTGAAATGACTCGGAGGATCAGAAAACATTTGTTTGCCCTCTTTTTGTGCATGTGTGTAAAGATGCGTTAGACTCTGACACCAGTTTTGAGGTACCAGAAAAATAGTCATGGTGGTGACAGGATTTTGTTGGCGATGATGGGAGATGAAGGGATCACTGTACACAGGCAGTTCTGAAGACGAATGGGATATGTGGATCCTGAAGCCCCTGATTGTTTGCAGTAGTCCAGTCAGGACTGGACTGAGGGATACCTGCATGACTGTCTTTAGCTCATGTGTCTTGTGTTCTCTCCCAGCAGGAAGCAAGTGGATCCCCCACTCCAAAGAGACCACGAGGACGACCAAAAGGAAGCAAAAACAAGGCAAGCTATACACTAACCAAGAGCAAAGTAAGTGCGCGTGTGCCGCCCCTGCGCGTGTGATAACACCAGATTCAGTGTGTGCGTTACTTCATACGTCTCTGAAAATGAGATTCAACATGCAAAAAATAGTTTTGCGGAAGTCTCACAGAAACAAATGTGATTGAAGTGGTTACGTGACGTGTTTCTGGGTTGTTTTTGTTTTCCTCAAAACCTTGTTCCTGGTTTGTTGGATCATTCTCCTGACCTCCCCTCACCTCTGACCTCCCCTCACCTCTTAACGTGGTGTTTGAGTTCGTCCTACACTGCTTGGCTCTTTTGCTCATTTGAGTTGCAGCAGAACTCCCACCTTTGAGTGTTCCCTTAGTTAGCTATGCTAAAATTGTAGCGCTCAGGAAACACACCAGAGCAAAGTAACCCTCAGATCCCCTGTGCAGTCTGCAATACACAAGCCCTGCAAATGAAACCAAAATGGTTGATTCTCCTTACTTCCTGTCTTTAGCTTCCTGTTGCAGGTCACGCATGGCGTAGGTGCTCTTGTTGTTAGTGGTGTCTCTGTGACGACACGCTCTACATCTCAACCAATCATGCCAGAGCGTGCACGCGCTCACACTTTCCATTACTGTTGTCATGACGACAACAATTGACCCCTTTCACTCCATTACACAATACACATGTTCACCCCTAGTGTGTATGGGAAGCTCTTGCTTGGTTCTGCCAGCTGTCTGTGAGCCTCCAACCAGGTGGCCGATGAACTGAAGTGGCCTGTGTGCACTTAATGTCCGTTTCCAGCATAATAGCCAATGAACCCACTGCCCTCTGGCTGTCTGCCAATGTACTCACTCACCCCCTCTAGTGGTCATCTGTCCCTCTTACTGTCTTTTATTCAGTTCGTTTTCATTGTCTTTATACTTGTCTATACTAGTCTAGTTAGTAAATCTATGTTAAGACTGAATGGTTTAACAGTAAGAAATGTGTAGGAGTCTGTAATATTTTAATGATTACTCTCCAGAGTAGTATATTCATGTGAATATACTAGGGAATCTGCAGCGAGGGAATCTGCAGTTCCTTCGGTAGTGGCTGAGCTTAAGTCCCTCCTACATGCAGCTTAAGCCCCTCCTACACGCTAGATGACACGTTGGGCCTCACCCTAGTGTGGGCAACAGATGAATCTAATTTATTTATACTGCTCAATGTGTTCCTGAATTTGCTCCTACTCTTTTGGCTAATCTCTCTGCATCCCTCCCTCCCTCAGAAATCCACAGCTGCTACAGCACCTGCAGGGTCAAAGCGTCGAGGAAGGCCCAAGAAAGCCGTGAGTTTCCCGGCCTCACACTCAGGAGCCGAACGCTCGTGTGCACATTAGTGCTCCACTGTCTTCACCTGTCTTCACCACACTGTGTTTCCCTTAACTGCTGCTTATAATCCACTTGAAGAGGAGGGAGTGTTTGTGTTTGGAGGGGTGTTACCAGGGGCAACAACTGAAAACATTTACATTCGGCTTCCTATCAGAAAGGGGATTTCCTGCTGTGGTTGAGCCTGTACCATTCCCCCCCCCCCCCCCTACTCTCTATGGTTGAGCCTGTACCACCCCCCCCTACTCTCTATGGTTGAGCCTGTACCACCCCTCCCCCCACTCTCTGTGGGTTTTTTGTTTATTTGTTGACTTTTCTCACACTCATGTATTCCATTTAATTTAGCCAGTTATTTTTAATTTGTAAAGCTACACATACACACTTCTCTGAAGTCTTTTGTCACAGGTTTGTGGTCCTCTGTGTGTTGCTCTCACTCTGCGCACAGACACGTTAACCCCCAAGACATGAGTCACACACACACACACACACACACATCAGCTAGTCATCCTGCCTGCCAACACATTTGATCAACACTGCTTTCTCACCCACATTTCTTGAAATGGCTATGCGGGTCAATGAATGCCGATGCTGGTAACACTGGCAACCTTCTGGGGAGACGGGGAGAGTGGCAGTGTGTTCACCAAGTACACATTTAGTGGTGAGGACATCTCTGCTCTGGAGGTGGACCTAGGAGGCCTCCGTAGCTTTTGAAGTCAGCGTAAAGTCCTCAGTCACTGCTTATGGTGCTGACTCACTGATGTACTGAATCCTGTCAGCCCCGTACTGTACTGAGGCCCTTAACCTTGTGTGTCTTTTTGTTTAGTTAATAAAGGGTGACTATTGTTTGGATGGTTTTAATATACATATACTATAAACAAACTCTGTTTACGTCTATGCTGTGACATCATCCCCTTTTTATTTCTTTAAACATAAATGGTCATAACGTCCGTGTGCATGGAAGTGGAAAACAGCTCTGTGTATCTGCACCTAATAAGTCTGTGTGTAACAGATCACTCTCTGAGTGCTCAGAGCAAACCTAACATCCGACATTCCTGATGAGTGTCCTGTGTTTTGATGAATCACAGCATTTACAGGATAACACAAGCCTTAGTCATTTTGGTCAATCTCATGTAACCCTTTAAAGGATTCATTCATGAATTCTTGGAGAAATCTGGTGTGAATTGACATTTTACAGTATAATGCATCGTCCATCTGACACTTTTAAAGAGGTATTGACAAAAATACTGGTTTAATGGTGACAGAGATGCCATGGTGTCACTGGATCTGGGGTGGATCTTCACGGTGTTTAAAGTGAACCTTGAATGGCATGTTTTTATACGAAGTTCTTCACACATGTCCGTCAAGTGTTGATTAGGCTTTGTATACTATGTATACTAAGGGTTTTTATACTAAGTTATTGTGCTCATGTTTTCAGGAGAAAGAAGAGCAGCCGTCCAAGTCTTCTGAGGAAGAGGAGGAGGAGGAGGAGGAGGAGGAGGAAGAACAGTAATTGGTGATCAGTGCTACCTCATAATTCAAATGTATGACTTCCCCTTGACAAGAGCTGGACTGAACCCATCAACCCCCTTACAAAACAAAGAAAAAGTGCCACTCTGCCCCTGTCAGCACCTCCACCTCTATGCTCTGGCACCCCCTAGTGACAGGGAGGCCTGCACACTACATGCATCTTTTTCACTGCAACACCACTGGGAAAACGAGATCCCTTACGAATACTGTCTGTCAGGCTCATGCATGTATGCGCGTGTGTCAAAAGCTCTGTGGATATTTGGCTGCAAATGTGTGTCATACTGGACAAAGATGCACTCTTAAACATCTTAAATGTTAGGCAGACGGGAGGAGGGGCAGGGCTCGGGAGCTTTGCTTTTAAAGAAGACTTTTTCAACCTTTCTGTGGTTCACAATATATACTAGACAAAGGAGAATCAACCTGCTTTTATATTGTGTGTGTATGTAAGCATAATCAGTACCGTTTCTGTTTGGTTGGTTTTCTTACCTTGACATAATTGATTGTGTCATTTGCGGTTAAGAAGTCCAGGATAGGCCTGAGCTGTCTGTTTCAGAAAGCATTACTGCAAGCATTGTCCTACCTTTTTCTGATGTTTAAAGGGTGTGCTGTTTACCTGCTCATGCATGACTGGGATGAACTAGTGAGTTGTTCAGAGGGTTTTTAGACACCGCTAGGTTTCATTCCATCCCCCCAAGTTCCCTCAGCATTACTGAGATTGCCCACAAGATGGCAGTGTTCAGACAGTGTCTTAGTACTACTACTACACAGCCTGTGTTCTGAAATGTTCTCTTGTGGGCTTTGTTTGGTTGTTTTTTCTTTTCTGGTTGATGCTTTTTGTGAACATAGTTTTTAAACTCCGAATCAGGGAACGCTGATCGGTCCAGTGACTGAGTTTCTCAGAACTTAATGCTGCTACAAACACGGTTAATAAACCCCGGAATACTGCAACGGGACCTGTCCCACACTGGACATGGTCTTCACAACCATACCTCACTTTATGGCAGTTTAGAATTACTTGCTTTTAACAGTGACATTCAACTGGTCTCAGTGCAGCCTATGGAGACCAGTGCTTGTCTCCGTGCAGGATTAGGCAGTGTGTAAGCAAACTGGTTTGTTTGGAGTTTTTCTTTCTTTTTGTCTTTCCAAGTGCAGTGTCCAGTTTGTCCTTGAGCCTTAGTTATTAGTTTCTTCATTTGTGTCACTTACAGGCAGGACTTTTATTTTGAAGATTAGCGGACTTGCTCGTAACCATGCGCACGGCCATAGACTCCTGTTCAGCTTGCGACTTTAGACACGCCACATGAATGAGTTGGAAAAGTGGAAGTACTGACCATGTTGCATGTGAAGCATCCACCCACTGTAAGCGTTGGGTGTGTTTGTGCATTAAAGTGTGGCACTGGTATGGCATTATCATGTTAAATGCTCTGTCAGAAGGAGAATGTTGTCCAGTGCTTACCTTCATGGTTATGGGTGGCCCGTATTGCTAAGCCAACATCCCCGCAAGCCCTGTATGTAACTGTCAGCCATGAAAACTGTGTCTCCATCAGTAGTCTGTCTCAATGGAGGCTTGAGATTTGTTTGTGTGTGCTTTCTTTTTTTTTTGGTTTTTAGTCTGGATCAGCTGGAGGGGACCTGCATTGGTGCACTGCTTCACTTAATTGGATTTTAGATTTCTTGGTCACATTGGTGCACTGAATTGCTGGTTGGTTAAAGGGCAGCAGGGTGTGTGGTGCAGCACGCAGCTGCAGGAGAGTGTGATGAACCCCGCCGCCACCCCTTCTGGTTCGGATCCACATTTACACTTTGTGGTACTAAAGCTGTTTTAATTCTTTTTTTTTTTTCTTCTTCCTCTTTTTTTAATATGAAAGTTTCAACCATCAGAACAGGGATATGTTTGGTTTTGTGCCTGCACACATTGGGATCAGTCTTTTCAATGTACAAACTCTGTATTTTTTTATTGTGGCCTGCAAAAATTTGTATTCAGACTGGTAATAAAGTTAACTGTTCATATGTTTTGACAATGGTCCCGTTTTGTATATAACCCATTTTGGCCTTTTAAAAAGTATCCTGACAGGCCGCATGTAGTACACAACTTCCCATACTTCCTTAGGGTTCACTTCAGCACAGAGGATAGCCTCTTACCTGGTGTGATGACATTAGCAGATAGCATTAGCAGAAACTAGTTAAGTGATGAAAGAAAATAAGAATGGCTGACTTGTGCCCCTCCACAGGCAGGCCTCGGTGCTTATACGATGCAGATAGAAGGTGGTAGAGGAATATTGACAACGGACCTGAGTTTCCTATCCCAAATTCCACTGGAAGGAAGAAGCACAGCCATGATGCATGTCTTTGTGTTTAATGTGACTCCAAAACCAAAAGACCAGGTCTCACATTTGGAAGCTCATGCTTCAAACACACAGAACTACTCCACACACATGGGAATGCTGTGCTTCAGCACATATCCGCTTCAGCCAGAACTACTCCACACAGGAAAATGAAGGAAACCCACAGGAAACCCTGAGCTTGAGTAGCTTGTCTGTGCCAGCAGGGGGCGATCTCTGGAGCTGTGCTCAGGAGCACTGGTGTGCCTTTCCTGAGGTGCTAGCAAGCCGGTACAGCTGGAATCAGTGCTTGTACGGAGCTTCAGGCTTGATGCGTTATACGTGACCCTGACACGTGCAGCATGGATGCTCTTGGGCATCTTCCACCACTGGCATGTGGAAAGCAGAGACCATAAGAGACTGGGGGATGGCTGCAAATGAAGTTCAACCATGAGAACAGGATAGAACATTTGTAACACTTGGGTCTTGCAGGTCATGAAGCAATCAGATGTGCAAAGACAAGCGTTTACTCTCCTTGTTCCTAGTCAAGACATCAGCAGACTGGAGTGCTAGCCCTTCATAGCCTACATGAGCCACAGAGGACCAAAGGAATCCTCAGAGCAGCAGGTGAGGGATATTTACATCACCAGCACTGGGCCAGGTGTCTCCACACGCCTCTCCAGAGCAACGTATACATTTATCAGCACGACAGACAGTGTGACTGTGCTTCCTGTGAAGTGAAGACTCCACCAGATGAGTACAGGAGCACAATAAAAAGGCACGGATGAGGGTGGAGGGAAGGTGGAGCATGGCCTGCAGCCACAGACAGCATCCTCCTTGCCATCGTCTTTGGCTGCTACACGCTCCAGTCCATCACCCTCAGACGTCTGGGTCCTTAGGTAACAGAGACCACCGTGGCTGGTAGCTTCTCATCCACCCCTGCACCACCTGAGGAAGTACAAAACAGATTCCAGCTGTTAAATCCCATATACACATATGCAATGGTACATTCATATTTTAGACATTTAGCAGACACTGTTATACAGAGCGACTTACAAAAGACGATTGTCATCTACTCACAGAGTAGAGTGTCCTAGGCAGTACAGTAGGTTAGAGTCATAGAACTAGAACACTTGTAAAATACAGGAATCAGCACTGTTCCATATGCCATTAAATGATAATGTGTTTATGCTTCATGGTGCATCACCTTAGTGTCTGTAGGTGTGTTTATGCTTCATGGTGCATCACCTTAGTGTCTGTAGGTGTGTTTATGCTTCAGGGTGCATTACCTTAGTGTCTGTAGGTGTGTTTATGCTTCAGGGTGCATTACCTTAGTGTCCTCCTCTTGCCACAGCATCTCCACTTCCGCCTCATTCAACTCTTCAGATGGGTCATACGTATAGACCGGGAGCAGCTGGTGCCGCAACCTATCAATCCTGGAGGAAAAGAGGGCGGAGTTAGAACGTGTCACTAACGCTGTGCAACACTGCCTGCAGATTGGTTATTATTCGTACCACATTTTACACAGAAAGGGCTTCTGATCCAACAGTTTTTTTAGGTTTGTCTGACATGAACTGAAGGTAATTTTGGTGAAGAATGACAAAACATGCTGGCTGTTAAATGTGTCAATAACAAAATACAAAAAGCACATGGGGACACTAATTGTTGAAGTGACAGCAGCTTGAAGTTACTTGAAAATACTGCTATACTAAAACTTTGTGATGACCATTAATAGAATTAAAGGGCACATTTAATTTCAATGTTTTTCCCTTCATAAGAACTATCATTTGAGCTAATAAATGTTACACTGAATAAGGACCTTGTGTTTAAAGCCACAAACATTTTTATGTGCATGTGCATAAAAAGGACAAGATATGTTTGCTGCAATAGATCCCATTGGGCAGAATAGTAGGTTTCAGAGCTGCAGTAGTTTTGCACACTGACGTGACAGGCGAAGTAGCACACAGCCATGCATCCAGGACTGCGAGGGTTCATTTTGTTTTAGGTTTGGAATATGCTTCAGGTTAAAGAATTCGTTTAATGTTCAAGTTGTGTGGAACTACTCAGTATGATTTCAGAACAAAGGAAACCCAGCACACACGGGACCGGCCCAGACTTAACGAGCAGGGGTTGTGTTTGGAAGCCTGAGTCTTTTCCCATGAGAACCTGGTTAACCAGGAGGTTTCAGGTTTTTGACAACAAGCAGGACTTCTGGCTATGTTCTCAAGTACTACAAAAAAGCTTGCATAATAGCCAAATGGTGCAATCAGCTAAGTGGTTTTTGCATAACCTGAGTTCCCTTCCCAGTAATAGCACATACATTGTGGCTGTTAGCGGAATTGCACTGCACAGTGATCTGTGCCTAGAATCGAGGTTGGCGATCAGAGGTCACAGGTCGATGGATCAGAGGCTGAATCTTCCTGTTTAGAGCTGCACTTAGTTAAGGAACTTCGATTATATACTATATTTTGTCTGTTCTAATTAGTTTAAAAGTTTTGCCATCTTATTATTTTACTACATCATTTATTGTTGTTTTCTTTATTTTATTATTTCATTACCTTAATTTATTATGTTTGTTTTCTTTTTATGTTTTGTTTTATTTATTCTGTAAAGGACTTTGAGTTGCATATATGGATGCAAGTAGCTATACAAATAAAGATTATTATCGTCATCATCATCAGAGGGCACAGCTGGATCAGAGGCTGATCAGAGGCTACATGCTGAAGTCTCAAGGCCCTTTGGCTTGGGTTTGGCACTCTGGCCCCAGACGACCCATTTCCCACGATATTTTGGTCTCGCTCTGTATTCTCAGGTTTAGTGTTAAGGACATCAGTGCTTAACTATTGACTATTGATGAGCTAATCATGAGGTCACTCCTCTTAATCATGTAACATTTGACATGTTGCAACACTGACCTTTTCTCTGATCATGTTTTGACTGGGAGACAGCAGCCTTCATCTGTTTGCTGATGTTTGACATCTACTGACTTTCGTGACCTTTGTGACTGCAGCTATCTGAACGCGTGATAATGTACCTTCCCAAAGTGAGTGTGTGTCCTACCATGGTACCGATCTGTGGTAACTGCACTGTTTGAGCCGAGTGAAAAGACTTCATGAAGTGTCTCTAATTTCTTTTGTCATACCTGTGGCTCAGGATGTGTCTGCCATTCCGTTCGCAGTTCTGCATGACAATGACGCACAAGTGCACGCCCCTGACAACGACGCACAAGTGCACGCCCCAGACGACGACGCACAAGTGCACGCCCCAGACGACGACGCACAAGTGCACGCCCCTGACGACGACGCACAAGTGCACGCCCCAGACGACGACGCACAAGTGCACGCCCCTGACGACGACGCACAAGTGCACGCCCCTGACGACGACGTACAAGTGCACGTCCCAGACGACGACGCACAAGTGCACGTCCCAGACGACGACGCACAAGTGCATGCCTCTCACGACGACGCACACGTGCACACCCATGACAACAACGCACAAGTGCACATCCATGACGACGACGCACAAGTGCATGCCTCTCACGACGACGCACAAGTGCACACCCATGACAACAACGCACACGTGCACACCCATGACGACGGCACACAAGTGCACACCCATGACGACGGCACACAAGTGCACACCCATGACGACGCCGCACAAGTGCACGCCCCTCACGACAACGCACAAGTGCACAACAATGACAATGACGCACAAGTACATGCCCATGACGACAAGCCAACATTAGGCATGATTTCAGTAGTTTCATTATAAGGAGTTGGCAGCTAATGTCTTGCATGTGTAATGTGGATGCAGAGGGGACTTTACCTTCTCCTCCTCCTCAGGTACAATACCTGCACAACAGGGCAGACAGCATAACTTCACATTAACTTCACACTATTCATTTCTGCAGCACACCAGATATCACAATAAATATTTCACATGACAACTCATTAAATTCACTTTAACTGAAAAATAACACCTGAATGCTTAGCTGTCCACGCATAACTCTGAAGGTTATACTGAAACACATTTATATTTGCAACTGAATGAAATCTTTTATCTTCTAGTTACATCAGTCCATTCAGTCATTCAGTCATGTGATGTCATGTCACGCCTCACCTTAACCCCTACATCTCCGCTCCCGCGCGCGCTCACACACACACACACACACACATACACACACACTCAGTATACCTTTATTACCTACCGCTGCTATAATAATCCCAATTAAGGTGATTACAAAGAAAGGCACCAGCACGTAGCTGACTGCCACATCGCCGCCGTTGGTATGTGGGGGCTGGGTGGTCGTGTTCATTGCTGCACGTAACGAGGAAGTATCTCCTCGAATTCAGGCGCGGGAACCATCCACAGTATCAGGAGCGGCACGGCCGCGCGCTCTACCGCTCTGCAGTCCGCAGGCTGCGCCTCATCTTCGGTATTCATATGACTTCATCAGGCTCGCGCTGTGTCCTCTAATTAGCGTGAAGGTAAAAGGGGGAGAAGTGCGGAAGAATAAGCGCGTTAAACAGATCCACCTTGCATGCCGCCCTAGAATATCACTCAGGTTGCGTCCTCAACACAGTGATGTGCTAAATGACAAGCAATATCCTTATGGCACAGTATAAAAAAATACACTTTCGAGACACGTTACACAAACTCTGGACATCAGTCTCGGCTGCACGAGATCCTGTCCGTCGCGGTTCGGCGCCGTTATCATCTTTCAGACTACGTTGTGTTTTTTAGGTTTTGTGTGGGTGCCATTGGTATCACAGCGGAACTAAGAAAACAAACTTCCTTGTACTCTACACATGCAAAAAAATATGCACAAAACGTAACTGACGTATAGTTAGAAATGTATAAAATAGGTACATATAAAAACTGCGAAAACTGTCGATCTTGGCTCGCATTTGAGCGTAGAGTGACACTTTGGTCAAAACTTTTACATCAGTGTATATCGTGTCAATATGTTAATAGGCTAGAAGGAAATCAAAGCTGCAATTAAACAGAGGTGTGCTTTGCGTCGAAGCGAAAATGAAAATACAGATAAAATATTCAAGTTAAAAGATCCAACCATTTTTGTTTGTCGGTGTAGGTCTAAAGTTGTACGTAATCTACATTTGAGGCGTTTTCAATTTTCATCCGCTAATGTCTTAACGTTAACAGACTAGCTCTAATTCATACATCTAACAAAGTATGTTGAGGTTGCTTGCAGACCACTCACGTGCTTCTCCGGAATACCGTCGTTAAAAACAAACTAAAATGAAACCAAATATCCCAGTGTTTCGAGCTAAGATAGTGATAAACTGCTTGCAAAAGAAGAACACTGGTCACGAGTCGTCTTGATTGTACTTTCGCAGATCTTCAAATCGTTATCTCGCGGAATCCCTGCCTGTGAATGACGTTTAGGTCTGCGGCTAAAAGACGCGCAGCCTGCCAGGCGATCACCAGGCGATGACATCTGATTTGAGTATTTGTTTTAACCGACACGCGTTCATAAAGCAGCGTGAATATTGAAAAGACTCAGCAAAGTTTCTGCGACTTACCACAAGAATAGGCTTTAATACAGTACACTGGCGAAGAAAGATTGCTCATACACAAAGTCGTTAAAATCTATTAACACTGCACAACTGTGTGTTTGTTGTGGGGAGGAGGTTGTACCTGCAACTTAAAATAAATTGTTTTGAATTAAATACTTAGTGTATTGTAATTGATTATGGCAACTGCATTTAAGTAATTAATTTTGCCATACAATGGGAAGCCATTTGGAATTATCATTGTTTGCGTCTCTACAGCCATCCTGAACCGCAGACATAAGGAAAGTCTGGTCTTGCCCCCTGCCTCTACTTAGAAAACGTCTCGTGAGGGTTGAATAGTCTACATCCATAGACAATGCCATGTTTGAAATTATTTTACTCATACAAAGAGACACATGCATTTAATGTTAATTAAAGTTCCAAACACATTTATGTTTGACATCTTTGGTATGCATTTTGAAATTTCAATCTGTAATTTTAAACCGATTAAATCCCACCATGCCAGTGAGAATCAGACTCAACGTTAATAATGATCATATTTACCCCCTTATGGTCTGATTTTTACAGCTGAACATACATATTCTTGGCATAAAATATAAACAAAGGTATTTTTTCTAAAAGCATATTAAGACAAATATAGATTACGATTCTAATCATAATGTATGCCCATTTAGAACGCTGTAGCTGTTCTATTGCGTTCACTGTTCACTAATCTATGTAGCGCGTAAGGGAATTTTCGCTTTAATATAGAAACATAATTTCATGTTATCATAGACATTGTGTTAATGAGCTTTATCAAATTAATTCAGTACGTCCAAAATCGGGTACTAAGCACTATGCACTTATTTGTAATGGTAGAACATACATGACGTACTTCATACTCCTTTCAACGAGTGTGGAATGTTTCAGACACACGCTGTGTCCAAAATCGCACTCTACACACTGTGTAGTGCTCTATTTAGAGTGTCAGCCATTTTGTAGTTTTGTCCGAATTTTCAGTTGACTATTCAAATTCAAATAGTTCACTATATTGTTATCCAGAGTGCACAGTAAATGTAATGAATGACCAATGTACATTGCTGTTGGGAAAAGGTACCACAATGCCTAGCGGTTCCCTATGGCATTTAGTTATGTATGTTAATGCTGTACATGCTGTATTTAGCAGGACTGCATCACTATCTTAGGAAAGCCCAAGTCACATAATATTAATGTAACATGAACCAGAAGAAACGAAGCTTTTTACTCCAGAAATAATCATTACAGTATTTCACTCAGTAGTTTTACTGATAAACAAAAACATGGATGCAGTTATAAAGCTATATAGCTATATAATTTGAATGTGTAAAACATCTTACGTCTAACAATAATATATCTGGAGTGCAGGGTGGTGCTGTCGGAGTTCTGTCTGCTGCCTGCCATACGGGCGTAGTACTCTGTACACAACCATCTATGTGGGGATTAGTGAATGAGTAAAGGAGTAGACCATTTCAGATACAGCCACACTAACAGTTCAATTATGTAAGTATGACCTTTGAACTTCATGACAAAAACATTCAGTGAGACAAATTAAAAGTCCTCAGGCGTGCCCCCACTTCACAAAGGACGCTATTGAAAACATCACACAAAACAAAAAAATAAATCACACATGACCAAAATGTCCTGCAGCATTCTTACATTGCTTAAAAGACACAGACATCAGCAGCAAATATGTTTAAACACTACTTACAGCAGGCAGTGGGCACCAGATGAGATTGCTTATTACTAATTTTCCTACATTATTTTCCTAAAACAACCACATATCCCTGCCCTCCTTTATGTAGTCAACCAATAAAATCCTCTGAAGATTAATCACAACTTTGAAATTGCTAATAGAGCTAGATTAGATTAAAGCCTCCTAGATCCTCTATGTTCTCCCGGTTCCTAAGATATTTCATCAGCCTTTCCTGAAATTAGATGGTTGTTGGAAAAGGGGAGAATGTGCACAAAATGTCCACCAAGGTCTGGAACAACCAAAACAGAAACATCCTTCAGTAAATTAGGAAACTTTTATTGATTCTTATTTCCATAAAGAAAACCCCAGCTCATACTGCAGGATAAAGCAATTCGTGCCAGTACTGCAAAAGTATTTGGACAGCACTACTGATCTTGTGGAGACCTACGTATTCGTCACCAATCCACTCCCATGCTCACTGCAGCCATGAGTGTGCCTCTGACCAGGGCTGGGCCAGGAACACTGTACTGGGGTTCTGTACTGTACTGTACTGGGGTCCTGTACTGGTGTGCATATACAACATCATATAGGGTGGTTTCAAATGCAATTGATATGTCCTAGTCCACAGTACATGACAGTGTTATCCAGTCCATCCTGGGGGTCACGAAGAAGTTAATATCTTTTCCAACCAGTGAGCAGATAGAAGCCATTGTTTGCTTTATTGGTTGTGTTGCCCTGCTATCTGTAGGGTTACTGGAGCTGGTGATGGCTGCCTTGTAGGAACAAAACCACATTCCAACCAACGAAGTGTTCTTTTAACAGGAAGCTACATACATCCATTCAACGCTCTACATCACCACATGGGGGCATTTTTAGATGTAGGCTGGCCAGGATCAGAGCATGAAGCTCACCTGTGAACAGCCTCTTGAAGGTTGAACAGTTGAACCCACCAGGGTGTAAGTGCATTTTGTGGCATGGAGGATACCTGTGTTTGACCCCATAACTTGAGCCACTGTGCTGTAACATCCTACACAATCTGTGCCTTGCAAATGTACACTGTGGAGCCACATGACCAGGAATACGATCGGGGTGGTGATCAGGGCATCAGGACATCAGGGGTGTTTATCAGGACATCAGGGTGGTGAACCTGTACCTGCCCTGTGTCAGCAATAGAGGAACCTGTACCTGCCCTGTGTCAGCTATAGAAGAACTTGTACCTGCCCTGTGTCAGCTATAGAAGAACCTGCACAACCAGGACTATTTATAAATTAAATTATAAAGTACTTACCTTTATTCTGCTTAAGTGCCATATCCAACCACCCAACAGCAAATAAAGTTTAAATAACACAATATAAAGGTCAACCACCAACTAAAGGTTAAAGGAAATTAAATGAAAGGAAAAATTACATTGTGTAACGTTACATCAGTTAGACTAGAACTCTTAGATTGTAAGTTAGCTAGCTAACAAACAACCTTAGCTCATGCTAATTTGATCAATACTGTACACCGAAATCAAAACTTTACAACGCTGTCCTTCGTTTTTGGCACATATCACACTAATAAGGAAATAACAACCAGAACATGAATCGCTTCTTTTGTGGTATTGAGCATTACACGTTCATGTAAAAACTGCTTTGTCAACCTCCCCCATGTTGTATGTTTGGCTGAACTGGTCCGCAGTGGCGATGGGAGTGAATGGTGTCCAACCCTAACCTAACCCTAACCCTAACTCTAACCCTAATCTTAACCCCAACCGCAGACAGAGGGTCGCGGAGGCAGCACTTAAATTCTGATATGTATCCCCCATTAGCAATAATTAAACTGAAAGGAAGTACCTACATTCACGCTGCCGCTGCCTTTTCATGTTGGTTGCGATTATTATTATGAATATGCATATACGTGCCAATTAAAGTTCTCACTATTGGCAGAAATCTTAAAATATTACATGTCCATCATGTAGTTTGATACACGTTTATATCCTAGAGACCTTCCATAATCTCCAGGCATCGGAGTTGTAAGTTAGATCTGGGCCACTAGGGATCGTCTTTAAAAACCTTCACACGGGCAGCCTTTACAGCCTTTGTAGGCGATTCGTCAGCCTCTCCAATCTAGTAAAACAGCCTCTAACAAGTATTACTGTAAACATACACATAAACACAAACACATATATGGAAATCTGGAACCAAAGGTGCTGGTTGGGAGCTTAAGAAGATGCCAAAATGTTCAATAGTAAACAGGCATTCATGAAAACTAGTTCATCATCACCAACTCCATGTATCAGGGATGTAGATCATAAGCTGTGATCAGTTATAAAATGCTATGTATGTTTCTCAGAGACCCCTACTGTAATCCACGACTCACTAGAATTATAGTAAAGTCATCAGTACACACACATACACACATGCACACACACGGTCCAAACAAAGTGAAATGTCAGAATGAGAAAACATATCTTCACTGTAACTACAGTAATTTTGCTGGACTTCATTGCAATATAGTACTGTAATTTAGGTGAATACTCATCAAACAACAGTATGATGCTGCTCACAAATACTGTACTATGACACTGCTAATTACAAGCTAAAATACAAGGCAAAGTTGTGCCATTCACTCTACTCTTATCTGATTTGCCAGGTCTTTGAAACTGGGCCGTATCCACGTAACAGTATAACAAAGCGTATTGCTGGCAATGCATTGTGGGAAAAATCCCTGGGCATGTCTGATCCAGCCCTGGCAATCTAATGCTGTGACTACCCTACATATCTGATCTACCCAGGCTACCTCACTGCAGACTGGGTGAGTCCTAAACCAGTCCCTCACAATTGTTCAGTTTCATGTGAGTTTGTGTTATTAAATGATCACTGTTATTGTGTAAAGTTCATTAGGAATGGAGACTGATGTGCAAGCGGTGAGAAAGTTTCCCTTTTATGCAAAAATATTTGCTGTTTTGTTCATATTTATTTAGAACTGACAATATACAATATGAGAAGAAAAAAACTCAGAAATAAAACTTGTACATTGGTCTTACAGTGACACCAAGTGGCCAAGATGAGAATGACACGATCCTAAGGATATAAAAAAACTCCATTACTAATTATTCTATCAATATTTAGTGCAGTGGTGTTCCTTACCTCTATCAGGTATGGTTCAATTAGTATAATTCATTCGTTCATTCATAGAAAAATACATGTTCAAACAAATGTTTCACTACTTTATTACTTTTTAAAGACCAACATATAATACACAATAGATTTACATAATATTGAAACATAACATTTCAATTTTGTTTTAAATACATGCACTGTGAACGAGAAATGAACAAAATCACAATACAACAATACAACAATCAAGCGATCGCAATATGAATATGTGTGTCTGTGAATCTGTACATCTACACAGCACATGAGTGACATATCATCACACTGTGCTTTGTGCACATTAATTTTGCAGACTTCGCACAGGTCATGTTTGTCTTGACATGGTCAGATGGTCTACAGACCTGGCACCTCTTCCTCTCTCTTAATCTTTTTGCCTCAGCAGCAACCTAGAAACAAAATAGATTACTATTGTATTAAATGTCTTTAATACTAAAAACATTATTATGATGTCTTTTTTGCTGATACCAAGACACATACAACTTACTCTCGT
This sequence comes from Brachyhypopomus occidentalis, assembly GCA_020368025.1. Classification (NCBI taxonomy): domain Eukaryota; kingdom Metazoa; phylum Chordata; class Actinopteri; order Gymnotiformes; family Hypopomidae; genus Brachyhypopomus; species Brachyhypopomus occidentalis. The sequence continues at coordinate 1,157,813 of JAGXOD010000011.1, read as the reverse complement.
AGACTTATACAGATGCACACACACCCACACATACACACACATCCACACATACACTGACTTATTACCTCACGCACTGGTGTAGTTCTTGGTGCAGATCTCCCTCACCATGGCTGCAGTGGCTGGGGTCTTTGGCACACTGCTATCCTAGTGGACCCTGGCACTGTCTATATTGTGTTTTCTACAGACAGTTTTGCCTGATGCATATTTGGGGATTTGGGGACTGTATTTCACCATTTTTTGACATGAATGTCTTGCTTGGAGGAATAGGAATAGCAATTCCCTCATCTGGTTTAAAATCAGAATCATTAGAATCAGAATTTAGCTCAAGATAGTCTTCGTCTTCAGACACATCCTCCTCTATTTCACTGTCATGATCAATGATTCCAGAACCTCCTGGACTGTTTTGCTTATTTTGTAAAGGTCTGCCTGACAGAGTGTAATGTTGGTAGGACTCCCATGCAGAGAATCTTTTATGTTTTGCCCCTCCCTGTTGAGTGTCCACTGAATGTCGGCTGGAATGGCAAAACAAAAAGTCATAACATCTGCACGTTTTGAACCATTTTCTGAACCATTTTCATATTATATGTTGATTACAATAATTCAGGCAAATAGAAGAAGTTTCATACTGAAAAATACTTTTAACTATTTTACCTAGATCTTCAAACTTTAAAATGGGTCAATTTGACCCATAACATAACAGGAGGATTAAAGTGGACTTCCTCAGCTAAAATGTGTTTATTGAAGTTTATTGAGACACAGTTGGCCAGCAGAAACACCTTTTGCATTTTATGTATCACAAACACACTATGTTTTTTAAAATGTGTGTTTTAACACAAACATACTTTTTGAAAGGTGAGACAGAAAGAGAGAAAAATAGAGTGAAAGAGAAATGAAGAAAGAGAGACATTGAAATGAGAGAAAGAGAGAGTGCTGTTTTTGTGTGCTACACATCATTAGAGAAGGAACCTCATGCTTTTATGTGAGTGTGTTTGTGTATTTGTGTGTGTGTGTGTGTGTGGAAAAGGTACGCTGCTACCGTCTGCTGCCCTGCTCTGTACACAGTGCCTTGAAGTGGAGGGGGAGGTCCTCATTCGGAGAAAATGTAATTCTGGCTAAAAGTTTAACAAAGCGCTAACACACACACACACACACACACACACACAAGACAGAGAAGAAGTGTTTAGGAATCTGCATTCCAAGAAAAAACTCTCCTGAACCTCAACAAAGACATGCACATACTCATACAAGACCCCATCTTGTTAATTATCCCACCACAACAACAACTGTGTCTGGGTTAGACATGTGATCTAGCCTGGAAGAACACTGTCTGTTTATGCAGACACAATAGTGTAGTGTCCCCCTCCGATTCGGAGAGTGTTTGACAGCACTGTGACGACTGTGTTTTTATTGCAGTATTTTATAAATGATTATTTGTCATTAGGACTTGTACATGCATGCTTGTAAAATGTGGATCTTCAGGCAGTTCTTTACCATTGCTCCATCACTAGAATGTGATACATACGCTCACAGAGACTTTGGCTAGGAACACATTCAGTGCAGCGTGTTCAGTGGTGGAGGCAGTCTGTCTGTGAGTGGGTGGAGTTTGTAGGAGCCAGCACACCCTGCCTACTTACACCCCTGGTGTGCCTATAGGCTCATTTTACTAGGTGTTTAGGGATAATATAGTTTCCAAATTAAATGTTTTTTTACATCTTTACTAATTTCCAGGAAAAATGGATCACTGCTAGGCAGGATTATATTTCAGTGAAATCACTTGGGCAGTTTCAATTTGGTCAAACTGGACAGTGTAAAAAAGATCTTAAAATGTCTGTGTTGTACTAATTATACATTGTCTGTCCTACTAAAACATAATTCTTCTCTCTGATTTGATTTTAACACCTCATGGTGTAAGTGAATAATCTTGGAGTGTATTATTATTATTATTATCAGCATCATCATCATAATCTTGGAGTGTATTGTAATTATTATTGTGTTATTATTATTATAACCTTGGAGTGTATTACTGTGTATAGGGTCTTGCTGCATGGGTGTAAGGGTTAAAGCATGAACAGACTCCATTATTACACACACACACACACACACCCTCACAAACACACACATATACCTCCTCCTGGTTTTTCCTAGAAAGATCTTTACTCCATGTCTGGACAATTTTGTAAGTCACTCTGGATAAGGGCGTCTGCTAAATGCCGTAAATGTAAATGTAAATGTAAATGGACACAGTAATGATGGAACGGAGGGTGGAAGCTCAGCTCTGCCTCTGCTGTGCTGCACAACGATGTTTCCGTTTCCGCACCAACATCCCTCGAGGTTTCCTCCTGTGCACAGCACACCGAACACGCTCCACAAACAGGGTTCTGTGTCTCACATCCAAGACACTTCATTCCATGCAAGAACAGCTCCATCACTCCAGGAATAGGACAGACATTCTTTACAGTACAGTCCTGTAATGTCATGCAGGTGTATGGTGCTCAGGACTCAAAAGTGCACCAGGCCAACCCACCAAGTCAGGGAAGGTATCAGTGCGCACTCTCAGGAATACCACTGGGGCAATAGAACCTTAAAAACACCACAAAAGAAACACAGCGTGCTCTCTGAACTGCAAGGTTACTGTGTGCAGTCCACCAGGGTAACTTTTAATTTATCAAAACCAAGGTGTTACAATAAAAAAACCAATAAACCAGACCACATGGAGTTGTTACATCTGAAAACGAAACATAAAAACCCACAGAGGTAAATCCAAAACTCCCAGGTTCTTCTAGTCCATTAGTACGAGCGTTTTCTGGTCCATTATTTGCTGCTGGGTAATAGAACCCAGGGAAGAACCGAAGAACGCTCATTTATGTTATCCAAATGTTTTACACATGCATGCAGCTGATGTGTCTCTGCCACACACACACACACACACAACACTGATAGACAACACACACACACAAAACACTGAGAGCGGCTCCAACAACAATGTCCACATAGAATATATAATCAATAAAGTATAAGGAGTACCAATTCACTGTTTTTTTTTTTACCATATTCACACACGCACAAACAGACACACATACACACACACACACAGTTATAGGACTGCAGGTGGTCGTGGTCCTAAGGTCCCTCTTGTAGTTGAATCTAAACTGAGAGAAGGAGAATAATCCTAGTTTGTCTCAGTAATGATGTGAAAGCAGAAGTGCTTGGGAGTGGAGGATAATCCTGATTCTTGGGAGTGGAGGATGATCCTGACTCTCTTGTTGAATTACACATGTGTGAACTTGCAGGATTACTCACTGTAAGATCCATGAATAAATTCGGATGATTGTACAAATTTAACGTCCATGTAAGAACAATAACATGATTTTCCCCCTTTACAATAAGCCTAATTAAGGCTTTCAGGCAATTATTTTAAACATTTGTCCATCCTGTCTTCTGTCACTTCCATTACTGTCAAACTAAAAAGCTTTATTTGAAAAATTATATTAAGAGGTATTATTAATGAGATTTCAGGTTGTAACAGCACCTGTGTGACTTAATGACCGAGGAGAGTTCTTTCATTTTCACACTCCACTACGTCAACTCTAGTAAGACAGTGAACTAGTTAATCACCCAATAATTTGGTTTTAAAAACCAAAACAGGCAGCAAACCGTGATTCTACACGAAAGATCCCAACATCCAGCTCACTGCAGTGACTCTGAGACAGTGGGTTGTGTGGTAAAGATTCTGACATCCGGCTCATTGCAGTGACTCTGAGACAGTGGGTTGTGTGGTAAAGATCATAACATCCAGCTCACTACAGTGACTCTGAGACAGTGGGTTGTGTGGTAAAGATCATAACATCCGGCTCACTGCAGTGACTCTGAGACAGTGGGTTGTGTGGTAAAGATCATAACATCCAGCTCACTGCAGTGACTCTGAGACAGTGAATTGTGTGGTAAAGATCCCCATCTCCTTCTGAATGCTGTAGTGGAAACTTTGGTTTATTTTGTAGAAACGATTCTTGTGTTTAGGTATTTAGGTGTTTCGAGATTTTAGTGTTCATTTGACATTTTTCCTGTATGTTCATGTATTTCCCAGCAATTAAACCAAAAAATTATAAAAACAGAGTACAGTGGACAGTGTAATTTCTACATTGATTTAGCCAGTCAAACCTGATTGTTTTCAGACACCCGATACACAAACGTGATACGTTTGTTTTTCCTCAAAGTCTGAGCATGTGGAATCTGGTTTAGGCCAAGCTGCTGTAGATGTGTGTAACACAGCGCACAACGCTTGAAAACTCATCCGAATTAGCTCAACCTAGCCAACCATGTTACCAAGCAAAACACACAACCTAGCACCTAGCCAACCACGTCACCTAGCCAACCACATAACGATTTTATAGCTCATATTTAAATGTGTTGATTTATAACTCATATTTAAACTGTATTGACATTGTCAGATTTATGATAAATTAGTATTTATAACCTTAAAACCACAGAATTGCTCTCACCTGTTACTGATATATAAACCAAGATTTATCATCATGGCTCCAGTAAATCATGTTGCCTGTTGCAACAAATCCATGGAGAAGATGGACGGAGAGGCGATGCTAATCTGACCTCGTCATCTTTAACTCAAATTTTAAGAATATGGAAACGAACACTGAATTTAAAAACAAAATACTGAGTGCTGAGCTGTTGCCAGGGCTACAGGAGGAAGGGGTATTCCAGCAGGTAGTGTGTGAGTGGGCGTGGCAGGGGGAGGGCCGTGTGGTCACCGGAGTGCTGGTTTATCACCATGCGGCTCAGGTGCTGCAGGCTCGGTGCGGCTTTGCGGAGTGGCCTCGTGAGCTTCAACTGCATCGGGGTCTCCAGGCCCGCTTGTGCAGGGGCGTCTCCAGACTCCACCTCCCGCTGGTGAGTTAAGGCATAGTGCTGTACTAGATCCACCGCGCCCTTGAACTGCCGGAGGTGAGGCCGTGCCACGGCGGTAGAGTCAAAGCCGAACACGCCCCCCGAGTACTCGATGCGCAGGTGGGTGGTTCCAAGGGCAGTTTTGACGGACAGGGTGAGTAGGTATGCAGGGTTGGAGCTGTCCCTCAGCAGGAACGCTCCCTCCACCGCCTCAAGCAGAAGCTGTTTGGCCTCCGACGCTGTAACTGAGCCCCAGTACCAGCCTGCCATGTGGACCACAAAAACGAGACAGAGCAGACGAGACACAGTGACGAAAAACAGAGGAGAAGAGACACAGTGACGAGACACAGAGGAGATGAGACGCAGAGGACAGAAGACACAGATGAGACACAGCCATGAGACACAGAGGAAATGAGACACAGTCGTGAGACACAGAGGAGACGAAACACAGTAAGGGGTTACACCGCTGTTATGCTGGCATGACACTCCCAAGATGCACTCTATCAGTACAGAACAGCATTATGGTGTATTTCAATGACGTCAATGTAGTAGCAATAATAACAGGACAAATAACAATCCCTATATAGAACAGAGCAAATATAATGGCAGGTAAAATACTTTTTTTGGTGATTTCATTTGCAAATGAGTCTGGGTGCAAATGCTCAGGGGGAGGTTTGATAGTCACTCTTCTCCTCACCAGACTCATGAAGGTGAGTCATAGCGCTCTTCAGCGTCTCGGCGTCATGAGCAGAAGCAGCCCCGCTGGGCTCCAGCTCGAGGGTCTTGGCTCCTACTGCGGAGTCGCACTTCTCCGTCCGGAGGCTGGAGAGAGCTGCGCGGCACCTCAGCGCCGGAGCTGGGGCCGGGACTGGGCCGGGCCGGCCGGCCGCATCGAGTCCGCAGGGACCCCTCTGCGCAGAAGGTGGTTCGGTCTCTGCTACTTTTGAGATGCACTGTGTGTGCCCCATCCAAGGTCTTGGAACAGAAGTAAGAGAATGTTTGGAAAGATAATATTACTAACCAAAGCCATATGACATGTTTCTGATTAAAAATATTGAAAGAGACAAGATGTGTTTTGATGTGTTCCTACAAACTTAGACAGCAAGTGGCATATCAGAAGCAAGTGTTAGACTATATCAAGTGCTGGACACTGAGGATAACTCATGGTTGTGTAGGGTGCTTCAGATCAGGGGAATTTGAAATCTTGCAGAAAATCAAATACATTCCAAAGGTTTTGTTAGTTTGGAATATAATATGGAAATATAAACTGTCATTGTGTCACAAACCAGCTACACTGTTAAAAGAAATATATATATATATATATAACAGTATTGCACTTTGAAGTTTGTGGAAACATGTGGAAATAATCTCGTTCAGATCTCTCACAGCTTTACAATTACAAATAAAAAAATATATGGAGACTGGCTATAAATGTTATAAACATATAACAGGGTTACCAAACTACGTTATCAGGACCTGGAAACTTTCCTGAACACATCTCTGTCGTTAACTTAAAAACACCTGTATTTTATCACCTGTATTTTGCCAGGCACAACTCAAATCAATACTATAATTAACGACAATAATACTACAAAGCAATCCTATAATTAATTTTCTTTCGATGTAACTAAGAAAACGTTTTGACCACACTGGAAACACTAGATATATCACAGTTATGTGCGGGTGTACTGTGCATTAAAACAAATCTGACTTTGATTAGTCTGACTTTGATTAGTCTAATTTAATTAATCTGACTTTGATTAGGATTGATGCTTTCGTGGCTTAACAAATTCCCTTCACGTGTCAGAAACGCTGGTATGCGCTTCTGATCAGCCTTGCGCAAACCTAAACTTGGGAGATAAAAAGGAACTGAAATCATCTTGCTATGCCACATCAGACACAAAATGTGGCAAGCAAACAGGAATCAAAACATCAACAAAAGAGGTTGCCTTTTGAGGATTTGTGTGAATGTGTTGTAAGGAGGAGGATGCATTGGCCAACTACTATTGTTTCTGAGTTTTTCTTAATATAAGATCACTGCCGACTCTTTAATCCGTTACAAACCCCTTTTCACACTTGCAAACACTTAAATGTTCCATCAACACCATTTTGTAGCGGCGGAGTCGTCAGTTGATGTGATGTTTTAAAGCGCTTTAATTATCACGATATAGTAAGTTTTCTTTCGTCTTCTTAAGCTGTCTTTCCTATTAAGTTATTTTGAAAAGAAAATTAGGCAAGATTAGAAAAATATGCGTCGGTCCAAAAAGATAAATATTCAGAGTATATATAAAACAGAAAATACACGATATTTGTTAGTTCTTTCATATTTCATATAATTTTGTAAAATGTTTGGACACAATCTACTGGTAAGTTAATTCTCACATTTTTAGGTGGCGCGAGTGCTCTCCCTTTGAGTGTATTTAAAGAATAAAACATGCATACTTCGGTTTCCTTTCACTTTTAATTGTCTCGTTATATAACCGTACGTTTAGAGTAAACGTTTTAACTGCGATTTTTACATTATTTGATCTGCGTTTTGTGCATTAAGCGTAAAACGAACAAATAAGACATGCTCTTACCTTCGACGACGTGGTCCTCGGAAAAGACCCAAGATCTTTTTTCTTTCTGTCACCAACTCGCTGTCTTTCTCTGCTTGATGACCCGTGTCAGCGCTTTAGATTTTACGCTGCGTTAATTGTCTACCCAAAAGCTGTCTCCAATAATGTCCATTACATAGACTGCAAACACAAACCCGATGGCTGCAGCACAAGGAACTATGGTAGTACGTTTCCAGGTATTAATTAGTTCCAATTTTGAAAATGCAGAACAACATCATACTGGCTCGAGGGGTGGCGGATTCCTTGTTTAAAAGTACAATTTGCGAAATGAAAGCTTTCCGATCGCCGATAGCATAGATTTGTCCAATTGAAAAAAATATTTATGAAATCATATTTAACAAAAACAATGGGCAGGCTGTACGAACCTCGTGTCGTACAAGAAAACGCAGGCTTGTTCGTAACGATCCCCGAATCTTTTTTGTAATGTTTAAGAATCAGATTATAATCGATTGAGTATTCGAAGCCCTCGTGTTTGTGATTCCTTTAGTTCCGAATGTAGGATACTGCTCATTCAGCTCGTCTGTCCGCGAACCTGTGTCCCACGTTTATTTTTACAGTCGTTCCCTTGTACCGAGGCAGCGCACCACTTTCCAGGAATATTCTGAGAAAGACTGATCACGTGTGTGTGTGTGATTTGATCTGGCTATGTTCCACCAGTCTGTGGCTCAGAAGATGAAGTCACTAAACATTTCTTTGCTCTATTATGGATCAGCTTTTCCTTGTAGCAGTGGCGGTTATTGCGTGTACAAACGTTACACTGAAATCTAATGTAAAGCAATCTTAATGTCCCATGTGTGGGTCACCTCTAAATCACTCTCTCTCTCTCTCTGACATTGCGTTTCCGTTGTTACGCGGAGCAGTCGATTCTGATTCACGGAGGTGTTACTATAACAGAGAATTCTATATAAGGAGTTTTACAATTGGGAAATTTGGCGAGATTAAAATATGTATATACACACATTGCTCCAAGTTCAGCAAATTATTAGTAGTTCACATAATTATTCGCAAAACAGCCAGCTAACTCGCATGCATCATAAAGTGCTGCCTGCACAACCTAAAACATGGGATTTTCATAGATTTATTATTGTAAGGATAAATGACACGCGCTGCGCTTCCAAGAAACCGCCTAGGACACCACCACGAGCGTTTCCTGGTAGGTTGTCGTTCATGGTTGAATTGCGCTGCGCTGTGTCTCTTCGGTATGACAATGGCACCGCTGAGCTGCGCCCCCTAGCGCACAGATAACATGCATTTCACTGCTATTGATCTGTGTTGAAGATCACACTTCTAACTTATTCTAATATGCATATGCTCGTAACGGGCTTGGCATTGGTAGCCTATTGGTAGCTCAGTGGTTAAAGCACTCAACTTATCATCAGAAGGGTGCTGTTTCCAGCCCCGCACCGCCACGTTGACCTTGTGGGGCCCCTGAGCAAGGCCCCTGACCCGCTAATGTTATTCATAACTGCAAGCCTTATTGGATAAAAGCGTCAACTAGAAACGTATATAATTAACGGACCAACTGTAACGAGGCCCACAAAGACTGGAGTGTAACACGTGGTTAAGACTGCAAGATATGTTCACTGAACTCTGAATCGGAAATGATAGTTCTACATTTCATAGGATTTGAAATCAAACTAAATTGAAACAATCTGAAATATGAGATATAGTGACATGTTTTACAATATACTATCACATCACTTCTTACATTCACTGTAGCCTTGATCATGTGAATGAAAAAAAAGTTGCACATGAAAACACGGCATAAAATATTTCTCGTTGTAATATGCATACCTAATTTGCGTATTGTGAGATCGTCCCAAATAATCTATTTCTGTTCGCGTGTTTAAGAGAGAGCAATATCTTTTTATGTGTTAACAATAAAGATCTACGTATAGTTGTATAATTATAAATTATACGTATTACATTGGGTTATTCTGTAACGTAATGCTAAAGTTAATCTTAAACTGGTCTCTGTTGTCTGCTCGGGCGTTTTATGATGGCTTTATGGTCCCTCGTTTCTTCGCATCTAAATCTCGCGATGATTGACTTGTTCACGGGTTTTGTAGTGCGCGCGCAGCGACTGTTTTCCTCCACTAGAAGTTTGCAAAGCTTCCTAATCCAACATTGCAATGGGAATTCGAAAGCTTAAAAAATATTGCTAACCAGCTAGGGTGTACAAATTTATATACCGTGTGGTGCTGTTCGGTTAGGTTTAGGACGCTTTCAGTCGAAGGACTTGCACAAATTAACAACACAGGTTTTCATTTGTACATACTGCTGTGTTAGCGGCAATTTTAGCTTGCTAGCTAACCAGCTAGCTGGCTAATAGCCTGACGTTCTTTTTTGTTTTGTTTCAATACCAAATATTTAAAGATGGGTTACTTAAAATTAATTGAGATCGAAAATTTTAAATCATACAAAGGTAAACAAATAATCGGTCCCTTCCATAAATTTACAGCAATTATTGGACCCAATGGATCAGGTAAGCGACTCGCTGCCGTTGTGGAGATGGTCAGTAGGCCGATCTGAGGGCGGGATCACGGCGCGCGAGCTCTAGCCGTAAACGCTTTCGTTTGCTGCTAAGCTAACCTGGCTAACCTCGATAGTCTCAGTGTGTATAGTGTTTGCGTCGTGAAGACAGTTTTGCATCATACAAAATACAGAGACGCGTTTACGTGTGTTTTAATATTACGCGAAGGCCAGTTCGGTTATCCAGGATTATAATACCCATCGGTACTCGCACCTGCACAATTAGAAGCTGTGAATTCGGCTGGGTTTGCTGATCAGAACTGGTCTGCGCATCGGGATCAAATTGACTTTAGATACGCAGAATTAGTGGTGATGTTTGTCAGGACATTATAGTAAATTGTGAATGTTCTACTGCAGTTCCCTTAGCTAGGGTTTGCAGTTTTATCAGTGATGGCTGTATATGTTGACCAACATGATGTGAACTGACAATGAAAATTTGGATTTAACAACTACACATTGTTGACTGTTTGTTGTACCATACGTGACTTTGCTAGGATTGTCAAGGAAAATAAATCTAACCTTAATAAACCTACCACACATACCATCGCCAAGATACTTATATATGCTAACTAATGCAACATTGTTAATCTAGCTAACAGTAAGATAAAATGTTGTTTATGAAGCAGAGTGGTTTTGATAGAAAAGCTGTAAAAATACGTTACGGGTTGCTGTATAAGATGTGTACTCTTGAGAGTCGCCCATTAGCCATCTTCATGAAACGGAACATTTGCTGAATATTTTCATTGTCTTTGGAATCATACCAAGCTGTAAATAAATATTTGTTTGTACAGTAGAAGTGTGTTAAATGTGCTGGTCTCCTCAGGCAAGTCCAACCTCATGGATGCCATCAGCTTCGTACTGGCTGAGAAGACCAGCAATCTGCGAGTGAAGACACTGAAGGACCTGATTCATGGCGCACCTGTGGGGAAGCCCGCCGCTAACCGCGCCTACGTTAGCATGGTGTACCAGGAGGAGGGTGGAGAGGAGTGTGCGTTCACCCGCATCATCATAGGTGAGGCCTGCACGTCAATTAGGGGAAATTAATGAGAGATTTATATTAATGTTGGTGGATGTTAATGAGCTGTTAATATTATTAGTTAGAGGATATTAATGAGATTTTGATGAGCTGCTACTCTTAACTGTCAAGACTTTTTACCATGGTGTTTTGTGATCTGTCTCTCACCTCACTCTCTGTTCCTCTGGCAGGTTCATCATCGGAGTATCGCATCAATAGTAAAGTGGTGGGCCTGTCTGAGTACAGTGAGGAGTTGGAGAAATTAGGCATTCTCATCAAGGCCAGAAACTTCCTCGTCTTTCAGGTTGGTTGTGGCGCTCTTGGGTGCGAGACGTGTTGTGCTGTAGTTTGTGTGTTTCTGTTGTTAAATCCTGCTCGGGAAATGGTGTGCAGAACTATTTCCTCATCCATTTGTGGTGTGATGTTTTTGTTACAGGGTGCAGTGGAGTCCATAGCCATGAAGAACCCGAAGGAGAGGACTGCCCTTTTTGAGGAGATCTCCCGCTCTGGGGAGCTGGCGCAGGAGTACGACCGCCGCAAGAAGGAGATGGTGAAGGCTGAGGAGGACACGCAGTTTAACTACCATCGCAAGAAGAACATAGCAGCAGAACGCAAGGAGGCCAAGCAGGAGAAAGAGGAGGTGACCTTACTGCCTGCTACCTTCTCACCTACCTTCTGATCCCTCGTACACGTAACATTCTCTCTTGTGTTGGAGGGCTTCTGGCGTGTTTCCATGGTTTCCCTGTTGTCATTTTTTTATTTCTCCACTTAGTGTGTGAGAGCTCTGGTTACATTTCTGGTCTTTTTGCTGCTACTCATTCCATAATTCAGCACGGATTCTAATTGACATTGTTGAAATTATATTCTAGAAGTAATGAAAAGTAAGTAGTTACTAACATCCCTTTAAATGTCTGTATAATGAGGACAAGCTGAGTGTTTGGTTAATGAATTACTGTGTATTGTAATTGCAGTCTTGCAGGGTAGTAGAACACTGGTGAATCTTTGTGACGTAGGTACAGGCTCACCTGCAAATTATTCACGATTGCAAATTCATCAGGTTTTGTGAAACACGGTATTGAGTATTGTCTGAGGTTATTGCTCAGTACTGTGATGTTTAACATATTCTGTACTATGCGGGCCTAGACAGATTCCACTTAGATCCATTCCAGCAGTTAGTTATATCTGTGTAGTGTGTGTGACAGCAGCCCGAGTCACAGAGCAGTAATCCGAAGAATCTTCACCCTCCTCATCCTCTTCCTCAGGCTGAGCGCTACCAGAGGCTGAAGGACGAGGTGGTGAGGGCCAACGTGCAGCTTCAGCTCTTCAAATTGTACCACAACGAAGCGGAAATCGAGAAGCTGAACCGCCTGCTGGCCCAGCACAACCGCGAGATCGATAAGGACCGCAGGCGCATGGACCGTGTGGAGGAGGAGCTGAAGGAGAAGAAGAAAGAGCTGGGCAAAATGATGCGAGACCAGCAGACCGTGGAGAAGGAGATCAAGTGAGCAGATGTTGGGCTTTCGCGTGGGAGGGATGCAAAAGGAATTTTCCTAGTGATCTGTACGTTTTGTTTAAGCAGACTGCAGCTAATGTTTGTGACAGACAGAAAGCCCGAAGCAAAAGTAGTAAAGAACTGACTTCATAGTTGAGGGATAGATGTTTTGACTGGTGACGTCTCCTCTGTCCACAAGGGAGAAGGACGCAGAGCTGAACCAGAAGAGGCCGCAGTACATCAAGGCCAAGGAGAACACGGCCCACAAGATAAAGAAGCTGGAGGCGGCGCGCAAGTCCCTGCAGAACGCCCAGAAGTGCTACAAGAAGCGCAGGACGGACATGGATGAGCTGGAGCGGGAGCAGAGGGCCGTGGAGATGGCCCGGCAGGAGTTTGAGGAGCGCATGGAGGAGGAGGCGCAGAGTCAGGGCCAGGACCTCCAGCTGGAGGAGAACCAGGTCAAACACGCAGACCCTCCCTCGCTGCACTCACCACTTGAGATTTTGTGTCTATTTCTTTGTGTTTACTAATGGTATGAGTCGGCTCACGTGTGTAATATAGTCCACTAGTCTATAGCAGGAGTTCCAGGCCCTGGTTTCTCCACTGCCATGTGCAGCGTCCAGTTTACCTGCTCACTAGCCCTGAGCTGGGGCAGGTGAGCCGGGGCAGGTAGACTAGAACCTGTGCAGGGCAGTGGTCCTCGGGGCGGGAGTTGAAAGGCCCGCTTTACTGTCTGACTGGTGCGAGATGTTAATCTCGTTATAAATCACTCTGACACACTTAATATTTCAAAAACCATATTATTTATACTATATATATTATATAGTAAGCTTTTCTGCTGTACGTTCTGTCCATTTGAGTTGTGTGTTTTATTTGTGGGTTTGTTTGGCGTACCCCTCTTGGCTGCTTCAGCGAGTAGTCGCCATAACTGCGCCTCTGTCTGCGTCCCTCAGGTGAAAGCGTACCACCGTCTGAAGGAGGAGGCCAGCAAACGCGCAGCCACCTTGGCTCAGGAGCTGGAGAAGTTTAACCGCGACCAGAAAGCGGATCAGGATCGCCTGGACCTGGAGGAGAGGAAGAAAGTTGAGACGGAGGTACTGGTCACGAGGTCCAGCCAGCCCCGTAGAGAAGGGCGAGCGTGCGGCCTCCTGCCTCCAGTAGCTGAAGCGTGAGTGTTTCTTTGTCCACAGGCGAAGATCAAGCAGAAGATCAGGGAGATCGAGGAAAACCAGAAACGGATTGAGAAGCTTGAAGACTACATCACCACCAGCAGGTACCAGCGCCTGAAAGCACTGAACCTCTGACCTTTATACCCACCCAGGAGCTGTATAAGCTCAAGTTAAAAATAACAGCATTGTATGACTTTAATTCACTCATTTATCATTGAGTCTTTATTTATCCCGGCCTAAATGCTGACGTGCTTTACGTGTAATAGCAAAGTACATTAATTTAATGTTGCTGCATGTTATGAAATGATAGCAAACAAATCCGTAAGTGAAATAAAGACCCAGGAAACTATGTCTTGTGTAGCCAAATCCATTTGTAATTTGGGTTTATTCAAAAGGCAGTCTCTGGATGAGCAGAAGAGGATGGAGGAGGAGCTAACGGAGGAGGTGGAGCAAGCGAAAAGGAGGATTGATGAAATTAACATGGAGCTTAACCAGGTACCACCAACAGGGGGCAGGAGTTCATAGCACACTAAAAATATTACTACATTTTTCATTGACACAATTGACACAATTATTATTTTAACTAAAGAGTTTCAGCATGAAATAACATGTTTTTCTCATTACAGTGTGAGCCATTTGTTAAACATTATATTCTAATTGTTGTACACACGTTGAATAGTTAACTGTTATGCATGTGTTTAATTAATATATGTTATGTCAATAGATGTTAAGCCTCCACCTTCACACACTGTGCTCTTCCCCACAAGGTGATGGAACAGCTGGGAGACGCCCGTATAGACAGGCAGGAGAACAGTCGGCAGCAGCGCAAAGCTGAAATCATGGAGAGCATCAAAAGGCTCTACCCTGGATCAGTGGTACGGACACATCCCCCCCTCACAGCACCACACACACATCCCCCCTCACAGCACCACACACACACATCCCCCCTCACAGCACCACACACACATCCCCCCCTCACAGCACCACACACACGCATCCCCTCCTCACAGCACCACACACGCATCCCCCCCTCACAGCACCACACACGCATCCCCCCTCACAGCACCACACACGCATCCCCCCTCACAGCACCACACACACATCCCCCCTCACAGCACCACACACACATCCCCCCTCACAGCACCACACACACATCCCCCCTCACAGCACCACACACCCCCCCCTCACAGCACCACACACACATCCCCCCCCCCTCACAGCACCACACACACATCCCCCCTCACAGCACCACACACACATCCCCCCTCACAGCACCACACACACATCCCCCCCTCACAGCACCACACACACATCCCCCCTCACAGCACCACACACACACATCCCCCCTCACAGCACCACACACACATCCCCCCTCACAGCACCACACACATTCCCCCTCACAGTACCGCACAGCCACCCCACACAGCCCCCACATGTATTATTGCTATAGAATGCGATGAAAACGTCATTAATACGCCATCAAAAATGGAACTAAATATATTTCAATAAATTACATTTATTAAAAAATATTCATTAAATGTTTTATAAATATTAAGATATGCATGAACAAAGCCCCTAAGATCTTTGCTATTACTACAAAAACACACAGCTCTAATGCAGTTACCTAGTATGCCTTTCACTCCTATACTGGCTATACACTGGCTATATCACTCCTATACCTATACACGCGGGTGGGTGGTTCTCTGCTGACATGAGTCTCTCCTCATCCTCAGTATGGAAGGCTTATTGACCTGTGCCAGCCCACTCAGAAGAAATATCAGATCGCTGTGACCAAGGTTCTGGGCAAAAACATGGATGCAATCATTGTGGACTCTGAGAAGACAGGACGTGACTGCATCCAGTACATCAAGGAGCAGAGAGGGGAACCTGAGACCTTCCTGCCGCTCGACTACCTGGAGGTAGACTAACCCTTTACCTCTAACCCTTAACCCTTTGGCAGCAAATAGAAAAACACTGCAGTTCAGCCATGGTTGTTTGAGCTGGTGCGTTTGAGCTGGTATTTTATATATGATTTACAATATTCCTCTCTTCTCCCTGATGCCTTCTCCCTTTTCTTCCATTCCAAGTTACAGTTAATGGCCTTTATAGAAGGAAAGGAAACAAAAAAAGTAAAACAAATTAGGAAAAAGGCTTAACTTCTTGTGCTGTCACCAGGTCAGGTTCCGAAATTAGGAAAGTTCTTGAAGGTGTGTTTCTTCTCAAGGTCAAACCCACTGATGAGAAGCTTCGTGAGCTGCGTGGGGCCAAGCTGGTCATCGACGTGATCCGTTATGAACCACCACAGATCAAGAAGGCCCTGCAGTACGCATGCGGGAACGCCCTGGTGTGCGAGAACGTGGAGGATGCACGAAGAATCGCCTTTGGTGGCCCCTACAGACACAAGGTACCCCCACAAGGGCTGGCAGACTGGCGATATCGGTGTTACTGAAGCATAGTTATTTCAGTCATATGTGATTCAAGGTCTTCTTGCTGTTTTTAAGAGTCATTTGGCCCAGTGTGGCACTGCCGAGTATTTCTAAAGCTGACTCCCACTCATCTGCTGAGTCTGATCTCTTCCTTTCGGTCTAGACGGTGGCTCTGGATGGAACCCTCTTCCAGAAGTCTGGTGTGATCTCGGGAGGGGCGAGCGATCTGAAGGCCAAAGCCCGCCGCTGGGACGAGAAGGCCGTGGACAAGCTGAAGGAGAGGAAGGAGAAACTGACCGACGAGCTGAAGGTGACCCTGACCACGCCCAGTCCTGTCCGGCTGCAGGGCCGGCCAGTTGGGGGGGTGAAAGGGGGCAGAGTTGGCTGAACGTGGATTTTTTTTTTCACGTTTTAGGAGCAGATGAAGGCGAAGAGGAAGGAGGCGGAGCTGCGTCAGGTTCAGTCGCAGGCTCATGGCCTCCAGATGCGTCTGAAGTACTCCCAGAGTGACCTGGAGCAGACCAAAACACGCCACCTGGCTCTCAACATGCAGGTGCAGCCCTGCTGCTGTTTGTAGCCGTTTTGGTATTCTCGAGAACTAATCGTGCACCAAGGATTTTTTAGACAGGCACTGTGCAGTATGAGTGATGCCCAAAAGCCATAATTAACACGTCTGAACACGTTTGTCTGAAACGTGGTGATGGTCTCGTTGGTTTTTATTGGACAGGTCTACTGAACTCACACTAATCTTAAATGTTTTGAATTGTAGGAAAAGTCCAAGCTGGAGAGTGAGCTGGCCAATTTTGGACCTCGAATCAACGACATCAAGCGGATCATCCAGTCACGTGAGAGAGATATGAAAGAGCTGAAAGATCGCATGAACTTGGTAGGCAGCAAAACCCGAACCAGAACGCGCCATCGAAGACATGCCCCACACATCACTGTTTCATCCCCAACTGTGTCCTTTCCCAGGTGGAGGATGAGGTGTTTGTCGAGTTCTGTAAGGAGATCGGGGTCCGAAACATTCGTGAGTTTGAGGAGGAGAAAGTCAAGAGGCAGAATGAAATCGCCAAAAAGCGGTGAGCTTTTATCTAGGGTTGGGGTTAGAGTTAAAAATCAGTGAGCTTTATCGCTGTGATGGATGGATTCTGCTGTATGGTCTTTCAGTGGGACCTGTAGGAGAATAATCTTAAGTGATTAAATTAAAATAAATGCTGAAAGTATTGAGTTTTGCTGACTGGTTTGAGAACTACAGATTATTTTGTAAAACAGGTCTGAAGAGAGCTCTTATTTTGTTTTTTAGTGACATGAGTTAAATTGTTAGTTTCATCCCCACCATTTATATGTAGCAGTGTTTGTTTTGTAAATGTCGACTATGACCTTTGGTTCTGATGTCACTGGATTCTAACCCTGCCAACTCCCACCCCCCACTCGTTTTACCCCAGCCTGGAGTTCGAGACCCAGAAGACCCGCCTGGCTATCCAGCTGGACTACGAGAAGAACCAGCTGAAGGAAGACCAGGAGAAGGTCATCATGTGGGAACAGACGGTGAAGAAAGATGAGAGTGAGATCGAGAGACTGAAGAAGGTAGAGCACTGGAAAACATTACATAACAATAATGGAGACATTACATATACCACAAAGAAAGACAAGAGTGAGATCGAGGAGACTGACAAGAGTACATAAGTTGAGGACCAGCACTGGAAAATGTATTACATAACAATAAGGGAGACGTTACATATACCACAAAGAAAGATGAGTGTGAGATCGAGAGACTGAAGAAGGTAGAGTTCTGGAAGACAATATTACATAACAATAATGGAGACATTACATATACCACAAAGTATAAGATGAATGCTCACTAGATTAGTCATTCACTCCACGACAAACACACTGTCCACGAGGACCTGTGATCTGCTTCTCGGGGTCTTCTGACTGTTCAACTGCCTTTCACCAGGAGGAGCAGCGGCACATGAAGATCATTGATGAGACCATGGCACAGCTGCAGGACCTGAAGAACCAGCATCTTGCCAAGAAGTCAGAGGTCAACGACAAAAACCACGAAATGGAGGAGATCCGAAAGAAGCTCGGAGGAGCCAACAAGTGAGTTCCATCCTCACGCTGCTGCTTTGGGGAAGAGTGGTGAGAGGACCGCTGGAGTCTTCACACTGTGTGTGTGTGTGTGTGTGTGTGTGTGTGTGTGTGTGTGTGTGTGTGTGTGTGTGTTAGGGACCTTACTCAGCTCCAGAAGGAGGTAACAGCCATTGAGACTAAGTCGGAGCAGAAACGCAGTGACAGGCACAACCTGCTACAGGCCTGTAAGATGCAGGACATCCGCCTGCCCCTCAGGTCAGGCACCATGGACGACATCAGCCAGGAGGAGGTACTGCTAGGGGTTTAACCCCTCCCCTGTTTAATTATGTAAAATAAACATCAGCCAGGAGGAGGTACTGTTAAGGGTTTAACCCCGCCCCTGTTTAATTATGTAAAATAAACAGCCAGGATGGAGGTATTGGTAGGGGTTTAACCCCGCCCCTGTTTAATTATGTAAAATGAACATGACCCAGGAAGAGGTTCAGGCACTGTTCCAGTATGACACCGTCAGTTAATTCACACACTGTGTTCTTCTATGTTTAAATTAAATATGCTTACAACATACTCTGAGTCCCAGGAGGACATGATGTCCTAAACACACAGGAGTCTTAAACCAGGGATTTCCATCCCTTAAATACTTCTCGTAGACCTCTGACAGTCATGTAGACCTCTGCTAGGGAGCATGTGGTGGTGGTGTTTATAAGTGTGTGTATGTGTACGCTGCAGGGCAGCAGTCAGGAGGAGAGTTTAAGCAGCAGTCAGAAGACGTCCAGTACTGTCCTCGCCAAAGAAGCGCTGATCGAGATCGACTACAGCAGTCTGTCGGACGACCTCAAGGTCACTCAGCACACATGCACATTTAGTTCACTCTCTTCTTCCCAAAGATATACTGCACCCAAATGTGAACTACACCCTTTTGGGTCTAACTGTACGTTTCTCTGGTGGGGTAGGACGCCCTGTCTGAGGAGGAGATCAAGGGTGAGATGAACGCCCTGCAGCAGCGGCTGAACGAGCAGCAGAGCATCCTGCAGCGCATCAGCGCGCCCAACATGAAGGCCATGGAGAAGCTGGAGAGCGTGAGGGACAAGTTCCAGGAGACCAGCGACGGTGAGCGTCCACGCGTCCGCTCGTCCACGCCAGGGCTAGCCGCAGGCGGGCAGATGTCGTCTTTCAGGTCGTCTCGTATGTTGACGGGGAAATCAGGAGGAAGATCACGTTTTGCGCGCATGTGGCCGGGTCTACGTATGCGACTCTTAGTAGACGAGAAGCCACTTTAAGGTTAAGCGTTTAAAATTTCTGCTGTTCGCGTTTTCAGAATTTGAGGCTGCGAGGAAGAGAGCAAAGAAAGCAAAGCAGGCGTTTGAGCAGATTAAGAAGGAGCGCTTCGACCGTTTCAACGCCTGCTTCGATTCTGTCGCCACCAACATCGATGAGATCTACAAGGCACTCTCACGCAACAGCAGTGCTCAGGTGAGCACGCGCACACTTGTTCACCCGACGCACGTGAGCTGTGTGGTTTCTGGACGTCTTCTCCTGGTGCTCAGACAGGACTGACTGCTCCATCACAGATTTGGGTGATATGGCCAAACATTTTCTAGATTGTTTGATCTGATTATCATATAATATTTGTAACAGTCACAGCCTTTAAGGACTATCCTTCTTTAAACAAATACACAATATTTCTTAAATACACAATGAAAAATATCTAAATTTACATTTTGATTACCTTGCCCAAATAATGAAAAAACTTGAGTTCTAACAGTTTCTGCAGGGAAATAAACTGTAAAATTAACAATTATAAGTAAGAAGGCTATGTGTTTGTTTCAGCATCCCCTATAGTTCAGTCCACGGTAGTTAATCTGTTGCAGTTGAGGAGTGTAGTTCTGCTGGGAGTTGCAATCGAAGGCGGCCAATGGTGTGATTGTGTTAAAACTATGAGGCTTCTGTCGCTGCAGGCTTTTCTGGGGCCGGAGAATCCGGAGGAGCCTTACCTGGATGGGATCAACTATAACTGTGTGGCCCCTGGGAAACGGTTCAGGCCGATGGACAACCTGTCGGGAGGGGAGAAGACCGTGGCTGCCCTGGCACTGCTCTTCGCCATCCACAGGTGAGCACAGCTGGCCAAGGCAGGTTCCCCTCTCCCCTCTCCTCCCCTCCCCCCCTGCCCCCGACCTGCTCAGAGAGTAACTGTACCTGTAACGGGGTGTAAGGTCTCACGGGTCTTCCTCTGCACCCCTACAGCTACAAACCTGCTCCTTTCTTTGTTCTTGATGAGATTGATGCAGCCTTGGACAACACCAACATTGGCAAGGTACCATGTCACAGCACACTTCATGCCAGAGTTGCTGTTCAGGACTGTTTATGCTCTCATTATTCCTGTATTCCTCCGCGGTATAGAAGCCCTATACAGCCAAGACCCTTAAATGAGTATCTAGTCAAAGATGATGATTTGCTTGTACTGAATTTGTGTGCACGCGTGTGCGTGCCCCCCAGGTCGCTAATTACATCAAGGATCAATCAGTTCAAAACTTCCAAGCCATTGTCATCTCCCTCAAGGAGGAGTTCTACACCAAAGCTGACTCTCTCATTGGAGTGTATCCCGAGGTCAGTGCACTCACAAACCTTGACACGCTGAACGAGTCGATGTGTTTTGTGACTGAAACATTAAGACTCCCTGATCCCTTAATGTGTTTCCGCCTTCTGTCTGCCTGCAGCAAGGAGACTGTGTTATCAGTAAGGTGTTGACCTTCGACCTCTCCCAGTATCCAGACGCAAATCCCAATCCCAACGAGTGATGACTGTCCCATATTTGCCACGTCAGGAATTCTGATCAGACATGCTTCAGATTTTACATGATGTCATTGTACAAATATTTAGTTTAGTTTATGGTCCTAGTTCTCTCTCTCTCCTCCTATAAACAAACTGTTCTTTGCATTTAATATTTCACAAGTGATTATTTTAGTCTTCATGGATTTAAGTATATTTACATTTGGCATGTCGTGCAGGAATTTAATTGAGATCTTGTTTTCCTGTTTTATTTCACATCGCTAACTTCTGGCTTTTACTCTGCTTCGCTTGTAGACATTTTTTATAATCAGTCATGGTAATTTCAATGGACTATGTTCAGTAAAAACATTTATAGGTCTTATTTTTAAAGCAAACACTTCATCCATGCTGGATAGAGCTTGTGGGTCCATGGTCTTCAGTACAAGGTCAATAAAGTAACTTTCTGGTATGCTGAAAGTCAGGGTTTGTCTTTAGACGTAGTGTAGTCCGTATGTACATTCATGCTTTTCTGATTGTGTCTGTGTGAGTCTTTTTGCATTTGTAATCATGTTTCCTATTATGCTAAAAATATAAAGTCGTTGACTTTTAAGAATAATAAACTGTTTCCAGTGCTTGTTAACAGGAGTCAGGAGAAGAGATTTTCATGATGGTAAGAATAATAGTTCACTTTTCTTGTACCCATAAGGCCTTACACTTATATTCAGAATTACAAACTGGTTGACAAAAGTGCACAGATTTAATGTTCTGCAAATTTTAGATTCATGTTCATTTTCTATGAAAAGTTTACATTTCCAATATTCACTTTAGTTCCTATTCTCTTATGATATTCACTTCTGGTGGAATACTTTAATCTGAGATTAAAAGAAAAGGTTTGTATCCTAAATTGAAAACCGAATAGATCAGATATTTTAAAGTAAGAATCTGCTGTGGCTTTGGGAAGCGAAAACAAAGACAAATGTGTCTAGGGCAGTGAGTCTAATTCCAAAGTGAGTAATGTGATTTGTCTTATTTTACATACATGTCTCTGTTGTTGAATGGCTAATCAAATATTAGTAATTAAAAGGAAAGTTAAAAAACTAGTTTATCCACTAATGAATTATTTATGAATAACCATCTGAACTAGACGAATAACTCAAAAACCCAAGTAGAAATGGGTAGTGAGACACTGTCCAAATCCTTAATCCTTAATGCATTGGTGTCTAAAGTCTTACTGATGTAAAATATCCCCTTGAAAAAGTTTTATGGGAACTCAAAACACCGGCGTGATTGCCTCTTCCAACTACAGCGTACGACCAATGCCGAGACCAGCAACAGCCGAGCAGGACTAGAGTCCGAATGCAAGATTAAGACGTTCAGACACGCAATCCAAACTGTGTCTACCAAATGACGATAACATCTATGTTTAGCTCATTTTAAATTCAGCAAGTGTAGACTGTGGGACGCGTACGTAATACCACAGGTGGTGCTACAACATCACCGGGAATACCATTGGTTTTGTTCGTTACTAGGTGAAAACGCCTAAATTCATATGGAAAGCAAACATGAAATAAAGTTAGATAAAACTACCAGGTACAATTAGTTGCTATTTTTTCACAGTACGTGTGGAATCCCGGATGTCTTTCCGTGGGAGGCGGCTCTATGAGTCGGTGTTCTCTGCTGTTATAGATGCTGTATTAGTCTGTCTGAAATGGACCGAAGCACAAACCCCGTGTGATTCTGTATGAAACGTAGGAATTTCACATGTGGCCGGAGGTGACGCGTAGGGTTAATTTCAACTTCGCTCCACCAGAAGAACACGTGCTATGCGAAGCATGAGCAGGAATGATCGGAAGCTCATCAGCGAGGGCTGCTGGTGTTGGAAGTGGGAATTCTTGGAAGGAGTGCAGGTTGATTCTGGAGTAATTCCTGGTTTTTCACCCTGCTGTTGAACGATCTTAATTGAAGGAACAACCATGGATCTATGATCTGTCGTTCCAGCCCAAATTGAAATTGAAGGTCCCCACACCACCCATCTTTAATGCGTCTTTAATGTGATCATTAGAGGTGACCGGGACCTTAAGCAAACGTATGTGCGTCTTCAGCTTCGAATCTAAGATGAGTTTTCTTCGTGCTAACAGCCCTTTTGTTGCTGCAGGTTTATGAACACGCCTGCTATTGTAGTTGCAGGAGTTTGTACACACCTAACATTGAACTTGCAGACGGTTTTAATTGGCTGTTTGTTCTCTGTACGTTTTCCGTTTAACTTGTATCATAAGGAAAAGCCACCATCTGTCTACAGAGAATGTGCAGAGCTTGCTGGTTTAGGTTTACGCCCAGGTCGTCACTATGTGTGATATTTTTGGTATAAAAAAAACAAACGACTCAGGTTGCTATTAATCAACTAATTAACTAATGTAGCCAGCTAATGAAGTTATAATAATGCGGCGAATATTTAGACGTATGAATCACAGAATAATATGACGTTGCTGACCTTTTATGAGTCGATTCCATATGTTCTGTTCAAATGGAAACGCAAAACGCGCTTACTTTTATTTTAGACGATAGGCCACCTCAGCACACGTGAGGGTTTGTTTTGGGCGCGTGAAGAGGGCGGGTTCACGTTAGGATCGGCGCGTCTCAAGAGACTCGCCGCCAACTCTGACCCGCCGACTGGTAACGGGAGGCGGAGCAGGACGCAAGAGTGCATTAGTTCGCTGCATTAGTCCAGCTCCGCGTAAGGATGCTGTCTGTATAACTACATAAACTGTACAACAGTTCACACTTCTGTCTCCGGTGAAACGTATTAACGCTGTGTTCGTCACCATATCAACACCGGGGACACGAGCGAGCTCTCCGGTGTGCCTCGTTCGTCAGGACTACAAACAGTATCCAGTTTATACAGCTCGTGTACTCGGACGGTCGTCCAGACATAGCAACGGTTTTAAAAAAAATGAACGGATCATCGATTACGAAAGCAATGGTCGAGGTCCCCGGTGGCGGGTGGACGCTGTCCCGGTACCAACGACCACACGGTGAGTGACGTTGACGCATAATGTAAAACGAGAACGAACCTATAGCTGGCACCCCGTTATTTATAGGAGCACCATAGCGCGTATTTCTGCGAGCTCGAGTTCGCGCACTGTAATAGTTTTCTCGGTAACCGCTCGGATTGGGTCTGTTTTCACGGTGTAAGTTAAATGGAGGTCGTTCGTGTCCCATGCGACAGGCTTGTAAATACCGCCCAACGGTCCTGCCGTAGCACACTGACCGGCTGTGAACGTGGTCATGGTATACGCTGGTATACGGTGTAGATGTCTTTGGCTGCAAGAATGTTTATGCATGTGCCTAACTTTATTTAACTGACGTTATTATTACAAACTACCATAGGCGTGACTAACTTTTATTGTAGTTGAGGTTATTGCTTTTGATTGACAGGCAATTAATTTGTTAGCATCAATGTCTGTTATTGAAATAAAAAAAAAAAAAGCACTGCTAAAATTCAGGATCGAATATCCTTGCGGCAAGGGTGGGGGCGCGAGCTAGGGACTTCTGAACAACACGAACGGACCGTTACCGGCAGCCCACAGTCTAGTACCGACTCCGTCGTGCGTGTCCACGTTGGTGAACTACGCGGTGCAATGGAGCCCAAGAAACTACAGATTCGGAAACGCGTCCGATGCGAAAGTACAGGTTAGGATTCTTCACGCGCGTTGTGCGCGTGGCTCTCAGTTTATTAAGATTTTGATTTGACCTTCATCCATGGTTCCAGTCACCCCAGGGCACTGTAAGTACTCATTTCTCGGTAGCTCGCTAGGTTAGCCAGGACCGTCAGCCTTGTCTCTCCGAGCTGGCTTTAACGCCGTCATCCTGTCACCGCGCGCACCTCAGTCGGGTATTTGAAGGAATGTCTGAACAGAACTAGTTTGTCCACTAATCTGGGAATAACCAGATGAACAGGATGCATATCCTGTTCTGCACTAAGAAGCGATGGAAGAAGCGATCAATTGTTTGCGACCAGAATTACAAGAGCCAGTTTCTCTGCCTTAGGCTGGATTAAACCACAATTACGCAGGTGGTGTGCAAAACGCTAATAAATATGAGTGGTACAGAGCTGTTGCAGCGCTGGCTTAACTCTGGAGAAGGTGTCTGACACTGAACATGTCCCTGACCTAGATAGTCTACTCCACCACATATGTGCCAAAACCACCAGCACACAGTGCACAGTGCTATTTTCTCAACGTAGGTGTTGGCTTACAGAGTCGTCCGGGCTGTCTGGCAGACTTGAGGATGAGGAACACTTTGTATTGTGTGTATATATATAGTGTGTGTGTATAGTGTGTGTGTTAATGACTGCATAAATGAATGTTAGGGAAAGCATTAGTGTTCTGGTGATTTGATGTAAGGTTATTTAAATCCTGTATAGAATTAACAGCTGTTTAACATTCTCACACCCTAAGTACAGCCTCCTGCTGGCTGTAGTTGTGTCTGTTGTGGACTGGTGTCTGGTAAGGTTCAGGAGTTGTGTCTATTCTGAGGTTGTGGAGTAGCTGTTGTGGAGTTGAGTCTTGTGAGACTAGAGTTGTGTCTGTGGCGAGGTTGTGAAGTTGTAACGTGTAATAGTGTCTGTGGTGAGGTTGTGGTGTTGTGTCTGTGGTGGTTAGCCTGAGCAGAATAAGGTAACTCAGGTCAGTCAGCTGAAAGGGGAGGGACCCGGTAGGTGTTAGGCTACTCCTGATTGGTGTTGCTTTTTATGACAGCCCATGCATGTACACTCTTTAGGCAGAAGACCATCATGCACACTCATACATCCTCTGGTCAGGCAGGTTAGGTATCTGTAGCGGTAACAGACACCTGGCTCACAGGGCTTGTGGCTTTGTGGAAATGGATCACCTGCAAAGTGGTCTTACCCAGAATCCCCTGGAAAAGATCTGGGTTCCGTGGATGAGCAGTAAACTGAAAAGGAGAAGAGGGTGTAAGTGTGTCTGTTGCTTTTTTGTTCTCGCTTGTTCTTTCTTGTTCTTTCTTTCTCTCTCAGAGGATGTGAGTGTAATTTAACTTATTAGACTTTTGGGTATCATGCGAAGGACATTGACTGACTTAAATAGCAAGGATTCTGGTATTGTGTTTTTGTCATGAGTTTTGAAGGTTCTGGTAAGGAGAAGAACACATGGTGACACTGCTTTAGACCATGACTTCAGGGCCATTAACCTCAGTGGATGCAAACACAGCCGATGGCCTCGGTGTAATCTCACACGCGCACACACACATACAGACGCGCACACACACACACACACACACACATACAGACACACACACACACATGTGATGTACACATGCACAGTTTATGTACACAGAGCTAATTTTGCACTCTGCAATTAAATGAGTAGGAGTACTATGTTTCCATGGAGATGTTCGTCAATTGGAGTGAATCATGTAAATCCACAGGCATTTCTTATTAAGAGGGAGATGTTGGATCTACCGGTTCGTCAAATTGTTTATTATCAAGCTTTGTCTCTTGGTAATCATCCTTCTTAAAATTATCCCCATGCTGAATATACTGATCACTTTACTAGATCCAATTGCTCTAGCTTGATTTAATAGGCTTTCAAACATTTTCTGATAAATTATTTAAAACATAGAATGTAATCCATTTCTGCTGGCTCTAGAGTTCTGCTCTAAGGTCAGCGGATTGACTGGATCCTGTTCTCTCTCCCTGACACTATGCCCAGTACCCAGTGCCCTATGCTTTGTCCTGGACTCTATGCTCTGTTGCCTGTGCCCATTGCCCTTTGCCCTGTGCCTTGTCCTGGACTCCATGCTCTGTG
Source organism: Brachyhypopomus occidentalis (assembly GCA_020368025.1). Classification (NCBI taxonomy): domain Eukaryota; kingdom Metazoa; phylum Chordata; class Actinopteri; order Gymnotiformes; family Hypopomidae; genus Brachyhypopomus; species Brachyhypopomus occidentalis. The sequence goes on along the minus strand of JAGXOD010000011.1, from coordinate 1,130,974 downwards.
TAAATTGTATCAGTCGATGTTACCTTCATGAACCATGTATGAACATGTACACTACCAGTCAAAGGTTTGGATGCACCTGTCAAAATGCATATATAATAGTAAAAAAGATGTTTATAAGACACACAATTTGGGAAAAGTGTTATATGAATTTAACACACACACAATTTCAAAAGCACCTTCAGCAAACAGTTTCAGACAATTCAGAACTTTAGTTCCTCACTCTACAGGAGCTCTGCATATATGAGAATGTCTTCAGGATGGATGTAAAAGCATCATAGGAGCTGCTTCATGAAGCTGGTTAACAGAACACCAAGAGTGTACAAAGCTGTCATCGAAATATAGGATAGTTACTTCAAAGACTCTAATATTAATTAGAGCACGATAATCTGTTTTCTTTCATTGGTCTGGCATCTTCCCTGTTTTTGTAATGTTGAAAATAATATAAACAAACAGAGAGTCTCGTCCTCCCATCATTAGGACTGTACACCTGGTTCCTTTGAAACTGATTTGAAACTAAATCAATTTGACTTGAAAACAGAACTTCAGTAGCAATTTCCAATTTTCCTCCATCCAAAACCTGTGGTGGTCTCTGTGGTAACATTTTGTGCTGTTTTTCTACCTATAATATTTTAGGTATTTAATATAATATTTCTTACACCACCCATATTAGACATTTATTCATTAGAAACACCAAATAAAATCTTCAGTTTGCATCTGTCCTCCTCCAGTTCTGAAGTCTGGACTCACCACAGAGCTGCTGTGACTGTTGATGGATATTTGTACCTGTCGTCTGTCATGCCAACACAGTGATGCATGTAGAAGGCCAGTGAAATGCCAGTGCCTGATTAACCAGTATCCCAACACCCAACTGCTACCATGCCAGCGAGACTTAGGTCGTCCTTTAGTCAGAAACACACCAGTGATCAAAACATGATACAAAGCGTATCGGTTGCTAATGAACTGTGCATGGCAACAGCTGCAGTCTTAATAATTCCCTGTTCTGGTACTGGGACTGTAACGTTTGCATTGCAACACTGGCCTGTAGGAGGCAGTGTTGAGCTCTGATGGCTGTGTCCCTCTTCTGTTCTGCTCCAGCTTCCGTACCGCAGTTCACAAACTCACCCACCATGATCGTGATGGTGGGCCTCCCAGCCAGAGGGAAGACCTACATCTCCAAGAAGCTCACACGGTACCTCAACTGGATCGGAGTCCCCACCAAAGGTAAACGTGTCTTCAGCGCTCACCACAGATTCGGTTGTGTATGTTTAATTGTAATTGTGATGGTGCTCAATAAGCTTAAAAAAACTAAGTGCAACAAGATGAAAAAAAAACATCTGTTTATTAAGATTTGTTAAGATCTGTTTATTAAGATGTTTATCCTGTTTTCATTCATGTTCATAGTGTTCAATGTGGGGCAGTATCGCAGGGAAGCTGTTCGAGCCTACTCAAATTTTGAGTTCTTTCGTCCAGACAATGAAGAAGCCATGAAAATTCGCAAGTAAACATGATGCAGTTGTCTGGGCAGCTGATTTAACTCTTTATTAAAGGAATTAAGTAATATTACTATTATATTAGATATATTAGTAACATTAGTATTATATTAGTGATATTAGTATTTATGTACTAACATCTAAAACAGAAATCTACAATTCTAAAAAAATTCAACATTTCAACATTATATATTTTCATTACTTGTTTCGATATGCTGTTCATGTGTAGGGCTGATTATCATTTCAAAATGTTCTATATGATACTTTCAATATGAAATACCTAAATGCTACTCTTTTTGATACCTTTTTCTGACAGAAAATACAAAAGATTACAAATTATTCACATGCAATGTTTATTTTACATCCAACATGAGTAATCTCTGTCTCCCACTGGCACACTAACCCTAGATGCCTGTACACACTGTATACACTGTTCTTCGTGCAGTCGAAAATTCTGCAGTTTTCTTGATGGTGATTAACTCCACGAGTAATAGAACTAGCTGGCTAGCTAACTCAGTTGTGTTTAATTATGTACATGTTTAGGGAGCTATCTGGCTAGCTAGCTAACTCTGTGTTTAGTTATATACATGTTTAGGGAGCTAACTGGCTAGATACCTAACTGCTCTGTGCTTTTCTGTACATCAGGGAGTATGTGACTCTTTTTTTGTATCTGTTGTAAAGTTGAGTGCAACAGTGCTTTGTAATTTGCATTTTATGCAAAGTAGCGAAAATAGGCACTGAATATCACTGAATAACTCTATACTACCGAGATATTTCGGTAGGGGCCTTCGGTACTCATGTGGACTTAAACTTAACAGGAAGTCCTTTTGAAAAGTTCTTCTTTCTAGTTGGAACTGAGACTTTTGCAAGAATTGGCCTTCTGCACTATAACAGACCTTTTGATCCCAGTCCCAGGATAGTGTAATACCTCATTGTTTGACATGTATAATGGTGTTTTGTTGAAGCTGTCTGATTCTCTGTCTGATTGTTTCACTGTAAGATTCTGTCTGATTCTCTGTTTCTCTGTCTGATTGTCTGATTCTGTTTGATGACTGATTCTCTGTCTGTTTCTTTGTTCAGAGCTTGTGCCCTTTCTGCTTTGAAAGATGTTTCTGCCTACTTCACTCAGGATCATGGCCAGGTTGCGGTAAGTGGACAGACACCTTTAGCTGCAACATCTATTCAACAGTACCAGCCCTTTACAGCAATAATCTCTTTAACAATAGCACCCTTAATCAATATTGGGCCCTTTATTAATACCAGCCGTTAATCAATAGTGGGCCATTAATATATTGTGTTTGCATATTCATACATTTGTATATTCAAGTGTTCTACCGGTATTCCGGACATCTTAAGGAAAACCATTTGAGCATTTTTTTTCCCCACACACAGTAATTTGCTTTTATTTGCTGATGAAAGACAGCCTGCTCTGTTTATATCAGATAATTGACATTATTTAAAATGGCAAAAAAACTGACACAGCCTCAGAAATTGTTTTATTGCCTGAAAAAAACAAAATGTCCCCTACTGATGAGCATTTACTGGACGCCAGCAGGACCGTGTAGCCCTGTGAGAGTGGGGTGCCCACAGCTATATAGCTGGCAACATGCATGCGTGTGAGCGCTGAGACCCCCAGACTCCTGCTGAACACGTGAGCGCTGAGACTCGCGTGAGCGCTGAGACGCACGTGAGCACCGAGATGTGCGTGAGCGCTGCTGACCCTTGCTCCTTGAGTGTTCTGCTTGGACACGCTGTCCAACATCGTCTTGTTTTTTTATTTTTGTTGTTTTGCAAAAGATGGAATATCACAGCATCCTTTTTGTGCTTTAGGTCTTTGATGCCACAAATACAACGCAAGAGCGGAGAGAGATCATCCTCTCCTTTGCTAAAGACAACGGCTACAAAGTGAGTGAGTGTGGAGACCCCACACTTCACGATCCTACTGATCAAAGGCCTGGAAGCACTGCTAGCTTTGCAAGAATAAACATGGTTTTTTTAAGGGAAGGTCAATGGTCAATTAACATAGGGTTCAGTAATTTAGTAATATCCTTATTTACATGGGCTTCAGTAATTTTTTAATATCTGTAACAGGTTTCTGCAATTTAGTCATTTGAGCTCAAATTTATTTTTAATTCATTAAAATTTTGTAAGATTTAGGGAGTAAGCCTAATGGTCTGGGACTAAGGGATTAACGGTCTGTGGTGGAGGCCGTTCAAGGAGCTTCTGAAAGGTTCTGCTGGTGTAGTGCTGGTGTAGTAGTGATGGTGTGATAGTCCAGGTTTTAGGAGTTTGCCCCCAAACAGCTAAGCAGTCCACATGATTGGTGGGGGAGATCACGACCATGGGAACTGTTTCCTGTCTGTGGGCGAAGTCCTTTCCTGTTTAAATAATTCCAAGTGCTTTTAAAACTCATCAATTTTTTAATGAGTTTGTAGAACCAGTGCATGCGTACCTTCCTTTGGTCAGTAGTGTACGCGTGTACCAAATGTAGTTCTGAGATGGTAAATGTTATATGTCCTCAGTCAACATACCGTCTCCACGTTGTGTGCGTGTGGTGACACTGAGCACTTCTCCTCGCAGGTGTTCTTTGTGGAGTCTGTCTGTGATGACCCTCAGATCATTGCAGAAAACATCAAGGTAAAGATCACTCTACACCCTCCACCCTACACCCTCCATTCTCCATCCTCCACTTTACACCCTCCACTCAACACCTTTCTCTCTCCACAATACACCCTCCACTCTACACCCTTCACTCTCCACTCTACACCCTACACCCTCCAGTATGAGGCACTGGAATGTGACATAGGTCGTACTCTGGTGCTACACAGTAATACCAGTATGAGGCACTGGAATGTGGACAACAGTAATACTGTGCTAAGTTAATTTGTTCAGCTGCAGGTATCTCTCCCCAGTACCAAGTACTCACTTTGATCTTAATATAATCTGACCAATGAGTTAGGATTACGTTTTCCAGTGTGGAGATTACGAAAGGTGGTGAGGCTGTTTCCTTCCATTACATTTACATTTACATTTACGGCATTTAGCAGACGCCCTTATCCAGAGCGACTTACAAAAAGTGCTTCATTGTTTTACTCAGAACAAAATCTCTAGCTAGTTAGTTTAGGCTAAAATCAGGAAGAAACTTTAAGCAAAGATATTATTAGATACAGTCAGTATGGACGCCTAGATATACTCAAATATATACTGAGAAAACCCTACTTAACAGATAAAAGCAAGAAAAGTCATTACAGTCACAAATATTTAATACATGCTAGTGTAGTAAAATTTAATTTAAGTGCTCTTGAAACAGATGTGTCTTCAGTCTTCGCTTAAAAACAACAAGAGACTCTGCCATTCGGACACTCAGTGGAAGTTTGTTCCACCACTGAGGTGCCAGAACTGAAAAAAGTCTGGATGCATGTTTTCCGCATGTCCTGAGAGATGGTGGGTCAAGCCGAGCTGTGCTTGAAGCTCGAAGAGCTCTGGGTACAGATCGGGATTTGACCATTGCCACCATGTATGGAGGTGCTGGTCCATTCTTAGCCTTGTAGGCCAGCATCAGGGTTTTATATCTGATGCGGGCAGCTACAGGAAGCCAGTGAAGAGAGCGCAGCAGAGGAGTAACATGGCTGAACTTAGGAACATTGAAGACAAGTCGAGCCGCCGAGTTCTGGATCAGTTGCAAGGGCCTGATGGTACGCATAGGAAGACCAGCCAGGAGTGAGTTGCAGTAGTCAAGTCTTGAAATGACAAGAGACTGAACAAGCACTTGAGTAGCCTCGCTAGACAGAAAAGGTCGAATTCTCCGAATGTTGTAAAGGAGAAATCTGCATGACCGAGTCAGGTTTGCAACATGGGTTGAGAACGATAACTGGTCATCCACAACTACACCAAGACTTCGAGCTTCAGCAGATGTGGTGACCAGCGAGTTCTCAAAAGAGATGGAAAGATCCTGGCGAGGACTTGAAGTTCCAGGGATGAACAGTAATTCAGTCTTGCTGGGGTTCAGCTTCAAGTGATGAGCCGACATCCAGGATGAGATATCAGCAAGACAAGCCGAGATCCGAGATGAAACCTGTGTGTCAGAAGGTGGAAAGGAAAGGACAAGTTGAGTGTCATCAGCATAACAGTGATAGGAAAATCCATGGGAGAATATTACATCACCAAGAGAACGAGTGTAAAGAGAGAAGAGCAGAGGACCGAGCACTGAGCCTTGTGGGACACCCGTGGTGAGCCTGGAAGGAGCAGATGTGGCCCCCTGCCAAGATACTTGGTAAGATCTCCCATCTAGATAAGACTTAAACCACTGCCAGACAGTGCCAGTGATTCCAAGTCTTCTGAGGACAGACAGGAGGATCTGGTGGTCAACTGTGTCGAAGGCTGCAGAGAGGTCAAGCAGAATTAGAAGACAGTTTGGCAGATCTAGCAGCATGCAGCTTCTCTGTAACTGCGATGAGAGCAGTTTCAGTAGAGTGCGCCGGTTTGAAGCCAGACTGGTTCGGGTCCTGTAGGTTGTTCAGAGAAAGAAATAGAGACAGTTGGTTATAAACAGAACGCTCCAAGACCTTAGATAGGAAAGGAAGAAGAGATACAGGTCTGTAATTGCTGATGTCAGAACAGTCCAGAGTAGGCTTCTTCAAGATGGGGATCACTCTTGCAGTCTTGAAGATAGCTGGTACATGGCCTGTTGACAAGGAGCTGTTGATGACATGAGTGATGAAAGGTAGAAGGTCAGGTGCTATTGTCTGAAATAGCGTGGATGGAATCGGGTCCAGTGGACAGGTAGTAGGATTGTTGGATGAGACCAACTGTATGATGTCATCTGTGGAAAGAGGAGAAAAGCAAGACAGGGAATGAGGTGGAGGGTGGTGTTCAGTAGGAAGGATATTGGTAGAGAAAAAGGATCTGCGAATCTTATCAACCTTCTCCTCAAAGAAGGTGACAAAATCCTCAGGGGAGAGAGTAGAGGGTGGTGGGGGAGTGGGAGGGTTTAAAAGAGAGGAGAAAATGTTGAAGAGCTTGCGTGGATCAGAGGCTGATGCTTCCAGCTTCTCCTTGAAGAAGGAAGATTTCGCCGCTGTTATTTCTGTTGAGAACCTTGAGAGAAGAGACTGGTAGGAGTGGAGATCTGAATCATCTTGAGATTTTCTCCACTTTCTTTCCGCCAGTCTCAGTACTCTTCTGTTGTCTCGAGAACATCTGTCAGCCAAGGAGTTGACAGAGAGGATCTTGCCCTGGAAGAGAGAGGACAGAGATGGTCGACAGAAGAGGAGATGGATGAAAGGAATGTGTTTGTGGCAGTTTCCAGAGGGAGGGAAGAAAATGATTCAGGATGTGGAAGAGAGGAGACAATAGTAGAGACCAGACAAGAGGAGGAGACTGAGCGAAAGTTGCGGTAGGTGGTAGAAGAAGCTGACGAAAAAGGGGTTGTGCAACAGAAACACAATCTCCACTTCGCTGCAGCCCAGTCCTGGACTTTATTACTAGATCTCAGTGACATAGAACCTGACTGGGAAACCAACAATTCACATATGTAATCAGGTGCTTTGCCATGTAAGACCTTATAATCAAGAACCAGAACTTTAAAATCAATCCTAAATTTCACTGGCAACCAGTGAAGAGAGGCGAGCACAGGCTGATATGATCACGGTCATTTTACGCTCCTTAGGAATGCTGAATAAGAATCAGTTACTGTTTAATCCTCTTATGCAGTCACTTAAAAACAGTCAATAACAGCCCCAGAGGAATGCTGGGTTGGGTTCTGCTAGTTATCCCCTAGTTATAGTACACTTTACCTTTCACTTCTGTTTGCATTACTTTCATTTGGTTGCAGACTTGTGCTGGCTTCTCTTTCTTTTTGTCTGCGCGTTCTTCACCCTTTATGTTTCCCGTTGCTGCCTTAGGCTGTTCATCTTTGTCCGTCTCTGTCCGTCCGTGTCCGTCTCTGGCATTTTTAGCACTTAATTGGTCTCTTGGCAATAAAATGACTTCCTGTTTCCTTCGTTTTTTGTAAGTCCTTGCTGTGAAATTAAGGCTGAAGGAAACAGAATAGTGTTGCTTGGTCATTTTTACAGAGCTCTGTGAGTGAAACCTGCTTTGGGCTCTTCACTATGTGTTCAGATGTTTTCGATGTAGTGTGGACTCTGTCCATTCTTTTACTAGTGGCTCAAACAGAGGGGACTGTGTGTCTGCAGAAGGGCAGAGAATGGTGAACTGGGGGGAGCCCTCCTACTGTGGAGAGACAGAGGGAAAAGGTCAAGGAACCGAGCACATGGGGAGGGGGAGGGGACACAGGGAGGGGGAGGGTAACAGTTCCAGCCTATGGGTTTCTCCCAAACATCTCCCAAATATTTCCCAAACATCTCCTGAATATCTCCTGAACATCTGAACATCTCCTGAATAGCTACTGCTCCGAAATGCCACAAAAAGGCTCCAGTTTTGGGAACTGACCAATAATAGTGCCACAAGGTGCTCAAACCGAATGTGTTGAGTATAAGTGCTAAATCACAGAAATGCATGAGACCTTACTGTGTGTGTACTGACTTGACGTCTGCAAGAACAGCATGTCTTCTCACTTGGTAGATGTTGGTCTGTGTCTAGCTTTGGTGCCTCTGTCCCCAACAGCAAGTTAAACTGAGTAGTCCTGACTACGTGGGATGCGATAAAGAAGAGGCAGTGGCCGACTTCTTGAAGAGAATTGAGTGTTACAAGGTCACCTATGTGCCCCTGGAAGAAGACCGTGACCGGTGAGGTTTAACACTCCAGCTTTGAATTTGCACAGCAAACGTCCTCGAGGTTTACACCTCCACACGAGGCATTTTTGTAGCGAAATATCCGAAACACTCAATTGGAACCCAGCTTCACCTGTTGATAAAGCCACTTTAAGTTGATATATGACTTGTTAGTGTAAACAATATGTCTGAATTGTTGATTAAAAGGGTTTTTGTTTGATGAAGTTCTGGGCTGTGGTGTTTGAGCACCATTTCACTTTGATGGGACTTGTATCCTGCATCTTTTCTTAAATCTTTAAACACAAATGTTTTTTTATTAATTAAACTTTTATTTAGATTGTCCACTGTGTTTTTTTCCAGGTATGTATTTTTAAACACTCCCTGGCTCTGACTGATCTCTCTGTCTGTCTCTCCATCTCTGTGTCTGTCTCCAACTCTCTTTCAGAAACCTGTCCTACATAAAGATCTTTAATGTAGGCAGCAGGTACTTGGTGAATCGTGTGCAGGACCACATTCAGAGCAGGATCGTCTACTATCTGATGAACATCCACGTCACACCACGCACTATTTACCTGTGTCGTCATGGCGAGAGTGACCTGAACCTGCTTGGTCGTATCGGGGGCGATTCGGGCCTCTCACCCCGTGGAAACAAGGTTGCTATGACGCTCCTACCCCAATGCTGTTTTCAAACCTTAGCATTCAGCATTATAGGGCCCAGTGCATAGGTTTCTGATACACAGCCTTCCATACAGGACAGAGGGACTCGTGTTTTAAATGCTTCAGTCATTTAAATATAATTATACATTTTGAAAAGCGGTTCTGGTGTGTTCATATGGAAAAATAAAATTCCATTCCATATGGGTCTATGTGGGCGGGGTCTGTGTGGGTGGGGTCTGTGTGTGTTCTGGTGTGTGGATGGGGTCTGTGTGTGTTCTGGTGTATGGGCGGGGCCTGTGTGGGCAGGGTCTGTGTGTGCTCTGATGTGTGGGTGGGGTCTGTGTGGGCAGGGTCTGTGTGTGTTGTGAAGTTTGTCTTCTCTGTCCTAGTTTGCCGCTGCTCTTGGGAAGTACATTCGGGGCCAGTGTATCCCAGACCTGAAGATCTGGACCAGTCACATGAGGAGGACCATCCAAACGGCAGAGGCAGTGGGCGTGGCCTACGAGCAATGGAAAGCCCTCAATGAGATCGACGCAGTGAGTATGGATACGCCGCACACAGACACGCGTCACGCAGACAAAGACACGACTCACACAGTCATGCCTCACACTACCATCATGAAAGCAATCATTAAAGTTTTTAGTTTAAGCAACAAATCATTTACAGTGCGTGTACAAGAACAGGCAGTATTCATGACAGTTGACCTGATCACTTTGACTTGATCGCTCTGACGTGATCACTGTGATCATTTGAATACAGTGGTGGTTGTATGAGGTCTCGTGTGATTGGAGGGCCTCTGTTATTTCACTATGCAGCAGACGGCCAGGAGTAGTTTTTTCCACTGTATCCTGTTACAGCAGCTACAACTGATGTCACAAATGACCAGTTTGTCTGCATGCATGCGTGTGTTCTCTCTCCCTGTTCCTGTAGGGTGTGTGTGAGGAGATGACGTATGAGGAGATTCAGGAACATTATCCAGAAGAGTTTGCCCTTCGGGACCAGGACAAGTACCGCTACCGCTACCCGAAAGGAGAGGTGAGATGGCGGGGCCTGCGGGAGCTGTTATTACACCAGCGTTATTACACCATTAAAGACATTTAAATGCTATCTCATTTACTGTCCACAAGGTCACATTTACTGTTGAGAAATCTGAAAGCAACTTATTTGAGATGTGTAGACCTAAGATCAACAGCACCACCTAGAGGTCATATGAAAAAAAACACAAGATGGGCTGATTGGATCCAGCCCCAGGTTGTAGACTGGCCAGTATGTTTACATGTCTTAGAGAGCTCCACCCCCTTGATAAGATGTCTTACAGAGCTCCACACCCTTGATTACGTGTCTTACAAAGCCACACCCCCTTGATTACATTTTTTTTTAGCCCGATGTGTAGCTCCGTCTAGCAGGGTTGTAACATATAGCTGTAGCACTGAGCACCTTTGTCACATATAGCAGTAGCACTGAGTACCTTTGTCACATATAGCAGTAGCACTGAGCACCTTTGTCACATATAGCAGTAGCACTGAGCACCTTTGTCACATATAGCAGTAGCACTGAGTACCAGTGTAACATATAGCAGTAGCACTGAGCACCTTTGTCACATATAGCAGTAGCACTGAGCACCTTTGTCACATATAGCAGTAGCACTGAGCACCTTTGTCACATATAGCAGTAGCTTTGCACATATAGCAGTAGCACTGAGCACCTTTGTCACATATAGCAGTAGCACTGAGCACCTTTGTCACATATAGCAGTAGCACTGAGCACCTTTGTCACATATAGCAGTAGCACTGAGCACCTTTGTCACATATAGCAGTAGCACTGAGCACCTTTGTCACATATAGCAGTAGCACTGAGTACCAGTGTAACATATAGCAGTAGCACTGAGCACCTTTGTCACATATAGCAGTAGCACTGAGTACCTTTTGTCACATATAGCAGTAGCACTGAGCACCTTTGTCACATATAGCAGTAGCACTGAGCACCTTTGTAACATATAGCTGTAGCACTGAGTACCAGTGTAACATATAGTAGTAGCACTGAGTACCAGTGTAACATATAGCAGTAGCACTGAGTACCTTTGTCACATATAGCAGTAGCACTGAGCACCTTTGTCACATATAGCAGTTGTAACGCCGGGGTCGGCGTGGAACAACTAGAGGACGGACACAAACGCTGAGGAGAGCGATATTTATTGAAGGGCATACCAAAATCCGGGTCGAAAAAACAGGCTTGGGTCAAATCCGATAATGAGTCCGATTGATGAACATAACCACCACGTAGTAACATGATGGGGAGACAAAGACAAAACGAAATAAAGAGAGTAAACATGAAAGAAATAGCCGCACAGTTTAAATACAACGTATACCTTAAAGCACTAGAGACTATACAAACCAAACTGACCAAACCGAACAAAATGATCTGTAAACCACCAGATAAAAATGGGCATTAACTACACTCAAACTGAGAACAAACAAACTGAGTACACCTGTCAAACATTAACAAGGGGAGTGGTTACAGAGTGAAAGGAGGGACTAGGACGCACATGGCTAACAAAACAAACCATTGTAATATATAGCAGTAGCACTGAGCACGATTGTAACATATAGCAGTAGCACTGAGCACCATTGTAATATATAGCAGTAGCACTGAGTACCTTTGTCACTGAGTGTTTTTTGTTTATCTACGTGTGTCCAAGTCCGTTCACACTCAGGAAGAACCGTGAGCTCTTATAGTTAGAGCTAGCTCATAGTTTTCTTTGATAGTTAAAAATCTCATCATTATTTTCGCAGAAAAAAAATTTATGTAATCAAGACTTTATTTCATGTCATGTATAACATGTAAATAAGTTAATGGTTGATGACACTGGCTTAATTTTCAGCATGGATGAATTTGTCTTAAAAGAAAAGTTAGAATATGTAAATGACCAGGCCCCTCTAACACAGCAAAACAGGACAAAACCATGGTCTCACCTTTCATGGTGGAAGTGAGGGTAAAATAGTAATGATAATGATGGAAATCTGTATTAAAATGTGGAACTTTATTATGACATTACATTGTACACCTGTATACTGTATACCTGTACCTGTATACCTGCACCCCCTGCAGGTGTGTTGGCTGCTTTGTTGAGTGCTGCTTCTCTCTGTGGTGTCAGTCGTATGAGGACTTGGTGCACAGGTTGGAGCCCGTCATCATGGAGCTGGAGAGGCAGGAGAACGTGCTGGTCGTGTGCCACCAGGCCGTCATGAGGTGTCTGCTGGCCTACTTCCTAGACAAGAGTGCAGGTGAGCACGTTGGGGCGTGCGAGCGGCACAACGACCACGCGCTCGTCTTTCTCGCTCATGTCCAAGCAGGATGTGCATGTGCAGACGTGACGGGTCAGGCTGAACTAGGGAAAAAAACATGGCCCTTCAGGCAAATCTCGCGCGTAAACAGTGTTGAGTTTAGGACGTCCCCCGGGAAACGGTGCTCTCTCTGACAGTCTGAGGTGTGTTCATGGTTCGTGGTTCACGGTCTCTCTCTTTTTCTCAGATGAGCTCCCCTACCTGAAGTGTCCTCTACACACGGTGCTTAAGCTCACACCTGTGGCCTACGGTGGGTAATTTCAGTCAAAGCAAATCTAACTACTGCCTATCGTAAAAGTCCCCAATTGTGTTCGTTCATATAGAGTTTCCAATATGGTCTCATCTCTCCTTTCCCTCCTCTCTCTCTTTCCTCACTTTGCAGGCTGTAAAGTGGAGTCTGTTTCCCTGAACATTGAGGCTGTGAACACGCACAGAGACAGGCCTGTGGTGAGTGGTCCGTGTTCAGCCTGGAACTGCAGCCCTGCTGCTTTCTCTGCACTTACGTCTCTCGGCCAACGGGGGACACCCTGTTATTACTCCTCACTTAGGCAAAATGTGGTCATATCAAAGTGACATCTTACTTTGTAGCCCAAGCGTCACAGTTATGTAACAGTGTGAATGATAAGGTCATGAACCTGTGCTGCACATTATTGAGCAGGTCATGACCCTGTGATGTAAGTGGTGTAAGTGCATGTAAGTGGTGTGTTGCAGGGTGCAGGCTAGCAACAGTACCGTAATGTAATATTTAATAATTATGCAGTATTTAATGGTGTTTGCTACAGTGTTGTGTACCTGGTTTGTTTTGTAGTAGATGCTAAAAAAAACCCAGTGCTGAATTAATACCTACACGGTTTATGTAAGTCCAGCTAGACACAACTGAATATTGATAATTCAGCAGTGCAGGGTGTTAAATCTGAAGTGTAGGTCTTAGTTTTTGCAGTGTAGGTCTTAATTCAGTTTTTGCTGTGTCCACGTGTGTGTGGCTCTGTGTAATGTGTGGTTTAGGGTGTGTGACTGTGGAACTTGGGTAGAGAGTCATAACTAACCTGGATACCCATCTCTCCCACAACTGATCTCACACAGCTCCTCATTAGCGCCCCCTTCCTGTTGATGGCCATTTTCTGTCATTGACAAAACAAAACTTTGTTCCCTGATAAAACATTCCAAAACGTCAAGGTGCCTGAGGCACCTTGTCCAGGCTGTCTTAAAATGTAACTTAATTGAAAATCATTTAGCTGAATTTTAAGGCTGCCTAAATGTTAAGTTTGTTCAGACTTCAAACATCCCTCTCCACCAGTGTGAGGCTGCTCAGGCTGGCTCCGCCCCCTCCTCCAGACACAACCGCATCCAGCCAATGGCCAGCCCCGCCCCCAACAAGGCTCCCAGCCTACCTGAGCTGGGCTTGAACGATCTTAGTTTGCAGGTATCATGGTCATGCGGTTGGATATTACTACCTGACACTTGGAGTAATTTACACTAATTAACAATCTCTAATCCAAAGTCTTTCATCTATAGTCCCGTTTCATCTGCTAATATGCGACTTTCCCTCACTCACAAACAGTTACGGGTGATCATTTACAATTCAACAACAAATGTCTTTTCCACAGAATGTTCAGAAAATTCTTTTTTTTCTAAAATTGCTGGCTTGATGTTTTCAGGTTTATGTTTTTTTTTGGTTCTGATCAAGGCAGACCTACCTGGCCAATGCCTGTTTAAAACACCAGCAAGAAACACCTACATTAAATACCTCATCTAGGATGTGAGTTCACATGAAGGCTAGGAACATGGAACAAAACTATGGGGCTTTTCAGGGGGCGTCGGAGTATGTCAGGAACACTAGGGCAGCTTTCTGTGCGCCTCAGTGACCTCAAATGAACAGTTCCACATCCTCCCCAGTACTCAAGCAATATAAAAGAATTAAATACACTTTAGGAAACTGGTTTAGACTGGTCAAACTGGGTGCGTGGTTCCTGGTTTAGACAGGTCAAACTGGGTCCGTGGTTCCTGGTTTAGACTGGTCAAACTGGGTGCGTGGTTCCTGGTTTAGACAGGTCAAACTGGGTGCGTGGTTCCTGGTTTAGACAGGTCAAACTGGGTGCGTGGTTCCTGGTTTAGACAGGTCAAACTGGGTCCGTGGTTCCTGGTTTAGACTGGTCAAACTGGGTGCGTGGTTCCTGGTTTAGACAGGTCAAACGGGGGGAGTGGTTCCTGGTTTTGACATAGTAGGTTTTATCTGTACCCTGTTATTACAAATTGACTTTCCAAACGATTGGAAATAAATTATAATTCTGTCCGTTAGGCCACAGAGTGCCCTCAGTATTCAGAGAGAGAGAGAGAGAGTGAATAGAAGAGCCTTAGGGAGACAGAGGCGGGGCCTTAGGGAGACAGAGGCGGGGCCTTAGGGAGACAGAGGCATAGCCATAGGGAGACGGTTAGCTGTGCATGCGTTAGCATTGAACGAGCACTTGTCTCCTGCACTCGAGGGTGTGGGTACTGATGGTTTTATGTTTATTTAGGGTTTCACTGATATTTTAACAGTACTTTCATCCTGTAATTTCTACTTGCATTTACTAATAAAATGTCTTTTAAATGTAAAAAAATAAAATAAAATCAACCCTAACATTTCCTAAATTGAGACATGAGTTTGTAGATGCATGTGCTGAGCATGATTTGATAAGCCATCTTTTGAGAAACATTTCTGTCTATTTGCTTCTATTTAGAAAGTAGGACGGTACCTAATTGTGGAACACACTCACATGTTCAGTCATTTCCTCAATGAGTTATGGACGTGTGACGGCGGTCTTGTGCAGTGTGCCTGGACAAACTGTAACACATGCAGAGGTGTCCCTGGGCTGTGTGGGCGTGGCTGAGCTGTGTGGGTGTGACAGTAAGAAGGCAGAGATTTGTGGGCGTGGCTGAGGTGTGTGGGTGTGGCAGTGAGCAGGCAGATGTATGTGGGCGTGGCAGTGAGCAGACAGAGGTGTGTGGGTGTGGCTGAGCTGTGTGGGTGTGGAAGTGAGCAGGCAGATGTATGTGGGCGTGGCACTGAGCAGACAGAGCTGTACCTCAGATCAACTGTGTATCACTGGTAAACTGGTAAGTTATTTTTTTTCTTCTGATTTTCCAGAATGTCAGTGTGGACCGAGACCCCATGGATGCCCTCCTAACGGTTCCGGAGCACATCTAGAACCCTGAAGCCCAGAGTGAAGATTTGTCCTCGGGTGTCCATGCACAGATTCTGTATTTTGCCTAGTTTGCCGCATCCTTGGAACACTTTGGACGTTGGTTTTAATTACAGATATGCAACATGAACTCTTCTGGACATTTAATTACACACTTAAATAAACACTTCAAACCAAATGCAGTTGCCCTGGAGGGCAGACTCATTTCAAGCTACTTAAAGGCCGGGTTACCTGGGTGATGTCAGAGAAGACGAATTGTGGGTGTGGTTTGAAGAGGCTCCACCTCCGTCTGCTCCGACACGCTGGCTGCTCCCGTGTGCTGCTCCCTCCGAGACCCTAACGACGGCCCTCTGATATGAACGGGCCGCACCACACGAATACCTCGATGACCGCCGCCAGTTCCACCACCTTACCTGCACAAGACTTTTTTTTTTAATATTCGATTTTAATTGTGTTTATTCAAGCAGCATTTGTGCAATCTTTTTCAACTTCTGATAAAATAAGACCTTATTCTGGTGCTGCTGTTGTTCATCACCTGATGAGCTGTGGGAACCTTAGCTTAATGTGGACTAAACAGTTATTACAGGAACTAGGTTTCCATGAGTACTGGAATGATTTTGTGTAATGTAACACAAATGTTATGTTATAATCCATGATTGCCATTTATCTATCATAGCTACTTGTGGTCTGTCGAACCATACTCTAACATATCATGAATAATGACATGTCTCTTGTGAACATCTCATGATCATTGTGAATATTCCGCTAAAGTGAATAAAGCGTGAGACCAGCCAGTTTGCATTTGTAGGTTTCTCTCACGAATGGGACAGTTCGTTCTCTACACCAGACTGTTTGTTCAAAGATAGTTTCTGATATAATGTTAGATGTTTTAAAACAGAATGTTTCACTACACAAAAACTCCAAAATGTTCTTCCTTGCTATTATGACATTTAAATGAGCTGTATACTTCATTTCTGTGACAACAGACTTCATCTGTTGGGAGGTGGGTTTTTCGTGTACATATATCCAGCCTGGGTTAACTTGTAAAGCTACTTGTTACTGTGAAATGCAGTAGTGCATTGTGAATGTGGAGTAATGATCTGGGCTGTATGACAAGGTGTTGGTGATACCCAGATGGCGGTGTCTCCTGTCTGAGTCTTGGTTCCTTGAGAGGTTTCTTCCTCTCAGCCTCAGGGAATCTTTGCTCACCACTGTTGCCTTTGTCTTATTTTGTAGGACCCCCACTAATGTAAAACAGCGCTAAATAAATAAACTTTGATTGATTGATGGATTGAATGTCTGACATTTTAGCTTGGGGGGCCACCTTGTGGTAGTTAGGGGTGGGTGTCATTTATTGGCTGCAGTATCAATGGAAGATAAGCGAGAGTAAACGCCTTGGGGGGATGTGTTGTTTTCTTTACATGTTACTATACAGCAGTTCTGTTTGGTAATATCTTAAATTTTTTTTTTAAGAACTATTTTTAACTTACATTTCTGGCGCTCTCAGCATAAAGTAACAACATGTTGACCTACTAACGGGCCGCCATAAGGTCAGTTACTTTGTCAATTTTGATAGTGTCTGACTTAAAACATCAACCCATGCCGAAAATGAATACGTAGAGGTACAAAAAAACGCGTAAAGTGGTTAAAAACAAATTTGTTAATAATATTGAAAGGGTAAATTACCTGCGTTTTGGTTTCAATTTGATGTTTTAACCTAATTTACATTTAATTAGCTGTCTCAGTGTATCTCAAGTACTCAGTACATCTCCTTGGATATGTAATGAGATATAGTTTAAACTATAAACAGTGCACGTTTATCAAAATTGTCGTAGTGTTAAGATCTTTTTAAATGAAAGTGTGATCAATGTAATTCTCGGTTTACCATTTAAAGGTAATTAAATGGTCTCATAGTATTCTTCTCATACATTGCTTAGAAATATATTGCAGTACTGCTAGTCTCGTCTCTAAGCTTGTTAAATAAACAGCGAATTGAACATCTCCTGAAAGCGATATCAAAGTCAACACCCGGATTAAATCACAAATCACTGAATGCGTCCAGTTAGTATTCCAGCGCTGTTTACATGAGTTTTAATATTCTGCAATTTGATTCAGCATTCTCGAGTTTGCTTATGTATAAGTATGAACTGTGTAGAGGATGATGCCTGGGGTGTGTTTGGCCGGTAAACTGCATGTGTGTGTGTGGTACTGTCTATATTATTAGGTTTTCATTCAGTATTCGGAAGTTTATTCCGTGTTACCGTTTCTGTTATCAGCGGTTATTTATTTGTTCTTTTGTCTGTCTCCAGACCTGCCGTTATTCTCTGCGGCTCTCTATCCTTCACGTAGTTGCAGGAAGTCCCCAGCAGAGAGCGTTGTTCCCCACGGAGTTGAATTAAACAGAGCGATTTGTTCCGCCAACATGTCCCGCCGTCTCTTTTCCTAGACCACCAATCCATCTGCTGTGGAAGTAGCGCTTTTTCTAAGAATAGAAGCTTTCATGTAATGGCGATATGTGGGTGTGTCCAATAAGACAAGACGCAGCACGATTCAAATACAGCAAACGTACAGCCTTATTTATGCTGCTGTCCACAGCTTTGTCCACTCTCTCTCTCTCTCTCTCTCTCTCTCTCTCTCTCTCTCTCTCTCTCTCTCTCTCTCTCTCTCTCTCTCTCTTTCTCTCTCTCTCTCTCTTTCTCTCTCTCCTTTGCTCTCTCTGTTTCTCTCTGTCTCTGGTTTTGTTGCCTGACTGCGAACATCTTCAACAGGAAGTTGAGTTAAAAGGCCACCCTGTTGCCCTCCCAAACATCCTGTTGCACTGAATCAGCAAAGCCTCCAGTTGCATACATTTACACACTCTCTGTCTCTCTCTGTGTCTCTCCCTCACTCCCTCATATACTGAGTCCAACAGCTCGTCAGTATTTTTATAATCTTCATCCTCCCTGACCTACTGCTCCTTTGCTGGCGCCAGTGTTCTCTGACCCCCCCCTCCTCCACCTCCCAGGACCCCCTGCCCCACCCCCGGGGTAGTTAATTGAGACCAGCTGTTGCAAGGTGCCCCCCCATCGCTGCACTTGCCTTTTTGTCAGTTTTGCTCACTTTACCCCCAAACACCCCCCATCCAGCCCACAACCATCCTACAGTCCCCCGGCCACCCCACAACCACCCAACAACCACCCCCAACCACCCCCACCACTTGCCAACCACCCGCAAACACCCTCCATCCTCCACACATCCACCAGCCCTCCTGCCTGTGTGTATCATCATTTCCTATGATTGACCGATTAGCTTCTCTCCCCCTCTGCCCCCTTCTCTCTCCCTCTCTCTCTCTCCCACCCACTCTCTCTCTCTCTGTCTCTCTCTCCTCTCTCTCTCCCTCACTCTCACTCTCCCTCCCTCTCTCTCTTGCTGAGCTGAGCTGAGTCTCTCCTGAGCTGACGGCTGAGCTGATCCATGTGTGTTGAATTAGGAGAGAGCCCTAAACTCTGCTCTGCTGTAGTTGCTGCATGGTAGATATGGTGGTGTTTATTAGTCCAGTGTGAAGTATGTGGCTCTGCTTGGTTTGCTTATGCTTTGTATTATTCAGCCCCATTCAGACATGCACACAACACTCAGGCAGTAACTCTTTCACCCCTACCCCTCATCCCCATCCTGCTGTCTCTCCTAGCTTTTCACAGCATAGTCAGACCCCACACACCGACACACTATGGCTCAAAATTTAGTGAGTCACTACCCCCACCTGCCACCTCCTACCCCCACCTACCCCCACCTGTCCCCGCATGCCACCCTCCAGTATCCTGCAGGTTTCCCGCAGCCTCTCCTGTCCCTGTCTCCTGTCACTCCCAGGGTTCCCTCAGGGACAGGCTGAGCTGTGGGCTATAGGCATCTGGGAGAGATCCCTTGTCTGAGACTTCAGGGGCCAGAGAGAGTGCACAGAGAGTGAATGGAGAGAGTGCACAGAGAGAGTGCACTGAGAGTGAAGTAAGAGTGGACATGTTGAGAGGCACAGCAGGTTAGGGTTAGGGAGGTGATACATTACTCCAGCCATGCTCAGGTGAGGACTCTGCTCAGGCGGGACGAGTGTGATTGTGGTTGAGGAAGAGAGAGACAGCGAGAGACAATAAAGCTGCTTTATTGTTTTGAAAGTACAAGAACAAGAACGTGAACCAGTCACAAACAAGAAGAAATAATATTCATAGCTGATGTGTGTTTGTGCATGAGGATATGTGTAATATGTGTGTGTGTGCATGTGTGTGTGTGGTATGTGTGTGGTGTGCCAGTCACTTATTAGGGGGTGTGCTTCTCTGGCTCCAGACCCCCATGGTAGAATTGAGGGTTGTGTGTGTGTGTGAAGGAGTGATCCTGTCACTTTGATGATCCCCCCCCTGTAGGGAGGTTAATGAGACACACAGTGGGATCTCCTGCTGAACTGACCAATAGAGGCTTTGTCTCCCTCACACCCTTCAAAAACCAACAAAAAGGGGTTTTATTTATTAAATCTCCATTTTTCCTCTCTTCATATTCACTCACAACATCTGGTCATTTATTAACACAACATTAAGACAGACAAACACATACACAACCACACTTGGGAGTGATCAAGTTTAGAGCTGGGGTTAGAGTTGGAGTTATGGTTGGAGTTGGGTTTGGGGTTCTGGTTAGGGTTGGGATTGGGATTAGGGTTGGGGTAGAGGTTGGGGTTAGGGTTGGGGTTGGAGTTATGGTTAGGGTTGGGGTTGGGATTAGGGTTAGGGTAGAGGTTGGTGTTAGGGTTGGGGTTGAGGTTGGGGTTATGCTTGGGTTTGGAGTTAGGGTTGGGGTAGAGGTTGGGGTTAGGGTTGGGGTTGGAGTTATGGTTAGGGTTGGTTTTGGGATTAAGGTTGGGGCAGAGGTTGGGGTTAGGGTTGGGGTTGAGGTTGGGGTTAGGCTTGGGTTTGGAGTTAGGGTTGGGGTTGGGGTTGGGATTATGGTTAGGGTTGAGGTTGGGGTTATGGTTGGAATTGGGGTTAGGGGTTGAGGTTGGGGTTAGGACAGAGAAACATTAGAGGCAGAGACACATTAGAAATGTTAGAGACAGTTCTTCTCACCTTGTAGCCACCACTGCGAGGGTCTCTAGAACAGGTGTCATCAGTGGGAGGGTCTCTAGGAGAGGTGTCATCAGTGGGAGGGTCTCTAGAATAGGTGTCATCTGTGGGAGGGTCTCTAGAACAGGTGTCCAGTGGGAGGGTCTCTAGAACAAGTGTCATCAGTGGGAGGGTCTCTAGAACAGGTGTCATAAGTGTGAGGGTCTCTAGAACAGGTGTCATCAGTGGGAAGGTCTCTAGAATAGGTGTCATCAGTGGGAGGGTCTCTAGGAGAGGTGTCATCAGTGGGAGGGTCTCTAGAACAGGTGTCATCAGTGGGAGGGTCTCTAGGAGGGTGTCATCAGTGGGAGGGTCTCTAGAATAGGTGTCATCAGTGGGTGGGTCTCTAGAACAGGTGTCCAGTGGGAGGGTCTCTAGAACAGGTGTCATCAGTGGCAGGGTCTCTAGAACAGGTGTACAGTGGGAGGGTCTCTAGGAGAGGTGTCATCAGTGGGAGGGTCTCTAGAATAGGTATCATCTGTGGGAGGGTCTCTAGAACAAGTGCCCATTGGGAGGGTCTCTAGAACAGGTGTCATCAGTGGGAGGGTCTCGAGAACAGGTGTCATCAGTGGGAGGGTCTCAAGAAACAGGGCTCCCTCGCCCTTTCTCAATTCTCTCTCTCTTGTCCTCCATCTATTTTCTCTGTAATCTCTTCTAGACACACCTGTTGAGGCATGTGGGTTCTTAAGGCAGTGTGTGTGTCTATCAAAGGAAGAGAAAAGAAGAGATGTTTAAAGTCTACTTTAATTCAAGCCCCCCACATACACACAAATACATACACACACACACACACACACAGAGTAATGAGTCATTTTACCTGTATACACACACACAGTAATGAATCCTTTTACCTGTACACACACACACACACACACACACACAATAATGCGTCTTTTTACCCCTATACACACACATTAATGAGTCCTTTTATCACTACACACAGTATACACACACACACAGTAGCGAGTCGCGTAAAACATGAAGGTGGCAGCCAAGTGTTTTAACCCTGTGTGTGTTAATCCTGTGTGTGTTAATCCTGTGTATGTCAGTTCTGTGTGTATCAATTCTGTGTGCGTCAGTTCTGTGTGTGTCAGTTCAGTGTGTGTTAGTCCTGTGTGTGGTCATTTCTGCCTCACAGACTGCACTCAGACTTTGATTCTGGTTCACAGTCCTCCTTATACAGTCACACACACACACACACGCACACACATATTTGCTTTAAAACACGCATGCTTTAACAAACCGATACAGACCTCAGAAAGGGCAGAATCCTGGAATTAGGCTTTTGCAGCTAGACATCCACAATACACACACAGACACACACACACCCCTCCAGCCTGTTGCTATCACTGTCCCATTTGGCTTGTGTGACTGTGATCTCACGTTTATGACTTCCTGTGTTCAGTATGTGTGCATGTTGGTGAGAAACAGAGAGAGAAGGAAGTGTGAGAATGAGGGAGCCAGAGTGTGTGTGTGAGTTGAGAGAGTGTGTGTGAGGCAGGACAAGAGTGAAAGTGAGAGCGTGTAAGAGATGGAAAGAGGGCGTGTGAGAGATGAAAAGAGGGAGCGAGAGTGAAAGAGTAAGAGATGGGAAGAGTGTGTGAGAGGGAGAGAGAGAGGGAGAGAGGGAGCAGTAGGATAGGTATTAAGGGACATAGGAGGTAAAACTGTTTACATTTCTTCTGTTGTTTCAACCTCAATATCAGTGACATCACAGAGACATCACAGTGACATCACAGTGGCATACCTCATCATTATTGTCACACATATCCCACTAAAACATATTGAAAAATAAAGCCATATGTGTTGAAGAATAGATAAAATGACGTGGTTCTCCTCAGACATGGCCTTCTACAGCTGTGAGCTGTCTGGAGACGGCCAGGAGTTTGTGAGTGTTGTCATCGCACATTATTTCAGACAGCGGTGAGTGTTTTGGACGCATATGTTTCTGAGTCTGGCTGTATGCACACACCAACTGATACACTCATATACAATAGAAGCATTGTTACCATGACACTGCCACTATTGTGACAGATCACCCCTCAAAGTAGCTGTGTGTGTGTATGTGTTTGGTGGCATCTCTTTGCAGAGGGATGGATGTGTGTGTGTGTGTGTGTATGTGTGTGTGTGTGTTCGGATGTACACACATCTGGAAAGGCTTATTTGGTGGCGGCAGGGGTCTCTGGAGTGGTGCCGGTTCTGTGGTGTGTATGCGTGTGTGTGTGTTTGTGTGTGTGTTTGTGTGTATATGTGTGTGTGTGTGGGGGGGTATTCTCTCAGTTCCGTCCGCAGGGGGGCCATTTTCCTTGGAGTTTGAAATGTTGAAAAAACAAGGGGTCAGGTAATGATTTCAGTGTGTGCCTTCCACACAGAGAGAGGAAGAGGGAGAGAGAGGGGGGGAGAGAGAGGGGGAGGGAGAGGGAGAGAGGGGGGGAGAGAGGGAGAAAGGGGGAGAGAGAGAGAGAGAGAGAGAGAGAGGGAGGGCAGACATATGTAGCTAGTACAGAAAAGTTCTCCTTCACAACTCCTTCAGCAGCTTTTTCTTTTGCTGTTTTTTTTAAATAAATATAATAATTAATTAATATTTTCTTATTGTTGTTTTTGTTCAGCTGATATACATATAGAACTGGAGAGAGGAAGAGAGAGGGAGAGAGAGGGGGAAGATAGATATAAGGGAGAGGTTGAGAGAGGGAGAGAGAGATAAGGGAGAGGTTGAGAGAATAATGTCAGGTAATAGGTTGTATATACATGTTGTATGAAACCGCAACGGTGCAACAGCAGAACACACACTGACACACACACGGTCACAGAATAATGCATACACTCATATATGCACACTCACATACACACATTCACATACTTGGACACACACTCACACATGCATACTCACACATACACACACTCACATACATACATACATAAACACACATACTCAAATGTGCACTCAAATGTTTGAATATGTACATGAATGTGTTTGTGTGTATAACTGAGTGTGTGTATGAATATGTATGTGAATGTGTTTGTGTGTATATTTGAGTGTGTGTGTGTGAATATGTACACGAATGTGTTTGTGTGTATAACTGAATTTGTGTGTATGAGTATGTACTTGAATGTGTTTGTGTGTATATTTCAGTGTGTGTGTATGAATATGTACGTAAATGTGTTTGTGTGTATGACTGAGAGCATGTGTATGAATATGTGCGTGAAGGTGTTTGTGTATAACTTAGTGTGTGTGTGTATGAATATGTACGTGAATGTGTTTGTGTGTATATTGAATGTACATACATATTCATACACACACACACTCAATATACACACAAACACATTCACGTACATATTCATACACACATACTCAAATATACATATTTGAGTGTGTGTGTGTGTATGAATATGTACGTGAATGTGTTTGTATGTGTATGACTGAGTGTGTGTGTGACTAGGTATGTATGGGAAAAATTCAAATGTAATAATGGAATGTTTTTAATAAGAATATTTTGTAGGAATAAATGATGACAAACTGACAAAAACACGATTTTTGAGTCAAAGTGGCAGTATTTATAGAATGAGATAGTTGTGGTAGTCTCTGGTGCTGTTGTGTTTTACAGAATGAGATAGTTGTGGTAGTCTCTAATGCTGGTGTCTTTTACAGAATGAGATAGTTGTGGTAGTCTCTGGTGCTGGTGTGTTTTACAGAGCCCACTCAACCCAGCTGAACACACCCTCCCTAAGAACAGGGCAGAGACCTGCAGACCACCAGCCAAACGTGCTGGAGATGGAGGTAGGGTGTAGGAGAGATGGAAAGATGGAGAGAGGGTGGAGGAGCCAACACAAGGAGCACAGATTGTGCATGCACACACACACACACACACACTCACAGCGAACGTACACACACACACAGGGAGGGAAGGGTGGAGGAGGTGGAGGAGGGTGGAGATTAGGAGAGGTGTGCTGTTGTTTTGTTGCTCCCTGTTCAGGTGGGCAGGCAGCTAGAGTTACACTGTGACAGCTGTGAACACTCTTCAGGAGAACTCACACAAGCTGTCCGCTCACTCCTCCTGTCCAAGCTCAGCAATGGTGTGTGTGTTTGTATGTGTGTGTGTGTGTGTGTGTGTGGGTGGGTGGGTGTGTGTGTACATGTGCAAGTAACTTTCGTATTGCGTCTGTCCTGTGTAACCAGAATCTGTGTCCTGAGCTGGTGAGCAGGTGTGTCCTCCACCTGACCACGCCTTTGGGGCAAAGTCACCTTCTGTCTCTCCACACTTACACCTGGCCATGCCTTCTGCCCCGGGACCCCCAGCTCTGACACAGCCGTCTCTCACCTGCCCACGCTGCTCACGCTGACGTCTGGAAATTAGGGTAACCGTCTGAGAAATACAGTGATGTGGACCTCGTTGAGGGAAGGTATCATACACAGAAAGTGTGTGTGTGTGGCAGTGCAGATGACCTGTGGTGTGTGTCCTTTGGATAACTGTGCTGTCCTTTCCCTGCGTGTGTTTCAGCCGCTCTAAGTCTTGTGAAAACAATCACAGGCACATCATGACCACCAGGAAAGCAAACCCCTATATCTCCATCTCTCCATCTCTCCATCTCTCCATTTCTCCTTCTTCCAATCTCCCCATCTCTCCATCTCTCCAGCCTCAAACTCACCCAGAAATAACATATGAGAGCAGATCCTCAGTATCCTGCTGATGGAGGTGGCATGGAAGTCATGCAGGATGTAGGTGCATGTGTATGTGTGTGTGTGTGTGTCTGCTGTGTTATGCTCATGTGAAACTATATCAGTAATTCCAGTGCTTCTTAGTTTGAGGCATATGGTGTGTTTTGGGGAATGTAGACCGTGATAATGAGACATAGGTCATGGTAAGAGGACACGTCATGCGTCTCTCTCTCTCTCTCTTTCACACACCCCCCCCCACACGCACAGAGCATTTGATGAGGAGATAAGAGGCCTAAGGGTATGGATTTCAAGCAGGTGCCACAGCCTTAAAGACATGACGGAACAAGGTAGGGAATGAGTGTGTGTGTGTGTGTGTATGTGTGTGTGCACAATCTGTGCTCCTTGTACTGGCTCCTCACCAAATGCTCAACACTATTTTCTCATATTCTCTCTCTCTCTCTCTCTCTCTCTCATTCTCGCCGCCTCTATCTGTGTCTCTCCCCAAATCTCTCTCTCTCTCTTTCTCTCTGCCTCTCTCCCCATCTCTCTCTCTCCTCTCTCTCTCTCTCTCTCTCTCTCTCATCAGAACAATAGAAGTCTGGGCAGGTCTGTTTGAAGCCGCTCCAGGCCTCTGCAAGTCAATACAAGAGAACAAAAGTGCACCTTGCGCTTCTCAGCATGTTTGACACCTCCCTAGGCCTGGGGGGCGGGGTCAGGGGCGGGGTCAGGGGCGGGGCGAGGGGCTGGGGTGGGCCGGGGGGCGTCAGGGGGGTGGGGCAAGGCACTGGGGTGGGCTTGTGGGGGGGAGGGGGGGACAGGTGATCTCTCTCCTGATCTCTCTCTCCAGGTGCGTCACAGCACACCTTAAATGACACCTCAGTGAAAAACAACTCCTTCTTTCACTCTCTGCCTCTTTCTTTCTCTTTCTTTTTTCAGTTGTATTATTATTATGCAGTTGAAATCTCTTCTCTCATCCTTATAGATCTATAGATCCCGGGAATGGCCTCCCAACATTCTCCTGGCCAATGAGGGGTTGTGTACGAGATCAGGCCACACCATGGGTCATATGTTGTGGGCATGGGGCAGTTGTGGGGCTCTTTCATGCGGGTGACGCCCCAGTCAGGTCTCCGAACACAAGAACACACTGGAGAAGCACACACCTGTATGCAGGTGTATACCTGCACACACCTGTCTACAATATCTTTTTCACATCTTCCTGTCATTTTTCTAGTGTAATTCGTTATTCTTTCATGTCCTAAGGGGAGTGGGGGGGTGCCACACTGAACACAGTGCTGCTTTACTCTTGGTCAGGGTTCATCCAGCCAGTCAGGGAGCTCATGGAACCCGGGTTCCCTTCTGTGTGTTGTCTGGGTGTTGTCTGTGTGTTGTCTGGGTGTTGTCTGTGTGTTGTCTGTGTGCTGACTGTGTGTTGTCTGGGTGTTGTCTTTGTGTTTTCTGGGTGCTGACTGTATGTTGTCTGTGTGTTGTCTGTGTGTTGTCTGTGTGCTGACTGTGTGTTGTCTGGGTGCTGACTGTGTGTTGTCTTTGTGCTGACTGTGTTGTGTTGTGAAGCTGTAGTGGCATCTGGACAGCTCAGACAACACACAACTCACTGCATTCAGTTTGTTCACTGCATGAAGAGTTTCAGAGTTTACATTTTTAAGAACAGTGAAAACACGACAGTGGATAGTGGATATTCTGATCACACAGGCTAATGGAGTTTCAGGACTGGGACACTAGGAATTCTGCTGTTTACTGCAGCTTGTGGGTTTAGACAGGTCTGCAGCTCAAGAGAGACTTCAACACAATGCTGAAGAAGAGACTGTGTCTGTGTGCCTGTATCAGTACAACAGGTGGTGTGTCCAAATTGATGTCTATCTCCTCTATGTGCATTAAATGTAATCTTCACTCCCGCAGAGTAATTTATAACTGATGAATGGTGGCACACCTCAACAAACTGTGTTAAGTCTGTGTAAAGAGTGTTAAGTCCGTGTAAGTGTCTCTTGCCAGGTCACCTGTCTCACTCCAGGTGTCTCACTCTAGGTGTCTTTTATTCACATGGACATGTCAGCTCTTTCCATCTCTCTGTTGCTCGCTCTCTCTCTCTCTCTCTCTGAACCCGGGGGGCAAGACAATTGCAGTCTGCAGCACACACACCTATAAGACACATTCAGTGCTGTGCTATTGCTGAACAGAGCCAAAACCCACAACAGTTACTCACTCTCTCTTCTCTCCCACGTCCTTCAGTCATGTCGTCACCCTCCTCTCCAATTCCAAATGGCTTACGGACAACGTGCTCACGCGATTAGCTCACGAGTGGAGGTGACGAGTGGAGGTGAGCTTGTAGTGGAGGTCTGGTGGGTGTATTCAGTTTAATTTAACATTTTTTTAAATTAAACATTTAGCATTTGACCTGTATATGCACTTCATTGGATGGGTAGAGGAAGCCTTAAAAACAGAGCTGGGGAGAGAGAGACAGAGAGAGAGAGAAAGAAAGAAAGAAAGAGAGTGAGAGAGAGAGAGACAAGGGAGATGGTTTCTTTGGCTCAAGCTCCACAGTAGTAGAATCCTACTTAACAAATCATGGCTTCTTGATTTGCATATATAGAGTGAAAGTGAGTTTGCTTCCCCATGACAACTTGTTCCAAAACACCAGTGTCACCAGAGATCAGACCCACCACAACAGTGTCATCCGAGATCAGACCCACCACCACCGTGTAATCAAAAATCAGACCCACAACCACCGTGTCATCAGAGATCAGACCCACCACCACCGTGTCATCACAGATCAGACGCACCACCGTGTCATCATAGATCAGACCCACCACCACTGTGTCATCACAGATCAGACACACCACCACGTCATCACAGATCAGATGCACCATCACTGTGTCATCACAGATCAGACCCACCACCACCGTGTTATCAGAGATCAGACACACCACCACCGTGTCATCGGAGATCAGACCCACCACCACCGTGTCATCCGAGATCAGACCCACCACCACCGTGTCAGCAGAGATCAGACCCACCACCACCGTGTCATCAGAGATCAGACCCTCCACCACCGTGTCATCCGAGATCACACCCACCACCACCGTGTCATCAGAGATCAGACCCATGGTGGCAGAGCTGGAAGATACCACAGTCATAAGTATACAGTGGGTATAGCAGGTGAATTAGTCTATCACTCTATCTGTCTAAATTTGTTTATTCACTCCTTTTTTTTTCTTAATCTGTATATTCTCTCTCTCTCTCTGTATGTGTGTGTGTGTGTGTGTGCGTGTGTGTATGCGTGTGTGTGTGTGTTTCTTGGGCTGTTCTGTGCTGCTCCACCCAGATGCCTTTTATCACTGCTGCAGGATGGCCCCTGTTTATACATGGCTGACAGGCTGTTTCCTGTGTCCCAAGGCCCAGGAGCCAGGGCTCGTATGGAGCTAAGGAGAGGGAGAGAGAGAGGGAGAGAGGAAGAGAGAGAGAGAGGGGCAGAGAGAGACAGGGAGAGAGATATAGAAGGGGGGTTGGGATGGAATAAAAATGAAAAAATCCCCCCATTTTAAACTAGGTCAGCAAAAACTGGCTGAGCATGACTGCCCAGGAGACCAAAAATGGAGTGGTGCAGTGGTGTGTGTGAGTGTGAGTGTGTGTGAGTGTATACATGTGTGTGTATGTGTGTGTGTGCTCTCGCCGGCCCAGTCCATGCGATGGAAGGAGCAATGTCACCGTGACGATGGGGGACAGATGCCTCATGCACTGAACCACAGTGGCGCAGTCTCGGTCACACAGCAGCGCGAGCGTCCAGACGGGCCGAACCCTCTTGCTGCAGCAGCGCCTGCCTCAGGGCTCCGGGCCACACTCTTCCTCACCCAGGCGCAGCGTCAGTGGAAAAATGTCTCTAATTTTAGACTCCAGCCATCCTGCCCCTGTGTCCTCCTGCTCCACGGCTCCCAGACGCAGAATGAGTGTGCAGCTCAGCCTCCAACTGCTGCACTCACACAGGCTGTGTTTCACCCGGGAGGGTGGGGGGGTTCAGGTTTTCTCAGCGTAGGAGGCACCTTGTGGCTGTGAGATCAGTCAAAACATCTTCGGTTTGTGAGTGTGTGTGTGTACAAGTGATTAAGCATGTGCATATTTGTGTGTGAGTGTTCATGTGTGTGTTTGTACCTTGTATGTGTGTGTTTGTATGTGCGTGTTTGTGTATGTGTGTGAATGAGTGCATAGGTGTGTGTGTGTATGTGCGTATGTATATGTGTGTGTGTGCATATGTGTGTGTGTGGCTGCGTTCATATGCATTTTGTGAGCATGACACATGTGCCCCTTGACTAATGTGACATTCCAGCTCCATTAGTGACAGACACACAATACACAGCGCCGACAGGCTCCCAGAAACGCTAGCTGCTCTCCGCAGTGAGGCAAACACACACACACACACACACACACACACACATACACACGCGTGTGCACAGAACCGAGCCACTCCTCCTGCGGTCATTAGCCCCACCTTCAGGTAAGGAGGTGTGGCCTCAGCAACAGCAGAGCCAGCCTGCCCCTCACAGGGGGCAGATCCGTCCTTACATCAGGCCTTCTCATCCATCAAGCCACCCACGCACATTTTTTCACCCCCTCAGAACATGACTCCCGGACTGGAGGGGTTTCTCCCCTCCCCCACCTCCCACTCTCCTCCTTGTCTCCCATGTCTGAGTCAGTGGCTGGACGACAGGCCGACCACATCAAACCAGAGTGGCCAAACCCACAGACCTTCACCCACCGTAATAATGCTTCTCTCCCTGCTAACACACACATATGCTATCTCACGCACGCGCACAGTCACACACATGCACACACGTGTGTGCACACACACACATGCACACGTATGCACACACACACACACACACAATCCCAGCGCTCTGTGTCTTAGAAGCAGCTGAGGAACTGAATCGTTGCTCCAGCAAGACTGGCTGGCGTCAGTGTGCAGGTCACCAGGGCATTGTAGATCCAACATGTGGTTCACGGAAGAGTGTGGGCGGGAGCAGGGGGCGGGCAACCAGAGCGGGAGGCGGAGCTACTCCAGGAAAGCCCCTGCTGTTGAGGCCAGGACTGAGGCTTACTGTGCTGGGGCTTCCCATGTTAATCTGATTTCAGGAGAGGAGCTGGATGCTCTGGTTTGTGTGGTGCTGGCCACCACCACGTTTCCTCACTGGAGTCTCTAAGTAACTGGGCTATCTCTCTGAGTAACAAATACTATCTCTCTGAGTAACAGTACTGTGCTCCTGGTCTGTCTGACTTTTCTGTCTCTCTTGATCTTTTTCTGTTTATGGTCTCTCTCTCTCTGGGCTTCTGCTGTGCTGTTGTGCTGCATCAGTATCGAGGTAGGTGGAGTCAGGACAACGACAGGTGTGCACAGGTGTTTCATCTGTCTCTCAGCATATCTTTTGGTCCTGCACGCACACACACACACATGCATGCTACACCAAATCTATTAGCAAAGCCTTACAACAAACAGCAAACATCCTGTCAGCGGGATTATCTTATGATTCAGTAAACAGACCCAATCATTTCTTACCCAAACATAAATTAGTTTATTGAGAACACTTTGGTTGGCTATACAAAAGTCTGGCAATACAAAGAATCCAAATAAAAAAAACTGCATAGCATTCATATGAGAAGACCGTACGAACAGAGCAGGCTATACAAACACATCGCCCACGCTGCAGACAGCTTCTTTTTCTACGGTTTCTTGACGACAAAAGTCCTGCAGGGTTCCTGTGGCTTGATCCACAGGACGTTTTACACCCCCCCCCCCCACTCGCTCTGTACAGGAGCCCCACAGAACCATAAACATGGGATTCAAGGCAATATCTCATACCTGTATTTGGGTTTCTTCGCCTAAACACAGCGTCGTACGTCTTATGTTTATGAACAGAATCTCAATCTCCGCCACTTTTTTAAACAGTTTTTGTGCTTAAAACACTTTAGTGCACAGACTAAATGTGGTCAAAAGAATTTTTTACTATAGGAAAAAAAAAAAAGCACATATTGCAGACAATAACCGGTGATAAAACACCTGGACATGAAATACAAACACACATGTGTAAGTAGACGCCAGTGGGACTGGGGGACTGAGGAAGGAGGAGCGGAGTGTCCCCGCTGGTCTAGGGCAGGACGTGGCTGGACGTGGCTCTGAGGTGTCTGTCACCACTCCTCCTGCACACGGGCGACCTCAGACAGCTGTCTCAATACATTGCTGTAAAGTGTGTGTGGAGCATGGTGAGAGATGACCCCCGCCCCCAGTTCACACACAGACACACACACTACTGCAGCTGCCTGCCAGAGAGCCGGACCTGCCGGCACCGATGGGCATCTTGGGAACGAACTGCAGAACAAGCTCCACCTCCACCAGCTACTCCACCACAACCTCGCCAGCTCCACCACAACCCCCAGTAGCGCCAGATCTGCATTGTGAAAACATTCTGAAGTATCCAGGCAACAGATGCTGCCTGTCTGTAAACAGTCTTGTTAATAGTCTCTCGGTCTGAAAACCCAGCGATGAAGCGCACATGGGCGTCTCTGCTCTGGCTAGCGCACAGCAAAAGGCACTTAAGACTTTATTGGAATAAAAAAAAACATCTTTTTTTTTTCAGTTCTTTTTTTTTTTTTGGTATATTCCAGCGGTGGGGAAGCATTCCACTGGACACTCAATCCACCGTGCTGCAGTCAGCGTAAAGATGCTCAAATGATTCTGCCATCTCCCGTGTGTGCGTGCATGCACGCTCGTGTGTTTGTTTGTGTGCATGTGTTTGTATGTGTTTGTATGCGTGTGCATGTGTATGTCTGTGCATGCGTGTGTGTGTTGTTAAGTAGATGAGCAGCAGCTGGAGGCGGAGTGTTTGTGCAGCAGTGACATGCGGCTGAAGGTGCGTGCACAGGTGCTGCACTGGTACTTCTTCACCTCCGAGTGCGTCTGCAGGTGCGCGCGCAGGTTGGAGCGGTCAGCAAATGCCCGGTTACAGTGAGGACAGGAGAACGGACGCTCACCTGGAGAGGACAGACACGTTTATATGGTCAAACACGCACACTCATACTCCTTCATGTCATTGGACCGTGTCATATCTGAGGTTATGGAAGCTACAGTAAAACGTCTGTCGTTTAGGGTCCAAATCCTTCCAGGATCTATGTTTTCTATATTCTATAAATGTTTATTATCAAGTGTACAGATGAACACCTGTGTGTTCTCCTAGTGCGCACTTCTGCACTATCCGCGAGAGATGAAATTCAGCCCACACTCCAGCTGATTTCGGGTGTGTTATTACTACATTATTAGACTATGAAGCGTGATCAGCACTACCTCTGCTCCTCTCGAATTCCCATATCATAACAAGCTAATTGCAGAGCAGCTACCAGCACCACAAGGGCCATTTCTATAATAAGAAATCCAGCCATCAACCAATGAATCATTTGAAAAACACCTCTTACTGAAAACTGGGGTGATTTTCGCACAGTAATGAGCAGCTGCTCATCATTGTGTGTGTGTGTGTGAGGAGCCACTCACCCGTGTGTGTGCGTATGTGACCTCTCAGGAGCCAGGGCCGGGAGAAGGCCTTGCCACAGGTGGTGCAGACGCAGGGCAGCGTGTGTGAGCGGATGTGCATCTTCAGAGCCCCCAGGCTGTTGTACTCCTTGGGACAGTGTTTGCAGCGGAACGCCGCCCTGCTGGCTGAGGCGGAGGGGACGTCGACGGCGGCGATCAGCCCGGCATCCGGGCCCGTGCAGTGGCTCAGCTGGTGGCGGGAGAGTGTGGCGGGGCTACCGCACGTCTGCCCACACCGCCCACACTGGACACGGGCGATGGGGTCCGGGCTGGGGGGGTCGGAGGTGCGGCCCTCGTCTTCCTCGCCTGAGCTGGAGGGGGAGCTGAGGTCCAGGGGTCTGGTGGGGGGAGGGGGGGACGGGGACACAGGGGGGAAGGACAGAGGAAGGCAGGTGCTCCACAGGAGGGTGGGGGGGCAGGTGGAGACCAGGGAGCCATCCGCCGTGGTGGGGAGCTCTGCCAGCGGGTGGCGCTGCTCTGGTGCAAGTGCACAGAGAGGACCTGGGGGGTGGGGTTACAGGGGTGGAGAGAGAGAGAGAGAGAGTCAGGTGGCGGTTCAGAAAGCCTAATCCACTTATATGGTTAAGTTGTTTTGATGCACTGGTATCATGTTACAGTCAAATAGTTGCTTTGCCAAAGAAGGGCCACTCTTCTCCAAGTCATATTTGGTCACTGTATTTATCCATCATACCACAACTGACCTACAACCTCCATCCATACAAAGTTCCAAAAACACATATTTATATTTGAATTTACATTTCAAATGCATTTTAAAAGTGGAAATACCTGTGTGAAATACTTAAGTGAAATAGATTAACTGAGCTATTGTGTGTGTGTGTGTGTGTGTGTGTGTGAGTGAGTGAGTGAGTGAGTGAGTGTGTGTGTGTGTGTGTGTGAGAGTGAGTGTGTAGCAGGGAGGGGGTGTCTGGCTGTACACCAGCTATGTACTAATAGGGCTTATTTCCACCACTTATTGACCCAGGACTGCCAGCGGACTCGGCGCTAAACTGGATTCATGAGGATGTAATTTGCAGCTTAGGACAGCCGCAAGTGGAAAAGAGACTCTGCTGGGGAAACACGCGCTCCGGGTTGGATATTAGTCGCTTACCGCAAGACTTATCTATCCACAGAACAATTATACCACATACACGACCATTAAAATTACTGCTGATCTGGTTACGCGATGTTTCTGCTTGCAAACACATTTCGGCTCTGATTTGTTTTCAACGTTTTATGCTTTTATGGACAGCTGAAGAACAGTTGACTGAGGGTTACTACATTGATATTAAAGTAAATGTTTGTTAAAACAGAAAACACACACACAGAGACACCGCAGACACACACACACACACACACACTTTTAAGACGTCCATGAATGAACTTGTGGAGATTGAGAACTTGCGACTTACCATTTTGACTCTCTAATTCACTGTAGTTTGGTTTCTTGTTTGTGAAATACTTCTTAACCAGGAATGAACGAGGCATTTTGCGAGCCTGATTCCGTTATTTTCGTACGGAACTTGAATCCACGACAGTCCGTATTGCTCAAATCTCACCGCGGGATTTAGAAGCAATGTCAACTTCCAAAGACTTCGAAAAGTTAAATAAAAAATTAAAAAGACTTTCAAAACAGTTTGACGAGACAATGTGTTGTTGGTATATCCTTCGCATCCAAAGTCAACGATTTTTCACTACTATGCCCGAAGTACGACCATACAGCGCAGTCGGGTCCCCTCATATAGCAGGGTCGGGTGGGCAGGGGTTGGGTGGGCGGTATTGGGTGGGTATGGTGGGCGGGGTTGGGTGTGTAGGGGTGGAGTCGTGGCCCCGCCCCTTTTCCCATTTTGAGGACGCGCTCGCAGGTGCCCCAGGGAACGATCTGCGCGACACTTATTGCCCATCGATTATTGTAAATCTCATTAATAGGCGATCGTTAATCTCTTTAAAGTAACCCCAGACAAGATTACGACAGTCACTTGAACAAGATTACGACAATCATTTTGATTAATCTTTTATCTGTATTCTACAGCTCAACGTGACACAACTAGTATAGCATGGAAATCGTGAAGAAAAGCGTTTTTGCATGGCCGTAGTACTAGAGAAGAGGCTGCAGAGTCAGAGTACTCATTTGTAGTTAATTACGCTATACCAGAAATCACTTTTTCTCATTCGTAGCTTCATTGAAAAAACAAAGAAGAGCTCCATATGAACCATTGTCCTCTATGGGCACACAGCGCCCTCTATCGGACCATGTAGCATATCTTCTGCATTGTTTTCTAACTTAAAAAACAACTGGATAATCGAAGTCAGGACAAACATCAGGGAACGGAAAAACCTGTTCATGCAACAACAGCTGTATACAGTCTACCTGTATAGAGGTTGCTTTGTCCAGATGTTCTGTATTCAGTCACGGTAGACCCATTGTAGCCCAAATATAGTGCGATTTTTAAGTATTTAATGTAATGTGTTAAAACATTCTGCCGTTAATGTCCCAGTTTAGTAAGGGATGGTTCGTGTTCATTTTGCTTTTTGTTGACACTTACAGACTACCACGACAAAAAAACCTACTTGGTCTACAGCTAACAAGTCTGAACAATGCGCGATTCAGTCCTCACTAAAGAGCGCGTTTTACGAGCGCGTGGAGGATAACTTCCCGTGTTTTTTCTCATTTTCGGTAACAAAGAGGCACGCTCTCAGTTCATGTGTCCTAGAACCGGACACTGCGGGAATTCGTTTCACGCGCATGAAAAGAAGCGCTGTTCTCCCCAACGTGTTCGCAGCGGGTAACGGGTGAAAATTAACTTGGCTGGCCCGAACAATATTGCGTTGTAAACCCCTGCGTTCTGACAGCGGTGATTCTGTGCTTATTCAGCCGGCCAGTGCTCAGTCTGGGCAATGTTTATACTGGTTTGAATTTTAAAAGTGTGAAGTAGTTAAGAGAGTGAATGACTTCTAAATGCATTGCGTCTTAATGTGCCAGTGGATCTGCCCATCACGTCTGAATGTTACGGTGTTAAGTGGTCTCATTTAGCATTTGGGAAGGCTCGACGTGTCAAGCGCCGCAGGGTGCGTAGAAGCTGAGGGCTATGCTACACCTGTCTATGGGCGCTATTGTCCGCGCCGCCCGGAATGTCGCGGTATGCAGAAGAGTTCACACGTCGTTCATGTGTTCTGGCCGACGCCAAAAAGACGGAGGTCAAATGGGCAAGACTGCTGTAAAAGTCATCACAGTTAACAGAGTCATAAGCACCGGGGAAATAGCCGTCGAGTTCTAAGAGTTTCTACTTAACTTAAATTTAACCTTGCGCGTCTAATTTGCAAGGGGACATCTTTGTATTGTACTTTAGCAGAATTAACCAGATTAAACAGTTGCTGTACACGTTGCATGGAACGCAACATCATCTGATAGTTCTGTGGCGTCATGTTTTTGATATTCCTACATTTGATATTTGATTCGTCACATTTGACTTTATAATCTGTTGTTATCTGTCATGTGTTGTGACTTTGCTTTCTTGTACATGAACATCTTGTATGCCAGTTATGGTAATAGGTAACTGCCTGAGTGGTAACATGTAACTGGTTTCATTTTTATACCTGTCACTCAGAATCAGAAAATAGTCACAGGTCACACTTCCTGTCCCCACACTTCCTGTCCCGATCGAGGGTGACCTGCTAGCCTGGACATCAAAACAACCAAAAGTGTAAAAATGTCCTCTGTGAAGAATACATGTTCTACTTGTGTTGCTCAAGAGGACATAATCCAGAGTTTAAGGCCCTGTGGGGGTGTCCTCATCCTGAGACCCTCACAGAGGACCTGCTGACTTACCACATCCTCACCAGGACATTAGGACTATACATCTATGTGTCTATTATAGTTGTTTGCATGTATATAGGTGTTTGCTTAGATCCTGTTTTGTGTTTTCTGTTTGTATTTGTGTTTGTGTGTGTTTTGTTTTCAATTGTACGTTTCTAAAAACTTGAAATGGTCTCTGTTTCCTTCAGTCAATGTGCGTACAGGAAGCTCTGTTGTGTTTCTTTGCATCCACTTTCTGTGAGCAGGCTCCTCCCCCTGCTCTGCAGTGTTCAGAATAACACACTACACACACTGAACACTGAACACACTACACACTGAACACACTACACACACTGAACACACTATGCACTGAACACACTACACACACTGAGTACACTGACTGGATCTTATGCACTGCAGCTGATGTAAAGGGCACATAAGGCCGGTGGGAGTCCACCACTGGGGGGCGCTCTGTGTGAGTTGTGATCTATGATGCAGGATGACTTGAGAGATTCCAGCTCCCTGAGAGGAGGCCACTGTCTCTCATCAGTGTGAATTATGGGCCCATAAACGCTACGGCCTGCTTGCCGGGTCAGTCCCGCTCCCGTCCCGTCTGTGAGCTCTAACGAGGCTTTCATGTCTGTCCTTGTCTCTGGGCATGTGCAGGTCTCGTGCTGAGAGAAAGCAGACCACCACATCGCACATGCTTTGGCCAGTAAATACAGTCTTCACTTTCTGCATGTGGATCTCAACAAATATAGTCGAATCCCAGCTCAAGACGGCATGCCAAAGGCAAGTCAGATTACTAATTACGTTTAATCTGACTCCAATATTGTGATTTGACTTAAATCGCACATCTCACGGGTCAAATCATTTGATTGTTTACTTTAGACTGGTAAATTGTAGGTGTCCACCTCCCACCGCAGACCCGGACACATGTGCACACACCCGCAGACATCAAGTTAGTTGTCAGTTCCCAAGTGAGTGTGAGTGTGAAGTGGCAACTCTGCTTGATTCAACTTGCTCATGGTGCATAGGAGGTGTGTGCTGATGGGGGGGAGGGGAGGGGGATGGTCCTCTGGTTGTCTCAGCAGGGAGCAGATAAGATACTGTAGACGTGCCTCTCGCTGGCACAACCCCCTGGAATTTAAGCTCAAACATATGGCCAACAACTCCCACTGTTTCTCACGGGGAGCACAGGAATTCTAGCTTAATGACCTCTGGAGCCTTAATGACCTGGATGGCGAGGCTCTCCTGTCTGTCGTGAGTCCTGACCTTCTGCAAAAACAAATACACAAATGCATGAGCTCAGGTGTCCTGTGGGGAGGAGAGGTTGAATAATTGCATGTGTGGAAAAATACATTTGCAAATGTTTACAAAGTAGCTGTTTACAAAGTGATTTGTTTACAAACATTTCTGCAATGAGACACATTAAACCAACAACGGCATTTGCAGGACAAGTGGAGTTACAGAGCGGTTGAGGGGAAATGCTTCTCAGAAACCAGAGCAGGTACAGAGCAGGTACATTCAGAGCAGGTACATTTTTCTCATGCACCGTTTATAAACGAAGGGAAGAAGTAATCACGGTCACAGAAAATATTTTGTTTACTGTGAAAATAACAAATGAACAGAAAATATAGATGTTTATAGTGTTCAACAGGCTACACTGCACTTTTGTATAGCAACACACAAACACAAGCTTTGTGTGCAGTAACACACAAACATACACACAAGCAATGTTCATTCTTGAAATCAATTGCAGACATTGAATAGGTGTTGACCCTGGCATTGAAATTCTGAGTTTTGGTCAAGAAATCCCAGATCAAGGAGACCAGTTAGTGGCTACTATAGTTGTTTTGTTACTTTTGCTGGGTGCAGGGTGTCAGGGCAATGTAAATGACTGGTCTTAGGGGTGTTGAGGGTGGAGGGGGTGGGGGTGTTGGGTGTGGAGGGTGGGAGAAGGGTGGTGGTGCTGTGGGTGCATGTTTGTATTCCCACCTGTACTTTGGTGTCATGTGTATTCCTCTCCCGTTCACCTGGGTTAGTGTTAGGGGTGCAAGACGAGACTCCTTCAGCCTTACAGGTACACCAAGACGGCGGGAGACTCGAGATGTCCAGGTGAAACAGAAACGATCCTCCTCATTTCTGACGCTAGTGAAAATTGAATTTCAACATCCAGGTGACTATGTCAACTCCAGTCTCGGTGATCTACCAGCCCAACTCCACTCCTGGTGATCCACCAGCCCAACTACAGTCCCGGTGATCTACCAGCCCAACTCTAGTCCCGGTGATCTACCAGCCCAACTCCAGTCCTGGTGAACTACCAGCCCAACTCCAGTCTGAGTGATCTACCAGCCCAACTCTAGTCCGAGTGATCTACTACTCTGCCGAGTTCAGTTCCAGCTCACCCAGGTCTAACATTCATAGGCCACAGCAGGCCTTGATTAACTGGATCATGTGAGTTAGGTTTGGTACATTGATCAGGTGAGTTAGGTTTGGCACCTGGATCAGGGGAGGTTTGGGGTTGGACAGCTTCCCATTGTAATGTCTTAGACCTAAATTGTTTTTGGATGTCACAAAACAAATGAACATTTTTAGATTCAGGTGATTCTTCTTTATTTTTGAATAGAGACGAGTCATTTTTTGCTTGCACATGTCAAGCGATACATCCAGACTTTGAAATGAGATCTATTTCAGGGGAAATCACAATTGACCAATGTGGCTATCTTTCATTGTAACATTGCGCCATCTCTTGGCGGTTACTTCTAACGTCCGTTTTTGCCCACTAGGAGGCATCAAAACCGCGAAACATGTTTGTTTATAAAGAGTATTTACTACAGAGGCGCTTTTACTGGCGATTCCGGAAGTGCTAACATCATTCTCTAAAGTAAAACATTATTTTTATTATTATTATTATTATTATTATTATTGATGGTGATGATGTATGGCTTCTCATATGCAGATAAAGTTGATTAAATCTGTGAGTTATGTCAGTCAACTGACTTCTCATCTCCAGTGTGGTACTGCAAAAATATGAATCAGTTTCTAGTCAGTAGTTTAGTTGGGACTACACTGTGTCCTCAAAGCAGCATTCTGCAGCACGTGTTTCTAATTAAAGCATGTATGACCTTAGCTTCACGTGTTTGGACACTGTATCAGTACGACAGGGATATTGATCAGGGTGCCTTTGTCTTGTCTGTTGGAAGGTCGACCAAGCTGTTAGTGTGGCACACAAGGATCTATGAGCGTGCTGTGTTGACATTACCATGGACATGAACAGGCAACCTCATTTATTCATTCCTGTACAGCCGGCCTTCCGGCTCGGACATAAAGACCTTTGTTTCAGAAGCATACTGAGCACTGTTGGTGTTTGGAGCACTGCTAATGGGACTGGTGTGGGTTCAGCTGGTTATCTCTGAACCTTACGTACTTCTATTTAATTATTTAATATTTGACAACTGATAACAGTGCCATACACATGGTTCACCTCAGTACAGTATGTATGTGTGTTGTGAAATTATGTGCCTGTTTGTGTGTGTGCATGTATGTGTGTGTTTGTGTGTGTGCATGTCTGTGTGTGTTTGTGTGTGTGTGCGCGAGTCTGTGTGTGTTTGTGTGTGTGCATGTCTGTGTGTGTTTGTGTGTGTGTGCGCGAGTCTGTGTGGGTTTGTGTGTGTGCATGTCTGTGTGTGTGTGCTTGGATTAAGTAAAGGTTTTTGGCAGTTTAGAGTTCTGCTCCAGGAGTTGATGATGTAACAGTTTCATCATACAGAGGCCCAAAATACATCACCACTCAGCAGGGCTGCTCACCACACCTGCTACAAACACCTGAGCTCTGCCACAAACACCTGAGCTCTCTGCAGTTCTGGAGATCTAAGCTTTTGTATTCATAGCTTTGTGTTTCCAAAAGTATCAGAGCAAGCTATATTACAGTGGACAGGGGAGAGAGGAGAGGGGAGAGGGGACAGGGAAGAGTGGATAAGGGAGAGGGGATGGGGGAGAGGGGACTGGGGAGAGGGAAGTGAGGATGACGGACAGGGGAGAGGGGAGAGGGGGAGGGGACGGGAGAGAGGGGACACGAAAGAGAGGATAAGGGAGAGGGGATGGGGAAAGGGGACAGGGAAGAGAAGATGAGGCACAGGGAACATGGGAGAGGGGAGACAGGGGAGGGAAGAGGGGAGAGGGGGAACATTACTTGTATGACGATGCTCAGGGTCACAGTCCGGTTTAGGTGAAAATGGTGTTCTGACACACCGTCTTTATCAGATGACCCCTGTGATTTCACAGCTGAATTTTCCTTACTCAAGTAGGCTGCTGGCTTTCCAGGTGTCTCCTCACCATAAAGTGTGTGTGTGTGTGTGTGCGTGTGGTTGGATCCAGGTGTCTCCTCACCATAAAGTGTGTGTGTGTGTATTTGTGTGTGTGTGTGAGTGTGTATGGTTGGATCCATGCGTCTTCTCACCATAAAGAGCACCACATTCACACACTCACACATTCACACACTCACACACACTCAGGGATGTTCAGCTGGGCTGTTCATTGGACAGCCAATCTAACCGATCTTGCCTCAGTGAGGAGGTGTACATGTAGGAGAGTGCGTTTCAGGAAGTGTCCGAGAGGACATCATGTAGTCATGGGTCAGACATACATTGTGAAGCTCTTTTACATTTTGGCCAGTGTAAAGCAGCCAGTGCCACACTCACGGTTCAGAACACAAGATGAAGTATGATGTTCACACAACAGGAGCTTCAGTCAGTGTCAGCAGATCAGTGTATCTGAGATGTTCAGATGTTTAGTTCTTGTTTCCGACACTCGTGCTTGGGTTTGATACATTCACAGTGTTTGGGTTTGATACGTTCACAGTGTTTGGGAGCTCTTCCCACAGAGTACAGACTGATCCCGCAGTTTCAGTTTCTTCTTTGTGTGTGCGTGTGTGTTGTGAATGGCGTGCAACCTGTAGTCATGTTTTAAATGTACTTTGCTTAGCAACTTTGCATGTTGGGTAGTGGTTGCCACTGCTAACTCATGTTTCAGAAAACAAAAGGAGTTACACGGGAGTGTGTGTGTGTGTGTGTGCGTACTTGCGTATGTGTGTGCGTGCATGGTTTGTGTGTGTGCATGCATGTGTGTTTGTGTGTGTTTGTGTGTGTGTGCATGCGTGCATGTGTGTGTATGAGTGTATGCAGCTCTGGGTTGTGGGATGTTGTCCCTTGTGTACTGTCTTTCTTTATAGAGTCAGGGCTCTCCCTCTCTCTCTCTGTCTCTCTC
This sequence comes from Brachyhypopomus occidentalis, assembly GCA_020368025.1. NCBI lineage: Eukaryota > Metazoa > Chordata > Actinopteri > Gymnotiformes > Hypopomidae > Brachyhypopomus > Brachyhypopomus occidentalis. Next base: position 1,089,141 of record JAGXOD010000011.1, on the reverse strand, counting down.
CCCCACTCTCTCCCTCTCTCTCTCTCTCTTTATATTTTAGCTACAAGACTGACAATGACATTCACTGTATTGTGTGTGTGTGTGTGTGTGTAAAACACTGCATGGTTTCTTTATCACTGACACCACTGGAAAGCAGTGTAACTCGTGCCTTACTGAGAATAAGCAGTACTGTCTGTGGAGCTGCATAACGGAAGCATATGGGTGGTGTAGACACTCTGAGCTCCACCTACAATCTTATCGTGAACAAGCACTCGTGGGGGGTCTGCTTCAGCTTCACTCTATACTGTCACTGGGAGTTTTCCTAGCTCTCTCTCTCACTCACTCATCATATATATACACTGCTCAAAAAATAAAGGGAACACTTAAACAACACAATGTAATTCCAAGTCAACCACAGTGTTCAGAACCACAACCAAAGTGTTCAGTTAGGAAGCAACACTGATTGTGAATGAATTTCACCTGCTGCTGTGCAAATGGAACAGACAAGAGGTAGAATTGAGAGGCAATTAGCAAGACACCCCCTATAAAGGAGTGGTTCTGTAGGTGGTGACCACAGACCTTTTCTCTGTTCTCATCGTTTCTGGCTGATGTTTTGGTCATTTTGTCAGTTTTCTCACCATAGAGGTAGCATGATGCGGTGTCTACAACCCACAGACGTTGCTCAGGTAGTGCAGCTCATCCAGGATGGCACATCAATGCGAGCTGTGGCAAAAAAGTTTGCTGTGTCTGTCAGCAGTGTCCAGAGTATGGAGCAGTACACCAGGAGACATGGAGCAGGACATAGGAGGGCAACTACCCAGCAGCAGGAGGTGCAGTGCCAGAGCCCTGCAAAATGACCTCCAGCAGGCCACTAATATCCGTGTTTCTGCTCAAACTGTCAGAAACAGACTCCATGAGGGTGGTATGAGGGCCTGACGTCCACAAGTGGGGCTTGTGCTTACAGCCCAACACCGTGCAGGGAAATTGGCATTTGCCAGAGAACACCAAGATTGGCAGATTCGCCATTGGCGCCCTGTGCACTTCACGGATGAGAGCAGGTTCACATTGAGCACATGATAGAGTCTGGAGACATGACAGAGTCTGGAGACGCCGTAGAGAATGTTCTGCTACCTGCAACATCCTCCAGCATAACCAGTTTGGCAGTGGGCCAGTAATGGTGTGGGGCCTCACAGACCTCCATGTGCTAGCCAGAGGTACCATGACTGCCATTAGGTACCGGGATGAGATCCTCAGAACCATTGTGAGACCATATGCTGGTGCAGAGGGCCCTGTGTTCCTTCCTGTGTTCCTTCTGATGCATGACAATGCTAGGCCTCATGTGGCTGAAGTGTGTCAGCAGTTCCTGCATGATGAAGGCATTGATGCTATGGACTGGCCTGCCCGTTCCCCAGACCTGAATCCAATCGAGCACATCTGGGCAGAGGTGGACATTCCAGATTCAGAAAGTAAAGCTCCTTCCCAGGATTTTACTCAAGCTTGCTGGATTTTCTAATTAGTGCAAGCCAGGTAAAATTAGTGGAATCAACACAATCCAAAAAGCCTGAGCAAAATCTTGGTGAGGACTTTTACTTTCTGACCCTGGAATGTCCACCTCTGCATCATCCACCAACAGACTGTCCAGGAGTTGACTGAAGCTTTAATCCATGTCTGGGAGGAGATTCTTCAGGAGAACATCCACCACCTCATCAGGAACATGCCCAGGCGTTGTAGTGAGGTCATACAGGCACGTGGAGGCCACACACACTACTGAGCCTCATTTAACTTGTCTTGAGGAATTTCCACTGAAGTTGAATCAGCCTGTCATTTGATTTTCCACTTTGATTTTGAGAATGATTCCAAATCCAGACCTCCATGGGATAATAATATTGATTTACATTGATCATTTTTATGTTATTTTGCTCTCAACGCATTCCACTATGTAATAAATAAAGATTTTCAACTGGAATATTTTATTAATTCAGATCTAGGATGTGTTTAGTGTTCCCTTTATTTTTTTAGCAGTATATATGAGAGAGACAGAGAGAGAAAGACAGAGAGAAATTTGAATACAGTGTGGCCTTTTCCTCTTTTTAATATCACTTTCACAGATAAACATGTGAATGAACGAGTCCAGGACACATGAAGCTGAGGTGAATGAACGTGTCCAGGGCATGTCCCCACATGCTTGAACACACACATTCCTCACATAATTACACAGAGCAGAAGACCCAATGAGAAGAATGTGAATATGAGTGGCAGAAGGTGAATCCCAGAGGCCTTCGCTGAGACGCCCAAAACACAGGGCATCACATCCACCCATCCACATCACATCACCATGGCGCTGTCTGCAGCTCCTCCTCCCTAACCCTAACGCCTGCGTGGGGACCTCCCACCAACAACGTGCTTTGTTGTTGATGTCGTTAGTTGTTATTTCATATCGAAAAAGACTAGTTGGGTGTTTCGGTAGGAGATCAGTATACATCACCAAGAATGCAACAAATTACAGTACTAATATTCACGCCACCACTATGTGAAAGCCAAAAACAGTAACTAAGAATGAATTTCATGTAAGCAGTCAAAGGTATGAAAGCAGCAACCGAGAAAAGAACAGATTGGGAGAATTTCTTTTTCCATCCACATTCTACAAGTATATTCCATTAGAACTACTGTTTCCATAATGCTCTTGGGGAAGGTCATCACTTCTCATTGAACTCTGAGAGCTTGAGGTGCACAAGACAGAAAAACAATCTCTCACAATTCCATGACCTTTCACCCACTTCTCCTAGTTGGATCAGTTAGAAATCAGTTGGATTTTCTTCCTGGCCGCAAAGCACAAACTGGGAAAAATGGGATTAAAAGAAAAAAAGACGTTTACTGCCTGTGAATCTCTTTGTTTGATATACGTATTTTTTCTTCTTTATAAAGGCTTGCAGCAACTAACTCAACAGTCACATGGAACACCGTGGTCAGTTATAGCCTTTACATGGTTAGCCTGGTACATGTTGTGCTGTGAATTTAAGGCAGAAGATGATTTTAAATACCATTAAACAGCTGAATTACAGTGACACCATTTACATTCATCTTTGGTCAAGCCCTATTTAGAAACTGGCCTTTGGCCCTGCTATAGGTTTCCATTATATGCACTCTGAATTAGGGTGGCCTTAGAGATGGTCCCTCATCAGACACCAGGGGCCCCTTATGCCATGAACTCCAGCAAGAGGAATGCTAGCTGTTGGTGTTGTGTTGCACCTGGTAACCGTAGAGACTGGAGTCAGCCAGCTGATTGGTTTGAGCCTGAATATCACGTTCCACAGGCGAGGAGGTTGCTGTGAAGTTCAACCAGTGTGCCATTTTTTACCAAATGACGTCACATTCACTAAAAGTGTAGACGAGGTGTGGCAGGAGCTGTAACCTGTTTGGGTGCGTTCAGGCATGAATTGGTATTGAAAACAATTTCAGGATCTGGGGTATTCACTGGAACTACCTGCACACGTAAACCAATCCCACAGATGGTCGCAGAACGTTCTTCAATAGGTGTGTCATGGTCTTTTGAACACATCTGCACCCTGTGTCTGTGTGTGCCTCTGCACCTGAAGGGGGCATCACGTTACCATGCTATATAAAAATAAATAAATAACCCAAGGTTGAAAAAGGCTTCAGTGATAGATGTAAGAGGAGTGTCTGAGTGTCAGTTTGAGTCCACCTTGATTAAAGACCAAGCCGAATCTGGAAGAGAAGTGGGTTACTCTTTCAAACACTGTGTTACTCTTAAACGTATTTACTAAAACAACACAACCAGTCAGTGTTTACCAAAATAACACAACCAATCATTATTAACACAAGCAGTCAGTCCACTTACAGCAGTCAGCCCAACACTGTGGTAATGTGAGTATGCCTGTTTAAGAAAAAAACGCACTCAGATAAAGGCTATAGACCTGTCTCCGTCAGCTCCCCGCCCAGGTGGGAAAAATCTGAGTCAACATAACTCTGCCATTAGCATCCACCCAGTGTCCTGGTTTGATGACACAGGCAGGATGACGTGTATTGTGGTGAAAATATGTGTGGTGAATGTGAAGTGGAAGTCACATTTAATCAAAATTTAATCACATTTAATCAAACGTGAGCAGCACTAAAACCGTTCCACTGTAGATTATAAGAAACATAATTTGTAATCGAAACTCATTCAACACTGTAGTGGAGTTGATGCATCTTTTGTTTATTAATCTTTCATCAATGTTATCCATCCATTATCTTTGCCGCTTCATCCCGCTGGTCGGGATCACGATACACACACACACACACACACACACACAGACACAGACACGGCCAGCACACACGCCCGGGGAAAACCTGTGCTTGCGTGGAGAACATGCAAACTGATTATGGTTATTTTAAATGTACTCCACTGTCTAAAAACACACATTTAACTATCTCCAGAAACAGGATAAATTGCTCTCATTTTGTCATTCATTAATTATTTACAGCAAAACCATAGGTTATTGGATTTTTGAATAGTCTAGTTAATGTATTGGTGGATAGTCGAAGTCAACAACCAAGGTCTTTAAAATTCCTTTTTAATCCTATTGGCTGTAGAAATGCTGCATACAGATCATAATGTTGTGATTGGCCTATTGCAGAGGCTGTGGAAATGCAAGCTCCTCCTTCACGAAGAAGACTGACGAGACTCAAGAGGAAAAGAGAAGGGGGCGGGGACAAGCAATATTTACAAACACCGTTTAAAGAGGCAGGACACGCACCCCACTGGCTGAACCAGAATCTGCTACTGGATCACGTTACTGACATTAGTAACACAGTATGATGTAAAACCACAGACACATCAAAGGGAGCTGTAGTAATCAAAAATTAGTGCCAATGACAGGTGTGTAAAATACAGGGCGCTGCCTTGCAATGTCGAGTTTTGTACATGCGGTGAATCAATCGAATTCACTGCAAATTTATGTCTGTGCTTTGCGAGTATTCTACCTTGGTACAGGAGTTCAGACAGGTCAAATATATCCTCAACACATCTACAAACTGTTGTTAATAAAACTATAAACAAACGATGTTCTTTGGAAGAATTACTGATTAAGCCATCCAAGCACATCAATGTAATATCATACCTATATGTTTCAGTATTTTATGAGCAACTTTTTTTATAAGCTACCCTGTGAATACTGTGACATTTGTCCCACCCCACACCCACCTCTCACCCTACAGTAGGTCTTGTTTGGGATCTTGTGTAAAATGCTGATTGGCTGCCGAACCTCAGTAGGCGGGACGGGGCGTGGCTAACAGCACCGTGACGTCACGATCAGCTGTTTTGTACGTTCTATGTTCTGATCCGAGGATCAGCTGCGCGAAGCAATAACACCAGAAAAATATCTGCAGAAAAAAATCCAACTGTCGGATACAAACTGCAGATATTATGATCTAAAGATCGTGCAGTTTAAAGTTTACACGGAACACTTCTTCTAAGAAGAAAAGCCGTTTTATTTTTTATCGTGGGGCACTTTCTACCTCTTCTAAAGGCTAACTAAAGCTATGCTTTAGGATTTATTTAGTCGTTTTTACTGTGTTTCGTCCACACGTTTAGCTACAACTTTTCTTGCAAAGGCAGGTAAGATGTTAACAATTTCGAGTTTCTGTTTCTTATCCTTTGGAAAAAATGGGGGTATGTGTAACAACGGCCACGATTTAAATACATATAGGTTACAGGAAACCTGGTAAACTGTCTTGTAATCTCCAAGCTTTAAACATTCGGTGTATGGGTCGATTGTTCGTTTTAACGTCTCACAAGAATCTAACCATACATGGGTGTATCGGGCAGTATTTCATTTGCTGTCGATTATTCCGCGTCGACGTGCCTTTTATAGCTCAGCTTTATAATTCGGATTTCGTCATTGCTTTGCCCTACAAAAAGCCTCGTCCGACATCACGTTTGGGCTACTGCGTCTACTTTGTTTTTCTCCGTTTTAGCCTAAATATTCCGCAACAGTATTTTCGTGGCAAACGATAGACGTGTCTTGCGACTTACTTGTCGACTGTTGTTTAATCGACCTAATGTTGGACCTACCCTACTCCCGGTTTGATGTAAACACCGGTGTCTGATCATAACCCCACACCCTACGCGTACACATTACAACTGATGTTTAACACAGCAGAGTGGCCGCTTGCAGTGGTAATAGCGCTGATCCGAGCCGTCATTGCTCTGACCCTGTCCGCGCTCCTGCGCTTAGCTCAAACCACATCCACTCATTATGGGACGCTCTCGCGTTCAGAGCGGCAATACGGCCTTCTGTAGCCGGGGTCGTCACTGTTTCTACCCCTCAGGGGTAAAGATTGGTTGCCCCTCGCAATGGTGCGCAAAGGACCTGCGGTTTTCACACTCTTGTAACGGCATCTATCACCGGAGCTAAAGGCATTTTCCTCAAACATTTAAGTCGTACCGCTCCTCAACAATAGACACATACACACAACTGGGCTCGATAGCATTCGATTCCAAATGCTGTTGGTAAAATGACCGGTTAGCAAATTATCCGATCGAGCGTCCAGGTTTTTCTTTTGTCATGTATTTTTCCGTCCGCTAGTCTTAAGGAGGCGGGGTGAGTTGCATGAACAACGTCAGTGACCTAAACGCGGACTTGTTCGCGCGGCGCCTCCCCCGCCCATGTCGTATACTCTGCCTATGTCGTACACTCCGTTTTACACTCCGCCTTCGAGAGTGAGGATAGGCCAGTGAAATGATGGACAGCAGATGCAGCCGTTTCAAAGCACACTTGGGCATATTTACTTTATGAACACTATCAGTGTACAGGACCCAAAGTACATATGTTCTGTATGTGTGAGTCATTAGAGATACATGTTCATGATACACAAAAATCTTTCTGCTACTGATATCACAGATGTATGAAATGTAAAATATCAGGAACTGTCACTGGAATTAAATAAAAAAAACATCACAGATTATTAATAAATGTGTTCTCGGGAAAGCAGGTTTTAGAACTGATGCTTGGTCCTAGATTGCTGAAACAAGCCAATCATATGTTACTCAGAGCAGCAGGAGGGGAGGGACTTCCTGCATGTCATTTACATAATCATCATTTACAACTTCACAGGAAAAAGAAAAGAACAGTCAACACTGACCTGTTCTAGATCAGTCCGTGTGAGGCCGTTATAGAGATTCACAGTATTTATGAATAACAGAATATTTCCTGTACACACTTCCTGATTGGCCAGTTTATTTTTACATGGTGGGGTGGGTGGCAGGTTTAGCCCTGTTATCCGTTAACAGACACATACACTGACCATTCACTGAGCTGTATAATGTGAACGAGAACCAGTCAGTTCCTTCGCTCAGCTCACTTCTCTCCTAAATCTCTTTAGTTCAGATCTGTAATGTGTGTGGTAGAATTTGTCTGTGTTGGTACGGTCAGGGTTAAAGGTCAGTGTCACAGTCTGAACTCCTGTCCTACCATTTATGTTAAATTGTTCCTCCTCTTTTGACTCTGCAGGCTTTTGTACTGAAATACTCACACGTTTGCACTTTGACAGCTGGGCACCTCTTCCAGGACTCCACAAGGGCTTGACAAGCAACACGTTCAAAACACGGTGCTAACCAACAGCCTCAGAAGACCCACTGATAGAAGTGACTGAATACATTAGTGCATTTTTACTACGGAAAATTCCACAGCACCTCTTGCTCAGGACGCCCTCAGGTTCTGCCCTTTGGCCTCTCAGCATCGGCCATGTTCCAGCTCCTAAGTAACCTGTTGTTCGGAGAGGTGGAGGATGTTTCCGCTGACCTCAAAGGGCCCAAGCCCTGCGTCACTGAGGCTGATGAGGAAGGGTGGCTTCTGGTCAACCTACCTGGTAAGTGCATTGGGAATCATGGGTAATGTAGTCAGTAGGGTGCACATTGTTTGCAAGTTTATGACTTGTGTTTTTGGGACTTGTTTTTTTTTTTTTGCATGTCATGTCTTTAAAATCCTGAAACATTTATCCCAGTTCTATGCAGATACCTGTTCCAGTAGATGCAGCTACATAAGACTAATGACAGTATTTCCTGTTTTATGTCTTTTTTGATTTTGCTTCGTTTTTGACCTTCATCTAACCCCGCCCCCATACTCAAATCCCGTGACTGCTGTGTGCGTGTGTACCCTCCCCCCCGTGCGCTGTTGCATTATCACTATTTCCTCCATGCCTTCACATGTACTTTTTTTACCCCATCTCAACTCCCCCAATTTATTTCTACCCATCTTCATCCCTGTGCCACCCTCTGCCCCTCCCCCCTCACCATGTGCCCAGGTAATGACTGTACCTCGCTGGGCGAGGACAGGGCAGAGGCACCATCACCACCACAGTCACTTCTCCATGGTGAAGTTCCGAGGGCAGAGTCAGAATGTGATGCATTCCACCCCTCTCGGACACCTGACCCCTCCCCTTCCCTGTGTAAAAGCCCCAGGACTAGAGAACACAGAGCTCTGGCAGCCTGCCCGTCTTTCCCCTCCCTTAGCCCCGCCCCTTGTGTCAACTCTCCTTCCTGCCATGTGTCAGTAGGAGGGAACGCGCTGTCCGGTCCCGCCCACTGCCCGCAGGGCTCCGCCCCCGTGTCTCCGGGGTCCCGCGGCGAGCGTAGCAGCATTGGCCTGCAGCGTGGCAGCATGGACGAGAGCTGGTTTGTCACGCCTCCCCCCTGTTTCACTGCAGAGGGCGCTCCCGCACACGCCAGCCCCATGGAGGACCTGCTCATCGAGCACCCCAGTATGTCTGTCTACGTCTCCTCTGGAAACCTGTCGATGGTGGAGCAGCAGGGTGTAGGCAGCTCGGCTGGCACTGTGAGGTAGGCACCATCTCCACCCATTTCCACCCATCACTGTGTACCATCCTATACCTGTACATATTATGATTTCACTATACATTTATGAGTGTATTTCATATAATTTCATTTACATACCTGTATATTTGACCAAAGTTAAAACTAACTAGCTAGAGATTTTGTTCTGAGTAAAACAATGAAGCATTATAAGGGCGTCTGCTACATGTATACAATTATTACTGTATATCTTAATATTATCTCTATATAGTTTGAACTCGTGCACCCATCTTACGGTTTCATATCATGTTTTTAATGTGAACGCTGGCTGGTTTCTCATTCATTTACTCACGTTTAACATAATTTACCACAAGGGGGCATAAGTGTTTAAGTAACTTTGGCACTTGGTCAAAGATGCTGTGTCATCCTTCCTCTACGTCCTTCACTGTCCACATATTTGTCCACTAGATTTTTTCTCAGATAATTCTGAGTCTTATCTCTTCATTTACCATAGCCCTCCTCTTTCTCTTCCACTTTCTATTTCATTCACAGCGCGATGTCTGAATCAGCACCGCCCCCTGTGGCCAGGAGCAGCATGCCCCCCAGGTTGGCCAGAGGAGCTGCCCGTCAGGCCCCCGGCAAGGTGACGCAGGTGTCCCGTGTGCAGAGAGCCAAAGCCCGCGTGGAGCGCCGCGCCCTGGGACGTAGCCGCATGCAGCGAGAAAACCACGTCCGCCAACAAGTCCCGCGCCATGCCGGACACACCCGCAGCGCCTTCCTACACCAGCCATGCCAGCGTGGCCTCTGCCACTGAGACACCGCAACACAGCTGCTTCACCCTGGGGGCATTACTCCACACGCCACCTAGACATAGTCACCCACACCACCTACACCTCCATACCACAACCTTCTGTTCACCTTTCACCTTCTACTGTTTAGGTAGTGAAGTAGCTTAGACACCATTTATTCAAAACTATTAATTAGGGTCTTATCTCTCCCTCGGTGCAGTATACCACACATAGCTGATCACCAAGGGCCTTTTAAGTTCTTCCAGTCAGGATCTTGGACTGCTCTGTGTTGTTCCATCGTGAGCAGTAGAGACCCTTGGCTGTATTCTTTATATGCTGTTTTAATGCTCAATCCTTGGCCAGAACCTTCCGTCTTCGCGGGGGCCCCCTAGTGGTGAGAGAAGGCCTCAGCGCTAAAGCACTTGGAGTGTTACAATAAGATTAGATGTCTTACGGTCAGGATCGTTAGTTGCTTTCATTATTTGTGTTGGAATGTTTTTTTTAATTTTCTTTGTAATTTCAAAGGCTCGTACTCTAGTGTTTGATAGAGTACAATGCTTTAATGCATTCTCTGAAAATAACATCTAGAGAGCATTAACCTCCACCAGGTACACACCCCACTGCACAACCCACACAGGAGCAGCTGAATGGCAACATGGGAAACGTAGTGTTTCATGTCTTGTGGTACAGTGGCTGTGGATGGAAGTTTTTCCTTAAGACACTGCTCCAACATGTTCCAAAACATTTCATAGTGTGCTACACTGCAATCATTTGTGCTTAACAAAAAACAGTTTTTGGTTGAGACAGGGGTCGAACTTCTGACACTGTGAAACAGTGATAATACACTTTTAATCAATTAAGTGGGAAAACAATTAGTCATTATCTGTTTCATTACAGGGACAGTAAGAGGTTACAGGGTGTGGTGGTACACAGAAAGTGCAGGATGGTTAGTGGACAGCGACTCTTTATGTTTTCTTAGATATTTGGTTCTGATCCACTGAGACTTCAGACCCCTGCTGTCAATGTACAGCATGTCATTGCCTCAGCTCACCACTAGAGGGCCTCACCTGTGTAACACGCAAAGCGTAATGTGAGCTATGTAAAAACAAAACAAAACAACAAAAAAAAGCAAAAAGTAAAACTCACAAAAATCACTGTGATCACTGACGAGAGGCAGAAATGTTAATCATTCTCAAGCTTGTAGAAAAACACTGGTCCTCCATCTCATATGTGTTGTTGGACACAATCACTTCATACTCAAACATCCATGCACTCCGATGCCTGAGAATGAGTACTCCAGACATCTGTGTGTGTGTGTGTGTGTGTGTGTGTGTGTGCGCACTGAAGCCTGTTCATGTGTCATTTCGTGTTAGCAGAGGTGTGGGCAGAGGTTTCCCCTCTGCTAACACACACATACAGGTGTCTTTATTTATAGTCTGGTCTGCTCTGCTAACACCCACATGTGTGTCACCTCACATGGTCCATCCATTCATGTACCCCCCCCCCACACACACACACACACACGCACAAACACACCGTCCTTGTGCACAGGTGCCGTTCTCCTTCCTCCAAGCTCAGTTACACAGTTACATCATATTTCTGTCTGTGTCATCAACAAGAATTAGACTCAACTATGGTGCTAACAGTATATGAACATATACTACTATTTGTATATTGTTGAGATTTGAATGTAAGTTTGCACTGTCTTACATTTTATGGTGAATCAAGGTTTTTAGCTGTGTGCAATTTTTGTTTGATTTTAACAGTAAGATGTGGCAAATTAGCTGGAGATGCTGATGTGCATGAGTTAGAAAACTAGGTCAAAGGTTAAAGGATGTGAAATAAGGTGCATTAGCAGAGCTCTTTACAGTGCAGTGTTCCCATGACGTGTGTTTTAATGTATTTTAGTGCAAAATGATGTCACCATGTTTTAACTGCTAAACTGAAGCTGAACAGATTCCCTGAACACAGCTTAGCTTACTGGGTGAGTTCACTGTTAAGGGAAGCTTAATTCACATGATTTGAAGCCTTGTGGCAAGTCTGTTAATGAACCTTTTAGCAAAAGCACGCGTGAGTGTTCCTGTCTGGTCCATTCTGAATGTTAATAGGTTATTTAGGTGTCTCCCTGTTGATAAGAACTGCTGACGCTTTCAGACATGTCAGTATGTCATGTAATTCCTAAAGAAACTCTAATAACTACAACTAATATGTTTAGATATGAAAAACACTGGTTTAAATATATATTTGGACTTTTTTTCCTTTTAAATGAAGTGGATGTTTATCTTGCATGGGCAAGTGTCCTGGGTGAGTCGAGACGTCAGTGCCGTTCCCTAAAGACATTGTCCCTAGGAAGACATTTGTGTCTGCTACACAGTGCTTCTCGCGTCCTGATGTACTAGCTGTGTGTGAGTCGACAGCAGGAACAGTGCTGACAGCACACTCCCCACACACTCCCTACACACCCCACACACACCTCAAACAGTTTCCACACACTCCCTGCACACACACACACACACCAATCACTCTCCACACACTGCGCACACACACACACACCACACACTCTCCACACACCCCAGCCCTGGACACTCTTCACTGCTGTTGCTGTTTGGGGATTCGACTATGTGCATGTGTGAGTGTGTGTGTGTGTTTCTGTAACTAATGCAGTGTGGGAGGAGGAATCTGTTCTTCAGGGGAGATCGGGGTAGGGAAGTATGTTCAGGTGTGATGTCAGAGATGTTACATTTAAAACATATATAACAAAATGAACTGATAAAAGAAAACTAAAAAAAGAAATTATATGTGCTTGTATTTTATCCCATATTATTAGAACAGTTGTTCACTTTATTATAATGTCAAAAACAGGGGGGTGGGACTATCAAATAAGAAGACTGTGATCTTCTGTTTGATCTTTATACCCTGAAACTATGGCAGCTTTTGAAATGTAGGGGTTCACCTGTATGGAGGTATCCTCTCCAGTGAGTACACCCCCTTGAAAAAAAAACCTAATAGATTATATTTAAAAAGAAAAGAATGGTGTATCTTATATCTATGGTGATTGTGCCTTTTGCTGTTCTGCATGGTTTTTGTGATATGCTGACTTTTCTGTCAATTTGGGGTGGTCAGTAGGTCTGTAACTAGTAGAGACCTGTGCAGACCACAAAGATGGGGTTCCACAATCCATTCAGAAATGCAGGTACAAGACAAAAAATGTAATAATAAAAAGCTCTCAGGATGAAACTTCAATTTTGCCATTTCTCATTTTTCCCCACATCACCCTAATTCTTTCTTATTTGTGTGTTAATGTCATCTTGTTCTTCAGTGAGTTTCAGACTGATGTGCTTTTGTCTGCATGTCACCCCCCTCTGTACCCAGCACTATCAGTGACAACACAAGAGTCTCACTGCTGTACCTGGACACCACCCACTAAGTCACATCCATATTACTGGTCACCCCCTCCCCCAACAGGTGGGTTGCAGTCTGGATGATAAAATTGAGATTCCACAATAATTGCAAGACTTTTATTTTGAAGGAACATCATTGAGAAGGGATAAGTGTGTGTGTGTGTGTGGGGGGGGGTCCTCTGATTACACACTCTCCTTAGGGTCTCTCAGCACCATCCAACTTTCTCACTAAGTTGGGTTACATACAGGGATCTACATCACAATCTCCACACTGCTCTCCTGAACCTCCATCTTGAAGCTGGTCTCTTGTGTGTGTCATCGGGCCCTCCCACCTGAAGGCAGTAGTGTGGCTGAAAAACAAAATAAAAATCAAATCCTGATTAATTCAAATAGCTTTATACGAAAAACAGATTATAGGAACACCCTGAATATGAGAAGAATGTCCTGAATATCGAGCAACACGAAATACGAGAACTACCTGTGATTCAGCGAAACCTGTACTGCAACTTGAAGGGCAAGTTATGTGTAACATTTCTAAATGAGCTCTGAAGACACAATTCCTTCAGTTACATTCAATGTTTTCCCCCATCGGTTAACCATAAGAGCGAATACATACACATTTTGCATGACAGACAGGCTCCCTGTGCACCTTCAAGAAGAGATTCAAAACCTTCCTGTTTAGATCTGCGTTTCTTTAGGGAATTTATATGATTCAGTATTGTATTTAATTAGCTTTCGTTCTCATTTTTTGTTTTATTCAATTTATATTTATTGGAATAATTATTTTAATACAATTTTATCATTATTTTAAAATTGTTTATAAATTGTCTGTAAATCACTTTGACTTGAATGTATGTATGAAAGGTGCTATACAAATAAATATTATTATTTATATTGACTGTACGCAAGATAAGCGTGACCCCATGTGTCTTTAACAGGGCCACGTACGGTGACAACGTTAGCTGATCTTCGGCGTGGCGGATCCCGCCGATTTCCACGGGTTCGTGATATATCTCTCGCATTTTACTTTTTTATTTTTCTCGCAGAGTACAATGCATGCAGCGACGTTTGCCTGAGGATCATGTTTTGCGCGAATAAAAGGTTGTTTTGCTAGTGTCGACATTTGATAAGCGCAGCGAATTACTCCGAACCTAGCGCGGATCTGTCGTCTTTGGGGTATATTAATACTGCAGTAGTTCACTGTGTTTTCCTGTAAACGTGATTATCGCAAATCAATTTCTGTATGATTTTGTAACTGACAATTATATTTTATTTTGGAGGCGTAGCTTAGGTCAGCAGTGCGCGGCCCGCCCTCCAGACAACCTGCAGTTATCTCGCGGGGAGCAGCTGGTCGCATGTACAAGCTGCGACTGTTCCGTTTATTTCTGCATCAGTATAATCCAAGACACGGAATTTAACATGTTACCTTTCTGTCCACACACATATGAATTTGCGCTGGCCAGAGGGAGTCGCATCTCACGTCACGTGGAGTGAAGCGAACGTCTACAGACCAACCACCGGCTGACAGACCGATTGTAAACACCGTCATAATTACAGGTCGCACGGAAGAAAGATTTTGAGCCGGTTTATTTCTGGGCGCATTATCTTTCTAATCTAATCTACTAAAAGCTACCGAATAACTCCGCCAAGAGACGTACTGCAGTGTTGCGTATTATCTCAGCTCCTTTGTGACCCAGAGCTGTAGTCTTCATGTATGCGCCCGCGGCTGATGCCGAAACTGGCTACTCCAGTGGTACCATGGTGGACCAGGACGCCAGTCAGGAGACGACGCTGGGAAGCGTGTACTCGCCGGTGGATTACATGAGCATCACGAGCTTCCCCCGCTTACCTGAGGACGACGTGGTTTCCGGAGAGAACACCATCAAGTCTAGAAAAGATGACGACAACTTTCTCAGCGAGCAGGACACAGGTAAACCGTCTCGTGCGGTTACAGGCCCACTCCGACCTCTTCATTCTTGCCTTAGTAGATAAACCAAGAATTAGCACATGATCCCAGCACTGTGATGTTTATACTCAGTGCCTCGCAAATCTTAAGTATTTAAACGTTACATGTAAAACATTCATTCATATCGTCTGGCAACTAAACTCGAGCGCTCTGTTGATCCCAGCCCAGAGAAACGGATTGTGCCATGCCTACCATAGAGAGAACAGCATGCGCTAAAACCGATCTTGCAACGAAACTCGAATCAATTAATGACTCAGGTTGGGTGTAAATGCTTTAACATTAACCTACTGCATTGTGCAGTAAGTAGTATAATGATGATCATCAGATACGTCGGGTTCTTTACTACATCTGAATAAAGTGTTTAGATTTCACTGTAGGGGTGAGACGATAACCGAATTACCGTAACGATAAATTGTGTTGCCTACCACGGAGATGAGCTCATTACCGTCATCACAGCAAATGTATTCTTGTCCAGAGATGCCTTTTCACATATATAGCATACAGCTGCTACAGAGTGTTTTGTTTAGAATGCATCGACGATGGTGGACAAGTCAGGGCGGAGCTTGCATTTAATTCCATTAAAAAAAGAGTCAATATCAAAAAATTGTGCATTCATTTTTTTGCTGCATTGTTGGGGGGATAACGTTTTTGTCATAAAATTATACTGACCAGAAATTCGCACTCACACTATTACCCACTACCCACACTCACACTGTGACCCACTACCCACAATCACACTGTTATCGACACTCACACTGTGAGCCACTACCCACACCCCACACTGTTACCCACACCCCACACTGTTATCCACACCCCACACTGTTACCCACTACCCACACTCACACTGTTACCCACACTCACACTGTTACCCTACCCACTACCCACACTCACACTGTTACCCACCCCACACTGTTACCCACACCCCACACTGTTATCCACACCCCACACTGTTACCCACTACCCACACCCACACTCACACTGCTGCTACCCACTACCCACACTCACACTGCTACCCACTACCCACACTCACACTGTTACCCACACTCACACTGTTGCCCACACTCACACTGCTACCCCCACACTCACACTGTTACCCACTACCCACACTCACACTGTTACCCACACTCACACTGCTACCCACTACCCACACTCACACTGCTACCCACTACCCACACTCACACTGCTACCCACTACCCACACTCACACTGCTACCCACTACCCACACTCACACTGTTACCCACTACCCACACTCACACTGAAAGGGTCTTTGCAGCTAGCAACCCTGTCACACCGCTGAGATCCACCCTTAAACCAGTGTTGGTTTTCCTTGTGAGAAACATGAATCCCAGCAAAATAAACCAGCAGGACACGTTGGTTCACTTATAATGCTGACTTGTAGACTAGCATCACACACAGTGACCTATATGTTTCCTTTGTATTTCTTTTTGAAAAAGACAAATCAGGCTATAACCATATTCTTATGACCTTTAACCAAATTATTATGATCTATGACCTTTAACTGCCATAACCGTATTACTATGATTGAGTATGCTGATGATGATGGCTATAATTTTGGCTAAAGCATTTGCTGTTTAAAGAATAATTTTTTATTACTTACCCGCATACATTTACAAGCTATATGTATAATTGACCTGTAGTTTTAAAAGAGACTAGGGAGTGGGCGTGCTGGATTACAGCCGCACTTGCAGGGATGTGTGGGAACAGATTTTTGCCCTGGCTCTCACTCACGTTTGTGGAGAGATGCAGGGGTTGCGGGTGGAAGATTGTGGGAGCCGTTGTGTTGTGAGAGAGAGCGTAGAAAGATCAAGCTTGTCCGAACTTTGTGCAAATGTGGACAGCAGCCAATCAACACAGGAGACCTCTCGTCATGCAAGATGACACGGAGATTGATCATGGCTGTCAGGTTTTACTGTAGCTACTTCCTGATGCAGCTCTGCAGGAATACAGAGATGTATTTAACAATGAAAGGGAGAATGGTAGAGTCTGAAGTAACAGGTGCTCCTGAACTGACACACCTGCTTGTGCTTTACTGACACGCCCACATAGTGGTGAGTAACAGGTGAAACGAGTTTTTCCTCACTGCAGTGTAAATAGAACTTTTTTTATTTTGTGATCATCAGCGTATCTCTGCCAGACTGAAACCTTTTGCTGGAGTTGGTTCTCCAGCGTATCTCTGACAGCCAGCATCACACACACACACACACACACACTGACGTCTACACACACTTCCCCCCCAGACCCAGACATGTTCCTGAAGTCTGCACGACTGCAGCGTCTGGCCTCATCAGCATCAGACCTGGCGAGCCACGACGCCTCGCCCCTCCGCGAGACGACGCGTGACCCGCTGGCTCGAGACTGCACATGCACCCAAGACGGCCTCACGGTCATCATCACGGCCTGCCTGACCTTTGCCACGGGGGTCACCGTTGCCCTCATTGTGCAGATCTACTTTGGAGACCCTCAGGTAACGACCCGCCCTCCCTCACAGCCCACCGCAGACTTGACAGACCCCACTCTGCCCTTTCTATTTCCTGTTTTCCAGGCAGTTGTGTCAGTCACTTAACTGAACGAACCTACCATTTCGGAACATATTATATGAACCAAAACCATGAAATGTCTTTTACAAAAATATAACAGCATAAAATATAATATGGCGTCACATTATGCTTCACTTGTAACAGCACTGTTTAATATGCAGGTCATGAACGGCCAGCTCCCCTTGTAGTCGTAGTTCTTTACTTCTGATCTGTTTCTGTGTTGTTTGTTTTCTCAGATCTTTAACCAGGGTGCCGTGGTGACGGATGCTGAGCGCTGTACCTCTCTGGGCTTCGATGTCCTGGGTGAGCAGGGCTCCAGCGTGGATGCCGCCATCGCTGCTGCCCTCTGCCTGGGCATCGTACACCCTCACTCCTCTGGGATCGGCGGGTACGCGACAAGACAGCTCCTCACACTCCTCACACTCGGATCCATCCGTGTCCAGCAGAATGAACTAACTGCTGTGTTTTTTAACATGCAGTACTTGAGATGTTCTCGCAAAAATATGAAGTAGCATAGTAGACCTAGAGTGAGTGAGTGAGGGAGGGAGTTTCTGCTTTAGTTCAGAATTCAACACGTGCTTTTAATTTCCGGCTGTGCAGTGGTGGAGTGATGCTGGTCCATGACATTCGAAACAACAGTAGCCGCGTCATCGACTTCCGTGAAACAGCGCCCTCTGCCCTCCGGGAGGAGATGCTCTTAAATCTGGAGCAGCAGGTAATGCAAGTTCTCTGGTAAACTGAATCTTTCAACACAGACAAATAAAAGGCTCACAGCTAAGGCACCACAGCTAACAAGGAAATGACCGCATGTGTTCTTACAAGTACTTATTCATAATTACCAAGATCAGTTTCTGTGCACAGGAAGTTGCACTGACCTCCTGAACTTTTAAACCAGCTGATGTGAAGTGTGTCTGACCCAAGGTCAGCGGCACACGTGCCTGTGCTGTACCCATGGTGACGTTGTTGTCTGCGTGTTGTCTCCTCCAGCCCGGGGTACTCGTGGCTGTACCGGGCATGCTCAGTGGCCTTCTGCAGGCTCACCAGCTCTACGGAAGGTTTGTTCAAGGTCACTGGTTGACGATCTTGTTTTATTTACGCACACACACACACACACACACACACACACACACACACACACACACACAGACTTTAGCTGCTAGCTTTAGCTGATAATTGATCTGTATATAGTAAACAGTAAATAGTTATTAAGAGTTATTTAACATTTTTCTGGGTCATCTGTTTTTAAAGTTGCTCCGTGATTGATGTATTCAGTGTAAATGGTGATGGCCAGTGTCACTACTGACTTGGTGAGTCTGTCTGTCACCGTTGCAGTATGAAGCGGGTGAGACAGTGAAAACCCGAAAGACGTCTTACTGACTGACTGACAAGATTCTGACTGTTCTCGATTTTTTATAACAGTTGTGCAAAAAGGTGTAAAAGACACTAAACACAAAACAGGAGATCGTGCCAGGATCATGGTCTGGAGAACAAGGAGCTTGTAGATTTAAGAGCAGACGTCCCAGCAGATGTTCCTCTGTGGACGTTGAGAGGACAGACTGACGGTCTCCTTCTCTCCTACTGTTTTCACTGTTTTACAGAAGGCCATGGCGAGAGGTTGTCACCTTGGCTGCGGAGGTTGCCAGGAATGGATTCAACATTACCCATGATCTGGGTGAGTAAGCTGTACTGGATATTTACATTAAATGCACACACCCTGACACCCACCCTCCCCCCACACACAATGGTTGTGTTTATATATCATAATTCCACCATGTTGTCATTAGATTCCCACAGAGAGATAAACATATCCCACACCCTCACACACTCACCTATCTGCAAATACACACACCCAACACCTGTCAACCAATCCATGCAAACACACACACACCCATCTACACATAAAATCACATTTGTGTTCATGAGAAATGTTTCCTGCATGTTAATGGAACCTGAAATGCTTGTTCATTTGGCCCTGTAGCGGACGCTCTGTCCAAAATAAAGGAGCAGAACCTTTCTGCCACGTTCCGAGAGCTCTTCTTCCAGGGAGGTCAGCCTCCTCTCCCTGGCCTCTTCACAACACGGCCTGACCTGGCCGCCATTTTGGACAGAGTTGCAGCCAATGGGATCTCTGCATTCTACAATGGAAACCTGACCCAGGAAATGGCTTCTGTGGTAGATGACCTGTAACACATACCAATGTCTAAAGGCAGCACATTACACTACACAGCCAACAGTGTTGATGTATAAAATGTCTTATAGGTTGGGTTGTTTTACAGTTTGTCTCAGTTGCTTACACACAGTTACTGAAAACTGCATGATTCTCAGACCGTGAAACTCAAGTGCCAATTGTCTCCATCAGTGCTGCAACAATCAGAACATTTTGATTAGACTTTACTCTTGTTACAGATGTTTTTGAACTATGCTGCTCTAGTCTGATTCCAGCAGTACAAACAGCAACAACACTTAATCTGCACTTATTTCTCAGTGCAGTTGAGGAGATTATGTGCTAATTATATACATGATGAGGCGATTAGATTATAATCAGGCCACAGTAGGTGAGATGTCCCTGGTTTCGGCAGGTCTGATTACAGGGGCAGGTCTGATTACACAGCCCAACTGCTGTTATTTAGTTTCCTCTAAAATTGGAGCTGGAAATGGTTTAAAACATGGTTTAAAGTAACTGGAGCCTCTGTTGTAGCTTCCGAATATGTTCTGTGCTGTGTTAAGTAATACAGCATTGTTACTGTTTTTAGACCACATTCACATACAGTAATTCAACTCAATGGTTTGTTCTCTTTCTGCTAGGAGACCTATGGCTGTGATCTTATCAGTCTGTGATTTTGATGTCACTACGACACGTTACAAACAAACCGCCTGATTGGTGTATAACATGGCAGTGTAATTCAACCAGTTTCACAAATAATAAGATTATATACAGCCATATATAATCCAGCATGTAATGATGTGTTTTCTGTTCAGCAAGACAGCTACAGAACCCCCTCTGACAGGTGTCTTCTCAGTTTATTGGTGGGACTGATGTGGTTTGGATGATGAACTTTCTTCTCAAAATAAAACAATGCCAGGTCATTTTCTCCTAGTAAATACAGATTTACAAAATGTGTGTGCGATCTTGAGAAATTAGTTCAGGCTTTTACGAACAGAGAAATGGTTTGTTTGTGTGTGAGCAATCAAGAGAAACTGAAAGATGGCAAAGCATTCAGTCTTGTTTGACCTGTGTGATATGGCATGTTTTGGTAGCATTTCTCAGAGCTTTCACTTTCATGATTTGGGCCATGTTTCTGAGCAGGTCCATACCAACGGTGGAGTCCTCACTGAGGAGGACTTCCTCAACTACACCACTATGGTTGAACAGCCGGTACAGAGCCTGTATCAGGGTAAACGTGCCGAACTCACCATACACACCATTAAAGTCGTTCCAGCAGTATTAGAGTAGCCCTGTCTTTAGAAGATGATGATGATGATCAGAAGGCCAGTGCTGTCCCTGCTAGTCAAGACAACAAAGATTTAATGGCATGTGCTGAATCAGGACCAGCGAGTCTTGGTCTTGATTGGTGGTTTGGGCACATTCCTGCAAATATCACAGCATATATTACTGCACACATTACTTACATATTTGTTGAATTTGCAGTGTATTTGAATAATTGTATTGCAACACACATGCACACAACCATGAAGACAGGTTATACACATCAGTGCTTAGATAAGCTTTAGTCTTTGTTTAGTCTGGGTTTAGTCTTACAGAATGGTTTCTGAACCCTTTTCACACACACACACTCACACACACACACACTACACATAAGACAAATATTAACAGTGTAAACTTGGGATATTGATCTGAAACTACTTGTTGAATGTGTAATTAAGGTTGAGTGCTGTGTGACTGATGTTGTCTCAGGCCATGGTCCAGGGCCCCTAGTAGCCAGGAGTCCAGGGCCTGGAGGGGTCAGGGGTCCAGAGCAGCCAGAGGGGTCATGGGTTCAGGGTCCAGGGCAGCCAGCAGTCCGGAGCATTTCATCCACTCTTGCTGCCACTCTTGTCTGGATCCATGTAGGTCACCAGGTAATGACTCCTCCACCGCCCCACGCTGGGGTCGCTCTGCTCACTGCCCTCAACATCCTGGAAGGCTACAACATCAGTGGTCAGATGCAGAGGAATAGCACTCACCAGTGGATGGCAGAGGTATTGCAGCTTTTTGTCTTTACCAGGATGCGTCACTCTCCAAGAAATAATATTACAGTTGGATTAATTTTTTATTTACTTTTGTTTCATATATCTCAGTCACAACAGTGAAATAACAGAATGTATTTTATTTGTTGTATTTCCTGTTTTCTTGTGTAGTCTCTTAAAATTGCCCTGTCCCTGACTAGTGGGCTTGGAGACCCCGTTTACAATTCCTCTGTCTCTGAAGCTGTGGCCCAGATGCTAAGGTAATGTTCATATCACACTAGCTCATCACTCTGACCATACTCGCACAGAGAAGACTTTACAATTCAAACACAATACAACTAACAAAAAGGTACAAACTCACAGAACAGTACTGGAAAAGGAGATGACTCTTTTTAGTATATTTAGTGGAAGCACATTGAAAGAATAAACATTACTGAGGAGCTTCCAGTATCCTATAAGAGTGAGTCTGTACTGCCGTATCCTATAAGAGTGAGTCTGTATTGCTGTATGCTATGAGTCTGTACTGCCGTATCCTATAAGAGTGAGTTTGTACCGCCGTATGCTATAATGACCTGTTCATGTTTTGTTCCAGTAAGTCCCAGGCCAGCATACTCAGACAGATGATCAGTAACACTCAGGCTTCTGCCTCTGGACAGTTCAACCCCAGCCAGTCCCTGGAGGAGGAGTCCCTGGCCAGTCAGGTGATGGTGATGGGCCCGGACGACTTCATCGTCTCTGTTATGAGGTAACAGTGCTCAGAATTACATTTATTTGCTTCCCATCACACACAGAGGGGAAAGAAAGAAAGTCCTGAAAATGCGGCAAGTTCTGAAAACGTTTCTAATAGCACAGAATGTCGATGTTTCACTAGGACTGGGTGATGTATTGAATATCATGTTTTGGGAAAAAGTTATTGCAGTATCAATTTAAATCCATATTAAAATTTATCCTCAAAACACCTTAAAGACTGAAGCTGCCAGGACATTTGAACATCTCCCTCCCCTTTTAAGGCCGTGTTCTTGACCCCACGGTAGCCAGAGTTTGAGGAAAGATGGACTGTTGTGTTATACAGCTTCCTGTTCTCTTACACGGCTCCCTGTTCTCTTACACAGCTCCCTGAATCAGCCCTTTGGAAGCCGCATCGTCACTCCCTCAGGCATCGTCCTCAACAGTCAAATTCTGGACTTCTCCTGGCCCAACAAGACTGGCAGCTCACTCCCCCCTAACCCGGTACGGGACACCATTCACACCGTCCACACCATGCACGCCACCTACACCATCCACACCATCCACGTTGTTAACTAGCATCCAGTATTAACTCATGCTGGAAAACTGTAAGTCTACAATTATAGTATTTTTTTCCTAGGTAAATATCATTTGAAGATTTTTATTCCAGCTGTTTAGCAGACTCTTATCCAGAAGAACTTATTAAAGTGCTTTGTCATCTGTTCAAAAATGCATCCTAGCCAGTACAGCAGGTACCAGTCACAGATACTGCTGAACTGGAATACTGATAAATACAGGAGTCAATGCTGTTACCTACAAAGAATTACAAAAAAGTATTAATTGTTTTTCCTACCCATTAATCCACTATACAGACATTTTCTATTCAGAACAATTATTATAATTATATAGTTATATGGAGTTATATTTTATATTTATATAAAGTTATATAAATATAATAAAAGTATATAATAAAAGTATATATTTTTTTAACACAAATATAAAAAGAGCTTGAAAAATTCATTTTAAAAATAAAAATTCAGACGTAGTGTCTCTGCTGCCACCTGTGGTCATCTCCCAGCACAACAGTGTCCAGCCAGGGAAGAGGCCCCTCTCCTTCCTGATGCCCACGGCCGTCAGACCCTCCATAGGCATCTGTGGGACCTATGTGGCCCTGGGATCTTCTAATGGTGACCGGGCCCTGAGCGGCATTGCCCAGGTTCAACCACTTTTCTCCTCAATCACGCACGCATGCACACACATGCACACAATCTCACTCACTCAGCTGGCTAAAGAGCTTCCACAAGGGGGCGCTATTGAAGCTCATGTAGCTTATGTGAACATCGTCTGAAAGGGAGGAAACTTTATTCTATGCTGAGCACAATGCAAAATGAAAGCTTGCATAAATATTGTTGCATGATATCAATTATTGTTTTGTTGTTGATTATTTTCAGTCATAACTGTATAATGATGACAAGCATTCACATCCAAGGAGAAAAATGCAGCACGTTTCTCTTCTCCGTTGCAGGTTTTGTTGAACGTCCTGTCACTGCATAAAAACCTCAGCGACAGCCTGGCCTACGGCAGGCTCCACCCACAGCTGCAGAAGAACGTCCTCCTGGTGGACGGTACGTCCAGCACTCACTGCAACACAGTGTTCATTCCTCCCTCAGTTGCCTTCATTCGGCTCCAGGACATTTTAACCAGCCAATCACGAGTCCTCCTGTCTCACTGTGCATGTCAGCAGTAGCTCATTGAGTTCATGGGCATTTTGAGCGTTTTTAAGATTTTTGTGATTAATTTTTCTTCATTTGTTCTTCTGCACATCCCTATTAACAAGCTTCCTTCTACCTGCTCAGCAACATAAACACCACAATGGAAATAAAACATTGTTACTCTGTGTTACACTGAACTGTAACACGGTTCTACGTCCTTTTTGTACATCGTGCTTTAAAGTGTCAGGTTTACTCCCCTCTACTCTTTCCCACCAGCTGAGTTTGCGAAGGTGGATGTGGACGCTCTCCTGCAGAAGGGCTACGAGGTGGAGCAGGTGGATGTCATATCACTGGTGGAGGGAACAAGGAGGACCAATGATCTGATTGTGGGAGTGAAGGACCCCCGTAGCACAGATGCTTCTGCGCTCACTATGTCCAGATCCATGCCCTAACCCCTGCCCCGCCCACAGAGCCCCGCCCTGCCCTCACTGCCCCGCCCTGCCCTGTCTTCACAGCCCTGCCGTCTTAACCTGCCCCGCCCCAGGCCACACCCCCACCTTGTGAGGAGGTGAGTCACAGTTTGTGTAAAATGTGAGCGGGTTTTATTGTGAGTGAAGATCAGAGGCAGGAGTGATGGATCGTTAAAATGAGCTGCTTCCTCTGCCGTTAGGAGTGGGCCGTTAGGAGTGGGCAGCAAGTCTGCTGTGAACAGAGGGCCACAAACGCTGCCCACCTATCAAAATGCATCAAGCAGTGAATAAGCCTCATGGACACACACACACAAATGCCCACACACAAACATGCAGACATTTTGTTTTCAATCTGTGACCTGAGCACTAACACCCTGAGAAACTGGACCGACAGTGACCAAAATGAGTTTGTTAAAAGTATTATTTGTGTAATGTGCTCAGCATAAGTCTGGGATGACTGTGAGATTTACAGGAGGGTGGACTTCATAGTTGCAGAAAGTCACATTCAAACAAGAGGATGTAAAGATTCCTACAGCTGTAACAACATGAATCAAGTCTTTATGTATGATGGCTAGTTCTCACTTAGAATACAAAACATTACTGAATGATCATTTTAGTGGGTTTATCACTATAATGCTGGCTGAAAGGTCAGTAGTCAGGAGTGATTTAAACCTGATAAATGGTTGAATATAAAAACAAGGGAGCTGCTTATTTGTGTTTTTATTTAATGATTGAGTTTGATTTTAACACTCTTAGCATGGCATGGTCTTTATTTTTGTAAATATGTGCACTAAAGTTATTATTTTTGAATTTTCTGTCTGGTGACCATTGTACAACTGACCATGCTATAAAAGGCAAACTGTTAATGTTCGGTGTACAATAATGTGCATGGTGTTTAAGACTGTAGAGTGTATTATTTTTTCAGTGACAGTCAATTGATGATATGATGCCACTGTCCCGGGCTGCACTTGGGCAGCGGTTTGGTTTTGTAGACTTGCCTTCCTAACAAACCTGCAGATGTTCTCAGCCAGTGGGGGATGGAGAGGACCAATTCAAGAATAGAAATGTTTAAATTAAGTTCATGGCGTTTTAGTTGCCATTGTGGGTTCTTTTTTTTCCTTTTTAAAATGTCACAATCATGACGACGTCCTTGTTCTACCATTCTAGTACGTCTGAAGGGCCTCTTGTGCTTTGCAAATATAGGCCAGTGTTTTAACATTTCTGAAGGTTCAATAAATTTGTAACATTTGAAATTCTTGGTTAAGATCATGATTAAAGAAAAATAAAGGTTTTCCCAGAATTAAAAATGATCCCTTTTTTTCAACAGAGCAATCACTTTTACTGGAGAATATTTAAACTGGACAACACATATGAACTGCTTCAGTCAAGAAGGGTGTGTGAAAAACGTTCTAGCCACTAAGAGACTCTTGTTTCAGGCTTGAATTCAGTTAGAGATTTTAACCCGTTTGTGGCCAAAACTCCTATGCTTGGTACGCTACTGTCCAACACTGCACCTATAAAATAGACTATGGATAGCCAACAAAGTAGGCTGGTGTGTATCTGGGGGTAATATTACTATCCAATTATTCTCACCCTTTATAGGACAGTTCTCCCGAAGAGAGAATAACGTTGGGCCAATTTACATTATATAAGACTAGAATACATACAAAAAATGTTGGAAACGAGCATTTGTAGATCAACGACTCGGCGCAGATATTTGTGAGATCTGCAGTACGTACTCAGACGCCCTTCATTCACAGAACGGTCACAGGAGAAACTGCAGCCAATCACATTCCCTTATACTAGGTCACAAGAGAAACTGAAGCCAATCGCATTCCCTTATACTAGGCGGCACAGCGAGAGTTCTACGCACAAGCAGCCGCCACTGTCGTAAAATAAGGCGTATTTCTGGCGTTGCCAAGGCGAATAGACCGTTACGGCAAGGGGCCCTCGTTGCATTCACAGTAAAGCACAAACGGCCGTAAACTCCGCAGTTCATTTTGTGAATACGGATGCAATTCGATTCAGAAAGAAAAGCACTCGCTCAGATCGCGACTTGTAAGCCTCCCGTTAGCGAGCCGCCGTTAGCATAGACGGGTCTGTTTGGGATTCGCTTCAAATGGATTGAGAAGGTAAGACCTACGCGCCCCGTTGCGAGGCGGTTATAATCACAGCTCTCCGCAGGTGGAGTGCTGGGCTGTGTCTTCGCCAAGGTTTAGATGGACAGTTGCACCTTTGGCGGGCTAGCTACCCTTAACTATCCTTCTGCTGCCCGCAACTACCCTCCTGCAGCCCTTAACTACCCTTCCGCGGGCCTTAACTTCCCTTCCGTGGGCCTTAACTACCCTTCTGCAAACGTAACCCAGCCATGCTATCTGTTTATAGCTAGCGGGCTAGCTAACGTTACAGGGCACAGCCGCCTCCTCCAAAACTTCAATAAATAAATCCGCGTACGTGACTAAACGCCTCTGATACCGAGACGCGTCTCCACACCCGCCGACCCTCCAGCCGTAAAACGCGATTCGCGTTTATGAGTAACTGGCTGGATGTTTTTTGAGACGCTCAGGTAGTTCGCTGCTTGGCTAACTACCCCGACTGTGATGGAGGATCTTCTAGGTAGCGATGTGATGGTGGGCTAGTTTAAACCTTCACGGTCGACTCGACGGTGAGCTTGATCGCCGCTACGCTATACCACCTACACAGACCCGAGGAGGCTGGCGGCCTACTGTATAAGCAGACCGCTTACTACTGTATAATCAGACTGGTTACTACTTTATAATCGGACCGTTTACTACTTTATAATCAGACTGGCCAGCTAGCTGTCAAGTGGCGTGATGGTTCTTTTGACTCGCGGCCGCATATAAAGCGGCCGCCACCTGTTTGCAGGACTGTTGTCAATTCCCGTATTGTATTTTTTGGAAGAGACTGTCGTTCCTGCTGATAAGTTAGTAGAGGTCTTGATCACAGGCTGGGAGTTTTTATCTCAACGGAACCACTGCTTTGTGTGTGTGTGTGTGTGTGTGTTTTACGTAGCGGATCAAACGGCGGCGACTGCTTCTGAACCTTAAAAAGACGTACACAAAGACTTGTTGAAATGGGGCGGCTCTTTGTAATATAGGCTGCATTACTGTTAGGTTCAGAATTTACGTGTTTTAAAACCCGAATAACTCTTTTCTTTAGGCAAAAGCAAACGCCTTATTTTTGACATACGGGTTTTAATGCACATTTGCTAACCAAAACCCAGTGGAATGAATGAATGAGGACGTATATGAATGAGGATGTAAGTGATAACGACGAGTAACCATAACAGCTTTAAAGGAAATATGACCCCGTGTTGATTTCCCCATTTTTTGATGTGCGGCAGAGGAGCCAGCGCCCTAACATTTGAGTTTGTGTCCGAGTACTAACAAAGTAACATTGAGTACTATCTGACATTCGAATGGTTGAGCAGTCGGTGGAAATTTTGTAAATGTATTTGAGCAATAAGCTATTCATTGATTCTTTTGGGGGCGGGGGGGGGTACAGTGGTGATAGTGAGACATAAGGCAGTGTTTCTAATAAATCATGTTGGTTTTCTTCTTCAAAGACATACTAATTTTTCTTAGTGCTGAATTCTAGTTGTTGTGATTTATTGGTAAATAAAAGCAAGCAAGGCTCATTTTCCCCCAGTTGGTTCTGAAAGGTGTTGTTGTTTCCAGTAGCAGCAGAGTCTCGGGAGACAGCAGAGCCCTACGTTAGGGCGATGGCACGACAGCCCGACCTGTCTGAAGCCTCCTGCTGCCTGGCCTCTCCTGGGCTCCACGTACCCTGGGAGCAGGATTCTGGAGTGGAGGACAGTGATGACATCTGCAGTAAGAACGGAGAGATCAGTCTGGATCGGACCTCGAGTCCAGACGAAGAGGAAACCACCACTATTTTTGTTGCTTTCAAAGGGAACTTGAATGACCGTGACTTTCATGAGAAGCTCGATGCCATCTTGAATGGGATGCCTCAGATGCTTTCGTTGGGTGAGGGTACTTTGGGTGCTTTAACCTCGTATGAGGTAGCCCTTCTTCTGCTCCACAATAAAAGATTCGTATGTGATTCCAGATATGCCCAGGACACATCCTGTGTCTAATATGAATAAATGAATGAATAGATGTAATTGCTGTTGTAATTAAACCCCCAACCCTATTATGATGTTTCTGCTCCTTGTGAGCAGTTCCCCAGGGACATGTGTCACTCGTGTTGCTGTGTTTGTTTTGCTGAAGGTCCTGAGGGACTGGCGCCCCTGCGGGTTGAGCCTTGGAACAGTGTGCGTGTCACCTTCAACATCCCCCGCGAAGCCGCAGAAAGGCTCCGCCTCCTCGCACAAAACAACCATCAGCAGTTGCGGGACCTGGGCATCCTGTCCGTGCAGATCGAAGGTGAGGCTCTGCTAGCGCTGTTTTACAGGACGAATGCGCTGATGTTACTGTTAGCTTGCGCAGCATTGTTCTGGAGACCTGTATAAACACTTTGTCCTGAGCACTTGTACATGGATTTGCCAGCCTGTACTTGCTCATTGACGAGCTCATCAATGAGCAAGTGTGTCACAGTATAAATGATGATACTTTGCTTTAAACCTTAAGGTGAAAAATGTTTTGGACCTGTTTTCTTACATTTAACAGTTTTCTCATGATAGTAATATTGCACTTTTAGGCACAGGCGTTGATGGTTCATTGTTTTGTTTGGCTGTATAGGTGAAGGACCCATCAATGTAGCAGCCGGGCAGAACAGAGGGCAGGAAATGAGGGTGAATGGGCCAATCGGCGCCCCTGGTGCACCTGGTCAGATGAGAATGGACGTAGGCTTCCCCATACAACAAGGCCCTGGTAATTTAACTTATGAGAAATTAAAGTCAATCGAATGTACATATTTACATTTATATTGTTCTTTTACTTTTGACATCTTTATCCAGTAGTGTGTTCCAGAGCCTACCTTTATTTGGTTTTATTTTAGCATTCGTACTTTTAGAATGATGAGCATGGTCTGCTGCCACAGAGTTTGCCGAATGGCACACACTGAACTCTAAATGTCTTCATTTGTCTTAGTAGCATGCATGATGCTCAGTAGGTTGATGTGTATCCTGAGAGTGCAGTGTAGATAACATGACATGTTTTTGTTGCTAAATCGCCAGTGTGAGAGGTTGGAGCTCCTCTTACCCCTCCCTCAATATTATTGTTATTCTTAATAATAATAATTATAATAACAATAATAACAACCACCAAGCATAGTTACCAGAGCTTGTTTGACAATGCGGTGTTGTATTCCCTGAAGTTGTGTAACCATGGACTATTGTGGTTTTAAATGTTCTAGGCGGGTTGAGGATGAGCAACCCTGCGATGGTGCCGTCCGGACCTGGCATGGTGCCGTCTGGACCTGGCATGGCCGTTCAGGGTATGGTGCCTGGCGGTAGTGGGCAGATGCACCCAAGACTACCCAGACCACCAAACCAAACAGGTGAGCTAGCCATGAAGCTTCACCTGTGACCTTAACCAGGTTGGACAGAAACTGTTCAGCTGATCGTTTCTCTCCTGTATTAGACTCTATGGAGCCCATGATGCCAGGATTAGCTCTGCAGCAACAGCTCCAGCACCCACCGGTGCCCCACGGGCCCCCCAATGCCATGGGCCCACAAGGTCACCACCTCCAGGCCATGCAGGCAAATCGCCAGCTCAACCCAGCGGCCTTGCAGCAGCTTCAGCAGCAGCAGCAAGCTCAGCTGGCGCAGATGGGCGTGGCCCGCGGCCCTTTTAACCCTTCTAACCAGATGTCTGGCCCTGCTGGCTGGAACCAAATGCCCCCTGTTCTTCTCCAGCCACAGTCTGCTCAAGGCGCAATGGGACCCAACTGGAGGAAAGGTCCCCCGCAGGCCACTATGGTCCAGCGCCCGCCCTCCTTGGCCTCCGTGCAAACCCCGAACCATCCACCACCTCCATATCCTTTTGGCAGCCAGCAGGCTCCACAGGTGTTCAACACGATGACTCAGCAACAGCTGCAGCAGACGGGGCCCAACCAGTTTGCAGCCCCTCAGCCCAAAGGTCCCCAGGGAGTTCCAGGAGCGGCTGGTCCGAGGGCACTTCCTGCCCTGCCCCCTGTGTCTGCACCGCAGAGCAGCCTTGCTTCCAAGTCCCCTGGGTCCTCGTCCTCTCCTTTTCAGCAGGGCTCACCTGGAACACCACCTATGATGGGACAGGGCCAAGGTCAGCTGGGTCCACGTCCCACAACTCCGCAGGGGTACCCGCAGGGAGTTGGATCTCCAGGCAGGGCCGTGTTGGGGCAGCAGGGTAACGTTCAACCGGGATTCATGGGTATGCCCCAGCATGGGCAGGTTCCACAAGGTGGGATGGGAGGTATGCTGTCCTGTTTCTTCAAATAAATACTGTACACTATTGCTTCTGCAGTTAAAGCTTTAAGTGTAGTGTGTAGTGACAAGGGTTTCTCGTTGGTCTTTCCAGGTATGCAGAAGCGTATGCCAGTGGGCTTTCCAAATGTTCCTGTTGGTCAGAACCCAGGAGGAACTCAGACTGCTGCAGCTCCCCAGTTGCAAAACACTCAGAATGTGGCGCATTCAGGTAGGATTGTGTATAAAGCGTTGGGCTGGTTTCCTGGGCATGGATTATGTCTGGCCTGCTTAATCTGAAGGTTAAGCAGGATGTAAGATTGTTTTTTGTATGATGTAAAATGTTTTAGAAAGATTCTGTTTTGTTGCAGGCGTTCAAGCTTCCGTCTCAACGCCCAACCACATGCAGCCTAATCCCCTTCATGCTGGAGGAGTTGGCCATCACGGCGGGATGGCTCCCCAGCCGCCAGCCACCTCAGGAGGCACTATGGGCGCGTCGCAGTCAGGCCTACAGACACAAATGATGGGCATGCAGTCCCAACTTCAGACTCCACCTGCGGTTTCTTCTCAAGCTCAGATGGTGCAAGGCCAGGCCGGGGGTCAGACCGTCCTGTCCCGCCCCATGAGCCAAGGACAGCGAGGGATGACCCCTCCTAAACAAATGATACCCCCACAGGGGCAAGGGCTGATGCAGGGCCAGGGGCACCAGGCATTATTGATGCAGCAGCAACAACAACACCAACAACAGCAGCAGCAGCAAAATGTGACGATGGACCAGATGGCAGCCAGCCAGATGCAAGGAAACAAGCAGGCTTTTGTGCCCAAAGGTCAGCCAGGGGTCATGCAGGGTCAAATGATGCGAGGCCCATCGCCTAATTTGCAAGGCAACATGGTGCAGTTTCAGTCTCAGCAACAGATGACTCCTCAGCAACAGCAGCAAATGGCTCAGCTACAGCAACAGCAGCAGTTGCAGCAACAGCAGCAGTTGCAGCAACAGCAGCAGTTGCAGCAGCAGCAGCAGTTACAGCAGCAGCAGCAGCAGCAGCAGCTACAGCAGCAGCAGCAGCAGCAGCTACAGCAGCAGCAACAGCAGCTACAGCAGCAGCAACAGCAGCTACAGCAACAGCAGCTACAGCAGCAACAACAATTACAACAACAGCAGCAGCTACAACTGCAGCACCAGCAGCCACAACAGCAGCAGTTACCACAGCAACAGCTTCAGCAGCAGCACCAGCAAATGACACAGCAATCTCAACAAATCCCACTGAATGGCAATCCCAGCCAAGCTCTAGGCATGCATGGCCCCCAAATGAGACTCCCAGGGCATCATCTGGTGCAGCAGCAGATTCAACAACAACAACAACAACAACAACAGCAGCAGCAGCAGCAACAGCTTCAGCAAAAACCGCAGCATCAACCACAACAGCAGCATGTGATGCAACACATACAGCAGCAACAGGCGGCTGGCCAGCAACACCAACATCCGCTTGTAGATGGCAGTGGAGGCGCCGGTGACCTTGGTCAACAACAAATGCTTCCTGACATGCAAATGCAGCAGCAGCAGCAGCAGGGCATGATGGGAGGTCCTCAACACATGCAGGTGGGCAATGGCCATTTTCCTGGTCATGGAATGCCCTTTAATCCACAGTTTGGTGGCCAGATGCCGATGGGTGGGCCCTGTGCGCAAACAAGTGGCTTTCCAGTGAGTAAAGATGTGACTCTGACTAGTCCCTTGTTAGTCAACCTTCTCCAGAGTGATATCTCTGCTGGTCAGTTTGGGCCAGGTGGAAAACAGGGAGCCGGTGGGGTTGGTGCTAACCAAGCCAAACCAAAGAAGAAGAAACCACCTCGTAAGAAGAAACCCAAAGTAGGAGAAGGACAGCAGTCCGCTGAAGGAGTTGGGTAAGGCATTTCGGACACAAGACAAACTTTTAATGGACAAATTTTTGTGGTGCATGTAATGATGTTCAGATACGTTGTCATCTTTTTGTTCCGATTTCAGTAGTGGTCTGGATTCAGTTCCGCAAGGAATGGAGGATGTAGAGTTGCAAGGGGCGGGTGCTGATCAAGGAGTCGGCATGGACGCTTCCAACACAAAACCCTCTGAATTCACTAATCGGTCAGGTAAAAAAAAAATTCAGAAGTTAGTTTACACGAGTGAAGGTTGTACGTTGTTGGATCAGCGGTAATATATTTGCTGTGGTATCTTGCCTTGGAAAGCCCTTCGTGAAGTTTCTTTCCTGTAAAGTTACTCATGATGACCTTTGCTGAGATTGTTGATTTAGTAGGAAATTGTTTATGATGTATCAGGTTTTGAGACCATTACTGCATGTTGATTGTTGGCACACAGGCTAATATTGAATACCTTTATTGATATTTACACATAACATAAAATGCACCTGTGTAGTACCTTGGAAGAAACAAACATGTATGTGGTACTGATGATACACAGGCTTTCTACCATGTTACCTTCTACTTCTGGATTATTATCATATTTTAATTTCATATTTCAAGACTCATTATGTCATACTTCTAAATTATTAATAGTGTTTTCCCATTTTAGGATTTTCTGGCCAGCCAGGAGACCAAAGGGTATTACAACAAATGCCTATTCAGTTCATGGCCCAACAACAGCAGATGCAGCAACAGTTACAACAGCAACAATTACAACAGCAACAAATGCATCAGCAACAACAGCAACAGTTACAACAGCAACAAATGCATCAACAACAGCAACAGCAAATGCAACAACAGCAACAGATGCAACAGCAACAGATGCATATACAGGGTATGCAGATTCCTGCAGGCCAGGCTGGAACCCAGCAAGGACCACAGCAAGGACAGCATCCATCCATCCACCCACATCAACTACAGCTCCAACAACAGCCACCACAACACCTGCAGCAGCAACAACAGCAGCAACCACAACAACAAGCACCACCACCGTCACCACAGCAACAGCAACAACAACACATGATGATGATGCTGAAAATGCAACATGAACAAGCTAAAAATCGACTTCCTCTTCAACAAGGTGGACACCCCCCAAGAGGTCTGAATCCTAGCGATCCCACACAGAGAATGCCTGTGTCCCAACATAGCAACATGCCCGTAATGATTCATTTACAAGGGCATGGTGTTCCTCCATCTCCCGATAAAGCTAGGGGGACGCAGCTAGCTGGAGCAGGCCGGAGAATGCCCCATCCAGACATCGGACAAGGGAACCCAGGAATGGTGTCGGAGGAAGCTTCAGGGGCTCCTAACTTGCAGGACAGGCCATCAGCAGATATGGCAGCATCTCAGGCAGGGAATGGCAGTCAACAGAATGTTGTCAGCCAGGGTCCTAATACTCACTTGTTAAAGTCTGTGCCTTCATCGCTGCCTCAGCAACCAGGAGCGAGCCCCCAGCAACAGCAACCCCAGCAAGTAACACCAATCGCCAGCTCGCATAATCTTCACTTTCCCAATACTCCTTCAACCTCACAGACCTCTCGCCCTAAAACACCAAACCGAGCCAGTCCTAGACCTTATCACCACCCACTGACCCCTACCAACCGTCCGCCCAGTACTGAGCCTTCAGAGATAAATCTTTCTCCTGAGAGACTGAATGCATCAATTGCTGGCCTTTTCCCTCCTAAGATCAACATCCCTCTGCCGCCCCGACAACCTAACCTAAGTCGGGGTTTTGATCAGCAGGGTCTTAATCCAACCACGTTAAAGGCTATTGGACAAGCTCCACCAAGCCTAACATCTCTTACTAACAATACCACCACCAGTGGCAATAATACCCAGCAGCCATTTATTGCAGGTGGTGGTGCAGCACACGGAGGTGGAAAGCAAGAAAAGCAACCCGGTGGTGCTCAGGCTAAGCGGGCCAGTCCCAGTAACAGTCGGCGATCTAGTCCTGCCTCGAACCGCAAAACTGCAACTCCAAGCCCAGGAAGGCAAAAGGGGGCAAAGAACCCTCTAACGGCAGCACCGCATCAGCAGCAAACGACTGGATCCCAAACTGCGACAGCCAGTTCTACAGTGCTGTCCAATACCAACGCGTCTATGCCATCTGTAGGTGCTCAAGAGCAACAACAGAGCCAAAATCCTCTGCAGCCACACTCGAATAACTCTGATACAGTGAGGGATAGCCAGGGCCAAGCAACACAGCCTGAACAGCGTCAGATAGCCCAGGTGCCAAGAGATCAATCCGCTGTCAGAATGGCAAGTCCACGGGTGCCATCTCAGGAGCTGAAAAATCAAGAGGCTGGTAATGTGCTTGAGCAACCACCTGAGGAGGTGCATCAACCCCAGAATCCAGCACAACAGGAGCTTGGCTCTGTGATTTCACCAGGATTCAGAGATGCCCCAACATCCCTCAATCAGTTGTTGGATAATACATCCACCTCATCCTTGTCCATGAAACCACCCAAGATCACTCCTACAGGAGGTGGGGATCTGATGAAAAAGGAGAGCCCTCGATCTTTAACAGATCAAGAAAGCCAACGTAATCCTGGGAACCTGCAGAACAGTGAGAGTGCAAATTCTTTACCTGTTAGTGAACCTGAGCAAAAACCCAAGGTTGGCTCTATGCCAAGTCCACATTTGGTCCAAAGTACTAATTCAAGCCTTCAGTCTCCCTGTGTTGTGTCCAGTGTTAGCTCTGCTTTGCTTATTAGTCCTACTACAAGTTCTAGTCCACATCCCAATCCATCTGTTAGTCCAAATCCCAATGCTAAGCCTATGGCCAGTATGTCACAGACAGTTTTGCAGAGATCCACGTCATCAGGACCCACCCCAAGTCAGATAATCTTTGTGACATCCAATACCATTAGTCCTGCTGCCAGCACTGTGTCTGCAGTGCCTTCAGCTATTGCCTCCACAGTGCCAAGTAAAAACATGAGACCCCCAGAAATACGCCAGTCAACTCCCACTCAAACCCGACCTCCACAGTTCATTACCGCGCCCGTGTTCATCAACCCAATATTCCAAGTCTCGACTGCCTCAGTACCATCAAGCACCAGTGTCACTGTGGTAAGGCCCATACAAGTGCCTGCAAATATTCAACTCACAACTGCTACGGCTTCTGTACCAGCACCTGTCGCTATGGCAACATCACCTTCTGCCGTAAGCATTGCCACTAGTCAGCAGGGCCGCGCTATGATTGGACAAATAAAAGTGCAAGTGCCTGCAAGTCAGGCTTCCCCGATAACCACAGTTCCTCCTCAGCAAACAAACCCTGGAATACCAATACAAGAGAGCACTTCTGATGCTTCTGTCTCAACCCCAAGCTCTGTGGGACGGCCCGTTCTCCAGCCTAGCCTGTCCACTTGCACGTCTTCATCCTTTCAGCAAACGCTGACCTCCCCAGTCTGCTCTAGCCCGGGGATTACATCTGTTGCCCGCAGGAGCCCCCTGTCTCCAACAGTAACTGTTGCCAAGAGCGGTCAGGTCCAGACTGTTCTGAGCAAGACTTCCATCCCCCAAAGTGGTGACAGCCATCAGATGCAACAGCAGAATACAGCCCAGGCAGGAAAAACCACAGATATTGCATCAAAGGTCTCTTCTCGGGTGATTACAACTGAACCACTTTCCTGTCCACAGCCTCCTTCTGCACAGACAACTCTTCAGCCATTAGTACCAGTATCCACAGTTTCTTCCTCTGCACCGGCACAGAGTCCTGTACCAGTTTGCGCTTCTTCTCCTACACCTACCCCTTCTGTGCCCACCACTACTGTCACGGTACCTCTGACCAGTCCTGTTACCACGTCTCCACCCACTAATGCGCCTGCAACAGGACTCCCTCCACCTCTTTCTGCCCCGGGGAATGCCGGTCATTCTACTGGCCCTTCTGTGCCGTCTCCAACTCTCCCTGTTGTGGAACAGCTACCTAAAGCAGAAATGGATGCAGCATTGCCTGACCCAGTAGAACCTGCAGAGGTTTCTGCAAAAGCATCAAGTCTCTCAGGTATTTACATATTTGAGGACTAGAAAGTACTGTTCTTATTCACTTAGCAGCCATTTTATTGGACTGTCTGGTCTTGTAGGTATACAGTTAAGACTCTAACTTAATCTGCTTGTTAGCCATCCTCTTGTTGTTTGTATAGTTCTGTAATGCACATAGATAATAATACTTTTGAAGGTTTTGGTTCTTAATGGTTGCTTCTTCTTGATCTGTCAAAACAGCTGAGTCTGGTGTTGCACAGGAAGAACAACGTTTGAGTGACCAACCTGGTAAACACCATGTCTTACTTCTCAACAGAATTCATGTGATCACAGGTGTCCCACAGCGACACACAACTTTAGCACATGTGTATTACATTTGTGAAAAGAAGCTGCTTTCATTTTCCTGAAACTGATGGCTGAAGGCAATAATCTATGTATGTTCTTTTCTTTAAGGAGAGGCGGCTACTTCTGTGGCAGAACAAGGGTAAGACAAAACCTCATAATTATATACCTTAAAATCTTTCAAGCATTAATCTTTTCTCATGTCATGATTCGTCTGCTTTAACCCTCTCATAAGAATTCATCTCTCTTTTGTGTTTTCACACCTAATGTCTGTTTTTGTAACTTGCCTTTTTGTCTAATTCTTGAACATCAGTCCTGATTTGCACTGTCTGGAATTCTGGATTTTATTTGTGTTCACATTGGTTGAGCTGATTTCACGGGATTCACTAACTGGTGTCACAACCATTCAAATCAAATCACAACTCAAATTTGGGGATTAAGGAAAAAAAAACCCATTGTTGTTCAGCATCAAAGCAGTTTACCGCTGTTTTTCCACTTCTATAACAGATGGGCAAAGAAAAGAAAGGCGCCCATCGACTTAGTCCCAAGGTATGTATGTACCAAATCTGTAGATCCCCTGTGAAAGAGTGTGGTTGGGACAGATGACCCATTAGTAAACAGGGTCGTGAAGAGGACGGACGTTATCTGTGGTAGATGAGGAAAAACAGCAAGGATCAGTCCTGGGTTGTAGAGGGGCCCATTTTGCTAGTGTAATACAGCCTTACAACCATTTATACTGATGACCAGAATCTGGATCTTCACTGTGATACCTAAGAGACACATGGTGTACGGCACACAAGCATTTACAGTGCGTACTGTACTGAAACTCTCTTGTTCAACGGCGCCTCCTGCAGACTCGCATGGTTCTGCCCCGCTGCCCACTGCCTAACTGTTGTAGTGCTCTTCCAGGGACACGAGGGCCGCCACCGAGAAGGCGAAAGGTCCCAGTCGTCGGAGCTCACGGGCGGAGAAGGACACTGAGGAGGACACGTCTGACAACGGGCAGAGAAAGAGGGCAGCTAGACCAGGCTCGGCGTCTTCCAGCACAGGCAAAGCTACAGGTGGGCACACTGTTGGCCAGTGCACTGCACTGGTGTTTAAGATGGGATTGTTTTTTTACTGTACTCTAAATGACATAATGGAACATAAAAAGATAAATTGATTGCCAAGTTCAGCTTGCATGCACAGAAATGCAACAATGTAACAACTGAGTAACAAGCCTGACTTACTCTCTGGTGTTTTTAGAATCAAACACTGGTGCCCCTCCCACGCAGGCCAAGAGAAGGAAGTCGAAGTGATAAAGCTTAACACACCTGTGAAGTGTACATTTTGGTTTTC
Source organism: Brachyhypopomus occidentalis (assembly GCA_020368025.1). NCBI lineage: Eukaryota > Metazoa > Chordata > Actinopteri > Gymnotiformes > Hypopomidae > Brachyhypopomus > Brachyhypopomus occidentalis. Next base: position 1,050,563 of record JAGXOD010000011.1, on the reverse strand, counting down.
TTCTTTGAACTGTTTTATCTGCTGTTTCTCCTGGTAATCATGTGTGTGATAACCATGTACAGAAACCTGTTTTTAAAAGAAATAATGTTTTGTCCCTTGCTACTACTATTTAGAACTGTGTGTATGGTGTGTGTCATGTTTTTATTGTATGCTGGATTAATCACAAACCCTGATAATAGAATTATCATGTTGATTGTATAATAATGTTGCAGAATTGGATTAAATTTTCTACTTTTCGTCCCTTTACATGGATTAGCAATTCACTGCTCACTGCTCACTTCTCACTGCTTGATTTTGCTTCAGCATGGTCGTAATGTCCGGCAGCTAAATATGTTTTCTGTAGGTTACATTTTCTTCGCACGCCCTTCACACTGGAATCTCCGTTATGAACACGGAACTGAAAATAAAAGCTTGATGTCCCAAGAGGTCACATTTGGTATAATCTGAACCTGTGATTTTTGTTTTGTAGTGAAATAGTGGGCAGTAAATAACCACGCTTACGTGTGCGCCGCTGCTGTCTCGGGTCGGACATTTTCTGTGTAGTTCTAGCTAAGCTACACCACACTGTAAACCAGTGTTCATGTAAACAGTCTGATGGTTACAGTCCACATAAACTTAGCCCAGATAAAATGTGGCTAGACCCGGTTTAGTGGGACTATGAGTTTGATTCCGATATTATATCACAAATACCGCAGCTTTATATTAAAATTGACGTGTATAAGAAGAAAGGGTCCGGTTTGATGGAAATACTGGTCCTTTGTGCGACCTCGTGGTTTAGATGGAAGGAAAAAGGGGAATGCTTGAATTTTAAACGTATTGCCAAATACGGAACATAAAGGATAATCACCTCGTCAGACTTCTCGTGGTGTACCGTGTTTTTAAAACGGAGAAACGTGTACGAGGAACACGAAGTGCGTCATGAAGTGGGCGGTTACCGCTGTAACGTCACAACGTGCTGCTGCGCGTGTGCGCGGGTTCAGCGGGGCTTCCCAAGCCTGTAGCGCGTCTTCGCTCCGCCGATCTACAGCGAGTGGGCGTGGGGGAGTGACACAGGCCGCTTAATTAATAAAGGACATAGCAGGTGATGGGAATTACGGTTATAACGGCCCGTCGAGGAAGAGTCAAGGATTTAAACTTTTATTTGGTTTGTGCTCTCTGGGTTTATGAGGTTTGTTTGATTGTATTTATTCTTTGATGACGCACAAAATCTAAAGTTTTCTATTTTTCTTATTCTGGACATAAACCGGTTTATTATCTAACGTGTACACTTATAATGGAGCGGTCTGATTTTACACCTAGCAAGTGTCCGATATCGTTGAGCGACATTCTCGGGTTCCAGAATAAGCCCGTGTGCGAGGAGGAAGCGTGGGCTCTGTGCTATCAGCTCTGCTCACTCCTGGAGCCCAATTTTGCTGTCGGTGAAAGTTACGGAACATGGAAAACTTTCAGATTGCCAGGACCCGAGGGGATCTTATTTTCAAGCGACGGCAACATGTCACTCAATATAGACAACAGTAAAACTGGTGCGTTTTGGTGTCCTCAGCGCACTGAATTCGTCGCGCTGACATTTATAGTAATTTGTTCTTTTTTTAAACAGGCGACCAGTATGTAATTGAGACTGAGGATCAGGTAAGCAGTTCTGCCTGTTGGATACCTACCCGAATTATTACCAATACAATTACCAATTGCAGAACTGATAACACATGGGTATTATTTTAACAGACCGTTGACTACGTGGGTCGTCTGATATATTCCTGTCTTGACTGGGGCCTTGGAGCAGATGTGGAAAGGGAACTGAGCGAGACGCTGGAACTGCTAGTGTGTCAAATGACCAAAGTGAACATCAGCCTTGACGCTCTGCAACCCATGTGCAGCATCTCCGAGGTCATTCAGGTAGCACAGGCCGTAAACCTGGACCACGTCAGTCTGCGATTACACCAAAAGACATTCGTTAGTTCCTCGACGATTTTAGCTACAAAGCACTTGTAGCTTTATACAAAAGTAGTTTTATATTTACCAGAAGTGCACAACGACTGGCGTGCATATAAAAACAATAATCGAATAAGATTTTCGATTGAAATGCGTTAACTTTAACTGAATCTTATAGGTTTGTGAAGAGCGTCTTTATAACCCGAACCACGCAGCTCAACACTATCAACGTGTATGTTCCACGCTTTACTCGCACACCATTGAGCTGTGTCACTGTCTGCAGATCATCCAGCAAACCAGAAAGGTGAGCACGCTATCCAGCCAGGGCGTGCGAGCTCAGCCCGGGACTTGCTCCTCAGATGTTCCTGTATTTGTAGACCTGGGCTGAATTTCACTGTTTATGGTTTAAGGGGGCACACTTGGGGAGTCGCTGTCTGCATCACTGTGGAATGCACCCTTGGGGTGGGGAATACAGATATAACACTTCACCTTCTTTTACCTCTGTAAAGTTAAAAAGGGAGCTTATTCATTGGTCGTCTCAAAGCAGAAACATCTGCAGGGTTGTCCACTGGTTTTGAATTTAGTAGGAATCAATTCTTTTATTTTCTGTAAACAGAGTTTGCAAAAAATGTTCATGGAATCGGAGACCAGCGTCTTACCTTGTATGACGACTAACTGGGTGAGTGGTTAGTAGGCTGTGTTTCTGATGACTTGATTCATCTACAGTTGATTCTAAAAATGTCTTATGTTCATATGTTGCTCCTGAGGCGAGCCTTCACTTGTAACAAAAATGTTTTATAAAACACAGTTTATCCAACATTACTCTGTTCTGCATTTGCATTATTTTGCTTCCGGCAGTGGAAGAGCTGGTTTCCATGTGCCAGGGTACAAGTTAATGAGGCAAACTTTTGATCAACCATCTAGGAAATGCATAACTTCTTTAATTCAGAAATATTGTACTTCCTCAATGTGCACTTCTTTCCTGGCATCTAGGAGTTTGCATGGAAACATCTGGTGGAGGAGTTCAGCAGGGGTGTTGTGTTGCGCCCCCTGAAGGACACCATTAGCACTATCGGTCCTCAGCCGGTGGACACGGCACCCTTCAGCCAGCTGTTGCAGGATATCCAGCTGAGACGCTACAAACTCCGCAAGGTCCCGGTGAGCTCCGCCACCGTCTGTCTGGAGTGTAACGGTGAAGTGGTGGATATGTGGGGGGGAAAACGCATGCATGCTGTGTCTTAAATGTTCCCTTTGGAAGGTCAATATCAATGAAATTTCAAGGGTCATGCAAACCTTTCTATTGATCGAAATCATAGTTGTAAAATTCACTGTGATGATACAAACTTGGAGTGCTTTACTGTGGTCTCAGATGGCTGTGGAGTGATTTACTTGATCAACACTGAGATGAGGGACTGCTCTTGTCAACAGGCAGGGGGGCGTGGCCGACGGGAAGCCGACCCCCACCAGGCACTGTTGGAGGTCATACGATCGGGCCCCAAGCTGAGGCCGGTGCGTCCTGGGCGCCGTACGCGTCATGCATTCTGTGGTTTGGGTCCTGCTTTCACTCCAAACATTGCATTCTGTACAGCAAATACTCTGATAGGTCCAAGAAGTCATAAAGGAATTTTGGTTTAAATTACATGCCATCCTCTCACTCTGCTTCTCTCACTCTGCCTCTCTCTCTCTCTGCCTGTCTGCACCCAGGTCTCAGAGCGAACCCTAAACACCAGATCCCAAAATCGTGAACAGGAGGCCAGTCTGCACGAGTTGCTCATGCAGGAGATCCGCTCCGTGGACCCCATGAAGCTTCTCTCATCACATAAGAGAAGAAGGCAGTTCTGCAAAGGTACAGAACTGTGCTGCTGCTCCTAATTCTGACCCTGGAAATCCAACGCCCTGTACGCTGTCGACCTGCTCCGATGCACTTGACCAAGCTCATTATGTTTTCTTGCAAGTTCAAATCTGACATGTTCTATTAGAAAATAAAAAAACATTCATTGGATAGAAGAGAAGAGCTGTGATGGTATTTGGAGTTCATCTCTAAAGATGAGGACTGACTCCTTCTCTCTTGGTGCAGGGTTAGCGATTAGCTGTTCGCATGTAAATTCCCTCATGACCATCTGTGAAGACTCTTCAAATGAAGACTCTTCGTTCTTTCTGAACGCTTTTCCCAAGCCTGGCCAACAGGGGCCGCCCCCCAAAGTAAGGCTGAGTAGTCACGAGTAAGAACATGGCTGGACTGTCCATGTCGGAAGCATATAGCATTTCACACTGTGGTAGATCTTGAGCAAAGTTTAAAAAAAAATTGTGAAAAGCACATAATGAAGCTTCTTTCTGTAGGGAGGAATGTGTAAAGGCCTTAATGCCCAACAAGAAGACAGTTTTGCAGGTAACAGTTTCCTAAAGACTAAAGTTCACATTGAAGTAAAATAAACATACCAGCATGGAGATATAAGATTCATATGAAGTATTAATGTCATCTTGGAATGGTGTGTCTCAATTTTTAGGTTCTGCTGATGGAAATCTGAAGTTCTTCCCTGCTCTGTCGTCCACTCCGCTGAATCTGTCTCAGGAGTGCAAACTTTCTCATCGAAAGCGTCGGGCCAGATCGTTCGCGAGCAGCCGGGACCTCTGCCAGCTCGTGTGTTCTCCTTGATTCTTATTTCTTTTCCTCCTTTGAGGTATTTTCAGATAGGTGCCTCTTTAGAGTGGTGCTTTTGATCACCAGTGACTGCACTGCCTCGGTGCCTTCAGTCTGTGGGTTGCTGAGCTGTGATGTTGGTCACTCTCATTGAAAGGCTGCCAGAACCAAGGCCCGTGTTCCCATGACGATTGCTGATGTCATTAACATGCACTACACCAAGGAAGGAAAGTTGAAGGCCATGGCGTGTGAGATGACTCAGAACTGGCGCGTGAGTGGGCTGTGTCCCGTCCCCATCCACCACCCCCCCCCCGCACCTCATTTTATGACTGGAATCTTTCCCTTCAGTATTCTTATCCATAGTAAACTGTGCATTGCCTCTTTACTCCTGCATAAGTGAGTAGGAGATGCTCAGAGCACGTCCATGACTGGCTGCTCTTGAGAAACGAGGTGATGGGACACCACAGGTGTTCAAATATGACACCCAACGCCTGGTCCTGCATTTTGTGGTCACCGGCAGTTAATTAAACATAAGCATTCAATTCACCATCCATGAGATCCAGGTTGAACAGAGTCTCCACTCTGGGGGCAGGTGTGATTGCTCCTTGCCGTTCGTGATCAGGGTTTACCAAACCCAGGGCTGGAGGTGTGAGCTCTGCATCCGAGTGGCTGTGTAGGGCTGTGTGACTCGTGCCTTTTCCCTTTAAGAGAAGTGACCTCTTATATTCTCCAGGTTTGTTCATGCTGTCAGAAGAAAAGCGTGTATTTCACCTGGCACCTGTCATGTTCTCTTTGCAGTAGGTATGATTCTATCCCCATTTTGACCAGATGTGCTGCGCATGGTGCACGCAAGGTTGTTTATTGTCTGTTTTGTTGACAGGATTGTGTGTCCAGAGTGCTGTGTTGAGGTAAGCTTTCCTTATGTTTGATGCATCAATTTCGATTATAGTGCCTCACGCGTGATGGATGGATGATGGTCACGTCTGAGTGTTTTAAAGTTCAGTCTATTGTATGGGCATCAATGTATTTCTCTTTTGCACTGAAGATGCACCTGCCCTTCAAATGGTGTCTCAACCTTCCCATAAGCTTCTTTAAGAAGATCGTATTGAATAAAGAAAGTGAACACACCCAGAGAAAGTTCTGGAATGAGCGCTGGTCATGGGACCCCTCCTGGTGAGTCAGTCGCAAATACACTCAAGCAGGTCCTGTAGAGGTATGATCTGGGACTGTAAAATGGTGCAAAATTACTGATGTCCATGGAGAGGGTGGGGAATATTCAAATTGCATATTTATTCATACACACAGCTGTGACCGTAAGGGTGAGAGGTATGTTGAGAGCATAGAGGCGAGGAGAAAATGTGGCTTGGCAAGTAAATGTGAAGTGTATATGAAGGACCATGTCTGGTGGTAATGTTTATGGTGATATCAACATTTAGTTCAAGGTAACTTAACTGAGCTGTGTGACAGCTGATGGTATTTACTAATCTTATCATAATGGGAAAAGTCTGTGCATGAACACAAATGACTAAATAGCTAGTTTGAATAATGATTCATTGCTGACTTAACAAGAACATGTACTGGGTTTTCCATGTGGCTGTAAAGCAGAATGTGGTGGTGTTAATTCATTGATTCACTCATCCGTTCATGGTGTGTGTGTGTGTTCAGGGTTCCTCTGGTTCTCGAGGCTCCTCTTCCCACTGCCGTCGCTCTACACCGTCTGGCTATGAAGGGCTGGCACAGTCAGGCTGTCTGCTTGGGCTGCCAGAGCCTTCTGCTGCAGGCTTTGGACTCTGTGCTGTCCCGTTACCCAATCAGAACCCATCAGGAGATATGACTCTGTGCTGTCCCGTTACCCAATCAGAACCCATCAGGAGATATGACTCTGTGCTGTCCCGTTACCCAATCAGAAGCCATCAGGAGATATGACTGCCTGGCTGGCGTTCTTCCTTGCGCTCACTTTGTTCTGACCCAGCATGCTCGTCTGCTGTTGCCATGATTCCGGACCTTTCAGGCATGTGGTCATTGAAAACGGATGCTGGGCCAATTTATTTTTCTGTTTCTAACGAATGATCGGATGGGTTTTTGTTTGCTTTTAATTTCCACACCTGATGGTGCTTGAGCTTGTTCCTCAGCACTATTCTGTTCTTTAGCTGCATGTCACTTTGTGCGTTTGTGTCCTGTTGTTGTTGGTTAGAAATTCACGATGGCATTCACTCAGCAGTGTTCGGGTTCTATTTAAAATGTCTTTTTAAAAATATTTTTAATCCTCAGAATGGAAATAAATATTTAATATTTTTCATAGTCTGTGTGCTGACCATGTTGTGGTGCTGTACTAGGGCCTGTTTCTACACTTGGGGCCAAGTGGGGGCGAAAAAGCAATGGGGGGTTTAATCCTGAACCAACAAAAGCACATGGTGCATATGGAAGATTGTAAACATTAAGGTCCTGTGTGCAAATCTTCATGAATATGCATGCATTAGAAATGATTTATCACGTTGCTAACTCGGGCCTTAGTAAAAACAGTATTTCAACAACGTTTGACGAGTCTCACAGGAATCCTCCAACATCTGCTCCAACCAGCAAATGACCTGCTGATATGAATTAATGCTTTACGGGGAAAACTACTTCAAGTAATTACTTCAATTACATCAAGTTTTTGTTTGATGGACCAGATGGCTGGGTCCATGGTGACTTGGTACTCCATGAGTATATGGCTCAGGTCAGGCTCCAGTAAGGCAGGGAAGGTGTAATGGTGGTAACTGGCATTAAGCATTAGCTCACTCAACCTTTATTGTAAATGAACTAAAAACCAGCTCTGCCAGATTTCTGGGTAAGACTTAATAAAGTGGTAGAGGAAGACCATGATCTGTGTGTTGGATAAGTAAAGGATGATGACCCATGAAAGACTAGCACTCCCCTTACCTGATTAAAACCCATGTCGTGGTGGTGGTGAAATATATATTGTTACATATTCTTTTGTATTTGGTATTAGACATATTTATTTGCAAATAAAGGGAAAAAATATGTAGGTTCCTAATTGTGTACGTTAATGTTTACTCTTGACAAAGCCAAACATCACTTTTCTCTGTTAAACATTGTTTTAATACTAGATCAAGGTTTTGGTTCACCAAAAGTACTGTATCTGCTTGAGAGTTCAAATAATGCTGCGAAAGTTATACCCTAATAACTGTAATTCTTTAATGTCACTACTGGCCCTAATTGTATGTCACTGTAGAAAGAACCACAGGTGCAGGTTCTGGAAGCTCTCGGAGAGGCTCTGACCTTCACGTTTAAGTACAGACTGATCACCCTCTGCCATTTGATTTGATTTGTGTCCTGCACTTGGTGTTGTTTTAAGTACATTTTTTGTTTTATATACATTTTACTTAGCTCTTTCATATTATTTCATTTTATTTGTGTTTATGTAAAGCATACATTTAACGATTTTCCATGGCCAAACCATGCATTTGTGTAATATTTATTTCTAGGATGTTTCAGTGAGATGTGCTGTGAACTTCACAATTGATTGATTTGAGCTTCAGCTATGAACTTCAGATCGATTTGAGTGTTTACATCTGCGTCCCAGACTATATACAGGAGCATTCTTCAGTAGGGAGAAGGACTCAAGTTACTTGAGTGGTGCTCAACTATTCAAAAACCTTTCTACCGGCATCTTCCTCTTAGACCATTCTTATATTTCTTCTTTATCAGACCACAAGACAATGATGACATCACAGAGAGACTGTCAGGTGTGAATTTGCTGAAAAACCAAATTCATTAAATACACTCACTGGCCACTTTATTAGGTACACCTTGCTAGTACCGGGTTGGACCCCCTTTTGCCTTAAGAACTGCCTTAATCCTTTGTGGCATAGATTCAACAAGGTACTGAAAACATTCCTCAGAGAGTCTGGTTCATATTGACATGATAACATCACGCAGTCGCTGCAGATTTGTCGGCTGCACATCCATGATGCGAATCTTCCGTTCCACCACATCCCAAAGGTGCTCTATTGGATTGAGTTTTGGTGAGTGTGGAGGGCATTCTAGTACAGTGAACTCATTGTCATGTTAAAGAAACCAGTCTGATATGATTTGCGCTTTATGACATGGTGCGTTATCCTGCTGGAAGTAGCCATCAGAAGATGTGTACACTGGTCATAAGTTAAGCCACATTTTTTTGTCAATTGTGATTTTCACCCCAATGTGTCACCGAAATGTGTCCTCCGCATTTACCCATCTGTGCAGTCAGAACACACACACACACTCTAGTGATCACACGTGCCCAGAGCGGTGGGCAGCCCTAGCCCGGCACCCAGGGAGCAGTTGGGGTTAGGTGCCTTGCTCAAGGGCACCTCAGTCATGGCCTTAGGCCTGGGAATCGAACCCACAACCCTCCGGTCACAAGACCAGTTCCCTAACCACCAGACCATGACTGCATCCATAAATGGATGGACATGTTCAGCAACAATACTTGGGTAGGCTGTGGCATTGACACGATGCTCAATTGGTACTAATGGGCCCAAAGTGTGCAAGGAAAACATCCCCCACACCATTGCACCACCACCACCAGCCTGAACCGTTGATACAAGGTAGGATGGATCCATGCTTTCATGTTGCTGACACCAAATTCTGACCCTACCATCCAAATGTCACAGCAGAAATCAAGACTCATCAGACCAGGCAACGTTTTTCCAATCTTCTATTGTGCACTTTAGGTGAGCCTGTGTGAATTGTAGCCTCAGTTTTCTGTTCTTAGCTGCCGGGAGTGGTACCCGGTGTGGTCTTCTGCTGCTGTAGCCCATCCACCTCAAGGTTTGACGTGTTGTGCGTTTAGAGATGCACTTCTGCATGCCTCGGTTGTAACGAGTGGTTATTTGAGTTCTAGTTCTATCAGCTCGAACCAGTCTGGCCATTCTCTTCTGACCTCTGGCATCAACAAGGCATTTGCGCCCACAGAACTGCCGCTCACCGGATATTTTCTCTTTATTGGACCATTCTCTGTAAACCCTAGAGATGGTTGTGCATGAAGATCAGCAGTTTCTGAAATACTCAGACCAGCCTGTCAGACACCTTATTTCCTGTTTGAGTTTCCCAACTGAAGGGACTATTGACCTCCTACTTCTTTAAGTTTGTGATGCATGTTGCATGTCCTTATGCACATATACCACAAGAGGGCTCTCTCTCCCCGTGAGCTGCGGTGCCTGGAACAGAGCAGAGGCAGAAGGATTGAGCAGCGTTTTTCTGCTGCATGCGGTCATTGTGGTTCACTTTGGCTCCCGCTGGAGCACCCAGCAATGCTGAGGTTCCTGCAGCAGGACACTAACAGCCCTCTTCCTTATAGTCCAGTCATACAACCATAAGTAAATGTGCAGTGTGTATCTGCCTTCTGGAAAACTCAAAACATTTCACCCCAAGAGAGAGCTGGGCTTGTCGCTGTTTGACTAGCGCTGTCACCTTTTCTCAGTCCAGTCATCTCTTCAATCTTTCATCGTACTATTGCATGTACCTTGGTACGGCCCATGCGTTCTGAAGCCCTCTGCTCTTCATCCTCTTCCTCTTCCTCTCTCTGCCCATGCTGTGCTCTGTCCCAGTAAACTTCCTTTCAAATGATGGTGTTTAGATCTTTGGCCCTTTCACTGTTGCGCTTTCTCTCTCTCTCTCTCTCGCTTTCTCTCTCTCTCTCTTTCTCTCTTGGCCTGATGTAATTACAGAGCATATTTTTAGCTCTGCAGTTATTTTTTATTCCAACTCAACCAACAAACAACAATAACATTGTGTGTGTATGTGTATGTGTATAAGGGTCTGTGTGTTTGAGTGTGTGTATGTGTGTGTGCTTCTGATGGTCTAACCCATATGGTGGAGTTGTTTATTCTGTGCCACTGTTTTGTGTGTGCTCTCTCTCTCTCTCTCACACACACACACACACACACACACACACACACATAGTACTGTGTTACTGGGCATATCCTGGGTGCTTCGTGGTCTGGGAGTGGTGGTTCTACTGGTTCTGCCCATCTTCAGGGCCAGAAGAAAGAGGAATGTGTGTATGTGTGTGTGTGGGGGTTGTAATAGACCTCCACTGATCATGGGAGTGTGTGGGGTTATAATAGACCTGCACTACCTTTCAGTGCATGGTATAGTATTGTACAAGACACAATAAAAATTACACACACACAAACCTGACCATGTATACACACTATTCATAAAAAGTTAGGGATATTTGGCTTTTGGGTGAAATTTCAGGATGAACCTAAAATGCATTCTGACCTTTACAGGTGAACTTAATGTGACCTTCTCTAAACTTCTGAATGCACTCGTCAAAAGTGTTTCAGTACTTTTTTTTGCTGTTCTCTAACAAGGAGCTTTACAGAAAAATTCACAAAAGGTGTTTGATTCATGAATCGACCATCAAATCAATCAAATCAGTCCCTGAAAACACATTTTCTGGTTCAATTAGAGTTGGCATTTTAACAATCCTCCTCACCATGCTGTTCTGACATCATGAGACCAAGGCGACACCTAACAATTGATCAACAGTACCTCGCCATTGCGAGGCGTCAGACAGGATGTTCTCAGACAGAAGCCACTGAGTTTATAATCAGCAGGGCATCTGCAGGATGCAACAGATACAGAGTTGCCACATAGAGTGATCTGCATGCTATACTACCTACAAGGGTACCTGACCACACAACCAGGCACAGGTGTCATCGTCTTGCATGGGCAAAGGGCCTTTGGAGGTGGTGGTGGTGTTGCAGTGTGGGCAGGTATGTCTAGTCAATACAGAACTGCCCTACACTTTGTGACAACCCCATACTACTTGAATAACATCATTAATCCAGTTATTGTGCCTCTGCATGAACAACACAGCCCTAATTTCATCTTCATAGATGACAATGCTCCAGCTCGTTGAGGTTGCTTCATTAGGGAACGGCTTCTGGAGACTGGAGACCTGAATCACATAGAAATCCTGCAGGATCAGCTGAGTCGCTGTGTAGAGGCGCATAACTCTGGACCCCAGAACCTCAATGACCTGAGGGCCCCTCAAGAAGAGAGGGACACCATGACTCAGCAGACAATGAGTCGACTTGTGAACAGCATGAGACGTTATTGTCAAGCTGCAATTAATGCTCAAGGGCACATGACAAGTTATTGAGACATTTTTTGTTGGGGTATACACACCATTGTTGTTGGCTTTTGTTTCAATTTGAGCCATTGCATGCTTCTCCTTAAATGCCCTACTTTACTGATATAATATCAATGTGAACGTTTTACATTTTCCATAAATTTCACCCGAAAGCCAAATGTCCCTAACTTTTTGTGAATAGTGTATGTACTACATTGAATCTGAGCACACTTCCGTGAGGACTCGAAAAGCAAAAAGAGATGTGCATCAGAAGCACTCTAACAGTGCTACTGTACCACTCTACTACTCTACACTACTCTACCACTCTACTACTCTACCACTGTACCACTCTACCACTCTACTACTCTACCACTCTACTACTGTACCACTCTACCACTCTACTTCTGTACTACTCTATTAATCTACTACTCTACTCTACCACTCTACAAATCTACTCTACCACTCTTCTAATCTACTCTACCACTCTACTACTCTTCCTCTCTACTACTCTTCTCTACATCTCTACTACACTACTCTACTCTATCACTCTACTACTCTACCACTCTACTACTCTTCCTCTCTACTGCTCTACTCTACCTCTCTACTACTGTACCACTCAACTACTCTACTATTCTACCACTCTACTACTCTACCACTATACTCCACTACCCTACTTTACAACTTCACCACTCTACTACTGTACTACTCTATTAATCTACTACTCTACACTACTCTACTACTTTACCACTCTAGTCTACTAATATACTCTACCACTCTACTACTCTATTACTCTACTACACTACCACTCTACTACTCTATTCTACTACTCTACTACTATACTCTACCTCTCTACTACTCTGATGCTCTACTACTCTACCACTCCACCACTCTACCACTCTACTTCTCTACCACTATACTACTGTACTCCACTACTCTACTGTATGACTATACTACTCTACCACTCTAGTACTCTACTACTGTACCACTCTACTAATCTACTCTACTACTGTACCACACTACTACTCTATCTCTCTACTCTGCTACTCTACCACTCAACTACTCTACTCTACTCTACTGCAATACTACTCTACCACAATAGCCAGTACCACTATACCACTCTACTACTTTTCTTGACTACTCTACCACTATCCTACTCTACTTACTACTCTACTACTCTTCCACTCTACTACTCTGCTCTACCACTCAATTACTCTACTCTACTACTCTACCACTATACTACTGTACTCTACCACTATACTCCAATACTACAGTACCACTCTTCTACTTTACTCTACCACTCTACTACTCTACCACTATACTCCGCTACTACTCTACTACTCTACTGTACCACTACACTCCACTAGTCTACTCTACCACATTACTACTCTACCTCTCTACTACTCTACTCTACTACTCTACCACTATACTTCAGTACTACTGTACCACTCTACTACTTTTCTCTACTACTCTACTACTGTACTGTACTACTGTACCACTTTTCTACTCTACTACTCTACAACTCTATCACTCTACCACTCTACCACTCTACCACTCCACCACCACTACTCTGCTATTCTACTTCATAGAGTATTCACACACACAGAGGCACATTCATTTATGTTTCAAACTGCCTAGGGCCCTTTGTGGAGATGAGAAAGAAATACAAAAAACAACAAGAGAAACATACAATCAGGAAGAAAAGGAAGAGGAAGAGTTACATTTCTCATTAAATAAAAGAAAAAAAATGTAATGGAGTTTTTGGAGCTGCTGATAACATTTGAATTAATATATAATAAAATATTAAATAATAAAAACAATAAAAACCTGATTATTTCTCCTTGGTCTCTCATCACCCCTCTACAAACCCCCACCCCCGGTCTTGGCCTAGCTGACACTTGGGGGGTGTAATGGGAAGGTGGAGGGAGATGCTTGCCTGATGGAGCACATCCGACTGTCCCCAGATCTGGATGGACAGGACTTTGAGGTGGAGGTTAAATTCCTGGCAAAAGACTCCATCCACTACTTCAACAAGATCCCTGTTGAGAAGAGGGTGTGTTTGTGTGTGTGTGTGTAGAGGATGTTTGTACAGACAGGTGATCCAGCCCCATAAGATCCTCTCAGCTTTGTCTAAGGGGACCTCTGTTTCCTGCTTTTGCTGGCAGTCACAAGAGCACACACACACGCACACACACACACGCACACACACACACACACAGACTCACACACACACATACAGACACACACACATACAGACATACACACTTTCACACACAGGATCTCTCATACAAACACACAAGCACACAACTAATAACTTTTTGGGAATCTAGCAACCAAGACTACAGTACTGTGGTTGACATACATTAACATGCACACACATACTGGCACAATTTTGTGTGAGAACACACACACAGACATACACACACACATTCCACCTGGTGTTGGGTTTAGAACAGGAAGGAAAGGCCACCTGGTTCTGAAGCGTATGTAGCAGCTTAGAGACACAATACCATCGGCATCTTCACACAACACATTGTTCAATTTTTGCTTGTCGGGTAGTAGTGAGTAGCTCAGGTTTTGTGGTTTGTTTGTCAGTAGTAGTGAGTAGTTCAGATTTTGTGGTTTGCTTGTCAGTAGTAGTGAGTAGTTCAGGTTTTGTGGTCTGTCAGTAGTAGTGAGTAGTTCAGGTTTTGTGGTCTGTTAGTAGTAGTGAGTAGTTCAGGTTTTGTGGTTTGCTTGTCTCTAGTTGGTAACCTGCTGTGTTTCATGAGCTGTTTTGCTCCTTGTGGTCTTATTTCTCCATAGTTAGCAGCCAGAGGACGGCCTCTTTGATAGACTCAAGTATAACAAATATCTTTCACTGTTTTTCTGCTGTGTTGGGTGGTATGATTTATGGAATATGTGTGCTGTGGTTATCATTAATGGTACTGTGTCCATGTCAGTCCCATACAGGTCTGTAGTGTGTCTCTTCCTCTCTCTTCTCTTACCATGCAGGCATGTATAAATGGCCTGTGTGTGAGTGGTTGCCTTCTCTTCTGTGTGTGTGTGTGTGTGTGTGTGTGTGTGTTTGACTGATTTAACAGTGCACTGCTGGCCCGTGTTCAGGTCGAGTGGTCACACCTCTAAAAAACAAAATGTATAGTGTACAATAATAACAACAATAATAACAACAATGACAATTTTATTGTCTCTCCCTCTGTCTGCCTCCAGCTGAGAATAAAATTCCAGCAAAGATCCTCTCATCCAGCAGAGTGAACCGAGCTGTTCCTAACCTCTGTAACCACCAGAGGGCACCACCCAAAACATTAGAGAAATCCATGCAGAACCAGCAGACTGAAGGTTCCGCTACCTACCCATTTCCAGTGTGTTTGAAGCTCTGCTGTTCCTTTTGTGTGTATTTCACGTATTCTTCTGGCATTTGTCTACTCCGTTGTGTCGACTTACTGGTTTTGTACTGTGTGCTTGCAGTGTGATCAGTGCTGTGGACAATAGGAAGGCTGCGTGGCAGAGGTGCAGGCTGCAGACTGTGAGGAGAACAAGCAGACCTCCAACTCAAACACCCGGAGCACCTGGATCATCTGGACCTGTGCAGCTCCACGGCCTGAGGAGGGTTGGAGCGTCCATTAGGTGTTTGAAAATTATGGTTTGGTATGAGATTTTAAGGAGGAAATATTTAATATGTATAAACTGAGCAAAGGCAGTCGTATATGCTGCCGAGGAGTGTTCAGTTTAGATATGCAGACAACGTGCTTGTGTGCTTGAGTACTGACACTATGACTGAGTCAGAACCAAGGACCAAAGATCTCGCTGGTGTGGTTGATGACATGGTTTCAGCCATAAGTACACTTTGATAACACCAAGGCTACTCAGACAAACTACAACAGCTGACCTGCTTGCTGAAGGTGTTTAGGTTTCACTGGACAGATAAGACTCGAAAGCCACGACCCAAGTGAGCAGGCGCTGTTCCTACGTTGCAATGCTACAGAGATCCTGCTGGTGAACTCGCCGCCCAGGGGTCGTCTGTTGCGTTTGCATGCTGGTTTGTTATAGCAGAGACATTGAATCCGTGATGGGGTCATTCAGACCAGCTTCTGCCACCACCGTTACGAAGGTTAACAACACGTGTGTCACTTCGGTCGTCATCGACTTCATGGCATCAACAATACTGCATTGTATTATAATCAGCTGGGTGAGGTACTGTGGACAAACAAGGTCTGGAGAGGGAAGGTCCTCCTTTACTGTGGGAAATCTGTCAGAGCTCTGCAGCTGCAGGGGAAGGAGGGGCTCGGCTCCTCCAGAAACAATGGGGCTTGTTTGTGTGCCAGAGTGGAGTCTATCCCAGCAGTCGTCCCCTGTGGGGGTGAGGGGAGGGCGGAGCCTGTCCCAGTAGTCGTCCCTTGTGGCGGTGAGGGGAGGGCGGAGCCTGTTCCAGCAGTCCTCCCTTGTGGGGGTGAGGGGAGGGCGGAGCCTGTCCCAGCAATCCTCCCCTGTGGGGGTGAGGGGAGGGAGGAGCCTGTCGCAGCAATCCTCCCCTGTGGGGGTGAGGGGAGGGCGGAGGGGAGGGCGGAGTCTGACAGCCCATGGGACTGCAGACCGGATGAGGATCAGCGTTGGCCCACTGTTATCAGAACACCTCTGGAGGTCTTTTGGGAGAAAGTTCCTGCTGTGGTACAAAGGGTGCAGGAACCAGCCCGTCCAGCAGGTTGCAGTGCAGTTCAGCACGGGAAAAGCATGGGTGAATTTCCCCACTGGGGAATGTGTGTGTGTGTGTGTGTGTGTGTGTGTGTGTGTGTGTGTGTGGAGGGGGGTGGTTAGGTTTTAATTGACTTCCTGTGTGAAACATGCTTTTAATGACACACCAGTCTTACCTCTAGCAGGATGGGCTAAGACACTTCCACTGTGTCTTCCACTTGTGACTTTTTTGCAATATTCTGGCTTCTAGTTTTTCAGTAGTCACTGTTTAAAAGAATGATGTACTGTACTGATTATATAAATGCACTGTACAAATGCACATTTGTACAGTGTGTGTGTGTGTACATGTGTACAGTACAGTGTGAATGTACATTTATAGTGTGTGTGTACATGTGTACATTTGTAGTGTATGTACATGTGTACAGTGTATGTACATGTGTACAGTGTGTGCAAATGTGTACAGTATGTGTACAGTGTGTGTGTACATGTGTTCAGTGTATGTACTGTGTGTGTATATTTTTACAGTGTGTAAGTACGTGTACATGTGTACAGTGTGTGTGTGTGCATGTGCACATGTGTACAGTGGTTGTATACATGTGTATAGTTTGTCTGTACATATGTACAGTGTTGTGTATGTACATGTGTACAGTGTGTATGTACATGTGTACAGTGTGTGCACATTTGTACATTTGTACAGTGTGTGATAACTTGTAGAGTTTGTCTGTACATGTGTACAGTGTGTGTGTACATGTGTACAGCCTGTGGACATTTGTACATTTGTACAGTGTGTGTGAACATTTGTACAGTATGTGTGTACATGTGTACAGTATGTGTGAACATGTGTACAGTGTGTGTGTACCTGATGCTTTTACACTGTTCTAGTGCTTTAATGTTCCTTTGCCAACACTGCCTACCACAATAGATGATAGAAAAAAAACACAGTTTTGGTCCCTTAATAGAAGTCTGGCCCTGTACCTCATACCACTGATTATATGTGCGGTAGGACAGTGGACCTCTCACTGTGACGCAGCACCAGTAACACAACAGGTTACAAATGTAATATGCTGATAACACTTTATACATACATTTTATTTGGGGATTTATCTGTTGGAGGGAAATGGTGACTAAATATATCAATATATCCCATATTCATATAAGACTGAATATGAAACAAACAAATAGCTAATACACAATTATGCCAAAAGTATTCGCTCACCCATCCAAATGATCAGAATCAGGTGTTCCAACCACTTCCATGGCCACAGGTGTATAGAATTTAAGCACCTAGGCATGCAGACTGTTTTTACAAACATTTGTGAAAGAATGGGTCGCTCTCAGGAGTTCAGTGAATTCCAGCATGGAACTGTGATAGGATGCCACCTGTGCAACAAATCATCAAAAAACAAGTCATGAAATTTCCTCGCTTCTAAATATTCCACAGTCAACAGTTAGCTGTATTATAAGAAAATGGAAGTGTTTGGGAATGACAGCAACTCAGCCATGAAGTGATAGGCCACGTAAACTGATGGAGCAGGGTCAGCGGATGCTGACGCGCATAGTGCGAAGAGGTTGCCAACTTTCTGCAGAGTCAATCACTACAGACATCCAAACTTCATGTGGCCTTCAGATTAGCTCAAGAACAGTGTGCAGAAAGCTTCATGGAATGGCTTTCCATGGTCGAGTAGCTGCATCCAAGTCATACATCACCGAGTACAACGCAAAGTGCTGAATGCAGTGGTGTAAAGTGGTGTATTTTGGACAATTCCATGCTCCCAACTTTGTGGGAACAGTTTGGAGCTGGCCCCTTCCTCTTCCAACAAGACATGGATGGCAGAGTCTGGTGTGGATTAACTTGACTGACCTGCACTGAGTCTGGACCTCAACCCGAAAGAACACCTTTGGGATGAATTAGAGCGGAGACTGAGAGCCAGGCCTTCTTGTCCAACATCAGTATGTGACCTCACAAATGCGCTTCTCGAAGAATGGTCAAAGTCCCCTTAAACACACTCCTAAACCTTGTGAACAGCCTTCCCAGAAGAGTTGAAGCTGTTCTAGCTGCAAAGGGTGGACCAATGTCAAATTGAACCCTATGGATTAGGAATGGGATGTCACTTAAGGACATATGTGAGTCAAGGAAGGTGAGTGAATACTTTTGGCAATATAGTGTATATTTTAAAGAATATGAATGGAGCACATTAAAGAACACTGTGAGCTCAGTGGCGACATGGCAACATTCCAGCACCACTGCATGTTTGCACTTGTCCCACCATCTCCCACTTCACCGATGCTTCCTCCTGCAGGGCCCTGTGGTTTGTACCCTGGGGTCTGTACCCTATGGTTTGTACCCTGAGGACTGTACCCTGGGGTCTTTACACTGGGGTCTGTACCCTGAGG
Source organism: Brachyhypopomus occidentalis (assembly GCA_020368025.1). Classification (NCBI taxonomy): domain Eukaryota; kingdom Metazoa; phylum Chordata; class Actinopteri; order Gymnotiformes; family Hypopomidae; genus Brachyhypopomus; species Brachyhypopomus occidentalis. Next base: position 1,031,784 of record JAGXOD010000011.1, on the reverse strand, counting down.
ACTGTACCCTGGGGTTTATACCCTGGGGTCTGTACCCTGGGGTCCGTCCCTTTTTGACTACTGGGTGTGGTTATGTCCACTAAATTCATGGTTGGATTCATGGTTGGATTGTATGTTGAAAGGAAACTATTGGTAATTTTAGTTGCCACGGAATGGCGGTCCTGGGAGCGGTGGACGTCCTCTGGGACATCATGCTGCAGTAAAATAGCAGTACAGCAAGCCCAGCGTGGGGCTACGCTGGAGGAGGCTCACAAGCAAACAGAGTGGTGGACTTCAGGAAGAGTGTCTCGACCCTGCGTTTATAGTGACAGTACAGCAGGCACACAAGGCAGGATTATTTATACGGTGGATTTCAAACACACGGCCATTCAAGGCGCTTTAGCGTAGGAAAGTTAAGCACAGAAATCCAGTGTCTTGGCAGAAAGAGAAAGACATGGTGCATGCTGGGTAGCCTGAGAGCTTCACAGTATGTAACAGTTTTCCAGGTCTATGAGGCCATGCTGCTTCTCCTGGGTTCAAACAGGACAACACCACTGCTCACACACTCACCATCCAGTGACCCTCAGGTGAAATGATCCCTCAACACTGACCATAGTGTGCAGAGTGTAGTAGAATATTCCAAATTACAGTCATTAATTGATTAATAGGCAAATCACTTTGTCTTTTTGAATGGTAAACTCCTAGTCCCAGCAAGTTTTTAAAATCAGACACTAAGTTTTAACGTGAATTTGTTCAACTTTCATCATTTTTTCCAGTCATTATCAAGTGCTTTTTTTTGTCCGCTGGTCGCAGTGGTGATGTCAGTACAGCAGGTCAGGTAGTGCCCAGTCAAAAGATCACAGCAATAGGAACAATAAAATCAGGCCTTTTAATTTGAACAGTGCAATGCAGCAAAGGATGTCAACGCCAGGAGAGCTAATACATGCAAAAATCAAAACGTAGTTTGCTGAATCTAAATGTGTATTTTGCTGAATCTATTTGTTTAGTTTGCTAAATCTAATTGTTTATTTTGCTCAATGCAAGTGTGTATTTTGCTGAATCCAAGTGCATTTTGCTAAATCTAATTGTGTATTTTGCTAAATCTGTGTTTATTTTGCTGAATCTAAGTGTATTTTGCTAAATCTAATTGTGTCTTTTGCTACATCTAAGTGTGTAGTTTGCTAGAGGGTTGCGATGCCTTACAGGGTGAACGTTCGCCTCCACATCCTCAGTGCCACTCTTCCTCGGTGCAACGGCGGGTGTGCGAGGTGCCGCAGTGCTTTTGTGGTTGTGGTTTGACTTTTCGTGAGAACTATGCAAAGATGTGCAGTAAATGATGATGCACTAAATAATGTGATGTGTTAATTGTGCTACAAATAAAGTCAGCGAAATTAGTAATCAAGAAAAATGATGAGAAATTTACACAACTGCTTCCCATGTCTGTCATCACCAGCGCGAGCTTTTCACTCATAAAGTTTTATTTATATTATAGCGTAAAGCCGTAGTTTGGTGATTTTAACGTTTTGGTCTCTAGAACATCTAGAATGAGTAGGCCCCTTAACTGAGTCCATATGCCAGTTTTTTGTCGTTGATGTCTACTGTAAATCACCATATGCTATTAAAGCTAAATCAAGTGGATATTTAATCACATATATGGTTGTGTTACATTAGCCCACAGTTCAGAAACTCAGCTCTCTGGTCACATACGCCGATCTGCTGACCACAGGGTCTATCTGGCCATGCACAGTAATCGGGTATGCGCTTCATAGAGCCCCGTGAACCTCGTTTTACTTCTTTGTACCTTTAAATATATGTGTAACTCTATTAAGTTAAACATTTTCGGATATAATTTCAGGTATTTTGATATAGAGCTCGTCCAGAATTAGTGCCGAGGTAAATTCTTTAGAATGAAAAATGTTACGGCTTGGTTTGTGACTCTGAGCGAGCTCTTTTGAAGGCAGCTTAAGAGCAGAAACTCACCGCTGTGTCTTTAAGAGGCCGCACTCCGTAGCGCTTTGTCGAGCAGAAGGGCTCGGCTGGGGGAAGGGCTGCACCGAGCCTGAAACCGACTGTGCATATGGCCAAATCCATGGCGGATAACTGCACGCCGAGGAAAATCCGCACGGCTGTTCTGGGGACTCAGACGCATAGTGCCCGTCGCAAGATGATATAATCTCGAAGAAGGGCACACGCGTGGACCTGTGGACGTGGCCCGGAGATGCGCGGGACCGAGATTGCGGTGATACTCCGTGTTCGTCTTTTGTTGTGCTCTCGCGTGCCAGTTGCGTTTTTAAACGGTAAGGCCGTTTTAGGACGAATAGAAGAACACCGTACCGTACTTTAACATGCTAGTAGAAAACACAGCCATACTTTCATTTTGTTGTCTATTCGCTTACTGAAAAATATTAACCAATGTAAATAAATCATAACTGCCCAATTCAGTAAAGAAATCAGTTTTTAATTGGCTGTTGACGAAACAGTTCAGACGTTTTGTTAAACGTGTTGATATGTCACTACGGTGGAACGGTTTATCTCGGAATGAGATTATATTAGCCAGCGTTCACATAAACGCTCCGTGATGTACGTACGTGTACCGACAGCTCGCCGAACACCGATCACGCACACACACACACACACACACACACACACACACACACACACAAAGCCACGGAGCGTCACGTTATCTCCGTGTGTAGTGTCATCTAATGTCAGTCTGGTGTCTGTGTAAGAGACCTGCACACATTCGGTGTTGAACAGCCTAGCTTTTCCAACATCTGACATTCGTCTTCAGCCGTAGCCTACGCCTTATAACCGACACGACACTGAACATGGAGCCGGAGCAGCTACTTACACATAATGAAGTAAATTACACGAACAGCTCGCGTTGCTCTTGAACAAATCGCTACAACACGCCGGTATCCGGTGTCACGGTGATTATGAGGACAGCCCTGCTAGTTTTGCTCTGTTTTTGTTTTCCGTAGGCAAAATGTACGGTGCTGGAGCTCAATTCTCTCTCTTTTCTTAGGTGTCCTAGTCAGGCCCAGGAGGCTCTAAATTGTTCTGGGAGGAAAGGGACAACAAACGGGGGAAGTGCACATGGCTGCGAGCGCTTTCTTTTCTAATGGACCCGTTCCGTGGACGCCGAGCGACACGGAGATGAACAATGTTTACCGCGACCTGGAACTGGGGACTGTATTAACTCTCTTTTATTCCAAAAAGTCCCAGAGACCAGAAAGGAGGACATTTCAAGTGAAACTAGAGACAAGACAGGTTATCTGGACCAGGGGCACGGACAAAATCGAGGGAGAAAGTAAGTATTGCTCTAAGTGCTTTCAGTTTCCGTGGAAAGTCCAGTCTAACGACTGGACTTAAGTTCAGATGAATCAGTATATACTGTTGGTCACTACGCACATAATTTGCCGGTCCCCGTTGCTTCTGCATGGTTTACACAAATCTTGACGTTTGCTCTTTGTTTTCGAGTGCCTCTCCCCTTTACAAACGTCTTGTGCATAGACTATCGTGGCGATGACATATAAAGGTACGACTCCAGATGCAAGACGTCATCTTAGAACAGGTTTTCTTTGACATGATAAGGCGCGGAACAAACACGCATCGTCATTTTAAGAGACCCGCAGTTTCCAACCGTATGATCGGTTCCATAATTATTGTATAAAATTATAACAGCAGACGGCTGTTTAGGCCCGTATGTTGATGTAGGACACGCTAAATGCGATGGAAATGTGCAGATACGCTCACGTTTTGGGGAATGTTACATTAGGCAGACGATAAAATATCATCGCGGCCTTTCTGTAGACGCGGCGTCTGCGCGCCTCGCGTAAACCCCGCCGGGCGGCAGGATGCCTCGCGCACAGCTGCACTCCGCTCCGGATGCAGCAGCGGAGCGGGGAAAAGGGGCAGAGCGAGATTTTTTTTTTGTTGGCTAATCGTCTCTTTGAAAGACGTTTTTCGAATATGTTATTTCATAGCTGACATCTGATGCATTAGCGAGGTGATTTACAGCGCACAGAAGCGGAAGGGGTGGCCTTCAATAAAGAAACACTGTCCTGGTTCGCATGCCGAGCTATTCCGTAGGATAGGTTTTATGTATTTGTTATTTATGTGCGTTTTATGTATTTATATTAAATAACATATATCTCTGCGTAGTTACATTAGCTTACCGTTCTTGTGGCAGTTTTTATGAAATCAAAACCCCTCAGAGGAACGGCTACGCGTGAATGACTGCTCAGGCTCCTGAAAAGTAAACGCGGTATATTTTGGAGTTTTGCTCTGGAATAACAACCATGACGCGCGTTCTAGACGCCCTACAGTCACGTGCATAACCTCAGACTGTTAAGACTGTGGCCGTTTCTTCTTTTATATTTTTAAAAGTCTATTTTACAGATCCAGAAGTCTACTGCCATTTGCAGGTGATCCTAATCAGACCTTTAAAGTGTGAGGGTATATATATATATATATATATATATATATATATATATATATATATATATATATATATTAGTTTATTATTCAGAGTTGATTTCATAGTTTAAAATTAATAGTTAATATGTATGGGTAAAAATCTGAGGTGATGCAGAATGTTATATCTGTTATAATTCCCGTAGCACTGTACTGCAGTCCTGTTGTTTTTAGTTCCGATGGGCTGACTTCCCAGGGGGGAGGACTAATTCAGGAACACCTTGAGTTGGGGACCTCGTGCTCGCTAGAGAGACAGAGGGAGAAGGGGTGTATAGTGCTGCTAGGAGTGATCCTGTCCTGAGCTCTTCGGCTGGAAATATAGAGAATTCCATTTCCCTTGTAACCTGACTATCTTCCTTTCCACCCCTCAAAGAAGAGACCTGGATTGATAGTGCCTTACAAATAGCAGGGTTACAAAAGTACATTCAGTTACATTTACCATTTAGGCTACATTTACTGCTATAATACAGCACTGCACCCTAACGACTTTGTCTGTTTATTTCTCTGAATCTTAATCCTGGATTATAACTTTGTGTTTGATGTTGGGATGTCTCTGAGCTGGTTTCCTTCATGGAGTGAGTGCACTGCTGGTATCTGATCTGTGATCCTTTCATTTCAGTGTCAGGAACACATCAGCTGTGTGTGGTTTTCAGAGCTGTTTCTCGGTCCGTGTTATTTCTGTGCGAGTTGGTCAGTCCTGGGGATATGAAAGGAGAAGTGTTAGACACGGTGCTCTAGAACTGCTGGCGCGAGTGTCTGTTAGACACGGTGCTCTAGAACTGCTGGCGCGAGTGTCTGTTAGACACGGTGCTCTAGAACTGCTGGCGCGAGTGTCTGTTAGACACGGTGCTCTAGAACTGCTGGCGTGAGTGTCTGTTAGACACGGTGCTCTAGAACTGCTGGCGCGAGTGTCTGTTAGACACGGTGCTCTAGAACTGCTGGCGCGAGTGTCTGTTAGACACGGTGCTCTAGAACTGCTGGCGCGAGTGTCTGTTAGACACGGTGCTCTAGAACTGCTGGCGTGAGTGTCAGTTAGACACGGTGCTCTAGAACTGCTGGCGTGAGTGTCCGTTAGACACGGTGCTCTAGAACTGCTGGCGTGAGTGTCCGTTAGACACGGTGCTCTAGAACTGCTGGCGTGAGTGTCCGTTAGACACGGTGCTCTAGAACTGCTGGCGTGAGTGTCCGTTAGACACGGTGCTCTAGAACTGCTGGCGTGAGTGTCCGTTAGACACGGTGCTCTAGAACTGCTGGTGCTCTAGAACTGCTGGTGCGAGAGTCTGTTAGACACGGTGCTCTAGAACTGCTGACGCGAGTGTCTGTTAGACACTGTGCTCTAGAATTGCTGGTGTGAGTGTGCGTTAGACACAGAGCTCTAGAACTGCTGACGCGAGTGTCTGTTAGACACTGTGCTCTAGAATTGCTGGTGTGAGTGTGCGTTAGACACTGTGCTCTAGAATTGCTGGTGTGAGTGTGCGTTAGACACAGAGCTCTAGAACTGCTGGCGCGAGTGTCTGTTAGACACGGTGCTCTAGAACTGCTGGCGCGAGTGTCTGTTAGACACGGTGCTCTAGAACTGCTGGCGAGAGTGTATGTTAGACACTGTGCTCTAGAACTGCTGGTGCGAGAGTCTGTTAGACACGGTGCTCTAGAACTGCTGGCGCGAGTGTCTGTTAGACACGGTGCTCTAGAACTGCTGGCGCGAGTGTCTGTTAGACACGGTGCTCTAGAACTGCTGGCGCGAGTGTCTGTTAGACACGGTGCTCTAGAACTGCTGGCGCGAGTGTCTGTTAGACACGGTGCTCTAGAACTGCTGGCGTGAGTGTCCGTTAGACAAGGTGCTCTAGAACTGCTGGCATGAGTGTCTGTCAGATACGGAGCTCTAGAATTGTTGCCTTGAGTGTCCGTTAGACACGGTGCTTTAGAGCTGCTGCCACTAGAACAAACATTTAAAAAGTGATCGATGTATGATGCTGTTTCTCTGGTTATGAAACTTGCATGTTGATCAAAACTGCATGTCTTCCTGTTCTGAGTTATTTGAGGTATGTGATGCTTTTAAATAGTCGATACATGCCTGCGTTTTAAGCAACTGTGTCGGCCAAGATCAGTTCTGCAAAAATTGTGAATGTGCTTATTGTTTGGAGTCTTGGTGCAAAGCGACCTGCAGATCTGGAAGCTGGCTGTGAAGTTCCCACACTGGCCTTCCTGTTCCCACCCTGCCCCTGTACCAGGCTGAGCTGGCAAGGCGCCCCTCCTGCCCTGGATTCTGGCCTGGCTGGGTGTTGGGGCAGCAGGGTGGAGGCCTTTCTCCCTCTCGTGGCTCCCAGTGTGGTGGCTCCCAGCTAGATGAGCTCCTGGAAGACACTACAGTGTAGAGTGGCTGTGTGTCGAACAGGCTGTCTGTTTGGTGTTGGGTGTGTGTGCATATTCATACAAGTGTGTGTGCCTGGTGATCAGTGTTCATATGTGACATGACGGAGTTTGTGTGTTGGTGTGTTTGCATCTCCTGTAGTTCACCTGCTACAGCATGCTGCCATTTATTATGTAGTATTTATCAAATTCATCAAGTTACTCTGAATAAGAGCGTCTGCAAGATATCATCAAAGTCATGCTTGTGCAAGTGTGTGTGTTTGTGTGGGAGTGTGTGTCTGTGCTTGCGTTCATGTGTGTGCCTGTGTGTGAGACAGGAAGAGTCTCAGTTGTGTGTGTGTGTGTGTGTGTGTGAGAGAGAAGGGCAGGAAGGGTCTCGTGTGTGTGTGTGTGTGTGTGTGGCAGGAAGGGTCTCAGCTGTGTTCTGCAGTCTTGTTTCCTGCTACCTTGCACAGATTTGTCAGCCAGTCCGCTTGCATGTGGACAGCTGCTTCAGCTGTGTGTGTGCGTGTGTGTGCATGCTCATTCACCTTTGCATTGGCCTTTCAGAGTGTTAGCTGGATCCTCCTTTCCCATGGCAACAGCTCATACAACAGTTTTAACCCAGTACCAAGTGAAAAATGGTGTGTAAGCTGTATATATAGAGTCTGTTCAATTATCCTGCAACTGAAGGAGTTGGGTAAAATGTTTCCAAAATTCCAGAGTTTTCCAAAGTGTTCCAGGATTTTAATACTCTGGATGGATTCTAGAATGTTCTGGAATATTAATAGGAAGTTTTTTTTGTCTTTTGAGGAGGTGTGAGATGTGAGGTTTCAGTAAGCTTATGTGGAAGAGTGAAGAGGAAGACCCTCATTAGTGTGTCCCTTTCTGCAGCGATTGTATATGAGGGATGTGGAAACCCTGGCCCATTGCTAATTGTTTAAATAGAGGCCTGGCTTCATGTTAGTGGCTTTAGAACCGGGATGAGAGAGATTTGGCATGTTTTTTCTGAGAAGCTGTGTACTTTGATTAACAGTTGTATCTTCATTAAGTGTTTGGTAGAATTTCTCATAATTAGATGGCTGTGATTGAGTTCTGCATCTCCAGATGGCTTTGGGGGTTTCCTGGGCCTTTAACCTGAGCACTGAAGACACACAGTTCTGCTGCATCTGGCTTTATACCTTGTTTTAAACTGTTTGGACTAATTAATTTAATTATTTAAATGAACTGTTAGCATTTGGGGGCATGATTTGTCTGTTATATTTTGGGTTTTGCGTGTGAAGCAGTACACTGCCGTGCTGTGAAGTTTATCTGTGCTGTGGGGGATGTTGCACATCTGGAGAAGTCAATCATGTACACACTCATGCCATTTAATGCTTATTAACAGGTTTGGACTTATTTGAACAGAGATGATGCTGTTACCAGAAACATGCATGTCTGGCGCAGAGACTTTAGAGACCGATGATGTCATTACATGGTACACTACGCTGGACGACTGGAAGCAGTTTGAGGTTCATGCCATCACCGTGGTCTAAAATAAGAGACATCCCCTCGATGAGAGAGTTAATGGGTCCAGTGATGGTGAATGTGCGCAAACAAATGTTTGGCAAAATCAGCCAGTAAATCACACTGCAAACATTGTGCAATCTGTATGTTTGTTAAAGGAATCAGAAGGAGTTAGGGCACTTGTAAATTAAATAGTGTTTTGTATTCTGAAAGTACCTGAAGCACATGGGTAAGGTGGCAGGTCACCCCAGAGGTGGGCAATCTGACGATTTTATACCTCACCAATCTTGAAGATATGCACGATCTGCTTGTCAAGCGAATCGCAGAGATTGTGACATTTTATGTTCTTCTACAAATGTTTCAAAACTCCACAATAAACTTCTATGGCCAACTTCAGCTCAATGATTGCTTACAAGTTGGCTGTGCTGATTGACGTATTAAACCTCGTGTGATCCTACCACAGGATCTCCTTCATGTGACTCATTTTAAAAACGACTTGCGTAATGTGTCGTTGTCCTCAATTCCAAAAAGGACTGAACAACTTTCTACAGGTGCAAAACAAGAAATGAGTGAAAATCTAAAATGGAGGTTGACCACGCACTGACGAAGGAACACCACAGAGACCTGCTGGAGGTTTGCTGGAGGTTTGCTAGAGGTTTTCTGTGAGATGGCACTGCCTGGGCCAGCCCTGAGGCCAGTGGCCCGCTGGAACGTAGGATAGTTTGTTTGGCTGTAATCACTACCACTGATCTCTGTTATACAACTGTTAGATAGCTTTGGTTTCCTTCAGCAATTTGTGGCCAATCTACATTTTACATTTTGCATTCAGATATTTCTCAAAATTTAAAATAATTAAAACCTGAGTATTGTGTTGAAAATGGCACAAATAGAAAGGTCTATAAACTTTTGAATCTGGATATTCTTAAGGGTAATATTTTCAAATTTGGATTAAAGACTGCAATTCAGATCGTGGATTGTGATTGGGTGGTCAGATTGTAATTGTGCTGTTTGCTCATTAAGCAAAGTGTGTAGTGTTGGTCACTTGTGTAGATTTATAGTCTATGTCTGATGTTATGTAGTTTTGTAGTGTATGTCTGGTGTTGTGTAGTTTTGAAAATGCATAAATGTAAAATTATCATTATCATAAAATATCAGGTGCAATGTATAGGTATCTGTGTAGGAAATGTGATATCTGTGCATCTATAATATTTTCACTTGCTCTCCCAAATGATGCAAGGCTGCAGGTGAGAGGTGTTGCGCTCTGAAACACCTCCAGGGTGTGTGTGTTGTGTGTGTGTATGTACACGTGTGTGTGCGTGTGTCGGTATCCCATTCTGATGTGTGTCTCCTTGGTCACAAAAAATATGAATACAGTAGATTCAGAAAGTGTTGTGATCTGTTTACTTCTTGCGCACTTTGAATGTTTATAATCGTCATAATGAAAGAGTCTAGAAAATGAATAAAAAACACAAACAAACAAAAAAATAACACTTTACAAAAGTGTTGAGACCCTGTTGCTGTGGCAGTTGTGACCCCTGTTTGCTTGACCCCTGTTATGTTTGTGTCTAGAGCTCTGTCCACCTATTTGAACATAGTTTGGAAAGGTGCAATCCTGCGTGTGTGGTCCGGTCAGGGGGACGTGTAGTAGAGTGAGATATCTGACCAATTGGCACACCCTGCTGTGCTGGTAGGTGACAGAAAGTGTGGTTAGAGTAGCAGGCAAAGAGAGAGAGAGATGGAGTTCATGTGTATATGGAGGTTAGGGTGGAGGAGTAGGGGAGGGTGGTGGACCAGTGTAGCCCAGTTGACTTTACCTTCATGTCACCAGCTGCTCACGGCGTGCATGCCGTAGTGTGTGTGTGTGCTGTGAGGCTAATGCTGCAGCAGTGTGTGGTGAAAGACCGTTGATGCTTTAATCTGGTTTGTTGCCATACGGATATTGTAGAAAGTTGCGATATGCAAATGAGCTTCCTAAGAAAATGCTGAACTATTTCCTGTGTTTGAGAGCGTCCTGACGTTGGTCAGACGTTCCAAATCGGTGTTCCATTCATGAGTCACGTAGGAACACAGAACCAGCAAATGCGGGTGAACCATGACAACACAGAGTTCCCCCAGTAAAATACTGTAAAGCATTTCAGGACCTTTTTGCAGGTGCAGCATGTTGCAGTATAATGGCGGTATAATCGAAGTCTAGGTCACACAGCACTGCTACAGACCTGCTTCTCAGCTGCTGAACCATACAGAGCTGTATTCTGGTCCTGTGTACACACGCATACATACACACACACCAGCCTAAACACAAACACAGCTCTTTTTGTCCTCTTGACCTCATTCCCTCTGCTTGCATGCACCAGAAAACACGCTTCTATCCTGTGATGTGCCCTGAAAGGCAGGCTGTGTGTAGGAGCTCCATGCCCCGCCCGGCCCTGCCCTGCCCCGTACAAACCACCTCGGCCCAGCAGGGGCAGTAGCCTAGTGTGTGTGTGTTGTCTGCCTCTCTGGGGATGGCCCCTGTAGAAACAGGGCTTTAGTTTAAAACATAAGTGCCCAACATGGACACTCATACTGTCCTGTAGTGTCCTGCAGTTTCCCTATAGTCCAAGGCACTACTGTCCATGGTGAACCCACAGAACAGGGCAGGACACTCACAAGTCATGGTTAAAAAAATCTCATTTGCATTTTACAATGTCTGTCTGTGATGTCAGTATCCAAAGCCCAGAACCTCAGTGATTATGTATAAACTCTTAATTTGTGCATTTCAACTTTAGAAGTGCACTGCAAAATGCTGCTCCAGTAACTGTGTGGATATCTAATCTGCTCCAGTAACTGTGTGGATATCTAATCTGCTCCAGTAACTGTGTGGATATCTAATCTGCTCCAGTAACTGTGCATGTCCGATCTGCTTTGTGTTGATTCTTTACTGGTTTGTTTCGTGTATCTTTATTTTTGTACCATGAGCCTTCAGACTGACCCTATTCTGTGTGTGACATGTTCTTTGTGTCATGGTGTGTGGGGAAATTATGGTTCATCGGTCAGGATTCTGTGGTGAGCAGACAAAAGAATAAATCATGTTACATACTTCAACAAGCTGAACAGTGAGAACACATTTTACATGCTGAAAGCTGGACACACTGGGCACCTGTTCCATTTGGTCTTTCTGGTCTTGGTCTTTGGTCCATTAACATGGACTGCTGGTTTGCATTATGGATAAGTTCTTAAATCAGGCAGATCATTATGACACAGTGGACAATTCATCCCTCCTCCCCAGAATGAAATGTAGACCAGCAGGAAACCCAGATGTGGAGTTGGGTGGTGAGTCTGCCAATATGAGTGTAATTGTAAGGTGCTGAGGTCGTGGGGTGCTGGTCAGGGGATGGAGCAGCCCTACTGAAGCCCCGCCTCCTGTCTTCTGTCCAGTTGACATCCGGGAGATCAAGGAGATCCGTTCTGGGCAGAAGTCGCGGGACTTTGAACGCTATGTGGAGGATTCTGCAGGCAGACCCGACCATGGCCACTGTTTTGTCATCCTGTACGGGACTGAGTTCCGTCTCAAATCTCTCAGCTTGGCAGGTAGGTTGTTATATATATACACACACACACACCATCTTGCATTACTTCGCTTGTGGGGTATTTCCATGTGACTGCGCATGGTGGGTGCCACTGCATTTTTCAAAGAAATATCACCAACAGGTTTACATTTTCATATTTTTCTGTCATCACTGGAAAATGTGATCGCCCCAAGGAGATTAAAAACACGCCCCATATCTCGCTACACCACAGCTCAGACCCACTTGTAGACCATAATGCGCATCCAAGCTCAGTGAAGCAAGGTTCTTTGAAAAGAACTACAAGTGCATTACTGTTATACTCGTGTTCTATTACCACACACTGTTACATTCTCCCTAACCCACCATTGTGTGTGTGTGTGTGTGTGTGTGTGTGTGTGTGTGTGTTAGCCACATCGGACGAGGAGATGGCCATGTGGGTGAAGGGTTTGAGCTGGTTGGTGACGGACACGCTGTCCTCCCCCACCCCTCTACAGATTGAACGGTCTGTACCTCTTCATGACCTCTAGTGTGCTTCTTAAAGCTCAGTCTAATAACAGAGCTACACTACAGCACACGTAGCTCCTGCTCTCATCCAAAGCCACCACCTTTGGACGTTTGGCGTGAAATGGCTAGTTGAAGCCAAACTTCAGTGTTCATCTTCAGTGTTCTTTCAAATAAATCGCCTTAAAGTTGAGCGTTTTAATTGATTGTTTTCTATCTCTCTCATCATTGTTTAGGTGGTTAAGAAAACAGTTTTACGCCGTTGATCGTAACAGAGAAGATAAGTAAGTCTTAAAAAAACAAACTATTTTTCACATGTGCTAGGGTGAATTAACAAAATGGTTTGACCTTGGGGGGGGCAGGGGCAGGCATATTCCATAGTCCTTCTGTGCTAATTTAAGGCTGTCTGGTCTGGATTTTTTGCTTTTTGTATTGGCGAGAATGTCCCAGCTGTCTTGGGTGCCTGTACTCCTGGGAGAAAGACAGACAGGCTTAGTGAAGAGGCTTAGTTTTCTAACAAGTGGCCTAGTTCAGATGAAGTGTGCTTGAAGCATGAAGAGCCCCCCCCAAGATGCTACACTCAATGACTGTCTTATGAGGTCTTATCAGTTGACACACACACACACACACAGACCTGTCAGGTAGAGAGAGATGGAGTGTAGTTTCTCAGCTGGGAGCTGCAAAAGCAACTATACATCCTGCAACAGGAAACAAAGCACACGCGCACACACACACACACATGTGCGCGCTCACACACATGCACACACACGCTCACATGCATATAAACACACGCTTACTCTTGGATGGACGCACACACATGCACGCACACAGTGACAGAGAAAATAAAGGAAGACCATAGCAGACTGTGTCCTGGGCCCTGAGGTGACTGTGTCCTGATTCCACCAAAGAGGAACTGGAGCCATTTTGGTTCGCGAGCCAAATTTGGAACCATTTCTTGTGTTTCTACCAAAATATAGAGGTTCCAGAACCCGATTAGTTTATTCCGGGCTAGAACCAAGGACTGGTAGATTCTGGTAGCGTGAACGGTAACGACATGCAGGGGTTTGTCAAGTTGCAGAGCAAAGGGTTATCCCACAGCACAGATGGGTGGGTCATTTGCTAGTGCATTTCGTTGTGCTCAGTGGCATTGGGAGTTCCAGAAACCGAATGGACCAGAATGCTTTGCGTGGCTGTGTGCCCGTGTGTGGCAGGGAGGGTTGAGGGGACAGTTGAATTCAAGCACACACAAGTGTGTAATACGGACTTAATATGTGATTTGTAAAGATTGTAGATTCATCTGCATGAGTGTATCATATGGTCTGTGTGTATGGCAGTGTGAGTGTATGTGGTTTGGTAGATTGTGTTTGCGTGTTGTATATATTTTAGCAGCGGGAGTGTGTTTTGTGTGTTTTAGCAGTGTGAAGGAAGCTGAATTATCAAGTCTTTCATTTTATTTTTAGAATCTCTTGTAAAGATCTGAAAAACATGTTGTGTCAAGTCAACTACCGGGTCCCAAACATGAAGTTCCTACGAGAGAAGCTTCCGGTAACAACACCCCTCCCCCCCCCACCCCCCCAACTCACTCACACACATATACCATACACACACCCACATACACACACTCATGTGACTACTATCTTTAAGCAACTTTATTTTATTGCCCCAATCCCCACTTCCTGTAGTGTTGCCCCCCCTCAACCCCTCTCCCCTCCCCAAGGGGTACAGTTGCTGCTCTGCTGATGGTGCTGTGTGTGTGTATGGTGTGTGTGTATTGTGTGCGTATGGTGTGTGTGTGTGTTCTAGGACGGAGACATGAGGACGGGAGAGGTCTCCTACAGTCAGTTCGCCCAGCTGTACCGCAGCCTGATGTTTGACGCACAGAAATCTGTGAGTGTTTGACTTTCTTCTTCGTGTGTGGTGTATATACATATCTGTGGTGTGTGTGTGTGTGTTTATACCTGTGTGTGTGTGTGTATGGTGATGGGTAAATGGGTCCGCCCCCTCTCACCAGTTACTGAAACTCTCAGTGGATGCGGTACCTCTTCAAGGCTTATCAGCCATCTCTCTCCCTCTCTCTCTCTCTCTCTTCTGTATGCTCTCTTCTCAAATGGTCTTCAGATCAATACTCCCCTGCTTGATCCCTTAGATAAAAGCCATTAGCCAATGCACACACTCTCTCTCCCTCCCTCCCTCTCTCACTCACTCACACACACACACACACACGATCGAATAATTGTTTAGTCATTGGGCACAGAGGTCATCTCATCTGTGTGTGTGTGTGTGCGCGCGTGTGTGTCTGCGTGCTTGTGTGTGTCTACGTCTAACTTTGTCTTTGGAGATTTAATCACTGATGTGTAGGGCAGATTACTACTATATGAAAGTGACAGGCTGACAGCTGGACTGTGGAGCTCAAGCTGTCACTAGTATCTAAACATCTGTGTTCTGTTAAAATGTCAGCATTTGATCCAAGTTGATATATCCTGTTAAATGTCAGTATTTAGTCCAAGTTGATGTATTTTGACTTTATTAGTACTGTGCGTTGGTAGTTTGGGCAGTTGGTCTGCTGATTGTAGTCTTGCATTTAAGATGTGTTGGGGCCAAACTAAACTGATCCATCTGTCTCAATCGCCCTCTACAGATGGACATTCACCTCCTGCAGAGGTACTTTCTCCTTCTTCTGCTCTGTCTTTTTAATTTGCCTTATTCTGCTTGCTGATTGGTTGCATGTTTAACTGGCTGGGTGTTTGCATCACACACAGGTTTACTGACAGGCCTGAGCAGAAGTTGTCGCTGGAAGACTTCCAGGGCTTTCTCTTAGAATTTCAGAAGGTGAGATGTTAGTTTTGTTTATCCTGAATGTGCAAAAGTATCATCAGAATTCAGTCAGCTCCTGTGCTGGTTGATTCTGTTAAATCATCTGTGGTCAACAGTTTTCCGGCATTTGCATGAATGCACCAGTCTGGCCAGATGCACCATGCCGGAGATGTCACACTGGGAGTGTGGTCAGGGTATGGGCAGAGGTCACACTGGGAGTGTGGTCAGGGTATGGGCAGAGGTCACTGGGAGTTTTAAAACCACATCAGAATACTTCACTTCTGAGCTGATGGTTCTCTTTGGGGTCACGTGACCCCAGAGCAGCTGTTCATCTGTTCTAGGACTCGTTATGAAAGTCGCTCAGGACAAACCGCATCTGCTAAATGCTGTAGATGTAAATGTTCTTCACAACATCACCCCTTCAGTGGTGATACTGCACATTTTGCTTCATTTCTTTGATGTGTAATGTAGTCATAATAGATTGTGTGTGTGTATGTGTGCGTGCATCTCTCAGGAGCACTGGGCCACAGACAACAACAAGGTACAGGAGTTCATGTTCCTGTACCTGAAGGATCCTCTTCGGGAGATTGAGCAGCCATACTTCTTTCAGGAAGAGGTAACGCACACACACACACCCACACACACCTGTACGGGTCATGTCGAACCTTTAGCTGCTGTTTCTTTACTTGCCGTAGCTCTGAACAGGGAGGAGTCAGTGTTGCAGTATTGTAGGATTTGCAGTCCAGCAGTGTGGCAGTAGCAGTGCGGCTAAGAGTCTCCTCGGCTGCCGCTAATGCACACTTGGCTTTCATTCAAGTTGCTTGGCCTGATTTTCCATTTTTGCTCAATACTGCATGTCTTGCTTTGAAGTTGGAGGTTGCGTGATTTCTAAAATGAGCTTTTATCTTCACTGTTGATGACCTCAGTGTTTCGATACCTGTTAGATTTTCAGATAATGCAAAGCTGTAATTCCTCCTTGTTTACAGTAAAAATGAAACGTATCTCATGAAGACCATGCGGCATGAGGTTGAAGGCTGGTCCAATTGATATATTAATGTGTGTGTATATTATATATTAAAGCTTAATGTTTGTTATGTTAATGTAATGCGGTTCTATTGGTGGCGTTGTTAGCCCACAAGCTCTGGACTCAACAGGTCTCTTGTCCTTTTGTTACCTCTACAATTGCGGAGTTGGTGAGATGTCTCAGATCGGGTCAGGTCATGCTGGGACAATTAGCCTTAGGAGTCCCAGTGTTGTCTGGTGGGTTTTGTGTATATTAAATGCTGCTTCGAATTGTGAACATTGTCGTAATGTTTGGTGCTGGGGTGAGCTGGTAACTGCAGTGCTGTTGTGAAGAATCATCACGCATTTCATTCCTTACACATCCCTTATTTCAGGGGACCAGGAATGTTCATAGTTGTTCAGTTTCCCCCTGAGTGCTGTTGTATCATGAGCTTTATCTACATGTCTGGAGGAGGTATCTTAACATGAAGCCCAAAGATGCAGTAAAGAAGGCTGTCACTGGGTGAAATAAATCAGACGCACACCCAGAATAATCTCATCATCACAGTGTTCGTAAGCCTGAACACACTGTTGAGCTTAATAATATCAAAACAACCAAACAGCCTGACAGACCACAGATGTGAGTGGTTGAATATTACTTTCAACCCTGGTGAAGACCACCATCCAGGATGCAGGCACACATACATCAAAAACAAGATAGAGGAGGGCTCACCGCATGATAGAATGACAATAAGAAACGCTGGTAACCCTCAAGAACAGGAGGTCAGAGTGGAGCTGTGTGAGGGCATGAACCCTGTGGAGGATCTACATCTGTAAAACCTGGTGGGTATTTATGTGGTCCCTGGAGTGGGTCCAGGGTAGGAACAGAGAAGGGTGGGTTGTGGGTCACACCAGAGAACAGTCCTGGGTTCTGTAGGGTTGGGGGTCACACCAGAGAACAGTCTTGGGTTCTGCAGGGTTATGGGTTGGTTAAAATGCTTTTCCCCCTCTCTCCCTCTCCCAGTTCCTCACATTCCTGTTCTCTAAGGAGAACTCCATATGGGATTCCACACTTGATTATGTGCGTCCGGAGGACATGAACAACCCTCTTTCCCACTACTGGATCTCGTCCTCCCATAACACGTAAGTGTGTGAGCCATGGCCTCCCTGAGACAGAGGCCTGGCCTGCCTGCAGCATCAGCACTGAGAGTGCAGACGTTCCTGAAGATGGGGAGTGCACTGAAGGCATCATGATTCAGAAAGTTTAATCACGGTTGGACCTCTGGTAGAGGGGCGGGTGTGGTAGAGGATTGTGTGTGAGGTAGAGGTGTGGGGGGGGAAGAGGAGTGTGTGTGTGATGTAGAGGTGTGTGGGGTAGAGGAGTGTGTGTATGTGTGTTGGGGGGTAGAGGAGTGTGCTCTGTTTCTGAGCATCCTGGATGGTGAACCATAAACCAGTAACCCCTTAACTGTTAAAGGGCGAATGCTCTGTAACCTGGGTAGGGGTGTATGTGCGTGCTTGTGTTGGTATGTTCGCATATGGGGCAGTCATGGTCTGGTGGTTAGGGAACCAGTCTTGTGACCGGAGGGTCGTGGGTTCGATTCCCAGGCCTGAGGCCATGACTGAGGTGCCCTTGAACAAGGCACCTAACCCCAACTGCTCCCCGGGCGCCGGGCTAGGGCTGCCCACCGCTCTGGGCACGTGTGCACCACAGCCCCCCTAGTTATCACTAGTGTGTGTGTGTGTGTGTGTGTTCTGACTGCACAGATGGGTAAATGCGGAGGACAAATTTCGATTGGGGTGAAAATCACAATTGACAATGTGGCTTGACTGATAAGTGCACACTCGTGTTGGTTCGTGTGGTCTAATGCTGTGCACACACTTTCTTGCCCTGACGCAAGTCTCTGTTTTGTAGCTACCTGACAGGAGACCAGTTTTCCAGCGAGTCCTCCCTGGAGGCGTACGCACGCTGTCTTCGGATGGGCTGCAGATGCATTGAGTGTGAGTAGCACCCTCCAGAGTTTGAATTTTAGAGTTATGTTCTAATATTTTCTCATGACCAATTTCTTTTTGGTAAACGTTTCATTCAACCCAATGTGCATGTACCCGTTTATTTTACAGCACATTTTAAGTATTCTATAAATATTAAACACAGGCTTCCCTAGACTAAGTGCAAAGTGTGTGTGTGTGTGTGAGCATTTTTGCCTGCTCTAACACGCCTGATTTATCAACTTAATAATACTGCAGCCTGCATGGGCTGAGGTGTGTATGAGGAGTGTAGCAGCCGTATGCGCGGGCCGTCTGCGCATTTGTCCAAATGCCCAAATTTAGTTGCCCTTCATTTAACCCCAAATCTTTCTCCTTAACCCCTCCCTTTAATCCCAAACCTTTCTCCTAAACCCCTCCCTTTAACCCCAAACCTTTCTCCTAAACCCCTCCCTTTAACCCCAAAACTGCCTCTATTCTTGTTGCTTAACCTGTATGCTACATGCTCATCAAAATGATTGACAGCTAAGCAGACTCCACATAGGGGAGTTTGAATGGTCAGTTTGGACCCCTGTATTAGTGATGACTAAAGCAGATGGTTTAGGCATGACAGTGACTGTTTCCTCGTTCATGTTCTTTGGCTGTTGTTGACGTTGAGACCATCAAACCTCCATGAGGGCCACACTGTTCATGTTGAGACAATTGTTCAGAACCTCCGAACCTCCACACTGCTTTTGTGAACATTATTACAGCTGCTGCAGCTTCTACAAATATGCTTGTCTTTCGGTCCTAACCCTAGATATAAAGTTGTGTGTGTGTGTGTGTGCGTTCGTTGCGTGTTTGGTTGTGTGTGTGTGTGTTTTTGTATGCGTGTACGTGTGTCTGGAGCAGTAGATTGCTGGGATGGCCCTGACGGAATGCCTGTTATCTACCACGGCCACACCCTCACCACCAAGATCAAGTTCTGTGACGTTCTCATGACCATCAAAGAGCACGCCTTCGTCACGGCCGAGTGAGCCTCGCTTATCTACCCACTGAAGTCCCGCTGTGTGCACCTGCGTAATGTGTCCTTGGAACAGCAGCTCAGTCCCTAGCTGAGGCCTTGTGCTACGTTAGCACATAGTTCAACAGCCTTAGCAACACGAACAATCAAAAAGTATTCTGAAGTTCCATAAAATATCATGGACAGTCAGACTGATGTATTTGTAATGTTTCTCTCACTGTTTTTGTTTCCCTACATTCTGAATGTTGCTATAGAGACGTAGTTGTGAAGATTCTCGGTGTTTTTTTTTTTATTTGCTCGTTTTGTTTTTTAGAGGTGAAGATCTTCGTGGAACTCACTTATTCACAAGCAGGCACTTTTCCACAAGGTGGCACTGTCACAATTGTGCTTTGCATGAATGACGCTGTGTCCATTTTCTTTCATAGCTTTCCCATCATCCTCTCCATCGAGGACCACTGCAGTATTGTCCAGCAGAGGAATATGGCTTCCTACTTTAAGAAGGTCTTTGGTGAGATGCTCCTCACTAAAGCAGTAGACATCTCTGCAGATGGCCTTCCCTCACCCAATCAGCTTAAGAGAAAGATTCTCATCAAGGTAAGAGCTCATTGGTCACTTGGCATGGGACACAGAGCCTGATAAGTCCTTTTGGCCATTATGCTGTTACGTTAATGATAAAATGGTGCGATTGCTGTCATAACAGCACAAGAAGTTGGCAGAGGGAAGTCCTTATGAAGAGGTTTCCACGTCAACCCCATACTCAGAAAATGACATCAGCAACTCCATCAAGAATGGCATTCTCTTCCTGGAGGACCCCATCAACCATGTAAGATTCCTGTGGGTTTTCCATTTGAGCCGCCTGGTTCTGTGTGTTTTGTGTGTGTGTGTGTGTGTGTGTTTGTGTGTGTGTTTTTGTGTGTGTGTGTGTGTGTGTGTGTGTGTGTGTGTGTGTGTGTGTGTGTGTGTGTGTGTGTGTGTGTGTGTGTGTGTGTGTGTGTGTACACTCCAGGTGGGCAATGGCATGGATCAGCACGTAAGTGAGAAGTGGTTCCATGGAAAGCTCGGCGCTGGCCGCGATGGCCGTCAGATCGCAGAGCGCCTGCTGTCTGAGTACTGCCTGGAGACCGGAGCGCCCGACGGCTCCTTCCTGGTTCGAGAGAGCGAGACATTTGTGGGAGACTACACGCTGTCTTTCTGGTAACAACGGCAAGACACCCCCACTTGGCTTGCATGCTAACGTGGCTAATTCTGAATAGAAGCTAATGCTCCCTGTTAGCATAGCAAACACCCTCCGTTGGGATGAAATGTACTGGTTTGTGTTCGATGCACAGGCGCTCTGGACGTGTGCAACACTGTAGGATCCACTCACGCCAGGAAGCGGGCAGTCCAAAGTTCTACCTGACTGATAACTTGGTGTTTGACACACTCTTCGCCCTCATCACACACTACCAGCAAGTGGCGCTGCGCTGTAACGAGTTTGAGATGAAACTGACTGAGCCTGTACCCCAGACCAACGCCCACGAGAGCAAAGAGTGAGTCGGAGGCTTTGAAAAGGGAGTTTTTACTGATCTGAGGCCAGTGTCGTATTTTTAATGGCGGTTTCAGGTACAGTGATTTTATCCAGTACAGAGTCAAACAAAGCAGGAGTTCATGGGTAGTGTGATGAACTCAAGTGAGGATTGTCTTATCTGAAAAGTCTTCACATTTGGTTTCAGATATCTGATTAACCTAAAACCTAACGGTTGATAAATCTATGAATCTACGACAGAAATAGCAGAAGTGTTGTTTCTCACGTGTGTGTGTGTGTGTGTGTGTTACTTCCAGGTGGTACCATGCTTGCTTGTCCCGTAGCCAAGCTGAGAACATGCTGATGAGGGTTCCCCGTGATGGTGCCTTCCTCGTGAGGAAGAGGACAGAATACAATTCCTTTGCCATCTCTTTCCGGTAAGTTCTTGTTGTCTCCCTCCATCTCCTTCCTTCTCTCCCTCCATCTTTAAAGGGTGGCCCTTGAAGGGGGTTTTAAAATGTTTTTTTCTGATTATGTAGGGAGTAGGGCATTGTGCTGGGGGTGTCTGAATGGCTGGTTTGTTGGATTTGAAAATCCAGACAATTGGATTTATATCCATCAACTCTGGATTATTATAAATTCAGAGATCAGATTGACTGATCGAGTGCTCACATATAAAATCCACTTTCTCTGTCTCACTTACTGTTTCTGTCTATCTGTCTCCATCAGAGCGGAGGGGAAGATTAAACATTGCAGGGTCCAGCAGGAAGGCCAGACTGTGCTGCTCGGCAACTCAGAGTTCGACAGTCTGGTGGACTTGATCAGCTACTACGAGAAGCACCCCCTGTACCGCAAGATGAAGCTCCGCTACCCCATCAACGAGGAGACGCTGGAGAAGATCGGCACCGCTGTGGGTGGAGCAGGGTTTCACACACACACGTGTACACACCCACACACACATGGTTGCATTATAGTTTACCTCTAAACCTGCGGGAGGCGCTGGTGTCATGCTTGTGGAAGTTCTACAGCTCCAGATGTCTCATGTGTCTGTCCTGCAGGAGCCTGACTATGGGTCTCTGTACGAGGGCCGTAACCCTGGCTTCTACGTGGAAGCCAATCAGATGCCCACTTTTAAGGTGATTATGTGTATTGTGTAGTGCAGAGTGTTGTGTAGCTGTGTAGATCATCTGTACACCTGATGCAGGTAATCCGTGTAGGAGGTGTGTTGCATTATAGGTGGAACTAGACTCTTCATGGTGGTATACAGAACCTTCACACTAATAGTGTACAGGCTAGTGACTGTCTTTGTTTCAGTGATTATGTGTGTGTGTGTGTGTGTGTGTGTGTGTGTGTGTGTGCGCACGTGTAGTGCACTGTCAGAGCCATGTACGAATACAAGGCCCAGAGGGACGATGAGCTCTCCTTTAGTAAGAACGCCATCATTCAGAACGTCGACAAACAGGAAGGAGGCTGGTGAGTCTTATGCTATACACCCCCAACACCAGTACTGCCATGCTCTGCCCCTCCTCCCCAAAACACCAGGACTGCCAAGCCTAAATATAATAATTTTTTTTTTGTTTTGATATTTGAAATGATCTAAAAACAAAAAAAAAAGTTAAGAAAACAATTAGTTGTTTTCAGTGCTTGGGGAGGAAAGAGAAGAAAAAGACACGCATGTGTGTGTTTGTCTCTACAGGTGGAAGGGTGACTTTGGGGGAAAGAAGCAGCTCTGGTTTCCTGCAAACTATGTGGAAGAGATTAGCCCTACAGCTGTGGAGCCTGACAGATCTGTGAGTGTCTCTGTCAAGTCAACGTGGTAGTAATGATGGTAGTAATAACAGTAGTAGTAATAATAATGGTAGCAATGGTAGTAATGATGGTTGCAATAATGGCAGTAGTAATAATAATAGTAATAATGATGGTAGTAATACGCGACGTGTTTCGGCGCAGCGGGCTGCTCTGGGATCGCGGTGCTTTATACCAAGCCCCCAGGGAATGAATTTTCGTTACCTTGTTCTTGTGACAATGTGTAATGACAATAAAGTTCTACTCTACTAATAGTAGTAGTAATAATAGTAATAACAATGATAATGGTAGTAATAGTAGTAATAGCAATATTAGCAGATAAAAGGCTGTAACAGACTTTAACAGAATGGTGGAATAACTGCCATGTGTTTTACCGTGGGGGTGGGAGATGTTTGTTGCTCTTGCACTGTGTTGACATTTTCTGTGCTGTGTCCTCACACACACACACACACACACAGGCAACGGAGAACAGCCCTTTGGGAGATCTCCTGAGGGGAAGTGTGGACGTGTCTTCCTGTCAGATCGGTAAGTGTGTAGCTGCCAGCCTTTCCTGTTCTCTCTTCCTGGTAATGCTGGGGCTCTAGCTCCCTCTGGTGGACGCTCATCTCAAATTCAGGTCAACATGATATACAATTTTACCAAGCGATAAAAAGGCTTTAAAGGCTAACTGTTGAACTGGTGTGTGTGTGTGTGTGCAGTTGTAAGGCCAGATGGAAAGGGCAGCAGACCCCATGTCTTCTCTCTGTTGCCCATGGGGACTCCGCGGGCCGGAGCGGTTCTGGACGTGTCTGCCAGCTCTCAGGACGAGCTCAAAGACTGGGTCCAGAAGATCCGTGAGGTCACCGTGACCTCTGAAGCCAAGGTCTGACCCCTGGGGGTCATCTAATACATACATTACAAAACTGCTTTTCTGTGAAACTCACCATTCTGTAAAAAAAACACACCATGAATTTGAGGATGAATTTTGTGGGAGGTGTTGGGTTGGGGGGGGGGGGTAACCTCGTGTGTACCAGAATGTTTCGTTTTCATATTAAAATCACTTCAAGGTGAGGATGTCATACAGTAGTGGGTGTGTTCAGAGCTGCTCAGCTTTCCTGATCCTCTCTTGCTCTCATGCGTGTGAATGAGGCTCAATTTCTCATTGCTGTTCTTAAGACAGCAAGACTTAAGACAGATGTTACGACCATATACAGGCCTTTCTAGTGACTCTATATCTGGAAAACACTTTCTTTGGCTAACCTTTTTTGTAGTTTGTGATGCCTGTATTTAGGAAATGTTGTCTAGTAAGTTATTTCATACTGAATTACTGAATTACCACAGATCAGTGATTAAATTGGTGTTAAATACACCCGGAGCTCTAGGTGTAAAGTCCTGGCTCTTTGCCTCTTGTCTGGGCTGTGAGGGGGTTTCTCTGAGGCTGCAGTATGACTTGGATCTCCTTTGGTGCCTGACACTAAGCACATGTAGTTCTGAGAAGCTGTTTCCTAGATTTAATACTCTGGTTCTCCGTCTCAGCTGGAAGAGGGCAAGATGATGGAGAGAAGGAAGAAGATCGCCCTGGAGCTCTCTGACCTGGTGGTCTACTGCAGACCTGTACCTTTTGATGAAGACAGTAAGTTCTGTTACCACACCTGCTGTTTAGCCCAGATCTCTGTGGAGCTTGCTGGGAAGGATGTTCTGTACTACACGTCCCATAAGGCTTTGTTCTTAACTGTTTTATCCACAAAGGAAGTATCTCATTTTGAATTTTAGTTTGAAATTTGATAATTGAATAATTGGAATAATTTAACAGTGAGACAACAGCAAAAAAAATAAAAATGATCCTGAGATATGAACATGTGTGTACCTTGCAGAGATTGGGACAGAGAGAGCCTGTTTCAGGGACATGTCCTCATTCCCGGAGACCAAAGCTGAGAAGTACGTTAACCGGATCAAAGGCAAGAAGTTCCTGCAGTACAACCGCCTACAGCTGTCCCGGATCTACCCCCGTGGCCAGCGCCTCGACTCCTCCAACTACGACCCATTACCCATGTGGCTTTGCGGAAGCCAGCTGGTGGCCCTGAACTTCCAGACTGCAGGTAGGAGCTGCTTCTTATTGGCCAAGCCAGCTTTCCATTATAAAGGATTTGTGAAAAGTACAAGTGGCACGAATTTACAGGGGAGATTCAGGACCTAGTCACTGGTTAAAGACGTGTCAGTCAGAACTTCATGATCCTGCATTTCTTGTTGTCTTCCTCCTTCTACCTCTTCCTCTTCCAGGCTCACTGTGTTTCACTGGTGTCTTTTTCTCCATGTAGACAAACCCATGCAGATGAACCAGGCTCTCTTCATGTTGAACGGGAGGAGTGGCTATGTGCTGCAGCCACCAGTCATGCGAGATGACAACTTTGACCCTTTTGACAGGCACTCTCTGAGAGGGGTTGAGCCAGTGACTTTGATTATAGAGGTACGAGTGCCTCTGTCAGCCATGCTATGTTAAGAGAGCAGCAATGTTTCTGGAGCTTCTCCACCCTGCATAGTTTACTGCCACACCCCTGACACGCCCCCTGACAAGACTCTGCATCTTCACTTCATCACTACTGGTTTCCAACCACTGTTTGCATGCTGTTCCACAGTAGCAGGACTAATCAGGGACACGTCTTCAAGGGCTTCCTCTCGTTTAATCCGCCATCTGTCCTGCTGGTTTGGTCACCATCATTAATTCATAGTTTAAAGCTGCTCTTTGGAATAATATTCATTTGTTTATTTATTTAACGTTCTTTATGGTTTACTGTTTCATCTTTTAGTGGATTTTTAGCAGGCTTTGCAGCAACTTGATTGATTATAATAAATTACATTTGTCTATGTGTGTGTCCTTGTGTGTTGAAGGTGTTGGGTGCGCGCCACCTGCCCAAACACGGGCGGGGCATCGTGTGCCCGCTCATCGAGATCGAGGTGTGTGGTGCAGAATACGACAACGCTAAGCAGAAGACTGACTCTGAGGGTGAGGATGAGTGTGATGAAGGATAGGAGAATTTACACACTAATCCCCCCCCCCACCCCCCATTACCAAATTCCTAAGGTCCAGGTAACCCATGATGCTGTGTATCCTGAGCACACAGTAGTGTAAGGTCCAGTCTGGTACAGTCCACGAGGACGCTGGCACAGTCTTGGCTGTATGCAACACTACAGTTAAAACAGAAATGTCAACGCTCTCACATTGGTCACCATCGGCAACAAAACTGGGTTTTAGTCCCCAAATGTACCAAGACACTTTTGGAATTTTCGTATGATGCCACTGCCTTCTGTGTTTTTGTAGCGGATAATGGCCTGAACCCCACATGGCCCCGGAAGCCGTTCCGTTTCACCGTGTATAATCCCACCTTCACCTTCCTGCGCTTTGTGGTGTACGAGATCGACATGTTCAATGACCAGAACTTCCTGGCACAGGCTACCTTCCCCATCAGCTGTCTGAAAACAGGTGAGACACAGTCTCTGATGGGGGCTACACACACACACAGTCCTGTCCTGTTAAACTGGATCTTCTAAAGAGTGTCTGACCTAAACTCCTGTGTGTGTGTGTGTGTGTGTGTGTCGGTATCTCAGGCTACAGATCAGTCCCCCTGAAGAACAGCTACAGTGAGGACCTGGAACTGGCCTCTCTGCTTGTGCATCTGGACATTGTCCGAGGCAGGGTAAGGGTCCACACCCTCACACAGCTCAGGAACAGGGCCGGAATTCTATAACTGCTGATTGGTAGTCTAGTAACCATTTCAGTTTTTGTATGTAAAGCCTGTATCAGACAGCACACTCAGGTGTGTAAAGCCTGTATCAGACAGCACACTCAGGTGTGTAAAGCCTGTATCAGACAGCACATTCAGGTGTGTAATATCCACAATGATCGACTCACCAGGTCACATCCAGCACTCACCATGCACAAGACTGGTTTGTATAAACTGCCTTTGTATAATTACTCTGTGTGTTTTTCTTCTTTCTGTATGTGTCTGTCTCTCTCTCTCTCTCTCTCTCTCTCTCTCTCTCATGCTCTCACGCTCTCAGCAAGAAAACGGGGAGATCTCTCCCTTCCTGGGGGCGATGGGAGGGGCAGTGGGG
Organism: Brachyhypopomus occidentalis; assembly: GCA_020368025.1. Taxonomy (NCBI): domain Eukaryota; kingdom Metazoa; phylum Chordata; class Actinopteri; order Gymnotiformes; family Hypopomidae; genus Brachyhypopomus; species Brachyhypopomus occidentalis. The sequence continues at coordinate 1,005,218 of JAGXOD010000011.1, read as the reverse complement.
CGGGAGCGTTTGGGGGACACAGGCTCCGTGTCCTCCACGTCCTCCATGTCTCCGTTACCCTCGTCCCCTGCACAAGCCCTGGGACACAGGGGTCGTGAGGGGTCTTTGAAGCCCGTTACCAGTCTCCACTTGATGACTTTAGAGTATCGCAGGAGACACTGCTAGACCACGGGGACCCGCAGAACAGGAGGTGGGTGGGGGGTGCTGGTTTGATTTAGGGGACCTTCAGCGTTGGGACCCTGAGGCCAGCGCTATAGCAGCAGTGTGTCAGCCAGTGAATACAAAACTCAGGACTGGAATCGGATTGGAACCTCCACATCTCCACAGAGCCCATAAGCTGTTAAGACTGCACAGGTTACACTGTGGTGTTGAAGTAATGAACAGGTGAAAGGATGATGATGGCACTCATGATGCTTTGGCTCCTCCCACAGGGTGATGCGGAGAGCCCGGGTCAGCGCAGACAACCGTGTGTAGGCTCCGCCCCCCCTCGCTGCTGTCCTCACACACCCACCCAGAGCCAGCTCAAGGGTCCTTCAGTGCTGATGATGTCATGGACTGCTGTGAAACCTGTTTCTATGGAAACGTCACCAGCGCTTTTGGCCTACATTTCAGGCAGAACTCCCCCCTCTTCTCTCTCTCTCTCACACACACACACACACACACACACACACTCTTCTCTCCCTCTCCCACTCTGTGTCCTTCCCTCGCTCTCTCTATTTGTGAGAGGAATCAGAGGTGGGAGTGAAACATTCAGTTATGGAGAGCAATGAGAAACTGTTCAGCCATCCAGATGGTCAGAAGGGGGCGCTAGAGAGTGCAGGACATACAGCAGTCTCAAGACCAGTGGTCCAGAACTGGGAGGGCCTGTTTCCCACATCAGTCTGAAGCTGCTTTGAGGAGGTTTCCCCAGGAGCTGCCCTCTCCTCTGGCCTGTATATGCAGGGTTATTTATTCCAGCACTGCTGTGGTCCATGGCTGCAGCTTATCTGCTCTCAAAGAGCCTCAGCTTTTGTTGTTGTTGTTGTTGTTTTTTGAAAATTATTTAAACGGCAGTTTTTAACTTTCATAATGTGACTTGTTTTTTGTTCTTTTCTTCATTAATGTGTCTAACACAAGGGCTTGTTTTGCCTTCGTATTGTTTCTGTTCTCTCGCCCACCATCCAACACTCTGCTTTTTCAATCAGGCAGGACCGCAGGCAGCCGTAAGAGTGCCTGTGGGAAACCACAGGCTGTTTTTCGTTTGAATTCTGGGGGCCTTCAGGAGAGTAGAACCAGGTAGCGCTCGTCAAAGCCGCATTGCGCTTCAACCGACTGAAACGACATCATTCCACAGCCTTTGAGCTCATTCCAGTACCCAATGTTAAGGTTTTCATAGAGGCACAAGGGCTTGGGTGGGAGGAGTCCTGCTTTTATGTTGACTTGTCCTATTGTCCACCAAGTCATACAGTAGAGGCGTTGTGGGGGAGACGTCATTTGCCGCGTTCCCCTTCGGGTGATCAGTCTCCTCATTCACATGCTGCTCCTATTAATCAGCATTACAGTCTTGCAATATTTTAGGTTTTTTTTGTGTGTTGTCAAGGGCACGCTTTGTAGTTCCTATGGTGTCCACAAGGGGTCATTTATCCTTTGGGTCCCTTTATTTGGTTCCTGCTGGACAACGTTAAGTCAATGATTAACTAACAACGTTTCCCCAAAGCATCCTCCCTACATGGCCAAAGGAGGGAGGTGTAGAGGTGAGCTGGGATGTCCCTTCACCACTGAGCTTTGGTTGGGTTTCTAGAGTCAATTAAACTGAACTCTTGTACCATCTTGTTACTGAGCTCGTGTGCTGTGGAGATCGGTCAGACGACATTGGGCTTCTCACCATACTTGCAGAAATTTATTTATTTATTTTTTAACAGTCAGCAATGGTGTATTTTATTTATCTAATTAGGCCTCAGCTTCAGTTATGGGAACTCTGAATGTCACAAATGACTGTATTTTTAGCGCTGTAAGAGTCCAAAGAAAACTGATAGAAGAATGGAAAATTGGCTGATGCACTTCCAGTGATTAGCCAGTAGGGGGCCTTGAGTAACAACACTTAAGCATGCAGGTCTTCATACTTTCAAGTATATTGATGTATTCTGAGGACACACCAACCTTTTTTTTTAATCTCACACATCACTGTTTGTACTGGTTTTTATTGTTTAGGAGATGCTCGAAGGATCTCCTCAAGTTTACTTTTGACCTCTGTTGGAACATTTTTGGTTCTGTGTCCCAGGATTTTTGGGAAGACACTTGGAGGAAGGGGGCGGGGCTACAGGCCCCAGATGTCTACAGGTTTCTGCAACTGTGATTACTGTGTAGTATGATGTTTCTCACCCTGGGGAGGATGCAGGAGAAAAACAAGTCCAATAACGATGTGTTGATGTGGGAGAAGGACCGCCATTAAAGCCCTGCACGGAGTTCTGCAGCCAATTCTTACTGGATTAAATCTGTTTTTTTTTCTGTGTGCAATGCAGTTCTAGATATTCCAGTTCCAGAGATGCATGCTTCCTTTATATTTTAGTCACACAGGAAGTCAAGAAATAGAAAAGCCAAAGCCAGCCCCCTGCCTGCCAATCAACGCTTATGCTCACTACCCTCTCTGCCAGCGTCAATCCTTAAACTGGCTCCGCCCCCACCAGTATCGATCTTTACACTGGATCCGCCCACCACCAGTATCAACCCTTATGCTGGCTCCGCCCCCCCTCCTGTAGCAAGCCTTAGACTGGCTCCACTCCCTCCTATATCAAGCCTTACACTGGCTCCTCCCCCCTCCTGTATCGAACCTTTGTTTTCAGCAGCTGACGTGGTCGTCGGCCAACTCCCGTGCTGATGCCACGCTGACTGGCCCATAACCCCATCCTACCTGTGTACCTGTCCTTGTTTCCTCCTGCGTGTGCCTCAGTGTGTTTAGGTGCGAATGATCACATGGGTGTACATATAAACATAGAATATGTTAAGGAGAAACCCCCTGTTGGACATGTATGCATACATATGTATGACATGTTGAGAAATCCCCTGTTGAACATGTAAACCTTTTTTAACTTTGTTTCAGACATCCCTGTTTTTGTTACCAATGCTCTTATTTACAAACAAAGCCTTTTTCTGTAATGTGCCTATGCTATACTGGGAGAGAAAGTATACATTTTAATTTTGCCTTTCATATGAAACATATTCAAACCTGAGAATTAAATAAAGTAATTATTCAACTATGAAGAGTTGACTGTACTTATCTTAACATAGTGGTGCATGACAACACATCTTTGTTAAATTTTCATTTATTCTGCAAATATCTGTAAAAATGATACAACAGTCCTAGGAGCATTCGTACGGGGGATACAGGCCAACATTTTAAACAACCAGGATTTCCTTTTTTTATTTTTCCTTGAGGAAAAATGTACAAGACAATGATGTGCAGCAGTACTGATGCTTTAACTGTGGACTACAGAGAACCATCTCCAGGCCCAACTGCATTGTGGGACTTGTTGACCAAAAAAGATATCAAAGAAAAACTCCACAGTGAGCTGTGCAGTATGAATTTCGTACCTCATCTACCAAACGTTTATGGGAACACACACTCCTTTCTATGTCTGCACAGCAGTTCCTGTCCAGCAGATCAAGTCGGAGGACATCTGGCCTGTCAGAGGGTCTCCTTCCACTCTTAACACATTCTCGTCTGGTAATCTCAGCTCCTCTCTTTGGAGCAGAAATGTCCCCATCCCTCAAAAAAAACAAAAACCAGTGTGGCTGTGAGCATCCCTGCATACCCCTGCGTCTTGGCCTGGGAAACCCCAGGGCGCAGGGTTAAAGACACGCTGGGGGCTGGACATGCCAGCACTGTCCTCCAGTGATCCTGTTGCAATCACATCTGTCTTTTACACATAACTCAAAAATGAAGCTGTAGATTCCGCAGGTGCGACGTCCGTGCCCCCCACACAAGATCACCTGCAATCCGTCCTTCAGTCACACCCTGGAAAGTGCACACACGCACACACACACACACACAACTATAGGACTCACCCAAATATCTAGCATACATTTGATGATTTTTGATAGTCATTTTGGCTTGTCATTTGCCAGGGACCCAGTTATAATGCAATAATGTTTTTGATTTAAATATTGATAAACCATGAAATCAATATGAAGCAAGTTGAAGCTCCCTCCGACCAACCCTAACCCCTAAACATAGACCCTGACCTAACCAAACCCAAACACTGGAATAGACTTAAACTCTAGTCTCTGCCAAATCTCATTTTTCTTTACTGAGCTTATAATCAGCCTCTCACATGCACATGTTCTCCTAACTAAAACCACAAGTGAAAAGTACATGCAGTAATACATAAACAGACCTAGAAGAGCAGGTGTTAACACTGCATTTAACGTTTTCAAAAATTGTCCCATTATGTTCACAGAACATAACCCAGTGAACGCACGCAACATGGGCCTCACCTTGCTTTTCACTGGAAGTGTGTGCAGTTGTCTTCTTTGTGGTCTGATCTTTCGTGGTCTGATCTTTCGTGGTCTGATCTTTCGTGGTCTGATCTTTTGTGGTGAGGCAGCTCACTTTCACATCTCTCTCATCCTGCTGTGCTGATTGTAGGGAAGCTTTACCCTTGGCTACAGAGGACGAAGCCTTTATCTCCATGGTTTCCGTCTCGTCAGGCTGTGCGCCCCCTGGTGGTGGGGGCCCTTTTGTGTGTCTTGTGAACCATCTCCGGACCAGCTCTTCTCCCAGGCTGCTTGCCTTGGCGAGGTCCTCCAGCTGCTCATCCACAAGTCTGCCGTGCGTGTCCAAGTGCTCCTGAAGCACGGTGACGTCCGCATTCACAAAGTCCTCCTCATCCACCATGGACTGGTAGCTCTCTAGCCACTTAAGTTGGCCATTTTTCAAGACATAGCGACAGTCCCCAAACCAGCGCACCACTTCGGGACGGGGAAGGCCAGTCTTGGCGATCAGTTCATTGTACAGTGGGCTACTGGGCCAGTGAGTGCGGGCAAAAGCTTGTTTTAGGAGGTGGAGCTGTTCAGGTGTCTTCTTACCCCGGTATGGGGTCTGGGAGGGGATGGCTGAGGGCACTTTAGTGGTCTCTGGCTGGGGACTTCCATCCATTTCACCTTTTCCATTAGATTCAGTGACTTTGAGCATTTTGAGGTTGATCTTTATTGGGTTCACCTTCGGTTCAGTTCCAGACGTGTCCTCCTTGTGTTTCTCATCTTTTAGCTGCTGCATTTCCGACGACTGCTCAGCACCCCGGCTCACCTCTGCTGCGTCTTTAAACGCATCTTTCCTCCCATTTTCACTCACGCCCTCTTCCTCCTCCAGCTCTTCCTCCTCCCGCTCAGCACGTTCCAGCTCCTCCTTTTTCTTCTCCGCCGCCACCCTCCTCCGTCGCTCGGCAAACCAACCGTGGATCTCGCGCCGAGTCATTTTAGTCTCGGCCCGTAACCTGTCGACCTCTTCCCCAGACGGGTCGGTGTTCAGGCCGAAGCTGGCCTCCAGAGCGCGCACCTGGTGAGGCTCCCTCTCTTTGTAGCGGATCGCTGTGAAGTCGGGGGAAGGTGGCCGGGGAGGACGTCTCGTAGGCGTGGGTGGGGTCGTCTGCTGCTGCTGTTGCCGTGAAGGGCTCAGGGGCATGTGCTGAGGTGTGTGGGGCCTCTCCGATATCACAGTGCTGTCTGAAACCTCCGCACTGGGAGCGGAAGAGGCTGCTGAGCTGGCGGTGGAGCCTGTAGTCTGACCACCAGTGCTCGACCTTGAGCCCTTGAGGTTACGAAAGTGGTATCGACGGTCACTGAACCACTTCCGGACCTCTCGGACTGACAGACCAGTGAGACTGGTGAGCCTGTCCACCTCCTCTTGATTGGGGAACTGGCTCACTAGGAAACTCTCCTTTAAGGCTGACAACTGCTCTTGAGATTTTTTGGCTTTATAAAAGCTGGGGTCCAGGAAGCTGGTGGTGGGGAGAGTGCGTGAGTTCGCTGGTGTTGGGCTGTCCGGCTTGCTAGGGACGCAATCTGTGGTGCCTGATGCGCTAGCCAGGCTAGCGCTGACAGTACTGCTGGGACTGGCGTTACCGCTGCTCTTCACGCCATCACCGTTGCCTTTAGCATCAGTGCTGCTGTTAATGTCTGTGCTACTCTTTAAAATGTTGCTTTTAAGGTTAGTGCTGTTTTTGTCATTTACAGTTTTGACGTTATTGCTGCTAGACACAATGCTTTTGCTGTTGGAGCTCGGTGTACTGACCTTACTATTGCTGTTGCTGATTATTTTGCCATTGATGCTGGCCCCGATACTAATCACTCTAGCAGGACTGCTCAGGCAGCTGGGGGAGCTGACACTGCTCATAATGCTGCTTGTGCAGCTGCTACTGTTAGCTCCATTGCTAATGGTGAAATTTGCACTGTTGCTGCTTCCCACAGTGCCCACCACCATGCTGAGACCCTTCTCAGCCATCAGGGCAGCGGCAGGCTTTGCCTGCATTGGGGGCTTTGCCGCAGCCTGGGGCTTTGGAGTTACAGCGAGGGCAACAGGGGTACTGCTTACCTGGATCCCGTTAGCCATCATGGGCTGCGTGACGATCACTCCTCCTTGGCCAACTAGGCTTCCCTGCAAAATGTGGGGGATACCAGTAGTCCCAAGTGAGGCCGGCAGGACGGTGATGGTTTGCTGTGGGGTGCTGTGGTGTGTTTGGCGCTGCTGTGTACCACCAGGGGGAGCTGTCTGTATGATCGTGTTAAACATCTTCCGGCGTGCATCCTCTATCTCCTCTGGGGACCAGCTAATTCCTTGCTTAAGCCTCTGTGCTGTAAACCAGATTTTGATCTGCTCCTCTGGGTACTTGGTGACCACAGTCAGGTAGCACAGCTCTGCCTTGGTGGGATAGGGAAACTTACTGAAGGAGGTCTTCAGGAAGCTGCTGTTGTCCATGGATGCATTGTAAGTGGGGATACTGCTGAGCGGAATCATCACTTTTGGCAGATTCCTGGAGCTCGACGAGGAAGCGGAGGAGGAAGAGGAGGAGGAAGAGGAGGACAATGAGAGCGATGTCGACTGCTGGCTGAGGCTCCTGTTCTGAACCACGGAGACGACCTGCGTGATGGCCGTCTGCAGCATGGGCAAAGTCCCAGAGCCATTGACGATCTGAATGGCAGATGGAAGAGTGACTTTGCTCGCTGCTCCGTTGTGTACAATTGTGGGAACATGAGTGACGGTCACCGGTGGAGAGTCCGTCGACTCCGTTTGCTTGACGAGAGGAGTGATGGCGTCGTCGGTGGCAGCGTGAGAAACCACGATCCTCTTGGGTTCTGATTTCCCTTTCAGCATTTTCATGATGGGTGTTTTTGTGATGGAGATCTCGGAATCCTTGGAGCTGGTGCTTTCACAAGGGCCCACAATCAAGTTCTGCTCCACCATGACCTTTCTGTCTTTCTTCTTGAGCTGGAGCGTGGTGGTCAGCGTGCTGGGGTGGACCCGTGCGTTGTGCAAGGCCAGGCCTTCAAATTTAGCTGCGCTCACCCCACAGTCCACGCAGAGAAAGGATGGGTCTGAGCGGAACTCTGGGTGCCCACTGTAGACATGGTCCAGGAAGAGGTTCAGGTCCTGGGTCTCAAAATTACAGGGCCTGCAGGTGTAAGTGCCGCTGTCTTTTTGGACTTCGCCTGCATCCTGCCCAGAAGAATCGGACAGACAACGGAATACCTTCCCACCGGCCTCATCCTTGTGGGAAAAGCTGCTGTCTTTGGACGAGGGAGAGGCGCTACCCTGCTCCACGTCCTCGTGCAGATGCAGCGTTTTCACAGGTATCATGCAGGGTATCGTGGATTTCCTCTTGCTAGCCATGTCTCTCGATAAGGTATCTCCACTGAAATTCCTTTACCCAACTTGGACTCCACCCCTATAGACTGTCCATGGAAAGGAAGTTGGTGTGGAACATGACTGTCAGTCCACAATGACTTTTTTTGAACAGGTTGAATTTAAGGCATCACCTGCAAAGTAAAGAACAAAGATTTTGTTAGCAGTTGTGACACGACAGCATCCCATTTGAAAGTGAATCTGAGCCGATGTAACTGAAAATGACTGAAGAAACAGTGAAAATGAAGCGATGAGACCAAGTAATGGAGCAATGCTAAAACAAACACAGGCACCAGACCCATAATCCATTCGAGCTTCATTTGAGAAAGTCTGGTCTCTGGTCCTGTGCGCTTCAAAGAGGGGATACTCTCATGTCTCCAGTGCCAGATTTTCAAAGAGCCATTTACAGCCTCATATTCAGTTTTATTGAGTGCTCACAATCTGCCAGTTCTGCCTCCTCTCATGGTGCTGCTCCCCTTAGATGACAACAGTGTTGAAACAGAACTGCTTTACCCACAATTCAAACCCAACACAGAGAAGGTATGTGGTATGTGGAGCACGCAAAGAACACAGCCAACAACACAAGGAAATCAAATGAAAACACCTCACTATATCCCATTATTATCTTTCTTTGTACTTTAGTGTCACTAGAGAATGATCCAACGGGTTCCCTGTCACACTGCGTGTTCTAGTGTTTGATCAGCACAGCTTCTTCCCACATCCCCGCCGAGCTTGGACAAGTGTGTCTGCAGTGCATGCGCCTGCTGCACCTCTGTCCTCTGTGCCAGACACCGTCTCTGCCACCATCCTCGTGACAATCAAGTCCTGCCAAAGCCCTGTATATAGGTCACAGTTCTGCTTACAGCTGCTATAAGAATGACTCTTATAAGAATGAGTGAAATGATTCGGAATTCCAAAGACTCGTTTACAGTGTCACTTTAGCTTCATAATTAGTGTAAAGCCATACACTCCACAAATGAAAACTTTACGTTTATTGAGTGTGAACTTTACAACCAGGCTGATGGAGAACAGAGAAGGGTTCAGTCACCTGAGGTGCTATTTATTCACACCTCCTCACTGGATGATTTAATCTGTTAAGAGATGACAGAAAAGACCCCACACACTAGTGAAATCATGACCTCGGGTATGTCCTCAGGGGTGACCTCAAGGATGGGTGCTGGTGGTGAAGGCCTGCCCACAGGGTGGCTACTCAACCAGCCGCTCAACACCAACCAGCATTTCAGCTTCGTCACACAGCACCAAACACTTAGCCAGGTGGACCTGTGATGTTACAGACGGATGGTTCTCTCGCCCCTGCTATCTACATCCGTCCACAGGACATCTGCACTTCAACGGCACTATTTAAGGCTCCCGGCATATTCCTAGGCCTCTATGGTATCCGTTCCTGTCGGTTCCTTGCGACCACTACTCATTCTCTCTGACCACTACTCATTGCCTCTGATTTCTTTGGGTAGCATTTACAATCCAAAAAACAGAAACATTTAGATTCAACACTGCGGCAGGAAGGAGCCCCACCCCTACTCCTTTCAACCCTACATCCCCACTGCCTACACCCCCTCACAGACCCCCCTGCACCCAGTGGAGGGAAGTGACCTTTAGCGAGGCCAGGCCGCTAGGCTGCCACTCAGTTCTGCATGATGGGGCAAGGCCCTGCCAAGACCGCAGGGTCACATGACCAACACAAAGGGGCTGTGGAGTGGGCAGAGCCTACCAAACGTCACGTGGGTTTGATGGGTTAGGCCCCCAGGGGAGGAGGAACGAGGGAGTGGAGGCGCTGAGTGGGGGCTGGGCAACTGGACCAGGGCTTGTGTGTGTGTGTGTGTGTGTGTGTGAGCGTGTGTGAGGTTGTGTGTTTGTGCATACATGCATGCGGGAACGTGTGCACGCGTGAACGTGTTGGGGGGGTGGGGGGTTGTGAGTAGTAAAGAGTGGGCAGTGGAAGCAGCCGTGTTTTCGCAAGGAATTTTCTGCCCCGATACCCCCCACACCACCACACCCGCTCCCCCTCCCCCATCTAACAATCACGCGGCCGTTCTGCCCCGCCCCTCCCCCACTCTCTCCTCCTCTCCTCTGGCACACTCTGAAGCTTCTGGAATGTTCCACCATGTCCTGTTCAGTCCGCGGCCAACCCGAGCCTGCTTCACTGCGTGTGCGGTGCGCGCCCCAGGGGGAGGCCAGGGCCCACTCGACGCCGCTCACAGGTACGAACGCCACTCACGCACACACAGCCAGGACCAGCTCACGGAACCGGACAGAACCGGACGCCCAGTGCCTTTCTTTCTGAGTGTCCCGTAGACTCACTGCCGACGCTCCTTAGTGCGTGTCCTCAGTGAAACTCGCGCTTGTCCCTGGCTCAAAAAAAGCCGTCTGCACATTCTGCCCAAGTCAGTCTGAGTCACTGGTAAAATCTCCTCTGACTCACATGGTTTCCAGAAAGACCTGCAGATGCACCATAACGCCAGCATCACAGAAATCACTGAACGCAGACGTTATTAAATGGCGAGAAGACACAAAACCAAAACACTATGTAGGGATCTACATGGGGACTGGCTGATGCACTAACCTGGAGGTGTGAGGCCCGTGTGATGAACTAACCTCTGCACTAGTACGGCACGTATCCCCTTCGCCATGCTGAGTTAACCCCACCCCCCAGCGCTGAGCTAACACCCCCTCGGGCTGGGTTACCCCCACTGCAGTGCTCATCTTCCTAGCACCCCCATGCCTGTCTATTTTAGATTCGCAGCACAATCAGGGCCGTCTCCTCTAAACACACGTCCCTTCCCACTGGTTCAAACCTTGACTGTCCCCTCCAGATGGACAGAGTCTTTGGGGGGGGGGTGTCTGTGTCCATTTCACTCTGAGTGTGTAGTTCCACCCCCCCCACCCACCCACCCACCCACGTCTGCCTGATTGCCCCTCCCCCATTCGGCTTCCCTTCAACAAGTTCAGCCCAGTCTGCCGGGTCGACTACGCCACTGGTGTGTTACTATCCCCATGGCAACCAGCCACCGTCAACCCCCCAGACACAGAGTCGCTCACTTGCACACTCGCACATGCAGGCACACAGGCACATAGGCAGGCGCGCACACACACACACGCGCGCGCAGGCACACAGGCAGGCACACACACACACGCAGGCACACGCACAAGCATGCACACACACCCACACACACCCTTAAGTTCCGTGCTTTCACTGGCTTGGTTTTTTCCGCAAGTGCCTGTGAGTGGAGACCTGGTACTGCTTCTGTTTCAGAGCTCAGAGTCTGTGTCTCCCAGGTGTGGTTGTCTGTGCTGACAAACCCACCGGCCCTGGCGGCAGCTCACTCCCCGGGGTCCCACCGCAGCCACACAAGCCCGACACACACACACACACACACACACACACACACACACACACACACACACACACACACACACACACACACACACACACACACACACACACACACACCGAACCGCCCGACACACACACACACACCGAACCGCCCGACACACACACACACACGAACCGCCCGACACACACACGCACCGAACCGCCCGACACACACACGCACCGAACCGCCCGACACACACACACACACACCCGACGCACCGAACCGCCCGACACACACACACACGCACGAACCGCCCGACACACACACACACCGAACCGCCCGACACACACACACACGCACCGAACCGCCCGACACACACACACACACACCGAACCGCCCGACACACACACACACACCGAACCGCCCGACACACACACACACACCGAACCGCCCGACTCACACACACACACCGAACCGCCCGACTCACACACACACACACACCGAACCGCCCGACTCACACACACACACACACACCGAACCACCCGACACACACACTGGACGGCCTGAGACACACACCCCCACACACCGAACCATCACAGCCTGGGCAAGCTATGGTGTTGCATGTCTCTGGGCCTATGGGTCTCTCTATGGGTCTCTGTATTTATACAACACCTTTGGGCTGTTACCGAGGGCGACGGCATCGGCCTACTTCTGCCTGAGAGGCATCTCTGCAGTTTGGTGGTTACACGTGCATCTGAACGGCTGCGCTGAGAGGGGAAGCATGCGTGACTTGAACTGGCCGACTCGAAGGTCTCGATTAACTTCCCACCACGGTGTGGCTTTGGCAGGTCAGCTGAGACCAGCAGTTAAGGTGTTAAAGCTCAGTCGAAAAAAAAAAAGGAGAGGAGGGGAAAAATGGCGGCACAGCACGCGCTGTCCTAAAATGGCCGACATCACAGTGTCTTACCCAGCGAGGCAGTGCAACGCCAGCTTCTGCTGACCAGAAAGTGCTAGTGGAGACGCCAGGGCCCCCAGCCGCCCGCACGCCACCTCTCCAGCCCTGGCCTGGCACTGCACACAGATTTGCAACTACACTCTTGACTGTGAAAAGAAAATACATCACACCAACACAGAACTACACAACAGACCCAAGTGTTGTTCTAACAAACTTCATTATTACATTATTCATATTTATAGTGATTTCACTGATTTATAGATTATTCTTGGTGCCACAGTTCCTATTGAACAGATTAAAAACAAATGCACTTTCTTGGCAGATGCAACACTGGGGTAACAAATACAAACAAAGCTGGCATCTCCTAAGGGCCCCAACATGGCTGTGATTCCTCACGAGAGGGTCCCCAGTAAAGGTCCAGGCACTGCTCTAGAGTTTAAATGCAGAACACTCAAGCTAGTGTATCTCCCCCTGGTAAACAGGCAGGCCCTTCCTCCAGACCAGGGGCCGAACATGACTGTCCTGGAAGGACACCCAGCACCCCCCCCCCCCCACACACACAGACTAACTTTTTAAAATTCATATATACATAATTTCTTGCATTGCATATTAGGAGAATTAGCATCACAGGGCCTGGCTCACACACCACGCTCTAGATTATCATGTTTATCATCATACACATTACACACTAGTCTAGCTCTAATTTTACAAAGAGTCCATTTTTTAAAGAATTGGCTTAAAAAGTTATCACCGAGAATATCAATGCCAGATAACTAATGACATTATTCTACGGATGTACGAATGGAGCACTAACAGACTGTTATTAACGAACGTAAACTTCTGTGACTCTTGCAAATGTTCAGATTTCCATTATGGTACGGACACAGGTGATGTGCAGCCTCTGTTCGCCATGCACTGGGATCGTAGACCCAGACTATCAAAGTAATTCGAGCGATTTTTACAAGCAACAGTGACCGCTGTTCACGTAGTCACTCATTTAAAAAAGCTAAAAACATTCTATGGTCATTGGATGAAATTTATGGTCCTACTACGTACGTAAAATAATGATAAAACAAGATGAAAGCGCATCTGTTAGAGAAACATGAAATACTGATACAACTTTGCACATTGCGAAATTGTTGCTAGCGCGTGCTGTAGTGGGGCAACAAAACATCTTGGCCAAACAGAGCCCACCGCTTCGGCAGGAGAAACGAGACTATACCCCAAAACTAGATTCGGCGCCCCCCCACCTACTGTCGCCATTTTACACAACACACTTAATGTACCCGTCAACTAAACTGCCCCTGTATATCGCATCAAAGGTATCGTACGCTTGAAACCACAACTTTGCGCCACAACTATACATACATTGTTTCAGATGTTGGCCAAAACAGTTAAACGCAACTTACCACGCACTTGATCCAAGATACGCGTGACAAAATCGCCAAGAAACAGGCAGCTTTACTCAGCAATACAGCAAAAAATAAATAAACAATGCGATCTTCTGAATCTATACGCTATACGAGCCGGGGGTGGGCCGCTCTCTCATGTGTAGGTTGTAGATATTGGCCGCCAGGGCAGGAGCGACAAAAGGCCCCTCGTTCCTGTTTATTCGCATCGATCTCGGTTGAGAGAGGGGAACAGAACCCGCGGCGCACCTACCCCGGGCACGGGCACGTGATCTCAGCGTCACCGCCTACCAAAGCCCTGATCAACACGAGCTCGTGAAGCGCTCCGAAGGTCCATTAGATCATGGCACGTTGGAGCGTAGCATGAACCCATTTGTCTGCATCCCAAACAAGGGAGGTGTAGTGAGTTGTGGTGCCACCGTCAGCGCAGGTATATATCGCAGGTACGGGATAATTCTTCTGGTTCTGGGAGACTAGATACGGTACTTGGTTTGGTGGTTTACTTTCTTTTCAAATGTTTTTGAAAATTGAAGTGAAAATATATATTTTATGTCATTGACACATGTTTAATCTGTTTCTACCCAATTAAAATGTATAATAAAAGCTGCCTTAGTTATGTGTAAAGTACCATTATAAATGGAAGATCACAGTTGCGTCCATTATTGCCGAGACCTAGAAACAAACTGGCGAAAGTGGAAAGACGAGTTAGCACGGTCGTCATGGCAGCAGGGTGTACGTATCCAGGTTTGGATAACGTGAGTTTTTACGATCAGGTTAAAACAATATAATTCTTCGTACTTAATTCATTATTAATTAATAAGTGTAGTGAATCATCACTAATGCTTAGACACAGTATACGATTAGACTATTCATTCATTAATTCTTCCATTCATCCTTCGTTCTAAATATAACCGTTATTGGTTTTAGAAGATGGTCGTTTGAAAATGTAAAAGTAATTATAAAATGAACTTATTTTTGTGGAATCTAGCGGTCTGTCCTCTGCAGGTGGTCTGGTACTGTAGTACTGAGATGTGGTCGCACAGAAAAGAAATGACAGTGAGGTCCTGTAGACGTAATCCCAACCAGAACACTACCCATGGTGACTACAAACTAAACTTAGAGATGTTAGCTTAAAGTATTTAGATTACTGAGCTAAGAGGGAATTTATACCAGTATGTTTGTAGCATTTTAGTAGCTTATAATTATGGGTTCTGGTGAAGCATTTCTTGTTTTAAAATATGCAGTGTTCATTTTTGTCCGATGGAAACAAGATTAATTCCCTCACTCAGACATGATACGAATGAACCTTCTGTTTTGTGCTGTAATACTGATTAGTTAACTGCGGGGGGCGCTCTTATTCTTTAGGACCATCGTTTTAAGATCCACACAGATCTCCGATTGGTGAGGAGTGTAAACGTCGCACTCGGTGATTGGAGGAGATAGCAGGGTCGAGACCTTCGTAGGCATGCGCAGTATGTGTACAGTTTTCAGCGTCAATTTTAGGTGTCAGCAGTGTCTTGTACTAATTCACTAGTTTGAGATCAGGTGAGGGAATCAAAAACATTAAAGTTAGGTTTCATTGTTATTGAAGATACATATTTATTAACTACGGTTTCACAGTCTTGGACGAATTGCGCGCGGTGGCAATTGTGGAGAATGACTAACAGCTCTAAGAGGAAAGAAGAAGTTAATGTGGCCAACGGTGGTGTGAAGCAGTCCGCCTGGAGCAGAGCGCTCAGCAGCAGAGCCGTGTGGCGCGAGAAGGTTAGTGGCACGAAAAGGTTTAGTGGTTCGAGAATGTTTAGTGGCTCGAGATGGTTTAGTGGCTCGAGATTGTTTAGTGTCTCAAGAAGGTTGGTGGCTCGAGAAGGTTAGTGGCTAGCACAGCTAACTAACGTTAGCTATACGTTTACTGGGCACAGTGCGGGTTTGTGAGCTTTGTCACGACACCAGCAGCTCGTAGGCTAGCCAGGGTTTCGTCGTCCAGCTAGATGTGTGTACAGTTAGGGTTTCGTAGTCCAGCTAGATGTGTGTACAGTTAGGGTTCCGTAGTCCAGTTAGATGTGTGTTCAGTTAGGGTATCGTAGTCCAACTAGATGTGTGTGCAGTTAGGCAGCGAGTCGCATGCCCATGGGATCAAGTGACGTTTCGAGACCTGACGGATTTAATCCGAGACTCTGCTCTCAGAGTGATGACAGGAATGCATATCTTAACATAGCTAGCCAGGTTCAGTTGTGCTGTAGTGATTTGATTATCCCTAGATCATTTTTACATAGCTAGCCATTAATCTTCGAATCATGAAGCTAGCTCGTAATCTAGCTAAACGTGTAGTATCAGTAAATTAAATATGACCTTCAGGCCAGTTGGCTTTCACAGGTTATAGTAAAAAGGCGTGTATGTGCTCTATGCGAAGTGTCATTTGTTAATTATCTAATTAAAAACTTTTTAAAATACTATCACCTTGGTAACTGAAGTTGTAATCAGGACTTCATTATACGAAGTGTCGTCCAGTTACATGCATAAATTGTAATGAAATATTTTCTCTTTGCAGGATGAATTTTTAGATGTTGTCTACTGGTTCCGGCAAATCATCGCTTTAGTACTAGGAGTAATATGGGGTGTTGCTCCTCTGAAGGGCTTCATCGGCATAGCCATGTAGGTATCCAGTCTGGGACGATACTGAAAAAGTGTCAGACTGTTGTAATGACAGCTATACATTTCTTATCAATAAAACACCACCGAACCATCATCTGGACCATCTGAGACGTTCACAGCACACACAAGTGTTTGCAAGATACAAATAAGGCACCTGATAAATCAGTCATCTGGGTTCAGCATTGCAAGAGGCAGTATTACGAGAACAATAAATAACCAATATGTGCTTCCCTAGAAATAACATGCAGTGGAAAAAAATACAAACAAACTCGATGCAGGCGATTGGCCATTTGTGATTCACTGTGTTTCTCTGTTTCTCAGATTCTGCATCATCAATGCGGGGGTGCTGTATGTTTACTCCAGCAGTTTCCAGCAGGTGGATGAGGAGGAATACGGAGGCGCGTGGGAGCTCACCAAAGAAGGCTTCATGACCTCTTTCGCTTTATTTCTGGTAACATTTTTCTGCTAATGGCTGACGTGCCAGGGTGTGAACTTGGCAGTTTTTTTGACTGGTTCATGCACAGCCAGCATGTCAATGATTAATTGGCTAATTGTTTGTTAGTGTGTTTACAAGTGGCGGTTAGAGCAATATTATGCCAGCTATTAAAGTTGGTGCATCTCCATAATGGTAAAATTTTAAAAGTGTCATGCAGTGTAACCGTTGCTCGTGGGGCTGTGTGACTTTGTCTATGCGTAGAGAGTGCTGTGTGTAGAGAGTGCTGTTCTGAGAGGTTCTGCAGCCTCACTGGTAGAGCAGAACTGTAATTTTAGATATACTGGCAACCAAGACATTCCCCAACATTCTATCATGATGTAAACATAGATTGTCAGTTATCCCTCTCTCTTCAAGGGTCAGCCATGTGCTATAGAGGGGGTTCTTTATTGTGTATAGATTAACTGCAGAATTTCTTTTTTGCAGAAACATTCACCTTTTAGTTTTCAAATACAGTTCTGAAAATCAGATTTCATGTAGAATTCATCTTTTTCAGCTTGCTTGCACTAACATTTTGGTCAAAGCCCACGTTACACCAGTTGTGCTACTAATATTGTGATTTGGTTCTGTTTAATGATTTGTTGATTTGATGCTTATTTTTATAAATGTGGTTTCTTTTAATAGTTAAATTGATATGTAATTAAAATGTAATTTTATTATTATTGTATTTATAGTGTATAGTTATGAGTGATTAAATGCAATTGAACAGAGGTTAGTTAGGGCATTACTGTTATTATTATAGTCACCCTGCTGTTGTGGTGTGTTGATAGGTGGTGTGGATCATATTCTACACAGCACTGCACTACGACTGAGGACTGAGGATCTGTTATGAAGCATGATGAAAGTTTTATGTGAAACGGTAGGCTGGAATGGACAGCGTCTCCGTGGGTTACCAGCAGCATATCAGACCTTGCAACTGAGGTGCATCATGGGTAAAGCGAAAGCTGTCCTGATCCATGGGTCATGAGTATTCAGCTAAATCTCTCCACTGCACTGCCAGCGTTCAGGATTCACTGATTTTCTGTCTTTTTTCTTGACCTTGATCTACCAAGTTAGAAATTAATTTAAATTTTCTCACATTTAGCGTCTAAATCAACTAGTCTTCTCTCATCTTCTGAGATGATGATTTCAAGCATGTGTAAATTCTGTAATGTTTCCATTTGATCACAGCTGCAGTGTATTGATTAATTTGTATTTCTGGTCATTGCTCCTCCAATGTGACTGTACTTCTCAGTATTTTATAGTGTATTATTAGAAGTGCAAATGTACTTGTCAGCTTATAGTACTCTGGTACATATTAGGCGTTGGAGAGACTGTATTTTCTGGTTGAATTTTTCTGAGGAGTCAATTAAAACATGGGCTTTGTTAGCTCAGCTTTTCCAGCGGATGTGGTGGTTTTTGCTGCTCACTGAGGGGTGTGTTGAGAGGGTCTTCGTCCCACAGCCCTTCACAGAGATGTGGGACCACAAACCTGCCTTCGTTTTGTTGTTGTCATAAAATTTAAAGGATGCCCATTCCCCGATGGCAGTTTTATACAAACTGAAAAGCAGGACACAGGTGAGCGTGCTCTTCAGGACACACAGTGCCTTGCAAAAATATTCATACCCTTCTCATCACTTATTCATACCCTAAATCATAGTATTCGTTGTGTAAATGCACATCATGCGTTGCAGATTTTTATTTGTAAATTTTTTTAAACCATGTTCTTTTCATTTCACTTCACAATTACTTGCAACTTTGTGTTGGTCTATCACATAAAATCCCAAATAAATACATTTAGGTTTGTGGGTGTAATGTGAATAAATGTGGAACAGTTTGAGGGTTGTGAATACTTTTTCAAGGCACTGTAGGTGAGGGCGCTGTTCATACACTACAGTTCTGCTTTCAGTCCTCATCCACAGCAGTGTCCCCCTCTGCACAGGCAGCCGGGCCTCTGCTCATCCCTGCAGTGTCCCTAGCCAAACTGTCCTCTCCCACTCCACACATGCTCCTACACTCGCCACCATCATCAGGTTGCAGATGACACAGCTGTGATTGGATTGATATCCAGCAACGAGTCCTGCAGAGTAGTGTTGTGAACGACCTGCCACTCAACACTGCAAAGACCAAGATGATGATCGACCTTGAGGGGTCGAGGGAAGATGAGTGTTCTCCGTCCTCCATCAGTGGTGACAGTGGAGAGCATGAGAATCTGAGCATTCACGTCTCAGAGGAACTCACCTGCTCCACTAAGCAATGCTGTTTAATACATTGTATTCAACTGCCAGACACTTAATTGCATTGCATATTTGCCAACTTACTGCCTTTCCTATTGCAATTTTATATTATATTCTATCATGGCACTCTAGCAAGGGAGCCACAAATTCAATCTCTTTATACAGCGCCAAAGGCACAGTAAATACTACAGGACATCAAATTGGCAAACAGTAAAGACCTGCTCTAACAGCAAAGGCATGAATGAGAAGGATGGAAGGAGAGCAGTGGAGGGAGGAGATCAGATTGGTTTGGGGGAGCAAGATTATTAAGAGCTTTGTAAGTATGCAGTGTTTGAAATTGAACCTGGTATTTTACAGAGAGCCAGTGAAGATGTTTGGCGATGTTATGTAAAATAAAAAAAATCATGTTTTAGCTACAGGATTAATTTGGAAACTAAATGACTAAATGAGTTGAGTCAAAGATGGCACCCAGAGAGTTATATCAACAGAGAGTGTAAAAGCCTGATTTCTGATCGTTTTCTAGCTGAAGAGGTCGATTTTCAGTGGATTTTGTGCCGTTATACTTGGATGTACCTGGATCTGCGTAACAGTTACAGTCAAGTTTGAAGTGCTGTAAGATGTCCAAAGCGGGGCGTGTACATGGTGAATAAACAGTCTAGAACAGATCCCTGAGGAACCGGAGAAGTAGAAGATGTAAAGCCAGAGAGAGTGACAAACTGTTTTCTATGTGAAGAGTCTGTTATAGGGTCACACAACATGAAACAGGTTCAGAAGCAGCGCTTGGGTCTAGAGTACACGTGTGAAGAGAGCGTCACCGTCGGCAGACGTGAGGGCGATAGTCGTTTTTGTTATGGCAGTTTTAGTGCTACGACTGTAATGGCTCAGAAACACAACGTTTCCAGAGTTTTGAAGCTGGCCAGCAACTATTCGTTTGAGGACTTTAGTGAGAAAAGGAGGATTAGAGACGTGCCAGAAGTTGTTTAGTACAGAAGAATCTAATCCGTGTTTTTAAAGTAAAGATATAAAGATAGTCAATAAGGACATTCTATTGAATTCTTATTAATCAACAATGGGACGTTTCATAATTTCCAGTTGCAAGTTTTTTATGACACATTTTGGATATTTATGACACTAAACTAATAGTGATGTACAGGCATAAGTCGTTCAGAACTGAATGTTCATTTTACTTTTCTTTATTATGTACCAACACAACAGAATATATGCGCCAAAAATGTAATGCGTCTTCGTGTCTGGATACATGTCAGTTTGTCCCACCGTAAATAAAGCAGTTTCCCTTATTTAATTTCCTATACGTTTCCTGTCGCCCCCTTGTGGTTAAAGTGGTGCGCTTTCTAAAGTTTTTGGAAGTAAAAATGACGTAGTTTTACAAGATGGCGGCGCCCCACTCCACGATGAAATTCTGGAAACCCGGTAAGACGCGACACTTTCAACTATTTATAACGCAGACTTAGTTTGATACTTCGTTGAAGTACAAATGTGCCTGGGAATAGACGCTACAGAAATCTTCCATGCGGTGCTGTGAGAAGTCTGGAGGTTTTCGTTTGCTGCAGAGCTCTTGTCGCGGCTCATCCTTTTCACCCAGCGCTTCTGACAAACTGGTCGATTCCACACCAGTCTGATCTAAGAAGTAAATCACCAAGTCCTACGTGTCTTTGTTTCGTTATAAGTAACAGTTGGATCGGTTAAGGTCCATCTCCGTTTGTAACGCAGCGCTTTGCTGTCGGAGGCTCTGGCGTGTCGGACGTTATCTGCGGTTCTGTTTACACATTTGGACCTTTTCATTACGACGCACCGAAAAACCACGCCACAGCCGCGCGCCCTAATGTGAGTGTGTCCCAGGTCACGTTTTAGTTAAACAGTCACGCGAACTGTTCGCGCAGGGTCCGAGGCGCCCGGGGTGTCCGAGGAGCGGGACCTCTCCACCGAGAGCACTGGGGCTCCCTTCATCTACAACCCCTACACAGCGCTGTCTATAGAGAAACAGCGGCAGAAGTTGCCCGTCTTTAAGGTACCAGAGACCGCTGCTTCATTTACATTTTACATTTACATTTACGGCATTTAGCAGACGCTCTTATCCAGCTCTTCTCCACCGCCTCATCACTTATTGCTGTTGCATAAATTGCGTTGACTGGTAGTCACCTCTTCTGCACACAGCACAGAAACAACATCCTTTATCTAGTGGAAAGCTATCAAACCGTAGTGATTGTCGGGGAGACCGGATGTGGGAAGAGTACGCAGATTCCTCAGGTACGTCCTTGAATGACTCACCTTTAAATCTGCTGGAATCCACAAATTAAAGAACTGCACAATTTCTGTTCTCGCAGGCTCATAATCTCCTTAAAACATCCCTGGTTTGGCCTGATAGACTAATGGAAGTATAGCAATGTTGTGCAGTCTGCAAGTTTTGTGTGTGTGTGGTGTGTTGCAGTATCTGCTGGAGGCAGGCTGGGCTGCAGAGGGGAAGGTTATTGGTGTAACACAGCCTCGGCGAGTGGCAGCTGTCTCGGTATGGATACCTCCAGCCCAGCTTCATGAATTGACACTGAACATGATTTGCGCTGTGTGTATGTGTTGAGGGGTGTATTGTGTAGAGGTCTGTTTTACTGTTAGGGTGTGATGGTGTGTGCATTTCTCTAGATGGATGACAAAGGAACTATGGACCTGTTAGTTTTATGCACTACTCCTGATTGTGTGTGTGTGTGCTCCAGGTGGCTAACCGGGTAGCAGAGGAACGGGGGGCACACCTGGGACATGAGGTGGGCTACAGCATCCGCTTTGATGACTGCTCACATCCCCAGACCACACGGATCAAGGTGTGAAGATGTGATGCGGGGGAGAGGGGGATTATTATGGGGTGTGTGTATTTGGGGTGGGTTGCGGGGGTGTTGTTATGGACTTGATTGTGCCTGTTGGGTGTTGGGGGGATTATTATGGTGTGTGTGTGTGTGTGTGTGTTCTTATTGTGATCTCTGTAGTCCTTGTTCTCGGCTGCAGTTCCTCACAGACGGGATGCTGGTGAGGGAGATGATGGCGGATCCCCTGCTGAAAAAGTACAGGTGGGCGGGGCCTCCCCAGCTTGCGTGTGTGTGTGTGTATGTGTGTGTGTGAGAATGGCTTTGTCAGCTGTTGTGATGCTGTGCTTCTCGTCCTGCTCAGTGTCCTAATGTTGGATGAAGCCCATGAGAGAACCCTCCACACGGACATCGCCATCGGCCTTCTCAAGAAGGTGACCCGCTGTCCGCTCCACCAACAACTCCACTCCGCTTATGCTGATTTGTTTAACAACCTTCCCCTCAGTGACTTTAACCTCAGTTCTGCTGTTTATTTCTGTCTGTGGACCTTCACGCCCTCTCTCCTCCCTCTCTCTGTCTTCTCTTCTCTTCCCCTCTTCCCTTTCTCTCTCTGTCTCTCTCTTCTCATTCCCTTTTCTATCCCTCTGTCCTCTACTTCTCTTCCCCACTTACTTTTGCTCTGTTCATTTCCCATCTGTGTTTTTTCTTCCTGTCTGTCCCTCCCCTCTCTGTCTATCCCTCCCCTTTCTGTCTGTCTCTCGCAGATTCAGAGGAAGAGGAGAGACCTCAGGCTGATTGTAGCATCCGCCACGCTGGATGCCAAGGTTACTCAGAGCTTCAGTATTGGATATATGTGGTGTGGGGGAGGGGGGTGTTTAGAGGATTAGAGTTCATTTGCAAGCCCCCCCCCCCCACACATCTTATACATGTGTTATGTATGTGTAGTATACATTTTTGTTTTTCCTCATAGAAATTTCAAAACTTTTTCAACCTGAATGACAGTGGAGACTCGAGTAAAGACACGTGTGGCATCGTGAGCGTGGAGGGCCGTACCTTCCCTGTGGACGTCTTCTACACGCTCAGGTGAGTTCAGCCTCCATGCTGCCAGCCCCCTGCTGCTGGGTTAAAGGTCATTGACACATTCAGGACTGGAGACGTGTCCTGTCGCCCCCTTGTGGTTAAAGTGGCGCACATGTTTCTGATATATATATATGAGACATGATGTTCATGTGGAATGAACAGCATGGAACAGTGTAGTGTGAAGCAGTTAGATGTGTTTGCATACAGCGCCAAGAGGCTCCACAATTAAGGCTCTGAATTCCTGAACTGATCTAATATGTGACTAATTCTGACATTTGGATGGTAAAAATATTCAAGTCATGGATCTAGTGAGTTCGTGGAGTCGTGTTGCGTGTCTGGAGCTGTTCTCTGTTCCCTGGGCCCAGTCTGTCTGGCTCTCCGAGCTGTGAGGGGAAGTTCAGTTGTTAATGACTACTGAGGCAGGGAATTGACTGAAGGAACCGTGGTAACCACGGTAACCATGGTGCCGTGCTCAATGTACAAATTGGTTCTGCTGGAGCAGTATGAGGGGGAGGGGTCAAACGTCCTGAAGACCCGCATCTCCAGAGAGGGGAGGACCCGCGTCTCCAGACCAGCAGGGCTGATGGGACTGGAGGTGTAGTTGGGGCTGATGGGTAATGTGGGTTCACTTGGGGCATTTGAGTGTGAGTGTTCTTCGTGCAGTTGTTGTCATTGGTGTTTTGGTGTTTCTTTAGCCCTGTGCCGGACTATGTCAAGGCTACCGTGGAAACCGTCATGAAGATTCACGAGACAGAGGACGATGGAGATGTTCTGGCATTTCTTACTGGACAGGTGTGTGTGCATGTGTGTTCGTGTATGCGTGCGTGTGCGCGTGTGTGTGTTTGAATAGAACCCTGGATCTTTCTGTCCGTGGTAGAGTGCTGGTTCCTCTCATTATGCCTCACATGCTCACGTGTCTTTAATTCTTGAGGTTGTGAAGGTGCATCAGCGTGACATTATTGTTAATGACGACTGGCTGCACTGAAGGATCTGGTTAGAGGTCATTTAATTAAATATGACTTTACATGCGTGCTGGTGTGTACATGTATGTGTGTGTGGGTATGTGCGTGCGTGTGTGTGTGTGTGGGCATGTGTGTGTGTGTGCCCACAGGAGGAGGTAGAGACGGTGGTGTGTATGCTGCAGGAACAGGCCCGCACACTCTCTCGTTATGGTGTTAAGAAGCATCTGCGTGTGCTGCCCATGTTTGCAGGGCTGCCCTACACAGAGCAGATGAAAGTCTTTGAAAGGGTGCCCCCTACTGTACGAAAGGTGACACTGCATTACCGCACCAAGCCAATAAGTGGATTCTCTGTGCAATATCTCCAGGTTAATGTAATTATTCTGATTTTGTAATTTGGTCCCATACATGTTGACTAGTAATTCCTCCCATGTAATGTGTAAATATGGGACTGTTTGTTGACCTTTATTGAGCATGTTGAGATTAAAACTCCCTCCAGGTGTATAAACAGTTTAACGATGAGACGGTACGTGGCCGTTTGGGTTCTTGCCCGGCATTCTGGGGATGAGACCTCAGTCAGCTCGAGCCCACAGATGCATCCCTGGCCAAATAACCGCTCTCTTCTCCCAGGTGGTGGTAGCCACAAACATCGCTGAGACATCGATCACCATCAACGGCGTCGTGTTTGTGATCGACTGCGCATTTGTGAAGCTCAGAGCCTACGACTCTCGCACAGCTATGGAATCGCTGGTGGTCACGCCCATCTCCAAGGCATCGGCCTCTCAGAGGGCAGGCAGGGCGGGGCGAGTCAGGGCAGGGAAGTGCTTCCGCCTTTACACAGGTACCACCCACCTGATGGCACAGGCATCACATCACAAATGTTTCCAAGATGATACACACCTTAATTCACGTATATGTGTTGCTTTGTCTACATTCACACAGCAGGTGCACAGTGTGCACAGCAAAAAACACTGAATCTGAAACTTTTAATTCTGATTTGGAACATTTTCATAACTATAAGTGGTACTGAAATATGCATATCCAACTCACAGCAATATCAGTCTGAAAAGCCTGAGTCCAGCTTTACATTCATGACGGTTTTGCGCTGCTGGGAAGGAAAGATGGAGATCGTGTGAGGAAGGATGTTGGTGACAGGACAGTGAGCTAACGCACCTCGAATGTTAAGGGTTGGGGTTTGAATTAGGGTTGGTGTTGGGGTTTGAGTTGGGGTTTGAGTTTGGGTTGGCCAGTGGCTGTCACTGTTGCCTGCGTGTTGGTGGTTTATCTCTGGATGAGTTCAGGTTCAGATCAGTACAGGCGTCAGGATCTGTTCAGAGTAATGTCAAGATACAGCCCACTTTAAAAGATACTATGGATTTGGTCAGAAAATGAATTACAGGACACATGTACCTGTTGTGTGAACATTGTTTTAAGGAATTCCTTTTGGTCACATGGGAGTTAATCCTGGCAGGAGGTGCACTTAATAAAAACTAAATACATCTGATAAGTAGAATTAACAAAACAAGCCATCAGATTTTGTATGATTGACTAGACCCTGTTCATTGGCAACAGTAGAACACTGAACACTAGAACAATACTTCAGCAGAACACTGCATCTAATGCAATATCTCATATGACCAAATCCAAATGTTGAGGAGGAACACTACGAGGAGATGTGCTATGAGCACGCTCGGTGTGGTCCGTGCTTTAGCCTAAACGCTTTAGCCTAAACGCTTTAGCCACATTTCTTCAGCCTGAAGCACGGGCATTTCACAGAGCTTCAGTACACATCAGAATAAAGCAGCGGGCTCTCTGACTTCTTCAGAGGAAGACTTTGAGAAGCTTCCGGAGTGCACAGTCCCGGAGATGCAGCGGTGTAACCTGGCGCCCGTCGTGCTCCAGCTGAAGGCCCTGGGGGTCGACAACGTCCTGCGCTTCAGCTTCCTCTCTGTGAGTGTTTATGCCAGCTTCCGCTTCCCCTCTGTGAGTGTTTATGCTATTATAGGTTTATAGAATCATAGCCCAGTAAGACTCGACCAGGTCACAGTCAAATCCCCAACAGCACATCTGATCTGTGATCAGCACTCTTGAAGGTTGATTCAGATCTGTTTCAAACAGTGCCCTGTTGCCGGGTGTGTTACGGGGTGTGTTACGGGTGGGTAAGGGGAGTATTACGGGTGTGCTACGGGTGTGTTCAGACATGTAGTTCACTTTCATTTGTCCAGACCAAATGAAAAAATTAGACAGTACATTTTAGTCCTGGTTTGCCTAGAGTTCACACACACAAACTTTGTGTGCACTTTTCATGGTTGTGTGTGTATGGTGGCTGTGTGTGTGTGTGTGTATTGTGGTTGTGTGTGTGTGTGTATGGAGATTGTGTGTGTGTGTACGATGGTTGTGTATATCGTGGTCAAAACGGCCACACAAATTCCCC
This sequence comes from Brachyhypopomus occidentalis, assembly GCA_020368025.1. Lineage (NCBI taxonomy): Eukaryota > Metazoa > Chordata > Actinopteri > Gymnotiformes > Hypopomidae > Brachyhypopomus > Brachyhypopomus occidentalis. The sequence continues at coordinate 978,993 of JAGXOD010000011.1, read as the reverse complement.
CGCTGCATGTTCCAAAGAAGTACACTGCAAAAACGTATGTCTCTGATCTCCAAACTGTAAGGGAAACTCATTTTTGTTTCAATGCACTCTGTCCTATTGCAGTGCATTTAGTGACACGTCTATGACCTCACATCCTGTGTTTAGTTAGTTTAGATGCCTTTGGCTCGTATTTTGTTCATACTTCAAAGAACCGCACCAGAATTAGTTTAGAAATGGACCCAGATCCACTGGCTTGGTACGCTTATTTTGTGCACACCAGACTTTAAAGGAAGAGTTCACATTTACTCTAACAAACTGCACTAGGGTTTGTTTTAATTGAAGAAATTTTGCCAAGTCTGAACACACCTTAAATATACTGGGAGTAGAAATGTTTGTCTCGGCTCCATTTGTGAGAGTAAAAAACTGAAGCGTTGGGTTGTGCTGATTAGCAGTAATTAAATCATTAGCAGTGATTAAATCATTAATAAATCATAAATAAGTCATTAAAATAAACTACTCTTGCATCTGTAACATATTAAACAAAAACAAAAAAACACTATCTGCTACCTGATTCTAACAGAAGCAACTTCATCCAGGACGGCTGAGTGGAGGTTATTAGATCCACAAATCACATCAGTATGTAGAGCAGTCCATAGTTCAGAAACGAGTGAAAACTGTCAGCTGAATCGTGTTTAAAACTCAAAGAGCATATTTTAATTATTTATTTATTTTGTGTGTGTGTGTGTGATGTAGCCTCCACCAGCACAGTCATTGGTCCAAGCCCTGGAGCTGCTGTATGCCCTCGCTGGTAAGACAAGACTGTATGAACCCTGAACTGCTCCTCCTGTACTGGTGCTACTCCTTGTGTACTGGTACTGCTCCTCCTGTACTGGTACTATATAAGATGGTTAAATCAAATGTAAGAGCAGATCTGTAGAAATGTCATAAACTGTAGAAATGTCAGCTGCTGTGGAAGTTGTGTTGTGGGGTGTAGGAGGTGTAGTGGGGTGGTGTAAGGGGTGTGGTGGGGTGTTGTAAGGAGCACACATACTGTCCCACTGATGAATGTCAGTAAGCTGACATGTAAAGTGTAAATGGTGTGTGGGCAGGAGTGGTATGAGGGGACAAGGTGTGCTTGGGGTACTCTGAGGGTGTAGTACTCTGAGGAGACGGGTGTAGATCTCTGAGGGTGTAGTACTCTGAGGAGACATTTACATTACATTACATTTACGGCATTTAGCAGACGCCCTTATCCAGAGCGACTTACAAAAAGTGCTTCATTGTTTAATCAGAACAAAATCTCTAGCTAGTTAGTTTAGGCTAAAATCAGGAAGAAACTTTAAGCAAAGATATTATTAGATACAGTCAGTATGGACGCCTAGATATACTCAAATATATACTGAGAAAACCCTACTTAACAGATAAAAGCAAGAAAAGTCATTACAGTCACAAATATTTAATACATGCTAGTGTAGTAAAATTTAATTTAAGTGCTCTTGAAACAGATGTGTCTTCAGTCTTCGCTTAAAAACAGCAAGAGACTCTGCCATTCGGACACTCAGTGGAAGTTCGTTCCACCACTGAGGTGCCAGAACTGAAAAAAGTCTGGATGCATGTTTTCCGCATGTCCTGAGAGATGGTGGGTCAAGCCGAGCTGTGCTTGAAGCTCGAAGAGCTCTGGGTACAGATCGGGATTTGACCATTGCCACCATGTATGGAGGTGCTGGTCCATTCTTAGCCTTGTAGGCCAGCATCAGGGTTTTATATCTGATGCGGGCAGCTACAGGAAGCCAGTGAAGAGAGCGCAGCAGAGGAGTAACATGGCTGAACTTAGGAACATTGAAGACAAGTCGAGCCGCCGAGTTCTGGATCAGTTGCAAGGGCCTGATGGTACGCATAGGAAGACCAGCCAGGAGTGAGTTGCAGTAGTCAAGTCTTGAAATGACAAGAGACTGAACAAGCACTTGAGTAGTCTCGCTAGACAGAAAAGGTCGAATTCTCCGAATGTTGTAAAGGAGAAATCTGCATGACCGAGTCAGGTTTGCAACATGGGTTGAGAACGATAACTGGTCATCCACAACTACACCAAGACTTCGAGCTTCAGCAGATGTGGTGACCAGCGAGTTCTCAAAAGAGATGGAAAGATCCTGGCGAGGACTTGAAGTTCCAGGGATGAACAGTAATTCAGTCTTGCTGGGGTTCAGCTTCAAGTGATGAGCCGACATCCAAGATGAGATATCAGCAAGACAAGCCGAGATCCGAGATGAAACCTGTGTGTCAGAAGGTGGAAAGGAAAGGACAAGTTGAGTGTCATCAGCATAACAGTGATAGGAAAATCCATGGGAGAATATTACATCACCAAGAGAACGAGTGTAAAGAGAGAAGAGCAGAGGACCGAGCACTGAGCCTTGTGGGACACCCGTGGTGAGCCTGGAAGGAGCAGATGTGGCCCCCTGCCAAGATACTTGGTAAGATCTCCCATCTAGATAAGACTTAAACCACTGCCAGACAGTGCCAGTGATTCCAAGTCTTCTGAGGACAGACAGGAGGATCTGGTGGTCAACTGTGTCGAAGGCTGCAGAGAGGTCAAGCAGAATTAGGACCGAAGACAGTTTGGCAGATCTAGCAGCATGCAGCTTCTCTGTAACTGCGATGAGAGCAGTTTCAGTAGAGTGCGCCGGTTTGAAGCCAGACTGGTTCGGGTCCTGTAGGTTGTTCAGAGAAAGAAATAGAGACAGTTGGTTATAAACAGAACGCCCAAGACCTTAGATAGGAAAGAAAGAAGAGATACAGGTCTGTAATTGCTGATGTCAGAACAGTCCAGAGTAGGCTTCTTCAAGATGGGGATCACTCTTGCAGTCTTGAAGATAGCTGGTACATGGCCTGTTGACAAGGAGCTGTTGATGACATGAGTGATGAAAGGTAGAAGGTCAGGTGCTATTGTCTGAAATAAGCGTGGATGGAATCGGGTCCAGTGGACAGGTAGTAGGATTGTTGGATGAGACCAACTGTATGATGTCATCTGTGGAAAGAGGAGAAAAAGCAAGACAGGGAATGAGGTGGAGGGTGGTGTTCAGTAGGAAGGATATTGGTAGAGAAAAAGGATCTGCGAATCTTATCAACCTTCTCCTCAAAGAAGGTGACAAAATCCTCAGGGGAGAGAGTAGAGGGTGGTGGGGGAGTGGGAGGGTTTAAAAGAGAGGAGAAAATGTTGAAGAGCTTGCGTGGATCAGAGGCTGATGCTTCCAGCTTCTCCTTGAAGAAGGAAGATTTCGCCGCTGTTATTTCTGTTGAGAACCTTGAGAGAAGAGACTGGTAGGAGTGGAGATCTGAATCATCTTGAGATTTTCTCCACTTTCTTTCCGCCAGTCTCAGTACTCTTCTGTTGTCTCGGAGAACATCTGTCAGCCAAGGAGTTGACAGAGAGGATCTTGCCCTGGAAGAGAGAGGACAGAGATGGTCGACAGAAGAGGAGATGGATGAAAGGAATGTGTTTGTGGCAGTTTCCAGAGGGAGGGAAGAAAATGATTCAGGATGTGGAAGAGAGGAGACAATAGTAGAGACCAGACAAGAGGAGGAGACTGAGCGAAAGTTGCGGTAGGTGGTAGAAGAAGCTGACGTGGAGGTGTGTGCAGAAGAAGCAGGAAGGGAGAGTGAAAAGGACAAGAAATGATGATCAGAAAAGTCAAGAGGAGTTACTGTCAGATCCAACACTGGGGCAGGTCTACTGAAGATCAGGTCCAGTGTGTTTCCTGCTCTGTGTGTTGGAGTTGACTGGTTGAAAGCAAGATTGAATGATGACAGCAGTGGAAGAAGACAGGACAAATGTAGTCTCTCTGTTGGAAGGTTGAAGTCCCCTAGAAGAACAAGTGATGACTCTAAGGGGAGAGCACTCAGAAGAATGTCCAACTCATCTATGAAGTTTCCCAGTGGACCTGGAGGGTGATAGAGAACAATGATGTGAAGTTTAGTGGGGAAAGACACCGTGATAGCATGGAATTCAAAGGAAGAAATGTTAAGATAAGAAAATGAGAGTACAGAGAAGCGCCATGAGCGAGAGAGAAGCAAACCTGTGCCACCACGCCTGCCGTTCTGCCGTGGAGAATGGGAGAAGGCAAAGGAGGTAGAGAGAGCAGCTGGAGTTGCAGAGTTCTCTGGAGTGATCCATGTCTCTGTCAGAGCCAGGAAGTCGAGTGACTTAGCAGATGCACGAAGGCTGAGATAAAGTCTGCCTTCTGAACTGCAGAGTGGCAATTCCAGAGTCCCCCTGCTACCTTCACCTTTGGTACAGATGAACAAGGTGGGTAGATGAGGTTACTGGAGTTGCGGTTTCTTCTCTGGCATCTCCATCTTCTGGTGTTGTTCAAGGTGAGCACAGGGATGGAAAAGCACATTCTGTGTATCCTAATAGAAGCTAGTCTACTGCTGGCCGAGGAGATCCACCCCTGTTATTGACACTTCAATTAGACCGAAACCACACCTGAATCAACTGTCACGTTTGAAACCACACCTGAATCAACTAATGAACAAGCAAGATATCTAGACTAACCAAACAGCCAAGAGATCTATCAATATCTAGTTAATTTATCTAGAATTACAGGCTCCACCCACACTGTTATTGACACTTCAATTAGATTACAGGCTCCACCACACCTGAATCAACTGAAACCACCACCGAAATAGACTGAAACCACACCTGAATCAACTAATGAACAAGCAAGATATCTAGACTAACCAAACAGCCAAGAGATCTATCAATATCTAGTTAATAGTATATTCAAGACAAGCCTACCTTAGAAGCAGAGAATCTACCCAAGTAACAAATGCAAGCACACTGATTACTGTGTGAATGCCGACTTAATTTATCTAGAATTACAGGCTCCACCCCTGTTATTGACACTTCAATTAGACCGAAACCACACCTGAATCAACTGAAACCACTGAAATAGACTGAAACCACACCTGAATCAACTAATGAACAAGCAAGATATCTAGACTAACCAAACAGCCAAGAGATCTATCAATATCTAGTTAATAGTATATTCAAGACAAGCCTACCTTAGAAGCAGAGAATCTACCCAAGCAACAAATGCAAGCACACTGATTACTGTGTGAATGCCGACTTAATTTATCTAGAATTACAGGCTCCACCCCTGTTATTGACACTTCAATTAGACCGAAACCACACCTGAATCAACTGAAACCACTGAAATAGACTGAAACCACACCTGAATCAACTAATGAACAAGCAAGATATCTAGACTAAACCAAACAGCCAAGAGATCTATCAATATCTAGTTAATAGTATATTCAAGACAAGCCTACCTTAGAAGCAGAGAATCTACCCAAGTAACAAATGCAAGCACACTGATTACTGTGTGAATGCCGACTTAATTTATCTAGAATTACAGGCTCCACCCCTGTTATTGACACTTCAATTAGACCGAAACCACACCTGAATCAACTGAAACCACTGAAATAGACTGAAACCACACCTGAATCAACTAATGAACAAGCAAGATATCTAGACTAACCAAACAGCCAAGAGATCTATCAATATCTAGTTAATAGTATATTCAAGACAAGCCTACCTTAGAAGCAGAGAATCTACCCAAGTAACAAATGCAAGCACACGGGTGTAGATCTCTGAGGGTGTAGTACTCTGAGGAGGCGGGTGTAGTACTCTGAGGGTGTAGTACTCAGATGGTGTAGTACTCTGAGGGTGTAGAACTCTGAAGGGGTTGGTGTAGTTCTCTGAGGGTGTGGTACTCAGATGGGGCGGGTGTAGTACTCTGAGGATGTAGTACTCCGATTGGGCAGGTGTGGTACTCTGATTGGGGGCGGGAGTACTCTGAGGGTGTAGAACTCTGATGTGTTCCTGTTGAAGGATTGGACCAGTATGGCCGGCTGACAGAGCCCGTGGGATTGCACATGGCCGAATTTCCCCTCAGTCCGATGTTTGCCAAGATGCTGCTGGAATCGGGCAACTTTGGCTGCTCCAAGGAGATCATCACCATAGCAGCCATGATGCAGATCCAGAACATCTTTGTTGTGCCACCCAATCAGAAAAAAGCCGCTGTGAGTCTACCACTTCCTCCTCATCCAATGGATTTTTCTGATTCCTCCTGCACTCTGTTGTTGAGAGGGAACATTTTACACACACATGATCCATCAACTGTTTCCTAAGAAAACTCTTTTGTGCAATTTAATGAATAACTAAAAAAAATTATTTAACTGAAACTTCAAAGGAAGACGTATCTGCACAAGTCACATTGGTCAAAATGACATTTCACAGTGAAATAGGTCCTTTTCTGTTTATTTTGGTCTTCTTGAAAGCCAGACGTTCTGTCGTTCTAAAAGGACACTTCTTATGTCTTGGGTTTCTGGTATGTCTGACTGTTCTGTTGGTTTTAAACATCAGGCTCGTGAGCACAGGAAGTTTTCTGTGGCGGAGGGAGATCACCTGACCATGCTCAATGTGTACGAGGCCTTTGTGAAGGTGAGTCCAACTAGGAGAAGCTTCTGGACCAAAGCTGCAGGAACATTGTCCTCCAGTGCCATCTAGTGGCAGAAACTGGTTTAGTAAAGGGCAACTTAATGGTGAAAATCACATTTTCATATTTGCTTCTTTGTTGGTCACTGATAAGTCAAAATAAAAGTCTTTTGACCTGCTAAGTGTTAATTGTATTTACAGTGATGTAGAGCTATTATTCAGACTTTGCAGAGTTTGTCAGATTCAGGTGTCTCATTTCAAGACCAGTATATGGGGTATATTGGCACCAGACAATTAGAATGGAAAAATACTCTTAGAAACAGTTAGCACCACCCTGGTAACACACGCTAGCTTTGAAGCTCCTGACAAGGGTCACTGTCTTCCCCATCAGCATCAGAAAAGCTCTCAGTGGTGTCAGGAGCGCTTCCTCAACTACAGAGGCCTGGTGCGTGCTGGGGCCGTCCGAGAGCAGCTCCGTCATCTGCTCAACAAGTTCAAGGTCCCCCGGAACTCCAGCGAAGGTTGGACACACTTCCTGTCCACACTTGTCCACACTGGTTGATGTTGCTCCACCCCAAACGACCCGACGTTCTCTCTGATTCTCACAGTATTTGCGCTGTGTCTCTGTCTAGACTTTTGCGTTGCTGGCCATGGCAGTTCCAACCTTTACTGCTGTGTTACTGGGGCTAAACTGCACTGGTGTTGTCATGGTTTTCACATGTTAGTCACCCCCTGTGTGCAGGTGACCCCGACGTGATTCTCAGGTGCATCGTGTCAGGGTTCTTTGCTAATGCTGCACGGCTGCACCACTCTGGTTCCTACAGGTGGGTCTTTTTATCCAGGGTCCATGTCTTTCCCTGCTGGTGGTACCTGTGTGTCTGGCATTTGTTGTGTTTATGCCGTAAGATATTTGTTCATGTTTTCATGTGCAGTGTATGTTATGGAACATCTTATAGCATCTTATAACGTGTTTCCTGGCACAGGACTTTACGGGACGAGCGGGAGCTCCATATCCATCCGAACTCTGTGCTGTATGGGGAAAAGCCCCCGAAATGGTAAGAAATGGTGTAGATCAGGCGTAGATCAGCACTGCTGATCTGGAGTCAGATGTGTTCGTGGGTCTGTCTCCACGTGTGGATCAGGGCCGGTGATCTGGAGTCAGATGTGTCTCGGTCTGTCTCGTCTATCACTCTGCCAACTCTGCTCTCCTCCAGATGTCACTTCCAGGCCTGTTTATTTCAGGGTGGTGTTCAACGAGGTGGTTCAGACATCAAAGTACTTCATGCGGGACGTGACGGCGGTGGAGTCTGCCTGGCTGGTGGAGCTTGCCCCTCACTTCTATAAACAAGCTAAGGTATCTCTCCACCTGCCACATGGGAGTCTGACACGGGGCTGGCCAAGGGAAGCCTGTGGGTCACAAGGACCCAGCGGGAGTGTGCAGTGTGATCTGTTGTGTGTGTGTGTGTACCTGATGATGAACTCTTTCTGTTCTGTGTCTCATCGTCTGTTTGACCTCCTGTCCTCAGCATGGCTCACTGGCCAGTAAACGCAGCAAGATCCTCTGAGCTGGTACTCTGCTCCACACTGCCCCCCACTGGTACTGGTCATCATCGCAACAGGGCAATGACCTCCAAATACCTTCATACACATTTACCCTCACAAACACCTGCACACATACATTCTTACAGACATAAAGAAGTGCATTCAGGTTCTAGACAACGAGGCAGTATAATATTGTTCTACTGCTTAAAAAAACTCATCACAATGTGTACTTAGATGTGTGACACATTTATATTTTCCTCATGTTCAGATGAGTACCTCCTGAATGGATGAGCCTGGAGATCAAAGGCTGCCCGTGACTCAGAAAGGTGCATTCTCGCATGGCTTGGCAGCAGGAAGGAGAATGGACACGAGACGGATTCATTACTCTGACGTGTTTCGTCTGATTTGTAGTTTTATGAAGGAAGAGTGCGATGCAGACCTAGACACAGACACACACACAACTAAACAACCACTTTACCAGCTGATTATCCTGGATTACACTTCACACTACCCTGGATTACACTTCATCCCTACGTCACGGGAGCAACTATCTAACCGACGATGTAAACAACTTTGGAGGTCCCAGCCATTCCAATACTGTGTTGATACTGTTGTTGCTGTTGTTGTTGTTGTGTTACTGTTGTTGAGCTGTATTGCCTTTTCCACCATTTAGTGCCATGTATTGAATCTTAGCTGATATTTCTGAATATTTCATAGTGTATGAAATGTGCTAGTGAAATCATTATCACACTGTGAGTAGCCGTCACAAATGAAAGTGCCATATTTAAACTGGTGGTTAAAAATTAACTTTGTACCCCCCCTACCCCACCTTCTCCTCCCCCTCTATACTCCCCCCTCTACCCGATTCTCGTTTGTCCATGTTTTTGTTTATTTACTTTTTTTGCACTGACCTCAACATCAGCATCCCACAAACAGGTGCTTTTTGCCTTGAGAGTATTTCACTGAGAGCCATGTTTCTGGAAGATACGAAGATAAGAGATAGGTGGCATTTCACATCCAGACGAATGTTCTTTTCAGTCTCGCCCACAGTGGTATTGCTTTCGTCTGCATGGCCTGCAGGACTCTCCCTGCTTCTTAACCTCGAGTAGTGTAGACGGAGCTGTTGTTCTGAGTTATGGCAGCTGTAGTGCTAACACGCAGCTCCAAATCCGGACTCTTATCCTCATGTTTGCATGGTCAGTTAACTTCTTAAACACTGTGAAATCATCTCACGACACCACGTAGTGCTGCGTTCTTGTAGTGAGCTGCAGGAATGATCTCACTTAACCGCTCATAGTTCAGAAGTGTTCAACACTTCCTGCCATAACTGTTAAGATCTGTTGAACCAAAAATAATAACGTACACTGGCACACTGAAGCGTCTGCGTCGTATTTTATGGGTTTGTTGTGAAGGATCACGGGTAAAGACATGATGCTCACCCCTGTGAGGGATTTTTGGGACTTTTTTTTTTTTTTTTTTGGTCAAAGTCAGGATCTTGTGTTTTGTAACACGGTGGCTTGGTCGTTAGCACGTTTGTCTCTCCGCACTGGGGTCCTGGGTTCATGTCCCTGTCTGGGTGGAGTTTCCATGTTCTCCCTGAGTTTATGTGGGTTCCTCTGTGGTCTCTGCTTTCCTCCCGCTGTCCAAATGTGTAGAGGTCAACTGACCTTCCTAAATTTGAGATCTGACTATCCCAGTTGTTCTGGTGTGTGTGCGTGCTCCTGTATGAGGGAACTCTGTGTGCAGTGTGACTGTGAGTGTTGACTGTAAAGTATCTTTGAAAGATGCTATATAAATGGTATTTCATTGAAACACCTTTTATAATAGACACTGGGACAAAACAGTTTTATGGAAATCTAGTCCACACAGGTAAAAAAACACACACCGGGTCGAGGAAAACCAGCCTGAGAAGAAGAAACCTTGAGAGAATATTAACACTCCCGCGTGGAGTTGGGCTGTAGAGCCTGTCTTAGAGCCACACTGCTGTGAGCCTCACAGGTGAGGTTAATCCCACACTGCTGTGAGCCTCACAGGTGAGGTTAATCCCACACTGTTCACATGTGAGGCTAATCCCATACCTGTGCAAGCACCTGTTTCCTTTTTCCACATTCTCTCCAGTCATCTGCTGCTCTTAACCAACTCCGCGCAGCGCTGTCGCTTGTTTAACCTGCACCGGCATAACTTCACCAGACGGGGTCAGTGTTGGCATGCACTTCTGGTCACCGGCACAACTTGATTTTAGAATCACTTATATATTAAATCAATGTGAGAAAATTTACGCAAAAGAAGGTAACTACTTTATTAAGATATTATGATTGTAAACCTGACAGCCTTGTATAATCAATTAGAGCGTTGTTTGACGTAAGAATTTACGTTATTTAAATGTATTTGTGTGGATAAGCGCTTGGACACGGGTTTGAAGCCTGTGTTCCCGGGGTCAGTGTAACTGGCACATCGCACTGTAAAGAGATCACGACAATGTGTAGGAAATGTGTGCCAAGCTCTGTATCCGAATACCACCACCGATATAAACGCGCCCACATCGGTTATTTATATAATCGACTTTTGGTCTGTTCAAGTGTTTCAGCCCGTCAGCAGTCCACAATTACGTTGCTGCATAAATATATGCATATATATATATATATATATATATATATATATATATATATATATATATGCCTATACAAATTACTAGGGTATCGCTTTACATGCTTGTGATAACGTGTGTGTATATATATATATATATATATACTTATACTCATACTTATACGTTATCACAAGCAAGTAAAGCGGTACCCTAATAATTTGTATAGGCCTACTGTTTATCACTGAAAAGCCATCTATCAAATGCATGAAAAACTATTGTGATTAACCGTGAATAATGAGGGTGTCCTGTGTTCCAGGGCCTTCCTCTTCTTTCTTTAATCCCTTGAGCTCCGTTTTCCGCTAAATGACAAGCCAGTTTAAGCGCTCCGTTTTGTGGAGGTGCGAAGAGAAATGGAAATTTCCTTCGCGCGCCTGGCGTTGCAGCTTAGCCCGTTAGCGCCGTTACGCAGGCGGGATCAGAATAGCCCCTCGCACTTCCGTGGGGGGAGAAGAGCGGGAGGAGAGCGGAGTCGAGAGGAGGGGGCACTCGACACGCGACGTGAGCATGAGCTTCAAACCCAACACCCCACCACCCACCCGGGGGTTTAGTGCGCAGTGCCAAGGTAAAGGGACTTGATGAGGTACATGCACACTCACGTGCTCAAACACGCAGATCCATCCATCCATCCATCCATCCATCCATCCATCTAATCTAATCTATGTGATGGGTTTTTTGTGCTCTTAACTGTGCCACTTAATATAAATGGGTGATTTTAACCATATTCCTGCCATAAGAATTATTCATAAGGTGAAGATATTATACAGAGTTATCAATAAATACATTTACTCACTCTTATTTGTTTATATGTTTTATGTAAATGGTAAATGGTTTTTGCCCATTGGTGGAATTGTACTGCTGTGCTCTGCTATGTAATAATAGCCAGTATTGATTTCCATATGGTTGTATAATTCATGACATATTGAGGACATAGATGTCACAAGGCTTGCGGATGGTGTTATGAAGCTCCATTGGCCTACAGTTTGAATTTTAGGCTTGATCGTACTAACAGTCAGACACTTGCTTGACTGTAACACGGCCGTAACAGGTCCCTGTGTGGGCTAGGCCATTTTCAAAGGTTTTACATGTCCAGGGTGAACGTTTAACAGCCTTTTAGCCTGAGCTGCACTGCGGAAATGGGAGTAATGTAATTAGTCCTCTTCATAGTTTAGAAACATTAGGAAAGAAAATCAGTGGGTGATGTTTGTGCTTCAGGAGTGTGTGAGGGAACAAGCAGAGAAGAGAAGCTACAGGCTCAGTGTGGAATTTGACATCTGTCTCACAAAACCATATGACGCAAATGATCCATTAAAGACTTAAGAATGTCCATTAAAGACTTAAGAATGCCCAGGTTTGAGCTGTGTTCTGACTTTGTGAAAAGCCTCTAGAAATTGGGGTGGAATTAATGTTGTATTTTTACCATTAAATTGTTCTGATACCTGAGGTGACTCTGTTTTACCAACACAGCTTCATGTTGGTCTGAAGCCATAATCTCCCTTTCATTTGCCCGTGTATTGTGTTAACCACCAGAGAGGGACACGCCTCTAATTCATCATACTGTTCAGTGTACAGGGTAGATGGATATTTAACAGTCTGGAAATGACAGCGTGTGGAGATTCCGAAGGTGTAGGCAAGGAAGATTTGGAAAGGGAGGAATTTTACCTCTGTGTATGTGTGTGTGTGTGTGTGTAGAGAGATATAATCAGTCGTTGAACCTCCCAGACTCTGGGTCTGGTGACAAATTGGAAGTGCCTTAGTCTAGTTTATTGCTCTGATCAGGTCAAACGAAAAATATAGCTCATCCTGTGTATGGAGAAGGCACAGACGAATGGACTGATCATTTCTTATTGAGAAACAATTCCTAAAAGGTAGTTTAGCGCGTGAGTGAGGGAAGCAGTGAGCGGCGGCACCCGAGCTGTGGTGCTCCCTGTCTGACCTCTCTCTCTGCCACTGGAATTAAATGAATAGAGAGAAGGTGAATGTGTGATGGTACTACTCCACCAGGGAGACACACCATTTGTTATGAAGTAAGAGGGCCTGATGAACTACAGGGAGAGGGACTTCTTTTATTTATTTATTTATTCCCCCCCTCTCTTTCTTGTCCTATCTCTCTCTTTCTTCTCCCCCCTCTCTCTCTCTCTCTCTCTCTCTGTCTCTCTCTCTCTCGCGAGGCAAAAGGCTGGCCTTCAGACTGCTACTCCTCAAATGGATGGAGAGAGGCGATTGAATTTTACACTCTCCTGCCTATGATTAATATCCACGGGGCTCTGGGTGACACAGCAGAGCAAGGTGCAGCCACAGGGTGGCGCTCACGCTCTGCAGTGGGAGAGGAGGGTGCAGCGTGCAGTAGCAGGGGCCCGGAACACAGCACATGAGCTTCACTTCCAAGTCACTGTTAATAGAAACTCTCCCTCCCTCCGCACAGCCGAGCCCCTCGGAGCACCTCTGCAGTGGAGCAGCCAGTAAATGTCAGTTTATCACTTACCCTGCTGGAAAAGAGCTGCTAGGTCTAACAGAACCTGAGTGAGGTGGTGTTACTTCACCACACAGTGGATGTTTATCGCTTTAGTTTAGGTGTTTGGAGCTGAAGGTATGGCTGTACATTTTTTCTTTTGTTTCTTTACAGTTTATTTATTTATTTATATAAATGTATTTATAACTGGATGTTCACTGTAACAGTGGAAGTTCATGGATACTGAAGGACTGAGTACAGTCGCTGCACAGTCACAGCACAGTCTGAGTACAGTCAAAGCACAGTCTGAGTACATTCACCACAGTCACAGCACTGTCTGAGTACAATCACCACACAGTCACTGCACAGTGTAAGTACAGTCACAGCACAGTCTGTAACTGTGAATGCCCAGACATGTTCGTCCTCGCAGAACTTCCACTCACCATGGAAACATGAAGAAGATCGGAAGTTTCTGGAAGTGCTTTAGGAATAGAAGGATCAATACAGGTCTCAGACAGGAGACAAGGGCTGGTTTAATTTTGCATAAATAATGCAGAAAGGCAGAGTGGTGTGTATGTGTGTGTATGTGTGTGTGTGTGTGTGTGTGTGTCTCCTATGGCTGCCAGGTCTGGCTCACTGCCTGCTCTGATGTGTCAGAGGGTCAGGCGACATGGTGACATGAACAGGTTTAGACTGGATGGTCAGACATCTAGGAACAATCGGGTTAAGTTGAATTTATTCAACACTTCTGCAGGGTCAAAAAAAAGAGTCTTTGTTCATTCACGTGTGCAGAACAGTTTCCACAATTTCCCAAGTGACATAATGCTTTTGTGATACCAGGGAAACAGTCAACACGTTTTTGTATTTTGACACAACACAATATAGTGAAAAGTCATTCAATATTTTATACATACATTATATATTATTAAACATGTGTGTGGGTATATACTGTATGTATGTATATATATATATTAGTGTGTGTCTTTATATATATGTATATATTTATATATACATATTTATTTATATATGTATATATAAATATATATTAGTGTGTGTGTTTCTTTCTTTATTTTTTTTTTGAAGGACAACTTTGACATTTTGGCACACAGCCTCATATTTCATTCCACTGACATGTAGTAAACACCTTCAGACAGCTCTGTATGAATTCATTTAACAAAGCAATATTTTCCCTCAGCCTTTTATACCGTTAGCCAAGCTCAGGTGTGGGCTAAAACAAAGCGATGCTGTTGGGACACGTGCTCCTTGTGCTCGTCATGCTGGTGTAGAGGTACCCTGTGGATGCTGGTGCTTTTAAGTTGCTTTTATAAGCTGATCTGAGCCCTGTATTACTGGTTGTCAGTTAATTGGCAATATAAGGATCTGTGTAGGTGGAGCTGACCCTAATTCAGCAATAAAGGCAAATTGCATTCCATGTAACAAATAAATGACTGGGCAATCCTAAAACTAACTCTGGAAGTTTTCGAATAATTATTAGGTAACTAATGTGGGTAAAGTGCTCATGGCTGGGTCTTTTCTGTGGTATATTTTTTCTTGCATTTTAAAACATTTTGCTGGCTTCTCCACTGCAACTCTTCATAAATCCTGCATGATACTAGACGTCTTCGCATATAGTGTTAGCATAACTATCAAATAAAATGGGTTATTAATTACCAAAATGTACCGTGTTCTCTTTTTTACTGTGCTGTTAGTGTGTGGTTTTGATAGTGCCCCCACGTGCCTCGCTGTAGATTTACTAAAGACCTCTGTCAGACGTACCTCAGCGCGATGTCACTAGGTCATGAGGCTACAATCATCTTCCCAGTTTTGGTCTCGGTGAAAACGAACATTTCTGCGAACATCCTCTGAACTTCACTCCAAAGAGGACCAAGGCTGTATTTAAGGGCTGAAAAAACCACTTCTCCCTTAAGCTGGTTAGAGTCTCATGAATAGTACACTCCTATCTCTCTCCTTCCCCTCCTCCACACTCGTTTAAAAAGCCGTGCTGGTCAAACACAAAATGGCGACTCGTGCGCCAGAGCCAGGCCTGCTGGTCCGGCTTCGGCTGGAGGGATGTGGAGAGATAACCAGAGATAAACACCAGGCAGGAGTGATGGCCAGCGGAAGAAGCGACTGAGGGAGAAATCGATAGGAACTCAGCATTTCCGTAGGAGCCCTCATTTATCAGGTGACACGGTTAAATAGCGTTAAGGCACTAAAAGTGAGAAAAATACAGCCGGTGCGGCCTGTCGTATCGATCAGGTGTGAACGAGCCTGCGAAGGCCAAAGGCACTAATAAAATAAGACGTATCTGGGTGTAGATGGACCACCCATCGATCTGCACAGTGATCAAGGCTACAAACATCTTCACTGGGATTTAAACCTTGCTCCTCTGACCCCAGCACGGCACCCTCAAATGCACACCCACGTGGCTGTGTCAAGCAGGTCAACCACAGTGAGCGCACTCACGCTTCTGCCGTCTCACGCTTGTGGCATCTCACGCGGATGAGTGTGGTGGTATCCTGGCCTCCCTTCAGCCAGGTAACGAATCCTCCCCCCTCTCCAAACAGTGCCAGTCTCGACCTGTAGATATACTTATTTTAGATGCATGTGCAGTGAGTTTGATTGCATGATTCTTGATCATATGATAAGATAGCATATTCAATCTTATTTATATCATTGCAGTGATGACGATGTCTGTGGTAAGATTATCTTTAAGATTAGGAACATTAACTTTAACCCTGAAGATCGAGGATTCCACCATCATTCCCTCTGTTGTTTCAATAAGTGCCCTTAACACGTTAATTTCCTGTTCCTTGCTTTATGCTTTATGGCTGTTGTAGCTTGTTTACAACAACAGTACACAATTTAAATCAGAAAATCAGAGCAAGATGGAAAAACGACAGTCAGTAGGTAAATCATTTGGGCCAAGCCCATGTGAGGGTCAACACAGTCTGTGTGAGGGAGAACATCAGCCATTCACTCAGGTTCCCCTCCCCTGGCACATAAGGTGGGTTAGGGTTGGGTTAGGTTTAGCGTTAGCATTTGGGTTGAGTTAGGGTTAGGGTTAGCATTAGCATTTGGGTTGCTGCTCAGAGCTAACTGGTAATGCCTGCAGAGAGCCTTGTACCTCGGTCGGTTAGGTCTGAATACTCTGTGGCGTCTGTGGCCTCCTCTGTCGGCTGTTCCTCTGGTTAGCATGTCTTGAGTGGAGTAGACCTCCCAACACGCCAGTGTCCACACAGTGATCTGTCCTGTGCGGGGTCAGGGAGGACCTGTTGTGGTAAGTAATTAAACTCTGAATAACCTTTCAGTTTACCTCAGTGAACACCACATACCAAATCTTCCTCATGCACAGACAAAAACAACATGGTTTTCTATTTGGGGTCATCGCTTTCTTGGAAATGGTTTGGTGGGGGGTAGTTGTTGGTGACATCGTATCCGTGGTGACTAAACCTCAGCTGCACTCTGCTGCAATAGCGGCTCACACCTCCAGTTCCTCCACAGCTCATACGCACCATCTCCGCCTGGGTGGAGGCCAGACTCCACACACTGGGCTCCTGTGCTGTCCAGGTCAAGCCCTTCCCAGCACTAACCCTTGGCCCAGGCACTCGGAACACACAGCACAGGAGAAGTTGCAGTAGCAGACAGGGCCTCATACACAGCAGCAGGTCATGCATAAAATGTGCGATGCTAAACATTTGCATTAGTGAACAAGTCAGCAGAAGATCTTCATTTTGTCCCTCTGCGTTTCCTTAAGCACAACTGTTGTGGTGGTATATGCTTTCGAAGGAGTTCTGTAATTTGGAAAAAAAAGGGTCAGGCTAGCAGCTGGGGAGAGAAATTAAACACACAGCTTCATTTCACAGCTTTTTTTTTACTTTAACGAAAAAAAAAATGTTTACCCTGGCAAAAAAAATCCTGCTTGGGTTTTGGGTTTCTTTTAATGTGTCCTGATGACGATTATGAAATCTGAAATCCAATACGAAAATAATTAGGAAATTAGGTGGGAATCAATACTGCTTGCTCCGGCGTAACGCAGTCTTGCTGCGTGTGTGTGTATGGTGGTCAGTCCCCCAGCTCCACAGACCCCCATGGGTCACCCAAAACAATCTCCTCTCTCTGCCCTCAGTGACTGCAGCTCGGCCCTTTACATAGAGTAGCAGTTTGTGTTGTGTGGGCTGTTTGTGTGCTGTGTAACTCGATTCGTGGGGTCCAGCGTTTTTGCTAATTCTCTCCTTCTTCTGTTTTGGCTAATGTCCTCTGAAACCTTGTATTGTTCTGGCAGTGCTTTCTTTAATTTACTTATTCATTGCTATTATTTATTTATTTTGCTTAAAGCGGAGGGAAAACAGATTACGTATGGTCTCAGGAAGGCTCCGAGCACAGCACTGCAGATGCAAGGCTTTATTACACACTTTAGGTTCCACTTTACACTAACAGACTTTTTTAGACTATTTAGTCACATCCTGGATTTTGCCAAATGTCTGCACTGATTTTCAAGCCAAGGACGTGTGCTAACAGCAAAAGATTCGTTCTTAGAGTTCACTTGGCTTGTATATTCAGTCAGCAGCACCCAGACTACAGAGCACAATGATGGTGACTGATACTCTATAACAGATTCTTGGCCTTTTCCCAGTTAAGGAAACTGGTCCAGATATCCAGAGGCCTATGCCGCCAAAAATGCTGGGGCAAAATTGGTGCTACTGAAATCTTTTACCTTGTCCTGGGTGGGTAGTAAAGTTTGGCAATTTAGACATATTTAAGTGTGAATTCCTGGTGACTGCACAAAATAATTTTTCAATTTAATTTCTGATTTGAAACCTCATAGACTTCCTTCTCCTTTCTCACAGTAGGTCTACACAAACATGTGGGTCTACACAAACAGCAGGTCTACACAAACATGTGGGTCTACACAAACAGATTTCATTTACAGGCCTTGTATTACTAAAAGCGGTATATAAAAAAAGGCTACACATAAGCTGAATGATCATAAGCTCTATTTTCTATTTATCTATTTTTTCTGTTATTGGTGCTAAAAATAAATTATTTAAACTTCTGCCTGTGCTAGTACACACTGACTTAACAGCATTAGCTGCAGGCCTTTGATGATGTTTCAGACAAGTGCCGAAAGTATTATTGGTCAGAGCAACAGCGTTACCAGTACAATTAACACCATAACATATCAACATAAAATAGCACCATAACACCAGTAACATAACATGACACCATAACGCCAGTGTAACTGGGGCAAACGCCTGCCTTGTCCTGCTGCTGTGCACAAGTCAACTGGATTAACTCGCTTCTGATTGGCTGTGAGCTCTTCTGATGTACTTGCCAAAAGATGTGTAAGACTCGCCAGTGTTTGACTCGTGACGAGGACAGCCATTCTTGCTGGGGACATGAGTGTGGCTGTACAACTCAGTATGGGACCCTATATGGTCATTGTAGGAGGGGCCATGAATTTGGATGAAGTCTTGGGTTTGGGCAGGACATCGAACTGTTGTGGTAATTGGAGTTCACACACTGAGGTGTGATTGTGTGGAGCATGTGCTCCCATAAAACAATACAAGTGCCCGTTAATGAGGAGCACTCACAGCTGATTGGTCACCTCATGAGAAGTGACTCATGATGTGTGAGCTTGTACACCAGATGTTGCAAATGTTTCAACTTGATCTGCAAGTTTTCATGAAAAAAATGCATACAGCAGTGGAATAAGCGCAACCCAGGCGATCCGCACCAGTCCATCGGATCCGCACCAGTCCAGGGCATCCGCACCAGCCACGGGGATTCGCATCAGAATTCTACACACCTCACACATCCTCAGAACTCTACACACCTCAAACTCTACACACCTCACACGTCCTCAGAACCCTACACACCTCACACTCCACATACCTCACATCCTCAGAACCCTACACACCTCACACTCTACACACCTCATACGTCCTCAGAACCCTACACACCTCACACTCTACATACCTCACATCCTCAGAACCCTACACACCTCACACTCTACACACCTCACACATCCTCAGAACTCTACACACCTCACACTCTACACACCTCACACATCCTCAGAACTCTACACACCTCACACTCTACACACCTCACACTCTACACACCTCACATGTCCTCAGAACCCTACACACCTCACACTCTACATACCTCACATCCTCAGAACCCTACACACCTCACACTCTACACACCTCACACGTCCTCAGAACTCTACACACCTCACAATGTGTATCTCACACTCTCCACATTTAACATCTTGCTCTCTATTCCCCACATGACTGTGGTGTAAACAGAACCCATAGTCCCACACTCCCGGCCCCTCCAGCTGAGGCTGGCAGTGCAGCCTTTGGCTCCCGTCGTGTTGGGGCCACACGCCTGCGTGGCCAGTGGGTCAGCCTGCCGTGGTTCGGGGGGCCCTCATCCCTGGTCCCTCGGGTCTTGGGTCCTGCCCCTCCATCCGTGGGCTGAACAGTAGTGGCCTCCTTATACAGCGGGTGCCGCCACCAGTGTCCGTGCTGGGCGATTTGTCCTTGTCTAATTACAGCGGCAGGCGGCTGCTCCCTGTGTGCTGATGAGTAATGGAGCGACTGGAGGAGGGGGTGCGGCTGGCTGGGGGTGGGGGAGGGGGAGGTGGTGGTGGGGGAGGTGGGGGTGTGGCTGGCTGGGGGGGGGGTGTGGTTGAGTGGACCGACCTGTGCAGGGTGATTTGTGGAGCAGGCACTCTGTCATTGGCCCATGCCCATTTGTCTTCCTGAGGCAAGGAGTGTGTGTGAGTGTGCATGTGTGTTTGTGTGTGTTTTGAGTGTGTGTGTTCGTGTATGTGTGTGCGTGTGCATGTGTGTGAGATGGGGGTGCAGAAAATGGTTTAGAATTACTTCCCATTTTCTTTCACTTTCATCCCTGACCAGGGTGGGTGTTTGTGTGTCGTTGTTTTCGTCTTTTGTCTTTTGGACTGGAAGCTGCAGGATGATGTAAGATATGACAGCAGCCCTGACAGCTGTGTTTTTACAGCGTGTTTTCATCTCCGTCGGCTCCAACCGAGGCCTTTGCTTGTTGATTTGTCGATTTTGCACGCAGCTGGGAGGGATTCAGCGGTCATCCTCGATGGATTTCTTTCACTGCTGTCTGTCAAATGCTGAACAAATCGATAGCAACCCCACACCCCATCCGGCTCACTGTCCTGCCCTCTCATTACTGTGCCACTCAGTGGACATGCAGACACAGCCTCACGTGCAGACATGCCCTCACGTGCAGACACACCCACATGTGCAGACACGCCCACATGTGCAGACACGCCCCCACCATATGCTGAGTGCTCCAGCTCTTTTATATCTTGGCATTTTATGTCCTCTCTTTGTTTTTCTGCATAAGCAAACCATACAGAAATAACACTCAAATAAACTGAGATCGAATCTTCCTTCTTACTTTGACCTTCCGCAGGAAGCCAGGCTGGACGGGTGCTCAGTCTGTGAGTTTTGTCTTCGGTGTGTTTTTACGGAGACCACAGACAGCCACCACTAAGGTGTGTGGAAGGTCTGGGCCTTTAAGCCGCCATAACTCCTACAGTGATTATCCCAGACTGCTCTACACCCTGCGGCTCCTCTCCCCAGTTTTTTTCTGGATAAATAAACACCAGATTTGTCATGTTTCTGTCAGCGGCGGAGGCCCGACAGGGAAAGTGGGGGATGGGGGGTTAGGAGGGACTGTAGCAGTGGTACCAGGGCTCAGGTCAAGACTGAGTCAGCCATGATTCATGCTGCCATCTTACGGTCAGAAACATGGAGGCCCAGCCGCTGGTGTCGTGCTTCTGACCCCGGGCCCCCTGGCCTCATCGGTACTACATCACTTCCTGTCAGGCACCTGGCAGAACAATACAGGCCTGGATTCCCTGCCAGCCAGTACTTCCTCCACAGCCATCAGGAGCAGGATGGCAGGGTATGTATGCAACCGCACCCCCAAAGGACACGCCCCCTTACCGCTTCCCCATGGGACACGCCCCCTCCACCACACCCCCACGGTCCACTCTCCCACCACACCCCCATGGGACATGCCCCCAACCCTATCCCACATGGGATATGAGGGGGGTCATCACAAGCTGACACAGACCAGCATCTGCACATAGTATTCACAACATTCCACAACATCAGCTGAGTTGAACTCTGTACCTGCAGGTTGAAGGTGTGCAGTCAAGATGTTTGAGAGTGCGATGGTGATCACACGCAAGTGTGTGTTTGAGACTTTGACTTCCCAACTTTATGTGAAAAGTGCTATACAAACATAATAAACTTGTCTTGGTTTGATGATCACACACTTGTCTTCTGTCGGTCTTTCAAATTAAAGCAATTCCCTGTCCTGAAGAGTGAGGGTGCAGAGAGTCTTCTCAGGTGTTGGATCTGATGTGCAGTTAATGACAGGGACAGCAGTGTTAGGCCTGACTTCTTGGGGTTGATGAGTATAGACTGTGTGTGGGAACTCAACCAGACTTTGTCCCTCATCACATCCTGTGATGAAAACTCGTTATTGTCACTACAGCACAAACAGGACGGTTGACCTCTAACCCCCTACTCCAACACCCTGGGTCCTTTGAGGCCTCAGAGATCCGTTCCCGCTCTTCCTGCACCCCCCCTAGCCCCAGATCCCCCCTCCCTCCCCCAGGCTCCACCCCCCAGGCCCCCTGGCCCCTTGACTGTTTTTCGGAGTTGGATTTGCGGGCCCAATCTATCACGTCTCCTGGGCGAAGGCGGGCAGATCAATATGTCAGTGCCCAAACACCACCAACATGCAGTTATGATGATGTTGGTGGGGATCGTGTTACAGCACAGTGAGCACAGGATCGAAGTTGCTTTGCCATGAGAGCTGACGGAACACATGAATCACCATTACACGAGGAGTTCTGCATGCTTCCTCTCACGCACACTCTCTCTCCTTCTCTGTCTCTCCCTGTCTGTCTCACTCTCCCTCAGTCTGCTTCTCTCGCTCTAATTCTGTCTCTCTCCCTCTGTCTCGCTCCCTCTCTGTCTACCTCTCTCTCTATGTCTCTCTCACTCTCTATTTCCATACATGCACATCATACATCACTGATAAATATAATAATAAATTAATATAATAAGAGGATCTTACATTAACTACACATCTTTCTTGCAACTGCCTTTTTAGACTGATTACACTGTCCTGTTCGAAGGCAAATGCATTTATGATTATGATGTGGAGTTTCCAGGTGAGGGGGACACAAAGCGCAATAACAAATGTTGTCCAATTAGCAGTTAGCAAATTCTGATGCATAAGTGCTAAAGATGGAATGAAACGGTCTATGGTCGCCGTCGTGATGCCGCACGCTGCGGGAGGAGATGTTTGTGGCTCAACCTTGTACCTCTGCTCCATATCATCACCTCAGTCAAGCTGTTTGTTTGCAAACTGATAAAATCTCATCCAAACGTGAGTGTTTCTGATGGCCTGGAGCTGTATGCCATCCAGGGACCGATGGGGAAACTTTAGCTTGCTGCAATCCTTTCGGTTTGCGCAATCAAACAAATGCATTTCTGGTCTGCAAAGCATGAGGAGGAGAGAGAGCTCGCGCCGCTAAGCTGGCTGGCTGCCTTGCCGTGTCTTTTCACTTCGGTTTTTCTCTCAGTGTCAACAGCCGTTTAACCCGCCAGGCTGGAACCTGACCTCTCCCGCTCCGCCAGCCTGTTAGCGTGGAGTGAGTTCTGTGGGGATCGGCTGAGGGTGTCTCAGGTTACTCTGCTAATGCTATTTAGCTGCTAACAGCAGAGCCGACGGGTGCTACCGTGTTGGACAAATAGCCCCAGCCATAATAACCAGTGGTGGTGATGGGTGTGTGTGTAAGTAAAGTGTTCTTTTGTTTGAATGTATGTGTGTGTGTGTGTGTGTGTTGGGGGTGAGGGTGGGGGGAGGTGGGAATGGATAATATTTGAGTTTACAGGATGCAATTTTCTTTAATATAAATGTCGTAATGCAATTTAGTGGGCGGCGAGGGGCTCGGCCCGCGGCAGAGGCCGGATTGTGCTGACAGACGGCTTTTGCCTGCGTACGGACGACTGAGTCCTGGAGAGTGCATTATGCATCATTTTCACCCGTTTAAAGCTTATGTGCATGGCTGAAAAGGCATTACACAAACAAGGAAATATGTCTTTGATTAAAATATCTTTTATCTATTTATTGATTAAAAGGCCCAGTTTGGTACGGGTGTCTCCGCCCTCCTGTAATGGTTTAGTTGGAGTATTTTGTTCCTCAGAAATGTGTGTGTTTACTCCTCATTGCATTTTATCTGCCAGAGGACGGTGGTTGCTAGGCTACATACTGGTAGCCCCAGTCTTTTCTTTTGGACTCTAGGGTTAGGTTAGGGGTAGGGTTAGAGGTAAGGGTAGAGTTAGGTTTAGGGGAAGGGTTAGGGGTAACAGTAGGGGTAGGGTTAGGGGTAAGGGTATGAGTAGGGTTAGGGTTGGGGAAAGGGTGGGGAAGGGTTAGATAATGGTTAGTAATAATTTAGAGAACAATTTTATTTATTTATTGATGCATAATTTATATGTATATGACAGCTTATGGCAGCACATAGAAGAGACAGCTGTGAATAAATGATGGTGCTCCTAAAGCACACACACACACACACACACACACACACACACACACACACACATACAGACACACACACACACACACACACACACACACACACACACACACACACATACAGACACACACACACACACACACACACACACACACACACACACACACACACACACACACACACACACACACACACACACACACACACACACACACACACACACATACAAACACAAACTCACTACACACCGCACACACACACACACATGCACACACACACACACACACATACAGACACACACACACATACACAAACACACACTACACATCACACACACACACACACATACATACATACACACACACACACATACTGTCACTATTCTAATCAGGCCTACATGTTAATTACATTATATCATTTACATTTGATAAAATATATATAATAATAAAATTATAAATGGAAAGAAAGAATAAAAGACTGAATGATTACACTTCACACTGAGAGCATCTCACCTTTCCCCTCATACCTGATGTTTAAAAGGATTGATATGTGCAATTAAAATAATAGACAAAGTCTGGGTTAGGAATAGGACGTCTGGGTTAGGAATAGGATGTCTAGGTTCTAGGCAGAAGGTGGGTGCTAGTTGGCCCTGCAGGTCTCTGCTCTGTGAGGAGGAGCATGTGTGAAATCCTGTGTGGCGAGCTATCTTTTATTTATTTATTTATTTTCTTACAATCGGAATAACAAGTTTGAGGATCTGTGAAGGATTTTACATTGATAGTAATGAAAAAATAAATTAATATGATATTCAGAAATAAATTAATGTCAAAAGAAGATCTTACAATGAGTATGGGAGAAAGACAAAGAGGGAGAGAAAGAGAGAGAGAGACTAAGGGAAAGAAAGAAGTAAAAAGACAGGAAGAAATGATCAGTGAGAGATGAATAGAGAAAAGAACAAGAGAGAGCGAGAAAGACAGGAAGGGGGAAATGTTTTGTGTGTCTGATGAAGAGAGGTGGTGTGTCTGAGTGAGAACAGATGGAGGTTTGCTCTTTAATTAACCCAGCAGAATCGGAAGGCCGGAACCAGGCCCTCGGCCCGTGAATAACACCCGGCATCATGCAGCCCAGTGGGGGAGAGACAGCAGATCGCTCCCCTCCACTCCCGGAGCTACGGCCCTAACATTCCCCCCTGCCATGCGTGCCGGTTTATTTCTCATTAGCCCGAGATGAAACTGCTGGGGGATGAAATTTGCTAACAGGAATTAAAAGTGCATTAACACACTGGAGAGACTCACGTCTGCTAATAGTTTTAATAGTGCTTTGACCTTTCTGTTCATTAGAGGAGTTGATAGGCGGTGGGGGAGGTGGGAGACTCTGGGTGAGAACTGTGTCATGTTAGTCACACACAGACAAGTGGAGTGTAACCTCACCCTGCACTGTGCAGACAGAGGAGTGTAACCTCACTGTGCAGTGTGCAGACAAGCAGAGTGTAACCTCACTCTGCAGTGTACAAATGAGAGGAGTGTAACCACACTCTGCAGTGTGCAGACTTTTTTGCCTAGTATGTATTAACCTCTCAGAAAATGTCTCATACAGATGTACATATGTACATACTAAATGCAATAATGTGGGCTCCTCAGACCTTTGTTAAGGTTTGTACATTTTTCTGGAGCACTTTCTAGAGGATACACTGGCATGTGAGGACACACTGGTATGAGAGGACATACTGGTACATGAGGACACTGGTATGTGGTGACACACTGGTATGAGAAGACACACTGATACTTGAGGACACTCGGTATGAGAGGACACACTGGTACATGAAATTGTGTTGTTCTATTCTGGACTGATTTCACTGCCCCAGATGACTGCTGACTGACACTGGTGAGGTGACAGGGAAGTATAGAAAAGTGTGGAGAAGTGTGGGCAAGTGTGGGGTTTTCTCTCCTCTTCCACTAACCAGAATACTCAAAGATGCACAGTATGGATCTGTCTCATAATGCGTTTATTGTTGTCTTTTGTGTCTGCCGCATTTCTGTCTGTTTCTATCGGAAACCCCAGAGCAAGCTATAGAACAGTTTACCTTTTCCTGTTCTGTGTCATTAGCACCTATAAGAGGTGAAATAACATTGGCGGAGGGGTCAATAAACCTGATCTATTGTGAAATTAATCCAGCTATCGACATTAAATGGGAACTGTGGAAGTGAGAGGGAATAGGAGGAGAAGAGATGGAAGAAACAGGAGCACAAAGGAGGAGGAAGAGGAGGAAGAGCACTTCTTTATCTGCTCGCTTCAGTGTGGAGAAATCCTATGAAGGTCTTAATTAATTCATACATTGTTAATGAGCACCGGGGCATCGTGCAGGATTATGCAAGAGGAGGAAAACACAATTAGAGATATCAGCCTAATGATTTTTACACACTGGTGATCACTGTGTATTTATGGGCAATTTAAATTGTACTAAAGCACCCGCGTGTGTGTGTGTGTGTGTATGTGTGTGCATGTGTTTGTTTGTGTGTACAGGATGCTGTACATGTATAAGCTGCTCTGAAAAGACCAACAAATCTTCAGAAGCAGGATAAGGAGCCGCGCTTGCTGTCCACACGTGTCTCTTTCTGTCATCTCTTCGCCAAGAAAACCCTAAGCACTCCTCTGTCTCAGGACTGGATGTCAGCGGCTTCGGTCCTGTCCATGCTGGTCATAGGGGTCTTGCTAATAAACTAAGGCATCTCATACAAGGCACCTCATACAAGACTCACACAAGACTCGTACAAGACTCCTTATACTAGTCAGTATAAGGAACCTCACTACATACGTCACCCCTGATGTCAAACATTTGTCTTCATGCCCTCCACTGTAGATCTGGGGTAATATTTAGTTGGTACTAATATCGACCTAAGACCAGTTTGTGCCTTTTGTTGATGGCACAACAGGGTTATCAGGTTGAAGAAGTGTCTGATAAATACCTTTGTGGCTAATTTCTCCAGTGAGGAGCTCTTCCCCACTGTCCGGCTGAGCGGAGAGGAGCGTGGTGGGTGGTAGAGGACTCTAGGAGAGGCCAGCAGTGAAGAAGGATTGCCTTTCAAGAGTTATGAGCCATTAAATCACAGGCAGGAAATCTCAAGGTTCCTCAGGAGTGCTGCACAAGGAATCTTCGGCCTCCGAGAAATATTGTTTATGGTTTAAAAGCCCTGCCGATGGATTTATAAAAGAAACATTCATCACGGCAGGAAAACAGAACAAAACATTCGTGAAATAAATACTCACTCTATAGGTATACTTGTCACCCGGACAGCACAGTAACAAGCGAACCCGGAGGGAGATCCTTCACGCCATGATGGCTGGAGCAGCATCAACGGAGTGGTCGCCCAAACCCCCGTCCCACACTGCCGACATGGGGAAGAGACATGGCTGTAAAACTATAAAGCACATCACTGAACACACCATCAGCTGCACCTTAATGGGTTTCTCTCTCTCTTTCTCTCTCTCCTAGTCTCCTAGTTTGCTCTCTCCAGAGCTTCTAGATGGTGTCTTAACGTTGAGGCTCCTCTAGTATGATTTAATGTAGTCTTTTGTTAAATGTCGTCTCCGTTTACACCTGCTATATTTTATGAATGGTGAAAAACGTTTTAAACACCCTTCAGTTATACTTCTGCTATGTGTTATGAATTATTGGTCGTCTATAAGGCTTAGGGGGTTTAGCCCCAAGGTCCTAAATTTCAACTGTTTCTGCATAGGGCTGGATTATAGCTGGATTATACTGAATTATTCCTGTGCAGTGCATGCCTGTTTTTCTTTGTCACCAAGCCAGGCTCCCGACCGCACAGCAGGTAGGTCGTTGAAAACAAAATTAACAGTATTGATTGTTCTTTGACGACTCTGCAGCATGTCTGAAGCAACCATTTCATGCAGTGTCTGGGTTTACAGGAAAGCAGACCCTGGGTCAATGTCCACTCCCTTCAGCTCCAAAGCCACGTCACAGGTAACTGTGCCTTCAGGATAATTATTAAAAAGGTATTGTCAAAGTCTTTAGGCTAGTATTCTGTGGTCATAAAGTCAATAAATATTATTTTAGCCTTAATTGTTTTATGGATCCATTAAAACTAAGCCTGTTTAAGAGGTGCAGAATCTCAGGAGGAATTTTATTTTATTATTTTACATTTTACAACAAATCAGCATTCATAATATTATTATTACATATTATACGATATTAGCAATAAATGTAATAGTAAATGTAATTAATAGAAATATGCATAATATAATTTGATTAATAGTAATATGGTATATGTTAATAATAATTTTAGTAGAATATTAATAATATCAGTACTATATTATTGGTAGTAATATTAGTAGTCTTTTATTAGTAAAAATAATATTTATAGTATATTATTATATAATTGTAATATTTGTATATATTATTAGTCACAACAATATTAGTAGTATTTTACTAGTAATAATAAGTGTATTTTAGGAGTAAAACTTATTAGTATATTATTATTAATAAGAATAATATTAATATTATATTATATGTAATACATATTGTAGTATATTATTGATAATATTAGTAGTATATTATTAGTACATTAGTACTTCTTTATAATTATTTATTATTATTTTCTTATTACTAGCATTTTACCATAGCATGTTTACACATTAAACATTAAGTTTAGAAAAAGTTCTCAGTGAACTTCAGAGTAAGAGTTAGGGATAGGATTAGGGTTGGGGTTAGGGTTAGAGCTGTGGTTAGGGTTATGGTTAGGTAATGATTAGGGTTAAGGTTAAGTTTAGGGTTAGGTGTTAGGGTTGGAGTTATGGATATGGATATGGATATGGAAAGGGTTAAGGTTAGGGATAGGGTTTCCTGTAAATATATTGATCTGACAAAAAAAAAAATTGGCATCATCTTACCAAACAAACAAATAAACCTGTGTATACTGTGCATCTTTCAAAGTACTACCATCTTTCAAAGTACCACTATCTTTTTGGGAAATATTATTTATCAATTTGCATGATGTGATGAATTTTGACATCTGTATTTATACTGTATATTTATACTGTTATTTATTACTGTTTATATTTTTCCATGCAAAGTCACACAAATTGCATGGATAAATTCTTGGTTGGTATAAGAATTTTTCATGGTACTATATATCTAGTGTTTGTAATTGTTTTACTGACTAACTTGATTACTTTGTTAATGAGTCCTAATGGTTGGAATCCAGTGATTACTCAAGGCATCTGTTAACCTATTGGCCTTTTAAGTGATTAGAATATAGCAGTACAGCATATCGATAGCTCTGAATTTGATTAATGGACATTTGACCAGGAGTCAGTTTTTCTCATTACTACCGTGCCCGCACAGAGGTGACATCACCCCACGGAGAGAGCAGACTCACGGCTGTGTACGTCTGCTCCGGGAGAGCAGAGCTGCATTACCACCAGATCATGGCTAAGAGGCGTGAGATTTCATGTGTTGATAGCTTTGAGGGAGCAAATAATGTGGCTAGTAAGATTGACGGCCATCCTAATGTTTATTATAAAAATTTATATAAAATAATATAATAATAATTATTATTATAAAAACCTTTGCTAGTATTATAAACCATTGTTATAAAAAAAAGTATTTTCCAAATCACTTCAACAATAGTTTAGTACAGTACAGTTCAGTTCAGTACAGTACAGTACAGTACAGTACAGTACAGTACAGTATAGTACAGTTCAGTTCAGTACAGTACAGTACAGTACAGTACAGTATAGTACAGTTCAGTTCAGTACAGTAAAGTATAGTACAGTTCAGTAAGGTTCAATTCTGTACAGTTCATTACAGTACAGTTCAGTATAGTTCAATACAATGCAGTACAGTTCAGTACAGTACAGTACTCAAACTTCAAGATTTCATTACCAACACATTACACTGAGTACACGAACCAGTCAAC
Organism: Brachyhypopomus occidentalis; assembly: GCA_020368025.1. Lineage (NCBI taxonomy): Eukaryota > Metazoa > Chordata > Actinopteri > Gymnotiformes > Hypopomidae > Brachyhypopomus > Brachyhypopomus occidentalis. The sequence goes on along the minus strand of JAGXOD010000011.1, from coordinate 949,341 downwards.
CAAACCAGTATTCACCAAATCAGTATTCAACAAAACCAGTACTCACCAAACCAGGACTCACATATACTCATACTCATATAGGAGGTGAGTTTCTCATATAAGAGGTGAGTTTCTCATATATAAGGTATTTAAATGCAATATAGGTTAATATAGGACGTATTCGCCAAGGGTGAATGCACAGAACAAAAAGATTTGATTACCTGTGTCAGGGTTAGGGTTAGGGAATGAGAGAAATCAGAAGAACAGACAGATCGAGGAGAGAGAGAAAGAGTATAGAGGAGGTGCTGTGAGCAGGCAGGGCTTGGAGGGAGGGAGGGAGGGAGGCAGATGTGTGTGTGATGGATGACTAGGTCAGCCAAGGCCCTGTATAAGAGCGCAAACAGACTGGGTAATGAATGAAGGGGCCCGACTGTGGTGCAGGGGCCCATTTCTGCAGCCGCTCCTATGGCCGTGATGCATGCCGAGGGAAGCCACTGGCAGTTTGTACAGGAGAAATGAGGCGTCTGTCAGAGGAATTAAGAGACAGCATGGTGGAGGGTGTCTGGGCAAAGCAGGACATCACACGCCTGCTCACCGGGGGGCTAATCAGACCTGCGGGGGGCGCTCATTCAGCACGTAATGAGGGGAGAGCACTCCACTGTCCCACCATAGCATGGGGACCGGGGAGGGGGACCACACAAGTGCTGCAGGACGACATGGCAACGCCATAGAGGGAGATAAGACAGGTAGACAGTTCACACATGCTCCCACGACACAGCAGCACTGCAGATCACAGCCGAACAGTAGAGCCACTCCTGGGGTCTTGGGTTGATATGGGGGTCTGTGGAAGTGGATGGAACTCACGCACTGAGTTGCAAGGTGATGCTGTTGTGGGAGAAGTGCAGAAGTCTGCACCCTTGTAGCGTGAGAGCGCGATTTAAAACCCTCACAGCGTTCACTAAGTTTGTACTGTAGCGAGGTACTGAGCGGCCCTCTGACACAAACCGCGGGACTGTGTGAGGCACTCGCGGGACTGTGTGAGGCACTCACGGGACTGTGTGAGGCACTCGCGGGACTGTGTGAGGCACTCGTGGGACTGTGTGAGGCGCTCGTTCACACTGCCGCAAACCGCAGGACTGTGTGAGGTGCTCGCTCACGATGCCAGTCTGTCACTGTCAGACTGGAAGGCGAAGACAGCTACGGCACTAATTTATGACCTTGGTGACCCAGTCATTCATCATTCAGTAAACAAGAGCTGGAGTGCTCGGTTCCTTGGCTTCTCGGGTGAGCAGACACGTTAGTGAGTGTGTTCACACGTCCGCCAAAGCTGCAGCGTCTCTGCCACCTCAGACATTAACACTTTTGATCTGTGTTTCTGCGTGTCGCTGTGATGCTCATGCCAACACTTGCACTAGTGGGGTTTGGCTGATTGACGGGACGCTGAGCCTGTGTGGAGGCAGCTGAGGTGAGAACGGTGGAAACTGGCTGGTTTTAAAGTGACAGAGCAACGGCGATGTTCTCGACATTCCCAGTGTTCTCAATGTTCTCGACCCTGCCTCAGCCCCCTGTGAGGAGCCCCGCCCCCCTTCCCGACGTCCAGGAGCTACGTGCAGAAGATTCACGAGGCCCAGTGTGTCCGGGTCGTACACTCTATTAGCTCCTTCCAGGCTGTGTAAATCTGAGGCCGAGTGGCAGTCACGGCTGTTAATCAGCTCTGCCGTGACTTCGCTGGGCAGCACCGGCGCGGAGACGGAGAAGTACGCAGCTCAGCTGGGCCAATTCTGTTCTAGTTCTCCAACTGTTCTATAAACTTGCTCTGCTGATTCTGAAGAAGCAGGATCCTTCTAAACAGGTTCTGATGCTCATCAGGCTTACATATTTCCTGGTATGTATATATTACAGAGATCCCCGATGCCCCTTTTGCCCTGAGACAAATGTGCAAGACACGGCACACTCTGATGCCCACTCTGTTCTCTGACACGCACACTCACAGTTATTCAGTTATTCAGTGATTTAGTTATTGCTCTGGCTAGATGTAAGCTGGCGCCAAAATAGGGTTACTTAGAACAAGCCACATTTTATTACAAACAGTTCTATTGGGGACAGAGATGAGACACTGGGGCAGTAGAATAGAACGCAGGAGGATGAGATATTTTGTTGCAGTGGTGACACTGCTGGTGGAGTTGTGGAGGGAGTGATGGAGGGAGTGGTGGAGGGGTGGAAGGAGGGGTGGAGAGGTGGAGGGAGTGGAGTGGTGGAGGGAGTGGTGGAGTGGTGGAGGGAAAGAAAAATTGGGTCCTGCACCTGCAGCAGCGTAATTAATGCCGTCGCCACCGTCCAAAAATAAATCAGCACCTCAACGAGACTTTTCTGTTTAGGGTCAAAATCTCCTGCTTTCGTCTCCAGATTAATCACCCCAACACTGTTGCTGAGGAGTGAGGAGGGCGTAGAAAAGGCTGCTTGTGCGTTTCTCCATCCACCAGTAAAAATAAACAACAAACACCATACGTCAGAATGTGGTGCACGATATAATTAGCAATTTCACTCCTCTCCCATTCCTCCTGTCCTCACACACACACACACACAAACACACACACACAGAAAAAAATGGAATAACAAAACAAATTCACATTGATTAATAGGCAAACCTTTCACATTCATTCGTCACGCTGGAAATGTGGAAATGCCGGTGAACATATGTGTGTGTGAAAGGTCAGGGGTCGCCTTGGGCTGGGCTTGGAGGCTATGGAGGTGTGTGTGGAGGTGTGTGTGGAGGTGTGTGTGGATTGCAGACCGTCCTTTGTGTAGGATGCTCTGTGATTTGGATGGCTACTTTCACTTTAATTCTTTTCAAGCGCAACTCATTTTGTTTGCCGTGTTGGTGTACTGGGATACGCTGGTTCTGCTGATGCAATTGTCATAAAATTGTGTTTATTTAGGTGCTGAAAATGCTATCGGCACCCGTTCTGTAAGCTTCCTGTAGCTGGTGTTAGAGAAAGGAGTGATCCATCAATGCCGCTGGTGGAAATGGACTTGGTCAGTTCCTATCGTTGTTACCTAATTATGGAGTTTTTTGTAAGAGTCTGTATTTCAGTGATGTTGCTTTATACTGGGTAGTGGGTTTGCATTGTATTTTCTCAGTCTCATCAATTTAACAATTTTAAATTAAACACATTTAATGATTTAAATGGGTCCTCAACAACAAAAATTCATGAATTTTGCATTCAGTTTTAACTGCATTGAGCATTCATTTAGGAGACAAGCACACATTAACCAGAGAATCTTACAAACAGACCAGTTACAGAAATTAGGGATTAGGAATAATGTATGAATAATATACTGTATATGTATGAGTAATATACCTCCTTTTATGATACTTACCCTCATCAATCTAATTGATTAGGTAGTGAGTCCACCGTATTTTATCAATTCAAAGTTTGTTTTTCTAACAACCCAACAACCCCCCCCCCCAAACACAAACACAGGTCATGCAGGAGAAATCCTGATTATACAACAGTGGCCCAAATATTAGAATATAATTACATGAATATGCTTATCATGTGATTGTTGTATAAATGATGAAATTAGGTGGTATATCTGGCCATGTGGCCTGAGTCCAAAACCCAACATCAATTTGACAGTTAAATAAAGCAATAATTCTACAACTGTGCAGATGTATTTGTCTTGTCAGTCTATACAGGTTTATAATTCACACTGAAATGCTATTGAAAATGTAATGCTGTCTCACAATTTATTGGCTTTATGAAGGCTCAGACATTTTTTTCTAATTTCTAATTTTGCTTTTAACAAATAACAACTATGAGGAGAATATTGAGTAGGTCATCGCTGGGTGGAGTAGACCTCTGATGGTCCTCTCTCTCACACACACATGCACACACATTCACACACACACACAGTCTGTCTGTCTGTCTTTCTATCTATCTATCTATCTATCTATCTATCTATCTATCTATCTATCTATCTATCTATCTATCTATCTATCTATCTATCTATCTATCTATCTGTCTGTCTATCTGTCTGTCTGTCTGTCTGTCTGTCTGTCTGTCAGTTGATTGTTGTATTGTTAGAACATAATATAGAACAGCCGTGTCTGATATAATGAAGAACAAAATATAGAACAGTTGTGTCTGATTTAACACAGATCATAAAATAGAACTGTCACATCTGATATAATACAGAATATAATATACAAGTCATGTCTGATATAATGAACATGATTTATTCATATGACATCTGTGTGTGTAGATTTCTGAATTACTGTAGCGTAAATTGAGATTACAGAATTGCAGATTACAGAAGCAAAGAAACTACAGAGACTACAACAGAAACAAAGCAAATGAAATGACATGAAAGATAATACTGGAACGTCAACCCTGAAGCCATGGCTCCTCTGCCCTGCTCCAGACCCTGGGAAAGTCTGGATAACAAATAAAAATAAAAAGAAACATTTTAGTTTAGCACCTTACTGAAGTTCCTTTATGTCAAGTCAGGTTAAAATTGAACTGCTGCACCTTGAATGAACACATCAGTAAATATTTCTTTGCCCACTTAATGTTGGCAGGACAGGAATGAAACAGGGCAGGAAAGTAACAGGGCAGAAATGTAACAGGACAAGAACCTAACAGGGCAGGAACGTAACATGGCAGGAACGCAACAGGACAGGAACATTACAGGGCAGGAATGTAACAGGACAGGAACATAACAGGACAGGAATGTAACAGGGCAGGAACAGGACAGTGCAGAGCCTGAGCTGCTTGCTCGATTAGTCTGTATCTGCTCTCCAGGCCAGACGATTAGACTAATTTATTTGCACATTTGAGAGTGATGAGCGGCACATGTCTCACACGGATCTGCCTCTCTTCAGCTGGGCTATTTGCATAATAGGATGGAGTGGGTGTGATGGGCCCTGTGGGTGTGATGGGCCCCGTGGGGCGAACCCGAGATCCAGCACCAAGGCAGCAAATGCAGCAGTTTTGTGTCTGTTTTTGGGAAAAATTAATGGTGCATTTTCACGTTTTATAATGTTATCTAATGATGCAATTCGTCTAATAAATAGAAGCATTTCTGAAACATTTCTGCATTTTTGCGTCCCCATGCGAGGGGCCCAGAGGGCCATGCTAGGTCCCTCTGTTGTGGGCTTGTTCTGTGTTGCTGAGTGATGGATCACTTGGCCTTAGTATATTGTGTGAATAACTCCACTCCCTGGAAGATACTGGTCTCTGTAGAGGATGAAGTTGAGTCATTTTATACATATACTCACTGGGTGGAACGTGCTAACATTTCCTGATAGTACGTGAACATGTGGCATGTCATTAAAACCGGAAAGACAAGCTGTTTGTTTCCTCTCTCTCTTTCTCGCTCTCCCTCTACCTCTGTCTCTCTCTCTCTTTCTCTCTATCCCTCCTTCTCTTTCTCTCTCCCTCTGCCTCTGTCTCTCTCTCTCTCTTTCTCTCTATCCCTCCTTCTCTTTCTCTCTCCCTCTGCCTCTGTCTCTCTCTCTTTCTTTCTCCCTGTCTCTCTCTCCTTCTCTTTCTCTCTGAATCTCTGATAGACTGAATCTCCAGAAGGAAGTTGGTCACACTGAGTTCTAGAGGAAGCTGTGGACTCCATTTATTCAGTATCAGTTATCTAGAACCCTTTTTGTCTGTGTGAAGGTCTACACACACAAACACACATTCATGCAGCATGTTTGCTCCCATTACAGATTTACAATTTCTGTAGCTAATGTAGAGGATTGTTCACTGCCCAACAGACTGGCCAACACAGTCGACCTGTATGTGTGTGTATGTACCTGTGTGTGTGTGTGCGCGTGTGTACCTGTGTGCGTGTGTGTGCATATGCGCGCATGTGTGTGTATGTACCTGTGCGTGCGTGTGCGTGCCTATGTGTGTACCTGTGCATGCATACTTGTGTGTATGTACCTGTGTGTGTGTGTGTACCCGTGTGTGTGTGTATCTATGTGTGTGTGATTGTATGTTTGTGAGTGTGTGTGTTATGTATTGATGCCTCCCCATTCTAGTGTTTCCTGACTCCAGCTGTTCAGTGGTCTCTGTGCCTGGAGGTAAAGATGGTGAGAAGCACTTTAGAAATTAAACGTTGCACTGTAATGTGGCTTAAATGATGCAGAAAACACAAGATATATTGACCATTTAATGAAACACGGGCTTTGCTGGAATGTACAGCCCTTCATGCTCTGACCTGCGATTCTGTCGAAGTGAACATTTTGTATTTTACATTTTTGCTATATTTCATTATTTTTGTCTCAGTTGAAATGGTCAGCTTTGTTGTGGTTAAACCTCGTATCCATTTACAGGACAAACACAGTGTATGTGTGTGTGTGTTTGTGTGAATGGTTTGGGATGTGTGGTGCCCCCAGCAGCATCAGAGGAACATTGTCTGGTATAGTCCACCCAGCGATACCCCACTCATTATCTTCCTCATAGCTGCTCTAGCTCAATTACTTCTTATTGATATTATCCGATGCCACAGTCTTCCGTTTACGGAAGACTTACAAGGATGATACCCAAATTTATATTTGTACCAAGTCTTCTGATATGCTTCCTCCTGATGTTCTGGTCAACTTCTTAACTGATATAAAAAGGTGGCTGACAAATAATTTTCTCAAATTGAACAGTAGCAAATCTGAGGCTATTTTACTGTAATTGCTTCTCATTCTACGTTTAAAAAGATTGACCAACCAACATTATCTGTTCTGGGTTTTATTACATCCTCTGTGGCTCAGGTACGCAATCTTGGTGTTAGACTCTACCCTTTCTTTGGACAACCATATTAATGATAAAACTAAGACAGCGTTTTTCCATCTAAAAATATTGCTCAGTTGCCCTCTTCTCTTACTGATTCAGTACCTGAAAGGCTGGTACACGCTTTTGTCAAATTGAGACTGGATTACTGTAATTCTGTTTTAATTGGGTTCCCAGCCAGTAAGTAGTCTTAGTAAGCTGCAGTATGTGCAGAATTCGGCAGCCTTTACGTGAATCAGGCCATGGGAACATATTACCCCAACTCTTAGATACTTGCGTTGGTTGCCAGTGCAGTATCGCATACAGTTTAAAAGTCTGATCCTTGTTTACAAATCTCTGCATGGCCTGGCCCCTCCACATCTTTCTGCCTAGTTGTCCACATATTGCCCTACTCGTTACCTCCGATCTGCAGATGCACATTTATTGTCTGTTCGTCCTGTAAGGTTACGTATTTATGGCGAAAGACCATTTAGTGTTGTTGGTCCATAGTTGTGGAACACCATCCCATTGTACCTCCGTACCTGCACATCTCTATCTAATTTTTACGTAAGACTTTTTACATATAAATAAAATCCTTTTATTATTAGTCATCACCAACATGTTGTTTTGATGTTTTGATGCTGCTGTTATGATTAGGGTTCAAGCACGTTTAATCATGTACTCTTAGTAACTCATTGTTATTAATTATTACTAGGGTTAGGGTTAGTCAGCTGAAATATTTTCTTTCATATCAACTATTGCAGGATCACGCTGAGAAGTGAATTCCAGCCCTTGTTCTACTCTTCCCCCTCTACACTGTACTCTTACATGTCTACACTGGACTCTTTCTCTCTACACTAGACACCTCCCCCTTTACACTGGACTCTTCCCCTTCTACACTGGACTCTTTCCCCTCTACACTGTACACTTGCCCTCTACACTGGACTTTTCTCCTCTACACTGCACTCTTCCCCCTCTAAACTGGACTCTTCCCCCTCTACACTGGACTCTTCCTCTTTACACTAGACTCTTTCTCTCTACACTGTACACTTCCCCTCTTCACTGGACTCTTCCCTTCTACACTGGACTCTTCCCAATGACAGGTGAATGTGACAGTAATGACAGGTCAGTATGACAGTAACGACAGGTGAGTATGGCAGTAATGACAGGTGAGTGTGGCAGTAATGACAGGTGAGTGTGACTTTAATGACAGGTGAGTATGGCAGTAATGACAGGTGAGTGTGGCAGTAATGACAGGTGAGTGTGACTGTAATGACAGGTGAGTGTGGCAGTAATGACAGGTGAGTGTGACTGTAATGACAGGCGAGTGTGGCAGTAACGACAGGTGAGTGTGGCAGTAATGACAGGTGAGTGTGGCAGTAATGACAGGTGAGTGTGACTGTAATGACAGGCGAGTGTGGCAGTAACGACAGGTGAGTGTGGCAGTAATGACAGGTGAGTGTGGCAGTAATGACAGGTGAGTGTGACAGTAATGACAGGTGAGTGTGACAGTAATGACAGGTGAGTGTGGCAGTAATGACAGGTGTGTGTGACAGTAATGACAGGTGAGTGTGGCAGTAATGACAGGTGAGTGTGACTAATGACAGGTGAGTGTGACAGTAATGACAGGTCAGTGTGGCAGTAATGACAGGTCAGTGTGACTGTAATGACAGGTGAGTGTAACAGTAATGACAGGTGAGTGTGGCAGTAATGACAGGTGAGTGCTGGACCTTCTCCCCCTCACCCTCACTATTTTTCTATCCATCCATCCTTGCATCCCTCCATAACTTGTTGATATTGTTTTTCATATTTTCATATTGTTTTTCATTTGCATATAGAAATTAAAAATGCTTCTTCTTCTTCTTCTTCATTTTATAAAACAACAAATCATTAAATAAAATGTCAGGGCAGTTTGAATTTAGGTGTTTCTATTCCAGGACAAACAATTTTATATCCATTCAGAATTTAATATACTCTAATATCTACTCTGCAGATTGCTAAACAATAAATGTACAGGTCATTAGTTATTCTGTATGACACATTACACTCACATCTGTATGACACCTTACACTCAGAACACAAACACAACACAAACACAACACACTCCACAATACACTGCACTAAGACCATACAACACACTGTAGAACACACAACACAACACACCGTACTCACACAACACACTGCACAACACACAACACGACACACTGCACTCACACAGCACAACACACTCACACAGCACAACACTAACAACCCTAGCAGCACTAAAATGCTAAGAACAGGTTCGATGCAGGCCTGACTTTTGCTGTCTCTGCTGTTGATGTTGCTTTGATCAGCACACGTGGAGTAAACACTGTGTGTTGCCACTGCTCTCGCCTCTCCTGATTGGCTGCGGCAGGCACTTCAGGCAGGGACCTCTGGGTATTTTTGGCCTCCTGCGCCATTTGCCTGCCTGTCACAGAGGGAAGATGGCTTCCCCAACCATCAGAGAGGCAAGCATGAGACAGAGCTGCTCACGCAACACTAGACATTATTAATCACCCACATCCCCACTCACTGCATGCATCTGGACACCAGCAGAACACCAGAGAGAGAGAGAGAGAGAGGGAGGGAAAGAGGGGGAGGGAGGGAGAAGAGAAAGAGAGGGAGAGAGAGAGAGAGAGACAGGGAGACACAGAGAGAGAGACATAGAGAGAGAGACAGGGAGGGGGGAAGAGAGAGAGAGGGAGCGAGAGGGACGTGTGGAAAGGATAGAGGGAAAAGAGGGAGAGAGAAAGAAGAGGAGGGGTGAGGGTTAGAAAGCCACAAATAACTCCCATCAATCATGGAGTAGTCAGCATGTCCACGTGTTGAGGCCGTGCTAGTGTTGGCAGTGGTCAGAGATCTCCAGAGCCATGTTGTCTGTTTCTGCATCACTTTCTCTCTCTCTCTATATCTCCCTCTTTCTCTCCTACCTTCCTTCTTTCTTCCCCTCTTTCTCTCCCACCTTCTCTCTCTCCCCCTCTCTCTCATTCGCTTAACCAACACAACAAACAACAAGCCCTTCACTCAAAGCACGCTGTCAGCAGGAATATGGCAGGTGTGTTAACTCCCACTATACCAAATTAAGACCTGCAAGATTGCAGAAAGATTTTTTTTTCTTCTCATAACTCAAGTCTGATAATTAGACACGATACTAGGCGAAACTGAGCGGATTGAGGAGGCGTGTCGGGGATGTGGGAAGGGTTTTGGTTTGTGGAGCGACCTGACTGAAGAGAGGCATGTTGGGGCTGTGACCTAACTGAGTAGTCATGTTGGGGGTGTGACCTAACTGAGGAGGCATGTTGGGGGTGTGACCTAACTGAGGAGTCATGTTGGGAGTGTGACCTGAGGAGGCATGTCAGGGGTGTGACCTAACTGAGGAGTCATGTTGGGGGTGTGACCTAACTGAGGAGTCATGTTGGGGGTGTGACCTGAGGAGGCATATCAGGGGTGTGACCTGACTGAGGAGGCGTGTCAGTGGTGTGTCCTGAGTGAGTAGTCATGTTGGGGGTGTGACCTAACTGAGGAGGCATGTCAGGGGTGTGACCTAACTGAGGAGGCTTGTCAGTGGTGTGACCTGACTGAGGAGTAGTGTCAAGGGTGTGACCTGACTGAGAAAGCATGTTGGGAGGGTGTTTTGTGAGACCTGACTGAGGAGGTATGTGGATGTTTATGGAGAGACCTGACTGTTGTTTCTTTTTCAATCAGTCTGTCCTGATGGGTGTGCTTCGGCCATTCCCCTGTGTCAGCAGTGAAGTTATCCTGACGAAGAAGGGAATACACGCCAAAATGAAACAAGCGGTGTGCTCACCAATCAACTGCAGTCTCTGTGTTCCTCCTTTGTTTCTCTGTGATCCTCTGTGATCCACTGTGATCCTTTGTATTCCTCTCTGTTCTTCTCGTTTTGTGTGTTCCTCTGTGATCCCCTGTGATCCTCTGTGATCCCTTGTGATCCTGTGTTCTTTGGTGTTGCTCTGTGATCCCCTGTGTTCCTTTGTGACCCTTTGTGATCCTGTCTGACCCCTTGCTATCCTCTGTGATCCCCTGTGATCCTGTGTTCCTCTGTGATCCTCTGTGAACCTGTTTCTCTGTGTTTCTGAGAGTCACTCGAGCTCCTCAGACATCCCCATGACTCTCACCTAAAGTTTGTCTGGAAGTTATTTTGGAACTGAAGTATTAGAATTTACTGTGAGTTCATGTTAATTTTTTGTTCATGTGTAAGTTTTGATTTGCATGAGAAACTTTGGGCTGCGATTATCTGGCACTAGGGGGCGCCAGAGACCTGTCCTGTCCTGCCGGGTTTTGGTGCTGTCAGAGGGATGAGGTGTGGGGGTGGAGGGGGGAGATTTACTGAGCTTGCAGCTGGTTTGACCCTGTAACCCCCCCTGGTGTATTTGCTGCTGTACACGTTGCGTGTTTTCTTGCTTCAGTTCGGCGTGTTTGTGGGTAATTAGTGGAGATTCCTGTGAGGCTAGAATGTTATGGAGCAGAGACAGAAGTGACATCTCCTGCATCCAAGATTATAATCTCAGATAGGCTTTACTTTACTTCACTTGGAACCATAATAAATTGTAATTGTTTTTGCAAACATAAACACACACACACGTTTAAATTCATGAAAAATCACAGTTCCTTGGGTGAACACACCTCACTTTCACATGGCCTTACTTGATTTCCCTGGTTGCCCTGGTAGACTGGGTTAAATACATTTGTGTCTGTGTGATGTGAGTTGAATCACTGAGCTTCATGTTGTGCTTGTGGTATGATGTTTGCCTGCAGAGCTGGAACAGGTTCAGGAGTGTTTCACACTACACAGTCAGTTAGTAAGTAACATTTAATTATAGAGCACATTTACATAACTGTCGTGGATCTAAAGTGCTGATCCAAAAACAGACAGAATCTGAAATAAAATGTCATTGCTGCGCAGACGCTAGTGTCTGAAATAACAGTTTCGGTCTTTGCTGAAGAAGAAACACTTCTTCTGCATGGGTCCAGGGTCGAGGGTCAAAGGTAGAGGGTTCCACAGGTGAGTGGAACACTCTAAAGCACCATGTCATTTTAACTCAGTAGAAGATGACCTCAAACACACTACCCTTAACCTTAACACATACACTACCATTAACCCTAACACACACACTACCCTTAACCCTAACACACACACACACACTACCCTTAACCTTAACTGACACACACTACCCTTAACCCTAATTCACAAACTACCATTAACCCTAACACACACACACTACCCTTAACCTTAACTGACACACACTACCCTTAACCCTAACTCACAAACTACCCTTAACCCTAACACACACACACTACCCTTAACCTTAACTGAAACACACTACCCTTAACCCTAACACACACACTTACCTTAACCCTAACTCACACACACCACACTTAACTCTAACTCTGTGGGTTGATGTTTGTGTGTTGGGTTGGTCATTTGTGTGTTTATGTGTTTGTATGTTGATGTGTGTGTTGTGTTGATCATTTGTGTGTTGATGTGTACGTATGTTGATGTGTGTGTGTTGGGTTGGTCATTTGTGCACTGATGTGTGTGTGTGTTGATGTGTGTGTGTTGGGTTTGTCATTGCCTCATTGGTTTTGCTCTGTCATTGGTCATTTCTTTCTTTTCACATTTCACATTTTATTATTTTGTCAAGAACTCCACTCTGCTGCAGCTGAATTTTCACACATTAATATAATTTAGAATAAAAATCATACTAGATTTACTGCAGGATTTTCCTAGAGGTGGTATTTTCAGAACCCATGGTAACGAGACCTGATTCAGTCTGCTGGAACAGCTCTGCTTTGCTTGTCAGAGTGATACATTTAGTTTGCACCTTGTCTGATCAGTTGAGTGGGAGTCTTCTGTTTTCTCATTGTTCCGAATCTCAGTGTGTGTTTGAGCTTCCTTCCCTTAAACACGACCACTGAGAGAAAGTGTGTTTATATGACTGCAGGCTCCAGGTGCGGTGGAGGGAAGAGGAGGTAAGTGAGATTCTTTCTCAGTCAGGTTAGAGCGATCTACTAGAGGCTGAAAAACCGTCAGGCAGAGACAGGAGCGTCTCATGAACACCAGTGACTGGCTGTCAAAGTGAAGACGTGCAGGACATGAGACATGAAGCAAATGCAGCGTAGCCTTGTTGCCATAAGACCTGTAGTGTAGAAGACATGTCCTTAGACCTGGGGTGTAGGAGACATGTCCTTAGTCCTGGTGTGTAGGAGACATGTTATATTTGAATGTAAAATTAAACATTATTATCACATTAAAATAGTACATTTATGTGGTAAAATGTACTATAGTTACATTTGTAACTGTCTTTCTGGTATTATAATGCATGTATTATTTATCATAATAAGTGAAACTAATTGTGACCAATATTAAAGACAGTCACTATTTACGAGATGGTTTGATCCTGTGATTTTAATGTCATGTGACTTTTGTATTTAAGAATTCAGTGTTAATGATTATAATGAGAATAATGATTGTGAAACTGTAATGTTGCCCCAAAAGCTCTATGCCTCTCTTTATTTATTCAGGGTCTTTGTTTGAGCATGAGTGTTTCTGTGTGTGCATGTGTGTGTCTGTATGTGTGCTGGTGTGCATACAAGCCTCTGTGTGTGTGTGTGTGTCTTGTTTTGCAGTGTGTGCACATACATGCCTGAGTGTCTGCGTGTAGGTGTACCTAACCCAAACGCCTCTCCTGTGCTGTGGTTAGAAATTGCCCTGTGCAGCCATTCCAGACCAAGCTCTCCTCATGCAGCAGTATGTCAGCCAGGACACAGCTCTGCCTCATTACAATGTAACACTACAGTTCTGCCTCATTACAATGTAACACTACAGCTCTGCCTCATTACAATGTAACACTACAGTTCTGTCTCATTACAATGTAACACTACAGCTCTGCCTCATTACAATGTAACACTACAGTTCTGCCTCATTACAATGTAACACTACAGTTCTGCCTCATTACAATGTAACACTACAGTTCTGCCTCATTACAATGTAACACTACAGCTCTGCCTCATTACAATGTAACACTACAGCTCAGCCTCATTACAATGTAACACTACAGTTCTGCCTCATTACAATGTAACACTACAGCTCTGCCTCATTACAATGTAACACTACAGCTCTTCCTCATTACAATGTAACACTACAGTTTGGCCTAATTACAATGTAACACTACAGCTCTGCCTCATTACAATGTAACACTACAGTTTTGCCTCATTACAATGTAACACAACACTACATCTCTGCCACATTACAATGTAATACAACATAACAGCTCTTCATCATTACAATGTAACACAATGCCCACAACACTCAAAATGTGGTGGTTACTACCCACAGCAGTTAAAATGTGGATCAAATGAGTGTATGGAACAGTCAAAATACTACCCACAGCACTGAAAGAGTGATAATTACTACCCACAACACGATTATGACCCACAACACTGACACATTGCTGATTACTAGCCACAACACTCAAACAGTGCTGATTACTACCCACAACACTCAAACAGTTCAGAACTATAAAACACTCATAGGCCAGTTAGAAACATGTTTTCTCTTCTTTCCTATTATGTTCTAACCCTATTATGTACTGTATTATCCCACCATAAAATGTGAATAACTGCATAACTGTTTAATCATTGCACTATATAGTGATATATCTAAATATTGTTATATTGAATTGTCATAATATACAGTGATATAAAAATAAATAGTTAAATAGTGATATTATATTGTATTAAAGATTTAAAGACCATTATTTTCTCATTATTTGATCTATGGGATGTAAGCTTTTATTTAAAACACCACAAACCATGCATAAATATACTTTGAAATATGAAATAAATATATTTAATATACTGTATATATTAATAATAAATATAATGATTTGTTTCTAAATTTTAAAAGTGTTTTGGAAAGAATATTCCTTTGGACTAACTGGAGGAATGTTGATGCTTCTTTACCTGTGAGTAGTTCAACCCCCCACTCATAACCCCCACTCTCCTGGAACGTCCTCCATACACATTCAATATGCTGACAAAGGAAGCAGACAGAGAGGGAAAGAGAGAGAGCATAAGAGAGAGAGTGGGTGAGAAGGAAAGATAGAGAGAAAGAGAGAGAGAGCATGAGAGAGAGTGGGTGAGAAGGAAAGAGAGGGAAAGAGAGCATGAGTGAGTGAGAAGGAAAGAGAGAGGGAAAGAGACTGTAGAACTGCTGCCTAAGTGATCACCCTTTTATTTTCTCATAAAATCCCCACAGAGCCCTCTCCAACCCCTCTCCCCCCTCACCTCTCCTCTCCTACCCTCTCTTCTTGTCTCCTCTCCTCCCCTCTCCTCTCTCCCCTCTCTTGATCTCTCCTCTTCTCTCCTCTCCTTTACTCTCCTCCCCTCTCCTCTCCTCTCAGTTATATGAAAAGCCAACCCCTTGATGAAATTATAGAATGTCCATAATGTTATTTTAAAAAATAAAGTAAATTAAAATCATAAAATATTATAGATGAGACAAGCAAAGTACCAAATGTGTCTGAACTCCATCTCTAACCCTAATGCTAACCCTAAATCCATCTCTAACCCTAATTTAGCCCTAATCCTAACCATAACTCTAATCCTATTTTCAATTCTAACCCCATCTCTATCTTGAGCCTTACTCCTAACCCTAACTCCATCTCTAACCCTACTCTTAATCCTAACTCTAACCCTAACTCCATCTGTAACAGTAACCCTTACTCCATGTCTAACCCTTTCTGCATTTCTAACCCTACTCAATCCTAACTCTAACCCTAACTCCATCTCTAACCGTAACCCTAACTCCATCTCTAAACCTATCTGCATTTCTAACCCTACTCTTAATCCTATCTCTAACCCTAACTCCATCTCTAACTTTAACCCTAACTCCATCTCTAACTACTCACTGGCCCTGCTGTGAATTCTGAGTGAATTCTGAATTCTGAGTTCATTCTGTGTTTGCATACAGCTTACTCTGACACAACGTTCTGGCATCCTTGCAGAAAATATCCCACCACAACATCAACGTTACATTAACATCAGATCTCATTCTACCCCACCACAACATCAACGTTACATTAGCATTTGAACCTCTTTATACTGAGTCAAATACACCGCCATCTTCCACTGTTTCAGTTACTCTTTCGTTGAATGACACTCTCTATAACAGCACACTTACACTGCTGTGATGTAAACATGATCAAACCAAACCACTCTAAACACTGAACCACTCTAAATACTGAACCACTCTAAACACCGAAACACTCGAAAAGCCGTACCACTCTAAACACCGAAACACTCTAAACACTGAACCACTCTAAACACCGAACCATTCTAAACACCGAAACACTCTAAATGCCGAACCACTCTAAAGACTGAACCACTTTAAACCCTGAACCACTCTAAACACTGAACCACTCTAAACACCGAACCACTCTAAACATCGAACCACTCTAAACACCAAGCCACTCTAAACACTGAACCACTTTAAACACCGAACCACTCTAAACACTGAACCACTCTAAACAATGAACCACTCTAAACACCGAACCACTCTAAACACCAAAACACTCTAAACACTGAACCACTCTAAACACCGAGCCACTCTAACCGTCAAACCTGTCTAAACACTGAACCACTCAACAGCTGTTCTTGGAAAGCAGACACATGGAAACATTCATCACAGATATGAACATATGAAACCCTTGAACTGATTCTAATGTGTGTGAGTGTGTGTGAAGTTAGCGCGTCGCAAAATGACGAGCAAAATGATGCAATCGTGGTGGCTCCGCCCATGTGCGTTGGCCTCTTGCGCTGTTGCGGTGTGAAGTCGTGCACCTCTTGATTTTTGTAACAGTGCATGTGCCATGCTACAGCGGAATGAACAAAGTCGTATTTGCACGGTTCATACACCTTTACAGGGTCAAATTCAAGCACTTTTCAGGCACTTTATAGGTCCATTTTCAATATTTTCCAGAACCTTACAGCTTTATTAAGTTACATATTTATACAAATACACATATACTTGAAATTATTAATTCACTTTTTATCACATTAAAAGAGATGGTACCATGTTTGGCAGAAGAATAGCAGAAAAATAAATGTATTACATAAGCTTGTTGGCGTGTGGTAGTTTGGTTAGGATTTGCTCCGGTAGATAACTTAGCCACCAAGCTAGCATTTATTTTATTTAATGGTAGTTTATTTTCAAAACGCCCTTATACACGTCTTCATGTTCTCTCTAGTTTCGCACTGGAATTACAAGAGGCTTGTATTTGTAAACATATTACAAGCAAACTATTAATTCAGATAGCTATATGTTGTGAAATTAAATACAGTTACAATTTCAAGCATATTCAAGCACTTTAGCAAAAATTCCAGCACTTTTCAAACCTGGAACACAAAACACAAAATTCGTCAGGTAAATGTTCCTTCACCTGTTTTTAAGATGTATTTCTTTACACTACCCCATATTGTTACAGAGAACACTGCAAATAATGATGCGTCATCTATAAATGCATCAACCGTTCTCACAGGTTCGCACGCAGTGTGCGGAGTCGAGCTCTACGGTCAGACGCGAAAGTATAATTGAGCCTTGACTGTGTAACTTGAGGTGTGTGTGTGTCTGAGTATATGTGAGCATTGGTGTGAGTGTGACTATGTTTGTGACTGTGTTTGTGTGTGTATGTGTGTGTGTGTGTGTATGTGGTGTGTTGTCTGCATGAACACAGCTGAGTGCATCCTCAGTCTACCTCAGCACACCACACATGATACACTCCTATGTGGTGAGCTTCAGCTTCACCTACAGACCCATGGACAGTGGAGAATGTGCATCTATGGAGAATGTGCATCTATAGAAAATGTGCATATATAGAAAATGTGCATCAGTGAAGAATGTAGATATATAGAGAATGTGCATCAGTGGAGAATGTAGATATATAGAGAATGTGCATCAGTGGAGAATGTTGATATATAGAGAATGTGCATCAGTGGAGAATGTAGATATATAGAGAATGTGCATCAGTGGAGAATGTAGATCTATAGAGAATGTGCATCAGTGGAGAATGTAGATCTATAGAATGTGCATCTGTAGAAAATGTGTGTCTATGGAGAATCTGCTGTTGGTATTTGACACATTAGATATGTCACATATGAAGCCACCTGCCCCGTGTCTAGGAAGCTCTGTGTACAGACGCACTTTGGTGGCTGTATTTACAGAGATGATGGGTGTGGCCTCTGGTTGTGCCTATGGAAGGTTCTGTTTGTACATGTCAGTTGATTTGTAGTGAAAGTTAGATCCTTCTTTCTATATCTCTACATATTGACATCTCTTCTGATTCAGTAAAACAGAACTTTACATGATGATCAGCCTAACGGGTGGCTGTTTGACATTAATCAACAGTAAACATTAGAACAGACCGGCCCACAGGTGTAATACATGGATATTATATCTCTGACCGGCTCTGTAAGCCCCAGAACCCCTAACAGAGGAACAGGGACACATGGACCCACCCTAAGGACACATGGACTACACTCATGCTAAGACATTTCAGCTCCAAATAATTGAGTTACATTTTTATTAACATTGCATTTTTCTCCAAATTCAATCCTGCAGATTTACATCCACCTTGTGATGATTTGCATCTTGTGATGTTAATGAAGTGGTCCCTTACCAAGCAGGACAGCAGAGGTTCTGATGCAACTCCAACCCTAGTTAATACATTTTAGCATAATGTGTCTGTCAGTCCCGACAACTGTGTCTAGTAAGACAAAAGGTTGAGTCTATGACCTCATATGTATGACCTCATTTGTATGACCTAGCTAATATATATATATATATATATTTCCAAGCTAAATGGTCTCATTTGAAGGTCACTCAGACAGAGTTTCTCCAAAGCTTTCTTTTCTACATCCTTCTTTTCTAATGTTTACAGTATATACAATTACACACAAGTTTATATAGTTGTGGCTGTGTATGACCACCACTACTGCTCTATAAACAAATATATGGGGTCAGATACACACATATACATATACGCCCACTCTCAAATATACATGCACACAGATGTGCGCAAACACATAAACATACATTCAATACACACACACATGCATGCACACATATACATGCATGAACAAATACACACATATGAACACACACATGTATGCATGCATACACACATATGAACACACACACACATGCATGAACACATACTTGCATACACACATATGAAAACACACCTGCATGAACACATACATGCATACACACATACTGACCTCATTTTCCTGATCTCGCTCCATCTTCAGTCCAAAAGCCTGATCTTCTCCGCACTGGCTGCTCCATTCTCGTCCCACGCCATGGTCCTCTTTGTCTTCTCAACACTCTTCCCATACCTGGAGCTCTTTCTGTTCCTGTGTGTCCCAAGTAAAGCCTTTAGATCTGGAACTTTCCACAGATCTCCTGGACTGTCAGGATGCTGGAACAACAGAGCTGTGTTGGTCATGAGTAACATTAACCCTTCAAATACACCACAACCGTCTCACAGATCAAGCAGTGTGCAGTTACTCAAACCACTTCATTAGCTACTGTGGGTGAGGAAGCAGTGGAACAAGGTAAGCTCTGTTTTAAAATAAAATTACTTTCCCAAGTTGAGGACTAAAATTTAAAATATAAATATATATTTATAATATATTTCTATTTATTCTTTTCTATTCTATTTTCGATTTGTTTATATTTTGCCCCTGATGAAGAGACCATGGGGAAATAGATGTGCACTTGAGTTTTTGAAAGGAATGCACGGAGCAGGTTTCGAATTCTGCCGATCTCTCCGTTAGTGAAGGGCGTGAACGTCAGGAGAGGAAGGGCGAGAAGCAAAAGAAAAGAATGAGCGAGGAAGAAGAGGGAGGAAGAAGAGGGAGGGAAGAAGGGCAAGCATCAGCAGAAAGCTTGTTTTTCTGCGGCCTGGAGATTCTATTTAAAGTGAGTGGGAGATGAGAGTAGAGGAGAGTAGAGTAGAGGAGAGGGGAGGAGAGGGGAGGAGAGGGAAGAGGAGGAGGAGGGGAGAAGGGAGGGGAGAGGAGAAGAGACATTGAGAGAAACAGAGAGGAACGGAGGCAAGAACAGAGGAGGAGAAGGGTGAGAAGAGGATGATAGAAGAGGGGATAGGAGGAGAGGGGAGGAGAAGGAGGAGAGCAGGGTAGAGGTGAGGGGAGGGAGGGAGGAGAGGGGAGATCCGTAGGCAGAGAGATGATGATGAGGGGGATGGTGGGCTTTGTTGGAGGGGTTGTTCAAGAGAGTGTTGACGTGTATTGGAAGAGCACATGTGTTTGTGTGTGAGTGTGTGTTTGTGTGTGTGTGTGTATTTTACTGTGTTGTGGTGAAGGTGTGTGAGACTGAGGTATTAATCTTCCTTGTCAGAACAGAGCAGATGTAGCAGGGCCAATGAGACATATGAGGCTGGACTCAGCACTGCTGGACTGCTGGAAGGGCTGGGGTAGAGGGAGCCGGGTTGGGGCAGATAGGACCTGGCTGGGGTAGAGGAGGCTGGATGGGGTAGATTGGAGCTGGTTGGGATTCATTGGAGCTGGCTGGGGTATATTGGAGCTGGCTGGGGTAGAGGGGGCTGGATGGGGTAGATTGGAGCTGGCTGGGGTAGATTGGAGCTGGCTGGGTTAGAAGGGGTTGGATGAGACTGGAACAAATTAACTAATGAACCACACACAAAGCCCAGTTGTCTCAATTAGTGAGATACCAGTGAAGACGCTCTTTGGTCTCAGACACACAGCCCATCTATATTCCCCCCAGTACACACGCACACACACACACGCACATACACACATATACATACATATACATGTATACATATATAGATGTACACACACAGAAACACATGCACACACACACACTCACACACTCACACACACACACACACATAGACAACTAAGCAGGGCTGCTCATGCTCAGCAGGACGTTCAGAGTTACTGCAGCACTTCTGGACTTGGGCTACATGTGGGGGCTGACAAAGCTACAGACACAGGATACCTCCACCCTCAACACACACACACACACACACACACACACTCATACACACATACACACACACACACACACACACACACACACACACACACACACATACGCATCCACACACATACACACGCACACACATATGCACAAACACACACACACACACACAAAATGGAGTGTGTGTCATATCTCGCTGATGCTGGATGTTGTTTCAAATCGAGCTGTCTGGTCTCGGCAGGGGAGGGGCCGTTTGTGTCTGTTTGCACCTAATCATGCAGAAATAAGAGCAGAGGAACTTGTAGGACATTGCAGAAAACAAGAGGCCAAGCTGCTGGTGCATATGGTGGGGGAGCACCTGATCATTCGTCATGTCTGTGTGTGTGTCGGCAGACACCTGTGGAGTCAATCCGCAGGGACACTGTGCAAGCCTGACTGAACCTGGGCACAAGAGGGCAGAGTAGCTCAGAACCATAGGCAAATAAAAGTGTTGTTTTTTTTAAAGTATTTATTCTTTGTAAAATAATAGACCTCCCTCACACCTCCCTCAAACCGTCCTCGCAACTCCTCTCACACCTCCCTCACACCTCCCTAAAATCTTCCTCACACCTCCCCTCACGCCTCCCTCAAACCTTCCTCACACCTCCCACAAACCTTCCTCACACCTCCCTCACACTTCCCCATAAATCTCCCCTCACACATCCCTCAAACCTCCCCTCAAACCTCCCCTCTCACCTCCCTCACACCTCTCTTCACACCTCCCTCACACGTCCCTCACACCTCCCCTCGCACCTCCCCTTTGAGTGAGTGTGTGTATGTTTGCGTAAATGTGTGCGCGTGTGTATGAATGTGTGCGTATGTTTGAGTGTGTGTGTTTGAGTGAGCTTGTGTGTTTGAGTGTGTGTGTGTTTGAGTGTGTGTGTTTGAGTGACTTTGTGTGTTTATGTTTGAGTGAGTGTGTGTGTTTGTGTGAGTTTGTTTGTTTATGTCCGTTTGTGTGTGTGTGTATGTTTGAATGAGTGTGTGTGTGTGTGTATTTGAGTGAGTGTGTGCTTGAGTGAGTGTCTGCGTGTGTGAGTGTGTGTGTTTGAGTGTGTGTGAGTGAGTGTGTGTGAATGTTTGAGTGTATGTTTGTGTTTGATTGTGTATGTGTTTCAGCGAGTTTGTGTGTTTATGTTTGTGTGAGTGTGTGTGTTTGTGTGTTTGTGTGAGTGTGTCTGTTTTAGTGAGAGAGTTTGTGTGTGTATTTGAGTGAGTGTGTGTATGTGTGTATGTTTGAGTGAGTGTGTGTGTGTGTGTGTGAGTGTGTATATTTGAATGTGTGTGTGTATTTGAGTGAGTGTGTGTGTGTGAGTGAGTGTCTGCGTGTGTGAGAGTGTGTGTGTGTGTTTGAGTGAGTGTGTGTGAGTGAGTGTGTGTGAATGTTTGAGTGTGTGTGTGTGTGTGTGTTTGAGTGAGTGTTTGTGTTTGAGTGTGTGTGTATGTTTGAGAGTGTGTGTGTGTTTGAGTGTGTATGTGTTTCAGCGAGTTTGTGTGTTTGTTTGAGTGAGTGTGTGTGTGTTTGTGTTTGTGTGAGTGTTTGCGTGAGTTTGTGTGTTTAAGTTTGAATGAGTGTGTGTGTATGCTTGAGTGTGTGTGTGTGTATGTTTTACCTCCCCTGAAACCTCCCTCACACCTCCCCTGTGAGTGTGTGTGCATGTGCATATATGAATGTGTGTGTATGTTTGAGTGTGTGTGTGTGTGTGTGTATGCTTGTGTGAGTGTGTGTGTGTGTGCGTATGAATGTGTTTGTGTGTATGCTTGAGTGAATGTGTGCGTGTGTGTGTGTATGAATGTCTGTGTATGTTTGAGTGAATATGTGTGTGTGTGTTTGCATGAGTGTATGTTTGAGTGAGTGTGTTTGACTGTTTGTGTGTGTTTGAGTGAGTGTTTGTGTTTGTTTGAGTGAGCGAGTTCCTTGACATCGTTACATTAAATCATGTATATGCTTTGTAGAATCCATTATTTTCCTGTTGAATGTCACTAATTTTCCACCATAATCAAATTAACCGTTTGTTTCTCTTCTCCTCTCTTCCACGTTCTCTTGATCCTTGCTGCCGTATTCTGTGCTGTAATCACTCCTTCTTTCCATCAATCTCTCCTTCACTCTCATGTAACCTCTCACTCACTCTGCAGTAGTCACTCTCTCCAGTAATCACTCCTTCACTCTGCTGTAATCACTTCTTCTCTCTCCAGTAATCTCTCATTACTTGAATCACTCCTTCACTCTGCTGTGATCACTATCTCTCTCCTATACTCACTCCTGCTGTGTTCACTTCTTATCTCTGACCAGTAATCACTCCTTCACTCTGCTGTAATCACTTCTTCTCTCTTCATTAATCACTTTCTTGCAATCACTCCTTCTTTCCTGTGTAATCACTCCTTCACTTTGCTGTATTCACTCCATGTCTCTCCTGTAATCACTCTTTCTCTTTGCTAATATCACTCCTCTCTCCTGAAGTGCTGGCTTTGCCGCTGGAATCGGTGTAAATTAATTGTTCATCATATGGCCCACGACACACTATTACTCTCAGCCCTGATAATAGTGTGTGTGGCCACACTAGCGGGAATCTTCTGCCAATTTTCTCACTGTACGTCTGCCAAATGATTCGTGTTTACACGTGCCATCCCTGGAGGCGCGTTTGTCACAACGAGACTTCTTACATTTCAATAACGCAGTGGCTCCCAGGATAGACATTCTCTCTTTTTCACACATGCATGCACACACACACACCAAACAAGCTCATCTGCTCATTTATTGCTTTGAGAAAAAAAAAACTCCCTTGGTGTTTACTAGCATGTGTGTGTAATGTAGTCTGATTCTGAGTCACACAACAGCGGTTGTGTTTATCTTTGCGAATTTGCTTCATGTTCAGTGTTTTACTGAACATTCCTAATCACCAGAGATAGTGTGCCAAGACTCTCTTACTAAATCAGATTAGATTAGATTAGAATGTGTGACTTGGAGATTATTGTGATCTCATAAAGTCTTCACACCAGACACTACACATGAGTGCAGTGTGGTCACATTTCACACCAGACACAGTGCAGTGTGGTCACATTTCACACCAGACACAGTGCAGTGTGGTCACTTCCAGTCTGACTACAGATGCAAGAAGAACCCCCCCCAAAAAACGACGTGAACTTACCCAGTCGAGTCCCAGTTCTCCTACAAGTGTGTTTGCGCAAATTCTAATAATGTTCCTATGACAAGCTCTCCCGGGCCTGGCTGGGCTGCGCTAGTGCTGAGATGGATCGCACATCCCTACATTTGCATGAAACTGTGGAACAGACCTGCCACATCAGAGTATACAGCACAATCTCTCCCAGACGTCTGCGCACAGGCGTCTGCACTCAGACTGTCTGGAAGGCTCCAGGACGGTTAGCTGACTGGTAGCCATTTTATAAGACAGCCCCCCCCCCCCACCTCTAGCCCAAACCCCCCCCCCGCCCCCACCCCCATCCTCCTCCCCCATCTCCTGAATCCCACGCTTCTCTCCCATATCCGCCATTAATCACACCATCCTAATTAACGGCGTTCATGTCCCTGGCCATCCTCGAGCTCAGTGAGAGCAGCTGCTCCGGCCCCAGGGACCATCCGGTCCGGACCAGCCGCCAGAAGCCTTGAACCAGGAGCCGGATCAGAATGCTGTTGGAGAACCAGCCCCTGTAGAAGGTGTAACACAGCCTACAATGGGTATGACGAGAAACGTCATTTAGTTTATATTTAGGTTAAATTGGTAAATGGGCTTGCACAGTTCACCTTTCACACATCACCTTGCACACTTCACCTTTCACACTTCACCTTTTTGCATCCAGATCTGCTCACTGCATGCTACATATTTAAAGCAAAACAAAGCATCTGGTTTATCATAAACAGAATGTACTGTGTAGAGATAACATACTGCCTGAATCATCACTTATGCAGAAGACCAGTGCTGCTGTTCTGGTGCACTGGGACCACTGCCACTGCTTCTCAGCTACTCCCCCTGCATGCTGCCTCCTTGCAGTAATGGTGTCAGGCAGTAGGGGGCACTGCCGGTCTGGTGGTGTGTGCACCCTCCCGCATGGATCCTGCACGTGGCACCATCTGTTGGCACAGTGTGCCCACCAGCCTGGCACAGGACCACCTACATGAACGCCTGCCACCAGACCACCAGCACGGAGGCGTCATGCGCTTCATTCGTCTCCCTGCAGGGGGAGCCGACGCACACACCTGTCGGCGATGTGCAGGTGAAAGGAAGAACAGTGGTGGTATGGTGTGATATATGATCAATGGCCATTTTTCAAAGTGGTGCATTTCACTACTACAAACTCACATGATAAAAAATAATATCTTCAGAACGCTACACTCAATAAAAAGCACTTTTCCATACTTGACATTTGGAATAAAACATGATCAGACACAAGTGTGTCCTTGTTGGAATGTGAATATGCCTTTTGAAAAACAGACTCTATCTTTGGCTTGAGCTTGTGTTCAGAACTTTGAGCTAGCATAAGTCTGAGCTAGCATAAGTCTGAGCTAGCATGTGACTAATAACAACCCTGTCAGGCCCAAGCTTGATATTCCATCCAGGGTTGTAGTTAAAGAAGCAGCACACAGAGTGAATGAGACCCGAGGCATTAAGAACCTGTTTCTCTGGAGGAGGTAAATGGTTGTTCTTTTGAGGGCAGAAGGCGTTGGTCTTTCTGGAGAGGAAGTAGTTTGAGGTGAACTGTGGCTTCTGCTGACTAAACCTTGACCTGATTTCTGACCATTTCCTGTGAGGTCCTTGTCACAGGCCTCTTCACCCAGGGGGTGGGATCAGGTCAAGGGTGGGGTCAGACTAGGGGCGAGGTCAGGCCTATGGCTGCCAAGTCACTGAACTGCCAGGAACCACTTAACCGCCCTGCTGGGGTCTGACTCATGTAATCGATGGTGTGGGAGTAGAACAGTGTAGTGGGGTAGAACAGTCATGTGGGGGGTAGAACAGTGGAGTGGGGGTGCAACAGCAGTGGGAGGAACCCTGATTAGGGCAGTAGGAGGAGCCATAAAGGGGATGGAGGGTTTTAGGAAATGAAAATAAGATTTAGCATATACACTTCATAGAGCAAAAGCAAAAAAGAAGCAACAACAACCCCGTGAACTGGTGTGACGTCTGAGGTGTGAGAGGCCTAATCGTGTTAACCCCCACACTGGGAGAAAGCTTCCACAATTATTTATTTCATTCTCGTGTTTCGTGTTGATGTCAGACGCGACAGGAGAGGTGATGGATGAGGAAAGCGGCAATTAGCAAATGAGGTTTTGGGGTTTTGTGGTGGAATTGTCAGAGGCAGCAGAGACGATGTCAGAGCAGAGCAGGGTGTGTGTGTGTGTGTGTGTGTGTGTGTATGGGGGGATTCTACTGCCAGGTGTGAGGGGGAGAGAGCAGGGAGGAGAGAGGGGATGTAGTGGGGGCTGTAGCAGTATATTTATTAGCGGCTGTCAGCAGGGTGACACTTTGATGAATGGTGGTGTGTAATCAGGAGTGTGTTCAGACAGCCTGCACTCACATTCTTCTACCTGCCAAATCACACACACACACACACACACACACACACATATACACACACATACACACACGCACGCATGCACGCACACACACACTCCTCTCCCAAACACACCATGCCTAACCTTTAGGAAAAATAAGTGCATATGTAAATGTGCTTTTCATCGAGAAATGAAGGGAAGATTTAAAAAGATGGTTAGGTGAGAACAAAAGAAAGAAAGATCAAGTGAAAAAGAGCAAGAGATGTAAAAACAGACGGCGGCTGGGGGGGGGGGCATTTGTGGCTGCTGTAACTTGATGAGGTCAGGGAGAGTCCGGGAGTGCAGAGCTGTGTGGTTTGGTTCGGACTGTTGGGGTGCGGGCTGTGCTGTGTGCTCTTTAACAATCTTACAGTACACTGTGTTTCCTTCCCCCCCCTCACTCCCGCTTCGCCTCACTCCCTCACCCCTCTCTCTCCCCCTCACTCCCTCACCCTTCTCTCTCCCCCTCTCCCCCTCACTCCCTCACCCTTCTCTCTCCCCCTCTCCCCCTCAACCCTCTCTCTCCCCCTCACTCCCTCACTCTCTCTCCCCCTCACCCCCTCATTCCCTCATACCCTAACTCCTCTCTCACCCCGATCTCCCCTCTTCACTGCCAGGGCTCAGTATTGTAAGTGTGCCTATGACATCATGATTCAACTTCACTGAGATACAGACCTCTCTGTTTGGCGGTTAAGCTGTTAGTCTGTTACTATAAATACATTTTGTTGTTATTTCTAATCAGTACATACACTCAGTTAAGTCTGTTTATAAAATACCTATTCACAAACATTGCAGAAGTTTAAATTGCTGTAACTGATGCAGCTGCTTCCAGAAATTCTGTGTGTTTCTGGCACTGTCTTGTTATAAATTAGCCTGCAGCTAAAATGATATCAGTGTCCTTTTGTGTTGGAATGGAAATGGCTTTGTCAGTTATGAGACTGTCACCCACAGTAGTCTGGATTCCTAAGTGCCTTAGGCTGTTGGGTGTATGCTCTGATATTCTAGTTAAAGTTCGGTCTTCCACCGGTAACAATCAGACCGGGGGTGGGGCGTAAGCTTTGACTTGGTACTGTAAGAGGAGTCTGACCTTCTCTGTGTATCATCTCACTCCTCACTCTCTCCCAGTATGTTTTCAAACTGCCATCATCAGCTTACTGCTTGTCTTAGAGTGTGTGTGTGTGTTTGTGTGCGTGTGTGTTTGGGCACATGATGAACTGATAAACTGAGGAGATCATGAGATGAAGAAGACAATGAGAGAGGGAGTGAAGGATAGAAAGAGAGAGAGGGAGAGGGAGATGGAGAGGGAGAGAGAGATGGAGAGGGAAATGAGAGAGACAGAGGGAGAGAGAGAGAGAGAGAGAGAGAGAGAGGGAGGGAAATGGAGAGGGAGAGAAGGAAAGAGGGACAGAGAGAGAAATAAGCAAAAATAATGGGAAGTGGTGACTGAAAGTAACATTGGTACACTAGTGGAAGAACATTTCACACCACAATGTGTGTGTGTGTGTGTGTGTGTGTGTGTGTGTGTGTGTGAGAGAGAGAGAGAGAGAGAGAGAGAGAGAGAGAGAGAGAGAGAGAGAGAGAGAGAGAATGTGTGTCAGAGATGTTCAAAAGTCACATAATACAAGTCCAAGTCAAGTCATGAGTCTTTAGGCTGGAGCCCAAGTCAAGTCACGAGTCAATACCAGCATAAGTTTAGGGACAGGAGATAGAAAATAACTATTTTAGATATTACCTTGGTAGCTCCTATTGTCCACCGTCCCCCGTTATCGGCCACTTTCACGTATTGGGTATTTTCTGTGTCTCTTATTGCAATGAGAATGAAAGTTAATGTTTATTTTAGCAAAATCACATGTGAGAACTATTTAAATATAATTTGCGTGCTCAAACCATATAAAACGCATCACAAATTTTCCTTCCGTATTTGTCTCGGTGTAAAACGTGGTAGCGATACATCTTTTCTCGAGATAATAACGTCAAAGTAATCAGTTTTCTCGTTAAGTTAAATGAGTCTTGTACATTAATCTACACAAGTATCACCCCTGTAAACCAATAATTGTGGTAAGTAAATTGCTTCAATTTATTTTACAGTTAACTTAAAATATCGATGGTTGTTTGATGTTTATTTACAAGTGGGTACTATGTTAATTGGGGCTACTATGCTAGCTGAATTGATGGCTAAGTGTCATAAACTAAACAAACCTATCCGGGTGTGTTTTATATATTATCTGTAATGACTAAGTATCTAACTTAAACTAAACAAACATACAAACATATATGTGCCTTATGAAGTTTGATGTGGTCGGTCCAGTGTCTTTAATTTGTTTCCTACATTCTTTACACGTTGTTCCTTCGGTTGTGTCCAAGGATTTAAACTCCCTACAGCCAAAGGCTTCACGTGCGGTACTTCATGGCATGGCCATGGCAACCTCGTTTTGTTTACATTTAACGCTTCTCCCCGATTTCCCGCTCGCGATAAACAATGTTGTGATACGTCACGAGAAAAGGGGCTGCGTCCTAAATCACCGAATCAAAAGTAAGGAATAATGGTAAAATAAACACACAAAGAGTGTATTTTTTCTATAACTCGCACACTGCGCCTGGATAACGAACTGACTCATTGTTCACGACTCATTTTGGACAAGTCATTTTGGACGAAGTCGAGTAGAGAGTCGTTAGGGACGAGTTTCAAGTCAAGTCTGAAGCCCTTTTGTAGGCGACATAAGTGCGACCTTGACTCGAGTCGCTCACTCGAGTGCCCATCTCTAGTGTGTGTGTGTGTGTGTGTGTGTGGCTGTATGTATGTGTGAGTGTGTGTGACTATGAGTGTGTGTGTGTGTGTTCATCTTTTCTTGCTGGTGTCTCAGCTGCTTGTCAGAGCCTGCCACTTCTGTCAAGCCCCATGGTGCCCCAAGTGCTCATGGTTAATTATGACATCCTGACAGGTTGACTCTCACCCTCTGTGTGTGTGTATGTGTGACAGAGTGTGTATGTATGTATGTGAGAGAACAACAGGTTTAGCTATCATAACCCGGGACCCTGTCCTTTGATAGAAACACCTGTCACAGGTGCACCTGTTTCTCTTAAACAGGCACAAATACCTCGACAAATCCTGACATGTACATATACACACATCAAGAACATATACACACGTACATATATACACACACTCTCTCTCTCCCTCTCTCCCTCTCTCTCTCTCCATCTCTCTCTCTCTCTCCCTCTCTCTTCCTCTCATTCTGTCCCTCTATTATTAAAAAGATTTTATTCATTTTATTCCATTCAGCACTGACACCCAGATCACCCATCACTTGCCTGAGTCCCTGTGGGCCTGGCGGGCTGTGTGTGTGGCCGACGGAAGATTAATGCCCTCAGCTCACTGCTGCCGCTCATGCGTGCCGTTAGCGTGTCCTCACGCACACACGTGTGTGCTGCACATGCACAGTGCGTGTAATAGCCATACGACCACTCGGCACACGCATGCATGGCTGCAGCAGCGGAGGCCATGGTGGTAGGAACTGGAGCACATCCGTGATCTAGTTTGAAAATGTAAGAGTGGTACACTGGTACACTGGTGTTACAATGGTTGGCACTGTAGGTATGTTACTGTAGAATATGTGGCAATCTATACATACATTTTTCTTGTGATGTTTCATTTATGAATGAAGTCATATGAAATGCTGCAAGAATGTTGCCTGGTCTTGCCATGATCTGAACTCATCTGATTGGATCTGCCATGTGAAAGGTTGATATTTGAATTTTGAGAACATCTGGCAGCGTTTAGGAGTTACAGCGGAAGGTGTAGGTTAGGTTAGGTTAGGTTAGGTTAGGGTTAGGGTTAGGGTTAGGGTTAGGGTCTTCACAGATCCACCTACTGTTTAGCTGAAGGTGTGTGCTGTCAGAGTGTTAGACACCAGACACCAGGCAGCAATGCTCCATCTATGCTGGATCTTATTATTACTCCATTAAACAGCAAACTCTGTTTTCCTTCCCTCCCTCTCACTTCCTCTCACTCTCTCCCTTCCTCCCTCTCTTTTCCCTTCCTCTCTCCCTCTCCCTCTCTCTCTCCCTCTCCCCCTCTCTCTACCCCTCTCTCTCCCTCTCTCCCCCCCCTCTCTCCTGACAGCTGCTGTGCTGTGTGAGTATTTTCTCTCTCCTTCTCTCTTTTTAAACACACGTCCTCATTTTTAAACTATCTATCATGTCGGGGCCAGCGGGGCCTCTAAACTGTGCAATTGGCACTTTCTCAGCTGCTGAGCTGGAAAAGGCCGTATTGCTGTCGGAGACACAAATCTGGAAGCCAACCTCCTCCACACACACAGGCAGGAAAGACCACTGCCTGAGAGCAGGTGGACACACACACACACACAGACATGCAAACACACAAATGTACCGATACAGAAAAACATGTCCATGTAAGTGCATGTGCACAGCCACACACACAAGTACAAACACACACATGCATACACACAAATGCACACGCACACACACACACACACACACACACACAAATGTACCGATACTTACAGAAAAATACATCCATTCAAGTGCATGTGCACACACTTATTTAAACCCAAAAGATATAAATGTGCTTACAACGTGAGTGTGTAAAAAGCATACTCCTCTCCATTGGAAAATCATTTTTTAATCTTGTGTGTACTTACACACACTCTCCTTTGGAAACTCATGTGTTAATCATGTGTGCACTCATGCACATGCACACACACACACACACACACACACACACCTATTTGAGCTTACTAGACTTCCATTACCACTGCATTAAAACCCAATAACCAGAGTCCTCTGCCACACATCTTAAGAGGAAGAGAACTCCATGTCTATATACACACGCGTGTCCTCACACTCTCCCTAGCTGCCTCTCTTCTATCTTCCTCTCCTTTCTCTCACTCTCTCCCTTTATCTCCCTCTTCTTTCGCTCCCTCTCTCTCCCTCTATCTCTCCTCTCCCTCCTCCTCTCCCTCTCTCCCTTTATCTCCCTCTCCTTTCTCTCCCCCTCTCTCCCTCTATCTCCTTCTCTCCATCTCTCTCTTCCTCTCTCTCTTCCTCTCTGTCACTCTTGTCTCTCTGACATATGGTGGTCGACACCAAGGTGTTGAGGGTGGCACTGAGAGAGTCGGGGTGTGTTTTTCAGAGGAGGGGTTGTGACAAACACTCCCTCTCGACCCACACACACACACACCGACCCACGCACCCATACACACACACACACACAGTCACACACACACTTGCGCATTCACACACAGCAGAAAATCAATGCCTTTCTGTCAGCAGGTCCCATTCGAGGCTCATCGTGGTGTGATTTTCTCCAAATGAATGTCAAACGTGAGACGATTCCTCACCGTTCAATCTGTTCTGCTGATAGTTCACAGCAAACAAAACCATGGTAAACACTGAGGCCTCCACATATTGTGTGTGTGTGTATGCGTGTGTGCGCACGTTTCACACCCCTTGACTTCGGCCTGTCCTCATCACGAGAGGGTGTAACTGGAGTTTTTTGTCCAGGACGTGTGTTTCACTCTTTTTCTCCCTCCCTCTCTCTCCTGATTTCTGTTCTTGTGTGTCACCCATCAGGGCCATGGTCTCACACCTCCCTCTTTGTTCTTTTGATATCTGTCGTGACAGCAGATTCTAATTTGTAGCTGACTTTTAAGGAATTTGGGAGCTACAAACATCCAGCTACAAACATAAAAAAACTTTATCCTTCCCTAAAATGGGAAAGATAGTTGTCTGAAAAAATTGTTGCAGTGTAAAACAGAGCTTGCCCAGCTTCCGTGATATGACCTGTGTTGTGTTTTTATCATCAAGTTTCAGTGTCTCCACATCAGCAGAACCGCAGTGTTCAGTGTCTAGACTGACCTGGACCTTTGCTGTTCTGATAAGGAGAGAGTGAACGGTAGCAGAGCTCTGGACAGCAGAGGGAGCTAAATATCCAGTTCCTGGCATGTCTTGGGAAGCCTGATGTGTTTGTGTGTACTTGTGTTTACTTCATTTGCTTATATTCTCATGGTCTGCTGTCCCCTCTCCAAAATAATCCTCCACCACCTCTCTCTGTCTCTCTCGCTGTCTGTCTCTCTCTCTCTCTCTCTCTTCATCTTTTTCTTAACAAATCTTCTTAATTAATAAGTTGTGCATCAAGTGTATGTACATGTGGCTAATTTCTTGAATGGTGTTTTAAGATTAAATTAATATTAGTTGCTTTAACAAAATGTTTTGTTTGTTTTGGTTGTTTTGTATGAAAATTTCAAATTTCAAGTATTATTCAGCCCACCAGCAATCACATGTATAGTTAAGGGTATGTAGAGTTAAACATAGCTACCATCCACTGTGTAAGTTTGTGTGTAGCACATAATGCTACATATGTTTAAATGTAGCACAAAATGTTACATATGTTTATACAAAGTATGTAGTACATAATGTTACATATGTTTATTTGTTTATATGTAGCAAATATTCATGTGGGATGTTTATTCCTTAATCACTTCTCACGTGGGTTCTCACGTGGGTTTTCATGTGGGTTCTCTGTGTTATCTCTGTTACATTGGCATGAGCTGGATTCCCAGCATTCCCAACATCCCCAGCATTCCCAACATTCTCAGCATTCCTGAGTGTTCCTGCGCTGAACACTCAGGACTGAACAGGTGCTCCAGCCTCTTGGTTCTTCTGTTCTCTATGACAGCAGGAAGGATGTACAGCAGATACACTAATTAAATGTCATTTAATTAAATGTCATTAAATTAAATATCGTTTAATTCCAAGACTGCTGTATTGAAGCTTGTAGGATCACAAGTATTAGTATATGCATCCAAGTAGATGTAAGTAAACACATGTTTTTATGTATGTGAACAGCAAGGTCACAGAGAGGCTGAGTGAGAGAGCTGGAGATCCCCCTCCAGCACAATGTCAGGAAGTGTCTCTTCCTCACGGTGGAATCTTCCCGCGCTCCGAGCAGAGCGCCTCCTGAGAGTCCTGAGAGAGGGAGTGAGAGTCCTGAAAGAGGTAGTGAGAGTCCTGAGCTCAGAGTGTGCGAGACAACCCTGTCCTTGTCGTGCATCCGCGCCTGAGAAAAAGAAACCAGAAAAGGAGTTCTGTGTGGAGCGAGACCAGCGAACAACGGCGTGGAGATTGGCACTTAGGGAGGAGAGAGAGAGGGAGAATAGACTGTCATTAACCTCATCTCTTTCACTTTCTCTCTCTCCCCCTCTCCCTCTCTCCCCCTCTCCCTCTCTCCCCCTCACTCCCCCCGCCTTGTGTGCAGCTGTAAGACTGATTCTTATCTAAATTAGCTCATGGCGCTGTGCTGGGAGATGTTCGGAGCGCTCTCTCTGTCTGCGTGCTCTGCCACCCTGCCGCGTGCTCCTAATCTCCCTCTCATCTCCTGCCATTGTGTGTCTCCAGATAATCCCCATGTCAGAACACATACATATGGAAATCAGTTTCTATTCAGCTCCAATTAGCTGGTTGTAAGTTATGGCTCTTCTCCTAGCACTGTTCACACAAGCCCCAGGCACACTGCAGCCTGCCAGACTCACACTCCACTGTCCTTTGCAGACCAGGACGGTTAGCGGGTAGCTTAACCTAGCAAAGGGCCACATGTTCCGGCTGAACCGTGTTCTAGATATCAGCTCTGAGGCTGCTAATTCTGTTTGCACTGCCCCTTTTCTCAGTAAGGTCACACTTTCTATGAAGCCTGCATTTATAAGACATAATAAATGTGATTAAAACTGTTTGTAACGTCATAATAATGCTTTGTAAGCATACTGATAACCTCCAATATTGCATCATAAGGTAGTAAAACAAGTGTCACTATTCATTATAAAGCCGGTAACACTTTCTATGAAGCCTGCATTTTTAAGCCATTTTAAATGTGATTATAACTGTTTGTAACTTTGTAATAATGTTACGAACAGTTATAATCACATTTATATTGGCTTATAAATGCAGGCTTCATAGGAAGTGTTACCCATAATAACATTAGAACATCAATAACATGTTAACATGTTATGTTACAGTTACGCACAGTAACAAAAGCCCTCTTAGCCACACACACACGAAACTACTGGCTTTAAAGAAAGTTGAGAATGTAGAAGATGTCGGTGCATTTACATCTCATTGACATTTCCGTTCCATTTAATGAAATGAAGATAGATGCGTGAATGAAGAGGCTGCAAGCAAGGCGTGTCAGCCCTCAGACTGTTTATGTAATGAGGTCCATTTGTCAGATGTGGAGGGGAGACTAGCGTCTCAGGGCTGTCCACAGTGTCCTGCAGGCCACTGTCCTGCAGACAGGGCCCTGCAGGACGCCCTCCTGTAGACAGTGCCCTGCAGGACGCCCTCCTGCAGACAGGGCCCTGCAAAACGCCCTCCTGCAGACAGTGCCCTGCAGGACGCCCTCCTGCAGACAGGGCCCTGCAAAACGCCCTCCTGCAGACAGGGCCCTGCAGAACGCCCTCCTGCAGACAGGGCCCTGCAGGACACCCTCCTGTAGACATTGCCCTGCAGGATGCCCTCAGTCAGACAGTGCCCTGCAGGCTCTGATCAGCTGCAGCTGCTCTGTTATAGTGTTATAGAGCTAAAGCCAGAGGCAGCTGTGGAAATATGTTTCCTCAGACGCAGTGTCACACAGAACTGACCGGATGTTATTAACATTTATTAATGTATGTTTGTTATTAACAAATATTAACATTTATGTCCATCCAAATTCTCTGGTGATAAAATTTACCTTCATGTTCAATTATTCAATTATTCAACTACTTAAAGATGTAAAACCATCTGTCCATTATCATATGCTGTAACCCCGCAGCAACAACACAAACATGCCTGTAAAAGCACTCTATAACATTATCAAATACTGTAAATCCACCCTCAAAAATATTTCCTTTTCACAATCTGTCAGTCACTGCTTACACATGGACCACACCCACCCTGGTCTTAAACCTAATACCCCAACATATGCCCACCCAAACCAGCTAACACCCCAACATATGACCACCCACACCACCTAATACCCCAACATATGCCCACCCTAAACACCTAATACCCCAACACGGGACCACCCAAACCACCTAACACCCCAACACAGGACCACCCAAACCTTCAACATTCACCTCCTTTCTATTTTATTTTGTTCCAACCCCTCACACTCAGTATTCCACTGAACACACCCTCCCTTCTACCCCAGCATCAATATTTCAAAAACTTACAGTGACAAATTTATTTTAATGCGCCTTCCATGTCGAGGCGGAGATTGATTGGCCGATCAGGGAGGTGGGCCGATGTAGAGGCGAGCAGCAGAGGCGAGCTTTACCGCATACATTAGTCAAAGAGGAATGAAGGAGAGAGAGAAAGTGAGAGAGAGAGGGAGATAGAGACAGAGGGAGAGAGAGAGAGAGAGAGGGAGAGGAAAAGAGAGACAGAGGGAGAGAGAAAGAGAGAGAGAGAGACAGAGAGAGAGAGGACAGTCACCAAACCAGGGGGAGTAGATTTATCATAGTTATGGCTTTCCTAGGCATCTATTCTCCTCAAGCCCGTTGACAGGTAGTATCTGCACTGGCCTGGTGTTGATTGACTGCTTGGTTTCCCACTCACATGGGCCTGGTTAGATCACCCAGGCTGCCTCTGTGATCAGGCCCTGGTGATACTACAACCCTCTAATGTCTGCCTAATGCCATGAGGGGACTTATTGAACTCCTGTGAGACCCCCACGCCTGTGTCTATAACTGCGACCACACCTGTGTCCAAACCTGTGTCCACACCTGTGTCCATACCTGTGTCTACACCTGTGTCCATACCTGTGTCCATTCCTGTGTCCACGTTTGTTTTTAATTTTTTCACTTCACCATTCCAATATACTTTAAGTGTTAAGAGTTTTTCTCCAAAAGATTCTGGATAAGATTAAAATAATCATTAGAAATCGTGTGATAGTTAGAATCAGGCTGTTACTGTGTATCAATGTGTAAGCATGACTACAACATGTTATTAAGCATCTTTCCCTCTTTACACCTCCCACTCCTCTCACCAGCACTGTACTCTGATGTGTGGTGATCCACTCCTCCCACCAGCACTGTACTCTGAAGTGTGGTGATCCACTCCTCCCACCAGCACTGTACTCTGACATGTGGTGATCCACTCCTCCCACCAGCACTATATTCTGAAGTGTAGTGATCCAATCCTCCCACCTGCACTATAGTCTGAAGTGAATTTATGTTTATAGTGGCCAGAGTCCTGAACTGTGTGTGTGTTTGTGGGTGGGTGTGTTTGTGTGTGTGTGTGTGTGTGTGTGTGTGACTTTAGTAGCTTTTGGTCATTACCAAAGAACAGCAATTAGCTGGATTGCATTTATATTATAAAATCACATGGAAATGGTCTTTGTGTGAACACTTCTGAATACAATATTACCTGCATTTATCTACACAGGCACGTAATATCCAGACTTCATTTCCCTTTTGAAACAGACCTCTGTAAACATGATAGAGATAGAGGGTTCTCTCCCATATTTCAGTTCAGAGTGTAAGCACAGAACAGGTTTAATAACAGTCCCCTAATATCAGGACCAAGTGTAAGCTGTCAATTTTCATCCTGCTTTTTCTCATAATATTTCTTAATATTGTTTTTGTTTGTGCATGAAAACCATCAAAAGACAAAAAAAGAAGCATTTCAAAATTCAGCAGTTCGGCGCTGGTGAGATACACTTGGCCCAGGAGAGCAAGTCAAGCATGGCCGACCTCATGGGCTGTAGGCCATCAGCAGGGGGCGACATTCATGACCTTCCCTGTGTGTTAAACAGGCTATGTAACCATCATCCTGGCAAGCGTGGAGGATAGGGGCGGGGCTTACTGTGCAGAGTGCATACAGGATAGGGGCGGGGCTTACTGTGCTGAGTTCAACACAGACAGGCAGGAAGGAGAATCGCGTCCTCCTGCAACCAGGCCACCTGCGTCTGACAAGATGGAGATGTGAAAAGGAGACATAGGTGTGCAGTGATGCTAAAGTTTGCTTGGACAAACCAATGACATGAGGAGGTCATGGCATGAGAGGTTGTGGGGTTTTTCTTTCATTCACAGTAGCTTTGGTTTGGATCCTTTGTTCTGTTTTTGAAAGTGAGTCATTGATCTGTGATCCAAAACTGTCCCACAGTGACTAACGTGTTGTTGGACTTGTTCCAGAGGTGCTCTTGGGAATTTCAGATTTTTTTTTACACAATGTGTTACAGTTAACAGACCTAATAGGACCACACCGTGAGAATGGGTTGTAATTAGAGAGTATGCATATGCTGAAATTATACTAATTTGGAAGGCAAGCCTTCAGTTACACTTTTTTAATAATTTTTATTGACGTTATAAAAATTAACTTAAGGAAAAAAAAGATCAAGCCCTCTGGGACTGAGGCAGGAGAGTGTTTTGTGCTTGGGGAGCAGGAATTTCCCACTGAGGTGTCTCTGAGGTGTCTCTACTCCTGAGTCCTGCTGCTCGTCCACAACGTTGACTCTTTGTGAGCTCATCTGTGACCTCATCTGTGACCTCCTAGGATCTGTCATAGTCAAGACTACTGTGACCAAAAAGATCCAGTGGTAAGGTGAAGTAATGGAGTTGGCAAAACTCTACAGATATGAACTGCTCCTTCCTAATCCTCTTCACTACAGGACACATGTACTGCATCTTTAGCAACTTCTCACCCCCCCCCCCCTTCTCTTCCACTTCATAAGGGTCTGTCAGTGTTTGTGTACACACACTTTATAAGGGTCTGTGAATGTTTCTTTACACACTCTCTATAAGGGTCTGTGAGTGTTTTTTCACACACTATAAGGGTCTGTAAGTGTTTGTGTAGACACTCTTTATAAGGGTCTGTGTTTGTGTACACACTCTCTATAAGGGTCTGTAAGCCTTTGAGTCCAGTGTCTCTTGTGTTGTCAGCTTCTCAGGTATGTAGTTTGGCCCTACACCTCTCTCCTCAATACTACACCTCTCTTCTCTACTACACCACTCTTGTCCTCAGTGCTCTTCAGAAACGTCCTCCTACTCCTCGTTGCGTTTTGCATTCATTTATTTATTTATTTGTCTCTGTCTTTTCCAAGCCGTTCATGCTGTGCGGGAATGACAGAATGCCACTGACTCCACCTTAAATCACTTTCTGACATGAAGAAAGAGAGGAAGCCCAGAGGAGTGAGAGAGATAAAGCGTGTGGAGGCTCGAGAAAGAGAAGGCTGTGGGGAGGGTTATTACGTATTAGGAATGAACCTATCAATCCAAGCTGCTATTACCCAGAGCGAGACGCGTCTCGATACCAGACGCCTAGTTAGCACGGTTGTTCCAAATTAATAAACCGACAGTCGCAGGATGGTGCCGTGGAGGCTGCTGGTTATTGATTAAAGCGTGTCAGAAAAATAGAAGTCTGAGCCATTAAAAGTACAAATTATGTGTCGCGTTTAGCGGAGGGCTCAGCCGCCACGCGTGAAGCGGGTGCAGATGAGAGACGTGCGTGTGAGCGCACGCGAGCGCAGCCCTCGTCTCTCCCAGCGTCCTCGTTAACGATCCAATCTTAAAGTCAAAACGCGAGCGATTAACCTAATCAAATAACTTTAACTCTTAATGAAACAGCAGCGCACAGATCACTAGCACATCAGGCCTATTAGTAAATTACAGTTACAGTCGATAATGTTGCATAACATAAACAATAACCACGTATCCCCATCTGTTATGCTGGGGGAAAATAGGCCTCTCACAAATATATCACCATAATTTACATCGGCGCTCATCCAAAAATCCCTGCATGTCTCTTGTGTGCTGAGTGTAAAACTGGTCCCTTGTTATTTTGAGCTGTAATACTTTATTGCTGTTACTGTTTGCTTGAATGTCATAATATTGCTGATTGACTAGTTTCATCACAGGAAGTGTAAAATACTATTTAAAAAAATTCTTTTATTTTTAAAGATCACTTCCAAGATATGTGGGCTATGACTTGGAACTGAACTGCAGTGACGGAGGAGTTGGGGTGCTGTCAGTTCTAAGTGATTTAAGGACAAATCTAAAAACATGGAAATGTGGGTGATAATAAAACAGGATTGGGGATGAATAGGTGTACTGGCACTGCTTAAAATAGCCTCCCTCCCCTCACTCTCCCCTCCCCCTCTGCCTCTCTCTCCCCCCCTCTCCCTCTTATCTCTTGAAGAGGTCTTGTGTGCTTGAAAAGCTGCTATTATAACAAATTAAATGATGTAATTCTGACAGAAAGCCATATGTCCAGACTCTCCAACAGGAAAGAGTGATTAGGAAGAAAGAAGAGAACGAGAAAAGAGAGATGGAGGGAGGATAAAAAACAGTGAGAGAGTGGAAAAGTAAGAGCAAAGAAAGGGACTGAGAGAGAAAGATAGAGAATAGAGACAGAGAGAGGGAGAGAGGGTGAGAGAGAGAGGGAGAGAGAGAGACAGAGAGGGAGAGACATAGAGAGGATGTAAAGTTAATTTGTCAGCGAAGAATGAAATCTGCATGTGCTTGTAGTTTGAAGTTTGTGAGATGCTGTAGAGGAATGAGAGATTAACAAGATATGTGCTTGACTTCAATCAGACACAGAAGCCTATCCAGCATGCATATATGTGTTTGTGTGTGTATTGTGTGTGTGTTGTGTGTGTCTCCAGGAGGAACAACTCAAGCTGAAAGATGGGTTTTGTTTACGAGGGAGGCAGTGGGGGTTGAGCAGACCATCCATGGTAATTTACAGCACAGCACCCTATGCTCGCCGCCATAGAGACGCCTCAGTTTGGGTACCCCAGGCCACTCACACACACACACACAAACACATACACACACACACACACACACACACATACATACTTCTCATCTTTACCTGACAGGTCATTAATCTCTTCATGTGAATGAGAGAGAGAGAGAGAGGGAGAGGGAGAGAGAGATGGAGCCCTTTGTGTTCAGCGATGTCTGGAAGACACCCCCTGCGTTTTATGAATTTTTAAAATCCCTCATTGTCGTTATTGTTGTTGTCTCCATTGGGCCAAGACAATAGTGAGTGACTCTGCTGATGGTGCCTTTGGAGAGATAATGGAGACCAGTCTTCCCCACCTCATCATTAGCTACCAGTCAGAGAGGCTCAGGCTAGGCC
The DNA here is from genome assembly GCA_020368025.1 of Brachyhypopomus occidentalis. Taxonomy (NCBI): domain Eukaryota; kingdom Metazoa; phylum Chordata; class Actinopteri; order Gymnotiformes; family Hypopomidae; genus Brachyhypopomus; species Brachyhypopomus occidentalis. Next base: position 908,819 of record JAGXOD010000011.1, on the reverse strand, counting down.
CAGTATAATCTCAGGCTCTCCCAGTATGATCTCACAAACGTCCTCACCACCTGTCTCAGTCTACACTTCAGTATAGCTGGTTTATTTATGTCAGATATGTGAATACACTCAGTCTACACTTCAGTACAACTGGATATACACTCCTACTCCTGGGCTCATTCTAAAAGACATGTCTGATGTATGCAGATGACTTACTCAATCTAGTTCAGAAGAAACACTACAGTCACTCTGCATAACTGTAATGACTGTGCTCTATTACACCAGGTCTGGAATCCTGTAATGACTGTGCACAGCAGATGAGTATTACTGTAAAAATTGGGCAAACATTTGATTGTTCAAATCAATTATTCTACAAGTACTACGGCTGTGACATCTATGGGCTAGAATGAATATTAATCTGAATTAATCTGTGAAATTTGGGATCAAACCCCATCTGAATGATCTGATCTTGACTCCTACAGAGCCGTCCCGTGTGTAGAGGCCCGTCTTAGCAGCCCTGACGCGTGGCACGTTCCAATTTAATCTTCACATCGAAAGAAGCTGAAAGTTTTGGTGTCATTCCTCCTTCCTGAGACCGAGACTCCCTCACCGCCGTCTTCATCACCACCGTGTTCATCACCACCGTCTTCATCACCAAAATCAAAATCAAAACCAAACTCCTCCTTCAACTGCCCCATCCAAAACAAAAAACATACAGTAATTCAAGAAACAGAACTCAATTATTTAACCCACCATTGTGAAAACGACATTAAACAACAAACTAAATTGAAATGAACAGAGTACAAATGAACAATATTCCTAATCAGATATAAAGACAATAAGCATAGAACCTCTGCTAGTCAGCATCTGTAGAGACGGAGAAGCCCTTTGTCCTTTCATGTAGAAAATGCACCCAAGACTCCCACCTGCCAGAAATCAGCACCACAATCCCATGTTCCCCCGGCTGCCAGAAAATGGAAAAAATTAGAATCTTATTAGGAGAAAGCAGAGCAGGACTGAGCAGGACTGAGGGAGATTGTAACTCACCTTTCTCCAGTGAGTCCAGTTATTGCTAGACAACAATGTTCTTAATATTCAAATCCACATGTACTATTAATGTAATTAGCATATGTTCAAAATTCTTCTTTTTCTGTTTTTGACTCTGTTTTTGTTTATGTTTTAGTTCATTTGATTTATATATTGTGCCAGAAATGAATGAATAAACATTCATATTCTTAAATTATACTTCCATACATGTTGTCACGGTGGCACGGCAGGGAGGCTACCAGAGGGCACCCACTCGAGCACGGATCACCAGACACACCTCCTCATTACGTCGCCACACGCCCCCTCATTTCATGTCACTCCCTCGTTCCCAATCACCTGAGTATTGACACCTGTTCACCTCCCCTTCACCATATACTTAAACCCACAGGTCTAGTATTTTAGAAGAGAAAGAAAGCTTTGGTTTTAATTACCAAAATATGCACTCCTGTATTATTGTAGCTAGTGAAACAGCTCAGGGAAAACTGCACTACCTTCCAACAACCCAACAGAGGTCAAAATCACACAAGCAAAGATCATTTACAAGCACCAGTTAATAAAAGAAACCTAGAAACTTTCACAGCAGACTCCAATAAAGCAGGAAACCAAACCACCATCACCAGCAAACCACCATCACCTTCTGCTGCTGTACACATAGCTCTCTGTTCCAGCTGCAAACCACATATAAAGGCAAACTGAGATGAAAATGAAGACGTCCACATTGAGCCCCATCTAGTCGCTGCAGTAAACTGCCAAGCCCACTTTGAGCCTTGCGACGCCCTGCATTAATATATGACCACCTGCACTAAACCACACCCACCAGTGCACCAAGGAGCAGCAGACGACGGATGTCCATCACCAAGGGAGATCAGCACACACCCAGCCTCACTCTGGCTAGTTAAGGTTAGAGTTAGGATTAGGGTTAGAGTTAGGGTTTCATCTCTGTAGGTCCCAGAGCCCCAACATAGCGCATACAAGTTCCAGAAAGAGCAGTTAGAAACTCAAGAACTTCAAACCCTTAAACCCACCACGACACCACATACCATAATGAAGTCATCAATCTAGCAGTTAAGAACATGAACTTGTTTTTACTACAACTTCCCAAATATGTAAATGTAAACAACAAAACAACAACAACCCATAAAAGGAAGAAAGAAGAGAGAGATGAGAGAGGTGATGAGAGGTGATGAGAGGTGATCAGTGTTGGACACAGAATGTCAACACATTAGCAAATAATTAATGAAGTAATCAGGTCAAAAACACAAATAATGCAGATTTATAACTTCGGAACCGTGAGATGCTGAAAGTCTACAAACATACATTCATATTTAAAAAAACACAATACACACTCTCCTCCATGGATCACCACCTTATTGTGGTGGAGGGGTTTGCGTGCCTGTCACGGTGAGGGAGGCTCCCCCTACCGGTCGCCTACTGTACAGCGGCTGTTGTTGTTGCGTTGTGTGCGTCCCTCAGGTGGGCGGGGCTTATCATCCCCCGCACCTGATGGTCGTTTGTCTGTCTATATATGTCTTGTCTTTGTGTCAGTTGACGTCTGGCTATTGTATCCTTGATTTGGGTCAGTGCACGGGATTTTGGTTTGCGCACATTATATATTAAACCCCTCCTTTTCTCTGAGACTTGGCGTGATCGCTTCCTTATTTGTTCGCACTCTCTGCCTGTCACAGTGCCTACATAATCCTAGGAGGGCCTGGTAGGGTCTCCCAAGGCAAATTGGTCCTAGGTGATGGGCCAGACAAAAAGTGATCCAAAAAACCTAATTCATAATTCTATAATCCATAATTGTAAAGAAAATTTACAAGCACAAATTAATAAAAGAAACCTAGAAACTTTCACAGCAGACTCCAGTAAAGCAGGAAACCAAACCAGCATCACCAGCATACCACCATCACCAGCAAACCTCCATCACCAGGAAATCACCATCACCAGCAAACCACCATCACCTTCTCCTGCTGTATAGCTCTCTGTTCCCACTACAAACCACATATAAAGGCAAAATTTTAATTATGGAATTCACAAATAGCAGGACACATCAGGGTTATCGGGGCCTTACCCTGAAGCCAGGCCTGGGGGAGAGGCTCCTTGGCGAGCGCCTGGTGGCCGGATCGCTACCCATGGGACCCGGCCGGGCATAGCCTGAAGGAGATACATGGGTCCACTCTTCCATGGGCCCATCACCTGTGGGAGAGGTAGTACTAGGGATCTGGTGCATTGTGGATCGGGTGGTGGCCTCGGTTACTGAAGCTGGCTCTTGGGACATGGAAAGTAACCTCTCTGGTTGGGAAGGAGCCTGAGCTGATGTGCAAGGCTGAGAGATACCAACTAGATATAGTTGGGCTCACCTCGAAACACAGTTGGTGAAAGGCGGGGGGCAGGAGTGGGCTTACTTAGCTCGCTGCCTGTGTGTTGGGGTTTTCCCCGGTAGACAAGAGTGTTGCTTCCCTGTGCCTTCAGGTTGGGGAATGGGCTCTGGCTGTTGTTTGTGATAATGTGCCAAATGGTAATTCAGAGTACCCAGCCTTCTTGGAGTCCTTGGAGGGGATACTGGAAGGTGCCCCTTCTGGGGATTCCATTGTTCTTGCTGGGAGACTTCAGTGCTTATGTGGGTAATGACAGTAGGACCTGGAAGGGTGTGATTGGGAGGAATGGCTTCTCTGATCTGAACCCGAGTGGTGTTCTGTTATTGGACTTCTGTGCTCATCACAGTCTGTCCATAACGAACACAATGTTTGAGAGATACACAGAGTTATGCATAAGTGCACATGGCACCAGGACACCTTAGGTCGCAGTTTGATGATCGACGTAGTAGTTGTGTCATCGGACTTGTGTCCGTGTGTCTTGGAGCTGAGCTGTTAATTGATCTCCACCTGGTAGTGAGTTGGATCAGATAGTGGGTGAGGATTCCAGACAGACCTGGCAGTTTGTTTGGAACGTCTAGCAGAGGAACCTGTCAGAAAGATCTTTAACTCCCACATCCAGCAGAGCTTTGACTGCATCCCGAGGGAGACCGGAGACATTGAGTCCAAATGTGTCTTGTTCTGTGCCTCCTGCAGTCCTAGGTATGCAAATGTGGTCCCCGGTGGCTCGTTCCCCCACCGGGATCTCTAGGCTGCGCTCCGCCCCTAGGGGTTTGCGCAGTTCCTTCTTTCGCCACAGGAGGGCCCTTTCCACTCTTGGGCTTGGAAGACGCTCTCGTCCTCGTCCTGGGGGTATGGCGCAAGTTGCCGAGAGACACGCCCCTCGGCTGGGCTCAGTCGAGGCGCTCACAGCTCCCCCCTCTCGGACCTCCATCCCCTCCTCCTCCTCTTCTGAGGAGTGATAATTCCTCATGCTGACATCCCTAGGACTCTCCACTGGGCACTCCATGTGCTCCTCCGACAGCGTGGAGTAGCGACTTTCAGCCCGGTAAGGCTGCTCTCCTCGACCCTCCAGCTTCTCAGAGGAGTGTTCTGAAGGCATCAGGCTATCGCTATCCTCCTCCCCGTAACCGTCGGCCTCCTCTGTACATAGGGGAAGGGCTTGCCCCTACCCTGTAGCACTCGGTCTCTTCCAAGTATACCGACGGGGAAGGGCTTTGATTCCTCCCCGCAGTTCTCGGTGGTCTCCGAGCGTACCGGCAGCGAGTCGTCTTCCTCTTCCCCTCCGTGACACTCGGGGGTCTCCGAGTACACCGACGGAGAGGGGCTGGCTTCCCCGTAGCACTCGGTAGCCTCCGAGTACACCGACAGAGGGGGGCTGGCTTCCCAGTAGCACTCGGTAGCCTCCGAGCACATAGACGGGGGGGGGCTGGCTTCCCCGTAGCACTCGGTAGCCTCCGGCACACCCCGACGGAGGGGGCTGGCCTCCCGTATCGGTAGCCTCCGAGCACACTGATGGAGGGGGCTGGCTTCCCCGTCTTAGCCTCTGAGTACACCGATTCGGGGGCTGGCCTCATCGGACTCCTCTTCCTCTTTCCCATATTCGGGGGGGGGGGGGTATGGCGCACGGTCCAGGCGCCCACGCATATCGGGCTCAACGAGTCGTGGGACACTCCAAAAGGCAGGGGGGAGGAGTCGCTCGCTGACTGGTTGGGTCCGCTAGCTCACGGTAAAACCCCGCCAGCCCTCTCTCCTCCTCATCCCACACACCCTGGATGATACGGTCATGCAGCTCCTCCGTGGTGGCCACATGGTCCTCGGTGCAGAGGAAGAAGCCTCTGCTCTCCCTCTGTGTCATGGGGGTCCTGCCTTTGGTCATGCGGGACGGCCGGGGAGAGGGTGCACAGGACACTGCGTATTCGCACATTAAATAGACAAACTACATGAAACCCATGTGAAAACAAGACATGCCACAGGTGAGACCGATGAACACACTCACATCCCACCACTCCCACGGAAGTACATACATGGTCAAACGTAGACGCAGACAACGCAAACACACGCCCAAGGGAGGGGTTCGGGAGCGTCACCGTGACAGCGTTGTTTATTCCGCATGTTCTGTCGTGGGTTTTTTTTTGTTGTTCGTTTGTGCGAGTTTATATTGTCCTCTGCCAAGGCTGGCATTTGGGTCCTCCTTTTTCCTAAATTTACACGGTGATCGCATTCCCCGTGACTCACCGCGTTACACAAAAACTAGGTGTGGGAAGAGTTTGATGAGGCCATGGAAAGTGACTTTTGATCGGCTCTGAGAAGATTCTGGAAAACCGCCAGACAACTCAGGAGGGGAAAGCGGTTCCCAACCAACACTATATACAGTGAGGCTGGGGATCTGCTGACCTTGACTGGGGATGTCATTACGTGGTCGAAGGAATACATCGAAGATCTTCTCAATCCCATATCACGTCTTCCATAGAGGAAGCAGAACTGGAGGACTCGGACGAGAGTTTGTCAATCACTCGGGTCGAGGTGACCAGGGTAGTTGTGAAACTTCTTGGCAGCAAGGCTCCGGGGGTGGATGACATTCCTTAAGGCTCTGGATGTTGTGGGACTGTCCTGGCTGACACGTCTTTGCAACATTGTGTGTACATCGGGGGCAGTGCCTCTGGACTGGCAAACCGGGGAGGTGGTTATCCTGTTTAAGAAAGCAGCCTGGAGGGTGTGCTTCAACTATCGGGGGATCACACTCCTCAGCCTCCCTGGTAAGGTCTATGCAGGGGTACTGGAGAAGAGAGTCAGGTCAATAGTCATATCTCTGTTACAAGAGGTACAAGTGGGTTCCGCCCTGGTCACCCTTGCGAGGGTCTTAGAGGGTGCATGGGAGTTCGCTCAACCAGTCCACATTTGTTTTGTGGATTTGGAGAAGGCATTCGACTGTGTCCTTTGTGGATTCCTCTGGGGGGTGCTCCGGGAGTGTAGGGTACTGGGCCCACTGCTACGGGTTATCCAGTCCCTGTACAAACGGGACAGAATTTATGGACAGAATTTCTCGGCGTAGCCAAATGGCAGAGGGGGTTCGGTTTGGTGGCCTCAGGATTCCGTGTCTCCTTATGTTCCGACTCTTACCTATGTCCACGAGCTCTGGGTAGTGACTGAAAGAATGAGATCGCAAATACAAGCAGCTGAAATGAGCTTTTTGCACAGGGTGTCCGGGCTCTCTCTTATAGATAAGGTGTGGAGTACGGTCATCCGGGAGAGACTCTGAGTAGAGTCGCTGCTCCTCCATGTAGAGAGGAGCCAGTTGAGGTGGTTCAGGTGTCTGGTCCGGATGCCACCTGGGTGCCTCTCTGGTGAGGTGCTCTGGGCATGTTCAACTGTGAGGATACCCCGGGGAAGACCCGGAACACACGATTATCTCTCTCAGGTGTCCTGGGAATGCCTCGGTATCCCCCAGAAGAGCTAGAAGAGGTGACTGGAGAGTGGGAAACCTGGGCCTCTTTGCTTAGGCTACTGCCACCGCGACCCAGACCCGGATAAGCAGATGAAAATGGATGGATGGATGGATGGAAAATACACATTAGCATAGCTGACATGAATTGAGCTCAGTTGGGGAAGCATTTCTGTACTATTCCTAATTGTAGTTTAATATACATATAAGTGTATAAAAGAGTATGTCACCATTACGTCCATGTACATAAATAACAGGTGTAGAGTACAGACTGGTGAACACAAGGCCGTGTTCTGAGTCCGGAGTGTGGAGAGAGTCCAGACTGCTGCTTCAGACCAACATTGTTCTACATCTACATCACTACATCTACACCACCATGTGAAAGCGTCCACAGCACCTGGTCTCCCTCGTCATGATGGAGGAACCAGAGTTCTGCTCTTTTCAGGCTACCTGGTTCTGCCCACCCCCACAGAGCAGGAGCCCCAGGATAATTCATCATTAACATACAATATAGTGGAGGTCTTATATTCCTTAATACAGTAATTGCTCCTTCATGTTGCTGTAATATTACTTTGGTTATAATGTAAATGAATATGGCCATGGTGAAGAAGATTACTTGGGAAAAGAGAGGGAGAGAGAGAGGAAGAGAGAGCGGGAAAGAGAGAGGAAGAGACAGTGGGAGAGGAAAAGAGAGGGGGGTGAGGGAGTAGAGGGAGGGGCGTGGCTGCTGCCCTGTGCTCCCAGCCTTATGTTGCATAATGTGTCTAATTACTGGATTAATTAGACACACACTATCTCTGTCTGTCTATGACACACACACACACATGCGCACGCACACACACACACACATGCACACCCCTTTATTCCTAAAGGACTTGCTGAGGTTTCATGGTAATTCGAGGTCTTCTTCTAACTGCAGGTCAGGGACTGTGCTATTTTTGTTTGACCTGATTAGCATTTAAATGTAGATGTATTTATGTGCATTCATGTGTTGGTATTTACCCATTTAAAAAAGTGACTTAACTGAAAAAACATTTGAAACTAATAAAACAAGTGTTTGGCAGTGTATTTGTGTGTGTGATAGTATGTGTGTGTGTGACTGGGTGTAAAGTGTCAGTCCTTTTGCTCTGTGTGTGCCTGGATTTGCACACAAAGTGTATGTATGTGTGTGTTTGTGTGTGTGTAAGTGTGTATGTGTACTTATGCTCACTGGAGCATGTGTGTGTGGGTTTATGTGATGCAGTGTGTCATCTGGCAGTATTGCCCAACAGCCCCCCAGTGTGAGCTGAGTGGAATGATAGTGAGAGTGTGAGGTGGTGTCTGTGTGTGTGTGTGTGAGCTGAATCAGCAGGAAGCTCCTCCTAATCACTTCAGCTCATCTGTTAATGAAGTTAATGACGAATGTGACAAAACACTGAATGAGCTGAGAGCGTAGAAGTTCCACTACACTGAGTAGAACTTCTGTTCCATCTCTCCACTCCTCCACCCCCACGTCTGCTGCCCAACCCTCACTCCCATCCACCCACGCTGCCCCATCACCTCACCCCTCCACCCTAACCCTTCTACACCCTAACACTTTTCCACCCTAACCTTCCTCCACCCTAACCTTTCTCCACCCTAACCTTCCTCCACCCTAACCTTCCTCCAACCTAACCCTTCCCAACTCCACGTTTGCCTTCCCTTGGTTGGTCTCCTTGGGTACTCGTCCATTCTGAGTGTCAGTGGCAGAGATGTTTGATTGCACACAGTTTAAGTGTAGGGGAAGGTGCATAGGTAATACCTGACACTGACACCTCACTCATAATGCTTCATAGGAGTCAGAATGCCATAAATTAACATCCTCTGTCCCGAAGAGGGCGCTGAAAGGACTACCTGAACAAACCTGCCAATCTAAAGCTAATGCAAATGCACAATATTTCATAATTTCTGTCACGGTGACAGCCCCGGACCCCTCCCTTTGGGCGTGTGTTTGTGTTGTCTGCATCTAGGTTTGACCATATATGTACTTCCATGGGGGTGGTTGGATGTGAGTATGTTCATCGGTCTCACCTGTGGCTCGTCTCGTTTTCACTTGGGTTTTGTGTAGTTTGTCTATTTAATGTGCGAATACGCAGTGTCCCATGGTCGTCTTTGTTTGGAGTGTATGTTATGTTTTGTGTGCGCTACCTAAGTAGCTAAATTCTGTCAATAAACGTATTCATGTTGGATGATTTCCACCATGTTCTGTTACAAGCCTCGCACGTTACAATTTCATTCATAGGGATGTTGACATGTTGTCTAGATTGACTAGACTAACTTAATGTAATCATTAAACTAAATCATAACCCTAACTTAACCCTTACCCTAAATCATAACCCTTACCTAATCCTTAAGTTACAGTTTTTTACGACTGCTAACATCCTTTTGTCCAATCTGTAGTCACATTTGCAAAACTCTAAACACAGTAAACACAACTTCAGTCTTTAGTGGCTATACAGTTAATACAATTCATGTTGTTTTTGCACAAAATGCAGGCATTTAACATGTTTATACAATGCTTACATTTTCTATACACACAAGGTTACCCAATAACAAAATTATGGATCATTTTGGCCTTTTTTACAAATGCTTGCACACAGCATGTCAAAAATGAAAACCTATGGTTCAAAACCTTAAATACTGTATAAAATGCAAAATTATGCAAAAAAAGCAGGTGAAAAGCTATTACTGTAATACACATTCTTTGCACATACAGATCATTGAAATAAAATACAGTAATAGACCAACCACAGCTGATTCAAATCCCACTTGGAGATACAAACAGGTGCTGTCAGTGACATGGACTCATAAAAACAGGGGCTTGTTTGGACTGAGTTTGGCCAATGTGGGCACAGGAACAGAGAGAGTAACAGAGGAAAGAAAAATCATGTCTGCACAAGGAAGAGGAACAGCTGGGCCAGGGCGAGGTAGAGGGAGAGGAGGAAGAATGCGTGGTGGTGTTCGGCGAAGAACTACTGTCACTGATGAAATTAGAGCCACCATCATAGACCATGTGATAAACCATGGTCTATCACTGAGAGAGGCTGGTGAAAGGGTGCAGCCTAATCTCAGACGGTCAACTGTGGCTTCCATTATCCGGACCTTTACAGTTTTTTCCAGCTGCTAACACACTAAAATGACCTGCTTAGCAGAAATATTTTAACTGACACACAGAGAGCACAACCTCTTCTCAAGTCTCCAAAACTCTAAACACATTTCCTGTTTTACACACATTTTGCAATTTAAAATGGCACTTTTAAAACACATTGAACACGGTTCTCTGCAAAAGACACAACAATCTGACATAAAGTCACATGTTTGCCATTTTAAAACACTGCCATTGAAAATTACAACACATGAACTAAATTGCCAATATATGAGCCACCTGGCCAAACACCTCAGTGCTAAATTGTTAGCGCTTCAATCAGGAAGTAAAACACTATAAAAAAGACCCCAGGTGAGCACCTTATTTTACAACAATGGAAGATGTTGCAGAGAGAGGAAGAAGGAGGGTGAGAATGAGAGGAGGAGGAACAGTTGGAGGTAGAGGTAGAGGTAGAGCTGGTAGAGGAATTCATGGCCAAAAAAGACAACAACTGTCAAATGACATCAGAGCAACCTTAGTTGACCATGTCATCAACCATGGGCTGACAATGCAAGAGGCTGGACAGAGAGTGCAGCCCAACTTGAGCCGCTTTACTGTCGCCTCTGTCATCCGGACATTTAGACTAGAGAACAGGTATGTAACCATTTTACTGTAATTTTTCACACTATGTAGTACACCCTATGTCATAGTGGCCAAAGTTGGGTGACACCTGTTTACTTCATGAATGAATAATCTCATACACTAACTGTACAAGTTTCCTGTATAATTCATTGTACTCTGGGGAAATATCTTTAGGCTGCAATGTCCAAGGCCTATATTTGTGTTTTTGTCTTTTCCCAAAGGACTGAGAGACTCAACCATGGTGGAGGAAGGGCCAAAATGTTCACCGCAGTACAGGAAGATGCCATTATAAACTTGGTTACGGAAAACAATGAAATCAGATTACGAGAAATTCAAAGCCACATCATCCAAGACAACACAATATTCAGCAACATTCAAAGAGTTAGTCTGTCCACATTAGCTCGCATTCTCAAACGAAACCAAATCAGAATGAAACAACTTTATAAGGTGCCATTTGAGAGAAACTCAGAAAGAAACAAAGAGCTCAGAAAAACATATGTGGATGTAAGTACAATATTGACTACAGTGCACACATTTCTCCCTGTGTACTGGATAACATCATATTTACTTTTTGTGACATTGAGTTTTGTTCTTTGTTTTTAGGCAGTACTGGAAATGGATGCTCATGCAATCCCACATGAGTTCATCTTTATAGATGAGGCTGGGTTCAACCTAGCAAAGACCAGAAGAAGGGGAAGAAACATCATTGGCCAAAGAGCCATTATAGATATTCCTGGCCAACGTGGTGGAAACATCACAATGTGTGCTGCCATCTCCAATACACATGGAGTCCTCTATCGTCATGCCAATCTTGGACCATACAACACAGTTCATATTCTCACATTTTTGGACAGACTCCATGACATTCTCATACCACCAGAGCATATGAATGATTCAAAACATCAAAGAACCAGGTATGTTGTGGTATGGGACAATGTGAGCTTCCATCGTGCAGGCCAAGTCCGAACCTGGTTTGCTGACCACCAAACATTTCTCATGCAATACCTCCCACCATACTCACCATTTCTGAACCCCATAGAAGAGTTCTTTTTCGGCATGGCGGTGGAAGGTATCGACCAGCAGCCCTTTGTGCGCATGTCTCTTCTGCAGGCTATGGAACAGGCATGTGATGATATTGATGTGGGTACGATTCAGGGATGGATAAGGCACTCAAGGCGCTTCTTCCCTCGATGTCTGGCAAAGGAAGATATTGCTTGTGATGTGGGCGAGGCGTTGTGGCCAGACCCCAGCTGTGCGGCAAGATCCTGCCTAATTTTGTTTCTTCCATCTTTTTTCTATAAATTTTCTCTACATTTTTTTCTGTAATGTTATTTTTCATTTTTTGTTCTATCCAATACAAATATATATGTTGTGCAGATATTGCACTGACTTCTTTGGTGAAAATAAATAAATAACAGCAGCATGTGTGTGTATCTGCAAATATTTTTTTCTGCATGTGAACAATCTGAAGAATTTTCAACAATTTTAACTATTTTAGTATTATAACAAAGCTCACTAGGCATTAGTGTTTTCATTCTGCCCAGCAGTGTGTAGTTGATCAGAAAAAATGTAGTTATATGATGAAGTGTGTGTGCTGTTTGGTGCAAAAGTTTGATTTTTTATAATGTTATATGTAGTTTTGGTTGCAGTGCTTGATTTTGCAGGATATATGAGGTATTCCGCAGTTTGGGTGTGTGGTTTTGTGAATTGTGTTAAGTATTTTGATAAATTGTGATAGTTTTCAAAATTGTGTCTTAGCAGCTGGAAAAAACTGTAAACAAACTAACAGGTAAACAATACATTTCACAAGTATATTCCTACTGATGCAATATCTTACAGTATAGTACCTGCAGGCTAGGTCCTACTGCTAATACATATATTGTGTTTTTGTTCTTTTACAATAAAGGATGCAGCGTTTGCCTCCCTCTGGGGGAAGGGGAAAACTCTTGAGTGAAGACCAGGAGCATGCCATTGTAGACATGGTCATTGCTGACAATGGAATAAAACTCAGAGAAATTCAGACCAAGATAATAGAAAATAACCAGCTATTTCACAATGTGGAAAGCATTAGTGTGACAACCATTGGCCGGACTCTGACTAAATACAGAGTTCGCATGAAACAGTTGTACATGGTTCCTTTTGAAAGGAACAGTGAGAGGGTTAAGGAACTCTGCCACCAGTATGTCCAGGTATGGTGTCTATCCTATGTACTTGCTGTATCTTGTAATATAGTGAGTTTTACACTATGCCACTTTGCATGGAAACATGAGTTACAGTATATACAATAGGACAGACTGAAAGTGTGTTCAAATACTTTTTGCTTCTTTTAGAGAATCATAGAGTTGGAAGCCGATCAGACCCCACATGAACTAATTTATGTGGACGAGGCAGGATTTAACCTGGCAAAAACTCGTCGGCGGGGTAGAAACATCATTGGGAAAAGAGCCACCATTAATGTACCTGCTCAGCGAGGAGGAAATATTACAATGTGTGCTGCAATGTCAAGTGTTGGTTTGGTCCTTCACAAATGCCAGATTGGTCCATACAACAGTGACCTCCTTGTTTTGTTTTTGGATGAACTCTACCAGCAACTGTTGCCAGAAGCAGAAAGGGAAAAGGGGGAGGAAACACGAGGACATTTGTGATTACATGGGACAACGTACCATTCCATCATTCTCGTGTCATCACAAACTGGTTTGCAGACCATCCAAGAATGATGCCCCTTTTCCTCCCACCCTACTCGCCTTTCCTCAACCCCATTGAGGAATTGTTTTCAGCCTGGAGGTGGAAGGTATATGACCATCAGCCACATGACCAAATGTCCCTCTTGGATGCAATGGATGCCGGCTGCAGAGACATTAGAGCGGAAGACTGCCAGGGGTGGATAAGGCATGCCAAGTGTTTCTATCCCAGGTGCATGGCAAGAGACAACATCAGATGTGATGTTGATGAAAACATGTGGCCAAATGCTGAAGACCGTTTAGATCACACCTAATTTCGTTACAGTAATACTGTTCAGTTTTGTGTTCTGTTTATTCTCCCTTCTGTATTTTTTATATGTGTATTTTGACACATATGGGACCATGGCTAATTATGTTTGCATGTAAAATTATTGTAAATCTTTTTTGAGTTAAGCTACAAGTTCATGTCCCTAATACAGTAAAATATAACCTTTACTGAAAGACTGTCACAGACTTCTTTTTTGTCTAGTCTACATTCCATACAGTACGTTACAGTAAATATCACCCAAGACCAAGGTGGTATGACAGTATGTTGCCAAAAATGCACACATTTGAGTAAAAAGTCCAGATTACAGTAAAAATGAACTGTCATAAGAAAGCAACAGAACTGTATAATGTCTGTTGTTTGCTGGGAGAGAGTAAAATATTACATGCAATACTGTTTCTGTAATGCCATCAACTGTTAGTTTTTTGACAGTGGTTGTGCAGTGATTGACCTCCTGTTCCTCTTGAATAGAGAATCTGTGCTAGTGTTTGAAAGAATGATTGGATACTGAACCAGGTTTGTTGTGTTTTAACAAAGTTGGTGTATGTAGAGAAAACTTTGTTTGTATTTTGAAATGCAGAGTTGGTATTTAGTTAAGTGAATGTGCTTTTGAACAGGATACTAACTATTTGGCTATTTGTATGAGGTAAATGTGTTGCTGTGTTTAGAGTTTTGAAAAAGTATCTTAAGTATTGGGAAACGCTTGTTAGCAGTCGTAAAAAACTGTAAATCATAACCTTAACCCTAACACTAACCCTAACCCTAACACTAACCTAACCCTAACCTCAACCATAGAGGAGCAACCCTCTCCCACACCACCTGCAGGATTTCCCATGATCCTCCACTCCACTTGCTGCAGAGCTGTTAGCACGACAGACACTATGTGTGATCAGCAGTGTCAAGCAGGACTATCCATCTCTCCATTTCACTCTATTAAGGACAACAAGGTTTTGATTGGTCTCTTCATCTCTGCAGGCTGAGATATTGCCACACTGTGCTAATGCTACTTGAGTTTCTCACTAATGTGTTTGAAGGACATTTTTCTAGGTACTGTGGGGAGAACTGTACTTCTTTGTGCAGGTTGAGATTAATAATGTCTTAATTCATAACTCGACTGTCAAGCCATTATGCTCTAGTTCTGCTGCTAGAGTTTTATCATGTTATAATGATTTTATTATTATTAATTTATTTAATGCTAATCATTTTTAAACAGTTGAACTGTTTAACGATTTAATGCTCTTCTGTTTCTGTGGTTTCCCTACTCCCCTCCTGAACGCTTGGTGTATGAGTATAGGAGCACTGGAGCCGCCCAGATGCTGAAGATGCTGAAGGTTTCCTACAGCGGGGTCACGGAAGGGTCATCACAGAAAGGTTAATTAGTCCTTTTATTTCTGATATGAGTCAAAGCTTGAAGGTGTGTGAGTTTTTGCAGATCCTTGAAGCCAGGTGAAACCTGAAGTATGTTCTTATTGTACAATGTGAATGCCAAACACACACACACACACACACACACACACATACCCATACACACACAAGTAAACACACACACATAAAACACACACACACACACACACACACACACACACACATAAAACACACACACACACACACACACACACACACACACACACACTTGCTGACTCAGCAGGACATTGCAGGACTATCTGTTTGTCCCGTAACTGTACTGTTCACGGCCCCCCCATCCAGCACAGGGTGTGACCCCTCCCCCCACCCATGGTGTCACACATCCCCAGTAAATCATTCTACTTCTTCCTGATGTTTATCAAACTGCTGGTACAAACAAAGGAATTGTGGGAAAAAAGCAACTCATCTATGGAAATCAGGATCAGGGTTAGTGGGGCGACCTTGAGACAATGCATGTGTGTGAGTATGTGTGTGTGTGCATGTGAATGTGTGTGTGTATACGTGTGTGCGTGTGTGTGTGTGTGTGTGTGTGTGAGTGCACATGTATATGGGTGAATGAGAAAGCTGACAGCAGACATTTCAGCAGTGACTCCGGACATGAAGACAGCAGTGATGGTTTCTCTCCTGTACACACTGTACATCACACCCACATGCTAAATCTCACAAGCAGGTCACACACAGGCAGTACATGAAACCTCCATACCAAGAATTTGAGGATCTGTGTATGTGTGTGTGTGAGTGTATCTGAGTGTGTGTATGTATATGAATGTGTGTGAGTGAGTCTCTATGTGAATATTTGATTATGTGTGTATGTGTGTGAGAGAGAGACAGACTAAGAGAGAGAGAGAAAGAGAGAGAGTGAAAATATGAGTGTAGGTTTGTTCGTGAATGAGTATGCGAGTGTGTGCTCGATTCAGGGTGTGTGTATGTGATGTCCCCTCTAATAAAGGGCAGTACAAGTTGGTATGTGTGTGAGTGTGTGTGTGTATGAGTGTGTGTGAGCATATGAGTGTGTGTGAATATGACTGTGTGTGTTAGTATATGGCTGTGTGTGTAAGGGTGTGTGAGAGAGTGATGTCTCCCTCATAAAGGGCAGAACAAGGTGTTCCATCCTTCCTGTCCCATTGTGGGCTGTAGGGGGAGTGGGTGTGTGTGTGAGTGTTGGGGGGGTACAGGGGACTGCACCAGGCGCTTCCCTCCGGCCCAGAGCCTGGCCATGGAGCAGGGACTGCTGCCTGCAGGATGACACAAGCACAGGTGAAGGACACACACGCACACACACACACACACACACGCACACACACACACACACACACACACACACTTATACACACACATACACACACTCACACTCTCACGAACACACTCATACATACACTCACACACACACACTCATACAAACATACACTCGCACACACACACCCATACACACACTCATACATACACTCACACACACACACACTCATACACACATACACTCACACACAGCCACACACACACACACACGCATCCAGAATAAGCCTGTAATGTTGCCAGCAGCCTGTAGTCTCTGTAACATCTCCAGTAAACACCACTCAGTACTGCTAATGGGAGCAATCTCTGCTTATTTGAGCAAGTCGTAGCAGATGGAGTGCGGGTGGTGCAGAGGGAGTTGTGTGGTGTAAAGGCGGTCAGGTTGGTTGTAGACTGGGTTTTGTGGTGGTGTAGAGGAGGTCGGGTGGTGTAGAGGGGGTCGGGTGGTGTAGAGGGGGTCGTGTGGTGGTGTAGAGGTGGTAGGGTGGTCTAGAGGGGTAGTGCGGTGGTGTAGAGCGGAAAGTGTGGTGGTATTGAGGAGGTCAGGTGGTTCAGGCTGCATGCCATTGTACAACTCCACCCCTCTCTCTCCATCTTTCCTTTTCTCATTGCTTTTCTCCTTTTTATTACCCATGATGCATTCCAACACACACGTTTATTTGATTGCAGTTTGTTACACCTGCCCAAAAGTGAAGCACTGACTGGAAGTGACATGAAAGGAAATCACAGTGATCCCTTTCCTATGTAGTCCATGTATCTTCTCCAGAGAGGGAGGGAGCAGGTTGTCGGCAATTCTCCCATTGGACAATTAAAATCAACAGCCAATTAAAATCACTAGGCAATTACAGCATGCAATTGTCGCTGCTGTGTGAGCTGTTAAACTAGATGGTGGTTATCATCCTCCAGTAAATGGCGTGGAACCCCCCCCCAAGATCCTTTACCACTGCTGTGTTGAGAATCTCCAGGGTCCTTCCACGAGGATCACTAGCACTGCCAGAGGGTCCTTTAGCTGAAAACACACACACACACACTCACATTCACTGTCTCATTGCTTTTCTGGTACTAAATTAAAGCGTACTGTCACGCAAGTCTTTGCCCCTCCTTGCCCTATCTACTACAACTCCCAGAATACTAAACACATCCCAGAAGTACCTTCAACCAATCACCATCAACTCCTCATCACTGAACTAACTTCAGCTGTTACCTATTTCACTGCATATTTAAACCTGCCTGTATTTCTAACCAAAGTATTTCCATTTATTTCCGTAGTGCAGACTGAGCTTGTTCCCAGCTGCCTGTTCTTCTGCCCACTCTGTTCCTGTCCTGTTCTATGGTTTTAGGCCTCTTGGTTTCATTTGTCTGCTCTGTCTCACTCTGGTTTGTATGCTTCCAGGTTTCAGTGATTTTAGGGTGCTGACTCACACCTCGAGCATGCTAGGTTGGATTGTCCGTTTTAGAGTAAAATTACTCTCTTTGTTCCTCTAGCTAGGTCTGAATGTTGCAGCTGCTTAATTAAGTATTGTATTGTTGTCTTAATTAATTAAGTAATGAAATAAATACAAAATCATCATTGTCATAATTTGATTTAGTTATTCCCCTATTATAATCATTATTATTTTAATAATTATCATTATATGTCATAGAATATGACTCATTGTTAAATGCAGGTGGATTATGTGTTTACTGGTGTTTGATGGTGAGGTTGAGGGTCAAACGCCTTCTGGAGATCATGTGCGGAATGTACACAAGGGTCATTACTGCATTTCTGTGGTGTGACTTTAGTGCTCGCATGTCATGTAATATAATTTGACTCTAATGTAGTGTAACTAATGTAATGTAACTCTAATATGATGTAACTAATATGATAATATGATGTCACAAAACACTCACAGTAGTATGAGAACAGTCACAGTAATGGAAATGCAAATAGTAATACTCTATATAAACTAGCAATACTCACACTAACCCTAACCCCAACTCTAACACGTAACATCACAACACAGAATGTTAACAGGTGATGACTACACCCAGACAGAGAGTCAGACAGAGAGAGAGACAGAAAGACAGACAGACAGGGCTAACGTATGGCATGTGCTGTGTTCCCTGTCCGTGCCAGAATGAAGACATGCATGAGGACACACTCACACACGCACACACACACACACACACACACACACACACCAATATTTCTTATGAGCTCTTGGCCACCCTTTCTTCATGAATTTTTATTAAAAAAAACCATAAGCAGATTGATTTCAGAGGAGCTTTATTGCATTTTTATTTAATTCTTTCTCTGATGTTTTCTCTCTCTCTCTCTCTCTCTCTCTCTCTCTCACACACACACACACACACGCGCACACACACAGACACAACACACTAAATGCACATCACACACACATGCATGCACACTAGGCTCTGTCCCTCCCACCATCTTTTTCTTAAACACACACACACACACACACACACTCCTCTCTCATTTTTCTCATGCTTCATTGCTCTGCTGGCTTTGGCAGATTTAAGCTCCTGGTTCAGTGTTCTTCCATGGCCTTGGCGTGAGTGTGTGTGTGTGTGTGTGTGTGTGTGTGTGTGCACTGTTGTGAGAGATCTACAGACTTACGTTTCAACCACAACACACAATAAATGGATTATTTTCCAACTGTCTGCTTAGTGACACGTGTGTGAAGAATATTGAAAAGGCCTGATGCCTTAACCCAGGAGGATCTACCCTAACCCTAACCCCTAACCCTAACCCTAACCCCCAACCCTAACCCTAACCCTAACTAACCCTAACCCTAAACCCCTACTGTCCAGACCAGACCTCCCACGCCCTTCTGGGTTCAGTAGAGACCAGAGCAGTGGACATGTGCCACGCGCTGCTCATACAACACATGACTTCTGGGATGGATAAAGGCATGGAGTGATGGAGTGATGAAGGGATGGAGGGATGGAGAGATGGAGGGATGGAGAGATGGAGAGATGGAGTGATGGAGGGACTTCTTTTTATGCTGTTCATGGTGGTTTATCATTGGTGAGTAATTCTGTCAGTCAGTGCATTCACTGTAGCCCGCCCTCTACTGCTTTTCTAACTGATGTGCCTACCAGGTTTATCAGCCTTCAGGCCAGTTTCACAAAGCCAGACCAAGCCTGAGACCAGACGAAAATATGCCCAAATGTGTGTGTGCAAGTGTGGGTGGTTGCTGTGTGTAAATGTGTTTGTGTGTGTCAGTTTGAATGTGTGTGTGTGCGTGGTGTGTGTGTGTATCAGGGACAGGCCTGCCTGCTGTGTGTAATGAGGCCTCCTGCAGTTCTGTGTGTCTCCCTCCACAGCAGGCCTGTGGTACCATTACAGCACACCCACCCTCTCATCACCCCCCCCCACACTTCTCTCTCTCTCTCTCTCTGGGATGACCCCTGCTGTGACTCCAGATTCAGAACACTCCCCAGTCATGGACTGTGTGTGTGTGTGTGAGAGAGAGAGAGAGAGACCAGCTGCTGATCTTCTGCAGGTGTGTGTTCAACCACATGCAGCATCCAAATCCTCTTTAACAACATACCCTTTTTCTGCTTGTGTATCAAATGTGTCAACACACACACACACACATGCACACACACACACACACACACACAGGCATCAGGACAGACATAGCGGGCAAGAAGATAAGATTATTTAATTAAGATTATTTACTCTGTCAGACATTAAGAGAACCTGACAGGGGCTGATGAAGACTGGTAGAGACTGGAGGAGGTTGGTGGAGGATGGTGGAGGTTGGAGGAGGTTGGATGAGGTTGGTTGGGGTTGGAGGAGGTTGGTGGAGGTTGGATGAGTTTGGAGAAGGTTAGTGGAGGTTGGAGGAGGTTGGATGAGGTTGGAGGAGGTTGGATGAGTTTGAAGGAGGTTTGTGGACAATGGATGAGTTTGGAGGAGGTTGGTGGAGGTTGGAGGAGGTTGGTGGAGGTTGCTGGAGGTTGGTGAAGGTTGGTGGAGGTTGGAGGAGGTTGGTGTCTTCACAGGGTGGCAGGCTGGATGATTGGCTGCTGCAGTGTGATATCAAGAGATTCATGAACACGGAGGAGCTTGGATCACAAAAGATGACCTGAGGTGGTGTGGCTGTGTGTGTGTGTGTGAGTTTGTGTGTGTGTGTGTGCATGTGTGTGTGTGTGTGTGAGATCGAGCTGTCAGAATGATAGACAAGGCTGAAGACAAGAAAGGATTTGCTTTAACACACCTATAAAATGCAGTGCTGCTTTCATAACTCAGAGTATTTGTGGGTGTGGGTGTCTGCGTGTGTGTGTGTGTGTGTGTGTGTGTGTGTGTGTGTGTGTGTGAGTGTGTGTGTGTGCATGTGTGTGCATGTGTGCGTGTACTGTCCTGTTTTTCTTTCTGTTTCTCGTCCTTCTCATCTCAGGGTTTTTGCTCCATCATTTTTCCGCTCTGCTCTGGTTTCGCTGCTGCTGTCCCATGGCTTTGGTTCTAGTGGCTCAGCTCATTAGGCTGTACACACACACACACACACACACACACACACACACACACACACACAGACACACGCACACACACACACACACACACACACTCACACACACACGTACACACACACACCCAACTGGAAGCTTAAGGGGCTGTGAGTTCAGTTTTATCTGCATTCTGGGTTGTGATACTGTTGGATTCCAGAGGAAGTTTGGTTTCTGTATGCCACATGTTAACTCCTGAACTCATAGGTCATTTTCTCTGTCAGTTATAAAGTAGTCATCCACCCATCAAAATTGCTGTTTTCTGAAACCATGCTGTCTTGCTGTTCATTTTGTGTTGTCTTTAAAGAACTATTAAGATTTATAATATCTAGAACTATGAAGTGATGTCCTATACCTGGCCCTAGATAAAAAGTATCTCTCTCTGTTTCTTTCTGTCTGTCTGTCTGTCTCTCTCTCTGTTTCTCTCTCTCTGTCTGTCTCTCTTTCTCTCTCCACTGAGTGATATTAGGTCTTCACAACTTGCCTGGGAAGGAGCCCCCCCGTGGAAAAACACAGTCTCTATTATTGACGCCCCAAGGCGAGAGGAACCAGAGCTGTAGATGTATGGAGATGAGACCTCGCTTACACCAGCGCCCTCAATATCTCCCTCACCCAGAGCGGAGGAGCCGGAGAGGAAGAGGAAGAAAGAAACGAAACACGAGGGCAGAAGTGGTCCGTCGTTGTTCTTTTCTCGTGGGCTTTATGAGAAATTAATTAATTATGAATGAATGAGCCGGCATGCTGGGGGGCAGTACTGCAGTTCTCTGGGAGTGTAATTACAGCCCCTCCAGACAGCGCCACAGGCACCCCCTCCACCCCCTCCACCCCCTCCACCCCCTCCACCACCTCCACCGCCACCTCAAATGCCTTTTTATCACCTTTAATTTTGACGTGAGGCTGATAAGACTGAGCAATGCTTTCATTTGCAGCTGATTTGCGTGGCGCTTCTTGTAATTACGTGCTGCATGGTGTCCTGTCTAGATATTTTTCTCTTTGCCACCATTACAGGTTTGAAAGAGGCAGGTGCGACAGAAAGGACCTATCTGCCTGTATCTAATTCCCATTTTTATTTCCTATTTCCATTTTTAAAACTCCCATTGTGTCCTCTCCTCAAACAAGCCTGGATAGGGAGATGAAAGAAAGGGAGCAGCCGACTGATCGATTTTCACTCACATCTCTCACAGACTGAGAGATGATCTGTATGTAACTCACCGTTGTGAGTCTGTTAACTTAGCTGTGTATTTGTAGTCTTAATAAACGCTTCCGTCTGATTCAGCAAATCATTTAAGAAACTCCAGGCAATTTTAATGCGATAGTGCCACAATACAGAGGTGGGGCCATAGTGTGGGGGTGGGGCTGTAGAGTGGGGGTGTGGTCATAGTGTGTGGGTGGGTCCATAGTGTGGAGGTGGGTCTATAGTGTGGGCGTGTGGCCATAGTGAGGTGGTGGGTCCATAGTGTGGGGATGAGCAACTTTGTGGTGGTAGTACTGAGTCTGATGAAATCCTTTAACACCTGCCACAAGACTGCATCTCTCTGTCCCTTTCTTTCTCTCTCTCTCTCTCACACACACACATATATGTCTCTCTCTCACACACACACACTCATTCTTTCTCTCTCTGTCTCTCTCTCTCTCCCTCTGCGTGTGATTGATGTGGCCGTGTAAGGCCCGTGTGGAGTGATGTGGTTGAGAAGACGCCCAGCACTGATTTACCAGCCGACATTTCCATTCCAGTGAAGTCAATCTCTCTAGAAGGTCAGTGGCCACCACTTCTACATTAGCGTCTTTTAATCCCCATCCGTCAGGGCAGGGCACAGCCATGGAGGTCATTAATAACATAAGGAGTCTGACAACAGCACCACCAGCCTGATTCCTGCTATCACCACACACACACACACACACACACAGACAATGAGTTTATCATTACATGGTTTCAGATGTTTCACTGCATTTTACCTTTAGCTGTTTTTGTAGAAGAACTGAATGTGTTTCTGTGTGGAGAGGGCACGAGAGTGAGAGGGAGAGAGAGAGAGAGAGAGAGAGGGGAAGACAGAAAGGACTGGGGAGAGAGAGGTAGAAACAGACTGAGCAAATTCTTCTGCCGTGACAAGATGGAACGCAGGTCTTGTCATCTTCAACATTCGTATCCCACAACCATTTCTCCACCTCTACCTGCATCTCTCCCTTTCTCTCTCTCTCCCTCTACCTCCCTTTCTCTCTCCCTCCCTCTCCAATTCTCTCTCTCCCCCTCTACCTGTATCTTCTATTTCTACCATGTTCATGTCCCAGTCTTCCTCATGTTCTCCAGTCCCACTGATCTTCCCATGAGGGTTTGAACACTTAAAAGTAACTGTATCAAACTGCAGGTAGAATGAATAGTAATATTAACCCCACTGAAACCCAGCTTGGCCAGAACTACACACTACACACTGTACACTACACACAACACACTACACACTGCACACTACACACAGCAGAATACAAACCACACACCTGTCACACACTTTGATGTGCATGCAGGAGGGCAGGTGAGTCTTCCTGTCAACAGCTCACCCAGCACTACACACAGCACACTACAAACTACACACTACACACTGCACACTACAAACTACACACTACACACTGCACACTACAAACTACACACTGCATACTACACATTACACAGAGCACACTACAAACTACACACTGCACACTGCACTCTACACACTACATACTGCACAATACACACTACACACAGCACATTACAAACTACACACTGCACACTGCACACTACACACTGTACACTACACACAACACACTACACACTGCACACTACACACAGCAGAATACAAACCACACACTACACACTGCACACTACACACTACACACTAGTCACTACACACAGCACACTACAAACTACACACTGCACACTACACAAACTAGACTACACACAGCACACTACACAATACACACTAGTCACTACACACAGCACACTACACACTACACACAGCAC